>CM077115.1:312297733-313498978 GCA_039619475.1 Icerya purchasi
AAGAACTAAAACCTCTATGAAAAAAATTGGTATAACAAAGAAACTTAATTTATGCTATAAAAGATTTGTATGAATTTTACCTACGGATTTTAATAATTAATATTTAATACTATTTTCTAGTAAAACTATTAATGTTCTTTTTTTATTCTATTCTGAAACGCAACTGTCGTCGATCTTTTGCCATTTTTATTTGTTTTTAATTTTTATTTTGTAATTTCAATTAAAAATAGAGTTCAATGAGAAATATATATATATATATATATTTAAACTTGCTCACGAACAAGGAGAATTCGGATTTGATTACTAACAAAAATAAAAAAGAAGTAAAGTCTAATAAGAAATACTATCTTTCTTACTATTTCTAAACTACCATATTTAAGGTATAATTTTATAATTTCGTTTTATTTTTCATCCCTAAATATAAGACAAAAGTTAAATTAAAAATTGTAATAATTATGTATTTTTAAAACGCATTTTTATGAATTTCTATAAAGGTCGCTATTTGATTATCTTTATGAAACAAAGGGTATTTCTCAAATCTACTGCCTACCGTAGATGATTTTACGTAATTATATTATCCCCCCACCCAAATTTCCTTCTTAAAATTCCCCCCCCTGTCCTTCTGGATCCGCCCCCGATTATAATTAAAGTTCAAGTTTCAAAACGCTATAAAAAAAGAACCACTGATTAGAATGACGTCAAATTTGAACAGAATATTATTGACAGGTGACGTACAAACGTTTCACAACCACGGGGGGAATAAATCACCCCTATACATAGAGAAGCCTATATAGAGATATATATATATATATATAGATTAATACAAAAGGAATGTAGTTTTTTTATCGCTGCTAATAAAATTTCTATATAAATAAAAAGGGGCTTTAATTGTGAAGTGAAATAAAAACGATTTTCTTCTCCTCTAAATGATTTTCTTTTATCGAGTTTTTATTTTTTCCAACTATCCGAAATTTCTGGTTTCTCGGTTCGATAGACACTTTGTTTTATTTTTATGACGATGATATAATATTTAAAATATGGTTATTAAAAAAGTTGAATTTTATTAATTCTAACCATTTTTCTTCACATTTATTTCGTTTAATTTTCTTGGGATTTTTATTAAATAACTGTCATATATATTGTGGTATAATATATATTTTTCTGAGGAGACATTTCCCCTCCCCTCGCAGTTTTTCAGTACTTTTATCAATTATCGAGACCGGAAATAGTACTTTTTAGATCATATATGTAAAAAGGTTTTGGCGCTAGAAAATGACAAAAAACTCGTTTTTTTTTATGTATATTGTTATTTTATGAAAAAGCATTTACCGTAATTTATTAGGAACTCCGCAGATAATGTTTAACGATTGTTTTCGTTGCACAGCAACTAATAAACAAACGGGTTTTCAGTGAGTTTTAATCGGGGGACTCGTATTAATTAAAAAATTTTTTAATCGGTCAACCGAAATGAAGTCTCTCCGTCATTACTTGTAATCAAAACTTCCGCGTTGTTAGTCACAATTAAAGAACCACGATTATAATACTTGAAGCTATTATTCGTAGTTTTATGCAAAATAAAGTCGAAAAACATCGGCACCGATATCTCGTAATTATTTCCGAATAATTTTTAACTGTTTTTTTTTTTTAAATAAATAACGATCCGCTTTATTCTTAAAAAAACAGACGGCTAATTTTACAAAACAATTTTCCGAGGGTTAATTTTTTTTTTTTTTTTGGGCTTGTCAACCAAGGACCTTTACCCAGAAACAAAAGGCAAGGAAAGAAGTCAGTTATATTTTAATCCGATCGGAAATGTTTTACATAAAAAGGAACAAACAGCGGGAATAAATAATTTGGGAAGGAGTCCAGGATATAGGAAGCACAATAAGGAGTAGGACGAGCTTCAGCAAATAGGAATACAAGGCATCTACGGAGAGAGATGAACACTGGAAAAACACATGATCGACATCGCAAATAACTGCGTCATACGGATGGAGAGGACAATAATCAAAGAAAAAGGTTAATTTTAATAATGATCGAAAACAATCTTTTATCTCTCTTTATAATCTAATTCCGACTATTCCATTAACATCGAAATATCCTTCAGATTTTTAAATTGATCGCAGCACAAATAAACGACTGCGAAAAGCTCGTCCACTATTAACTACGTGTAAAAGATTAGGAGATTTGTAAATCTGTAAAAACAGATAAACAAACTGTCGATTATTGCAGATGGCTAGTGCGTTAAAAAAAAAAAAAAAAAGCGTTGCAGATGATTTATGTTGCTTTAAATGTCGTACTTTGCGTTAACTGAAAGAAATATCTCGCAACTGTGTCGAGCACTGTGTAGGCTATGGAATTTAAGCACTTTTCAGTTTTTGTTTTTAAAAGCATTTCCATTAGAGAAGCACCTGATTTAGTTTACTTAACTGTATTTTTTACATTTGTTTAAGTAGCAAAATATGAATTTCGCCAGTCGAAGAAATGTCGAAAACTCGAAGTGGTTTTACGCAGACACCTGTAAATGTTTACCGTCCGGTTTTCTAATGTTCGCGCGACCGTGTGCTCATCTTCACGAGTGACTCACGCGCCGTGCAAGAATGACTGTTATTAATAAAATGCTCTAAAATTAATGAATCATCGCGAGGCCGCGAGTTGTTTATTTTTGAAGGGGTTCGTTACCGTTGCCACATACTCGGATGGTGGTTCGCGCTTTTGCTCGGTAGCTAAGTCTCATCGTCATTGTCGGTGACTAAACGTTTCAACTGAGTGCCGTGACCACAAAGTGTCGCGCTACTAATTGCGTAATCTGAGGTTTCGCTTTTCCATATTTCCGTACGAAATTCGATGGCTGGAAACGGATCCGATTAAATTCCTTTTCGCGAGTAAATTTGAAAAATTTCGATTGCCGGTTGCGGAATATACTTAAATCGAAAGTACCTAGTAGTAGCAGCGTCCAAGTGTTACGAGCTATAAGATAAACGCGGCAAACAAGATAATAAATATGTATTTATATTATATGTGCATATATGTATGTATATTTTTCCCGCTCAGTTCAAATTTTTCATTACACCCCTTGCAGTGCAGTTTCTCGAAGGTTTAAAAAAGATTCGTCAGCCTATTAGAAAAATATCGAATTATAGTGTATTTAAAAGTAAATAAAATGTGTATTGCTTTTTTCTTTTTTTCTCTTAAAAACCGGTAAAATAGAAAATACGGAGCTCGTTTATTACATTTTCAGTCGAATAATTTCCCATAACGTACGTGAATGTTAATGGTATAGAATGGCATTGGCTCGTGCAAGAATTTATTTAATTCTCGACAATGTGTAGTGTACCGACTAGTTTCGAATTGTACGAAATTAGGCGGTGTTTTCGTAATTTAAATATACTCCTAAATGAGTTAATATCTCGTATTATCGTCTTCCTGTTCTACTCTAAGATTGTAGTGGCCTTTAAGTATGAGCAAGTTTCCATGCAACCCGATCTTGACTGATTTATCTAAATCGGTACAACGACTCTGCGCTCTATTCATTCCGGACGTCTAGCCTCTATTTCAGCTCGCATCATCTCGATTCGTAAACTATATTTCTAGTATTTAATATTTTTCATTAAAAAGCTTCCCTACAATCAACATGTGTTGTAAAATAAAAATTTATGAAAAGTATTGCTCGTGGAACATTTTATCTTTTTTTTTAAAATATAAAATAATAATATTATTTTATATGTATTATCTTTTGGGCGCGTCAGCGGCTTTGACCCAACAACTACAGAAATTAAGGAAAGGGTTAAACAGAGAGACGATTTAGAGCTTAGGAAGGATCGAAGTACAGGGATTATATATGGAGATGGAAAGGAAAGGACAACGGAAGAATTATAAGCAGCAGGAAGAACAAGTGCTAAGATTTTAGAATACACAAAACAGAGCGCTCAGAATCAAGGGCGAGGCATTCGAAGAAGATGTGGTTTGCATCACATATAAGGGGGAGAGATGAAACTATGAAGGGGACAATCGAAATTACTTTAAGAGGTTTAACTTTGTAATTATATAATTCAAAATTATTCGAGTGGTTTTTTTCTCATTTTTTATTGAATATTGAAGTATGCAATTCGAGTTTTACGAATAAAAATTTAACAGAAAATCTATACGATTTTGTCTTACAAAAAAACTTTACATACATAATTCTTTTCTCGCGTAATTATAATTATTTTAAAATTAAGCACCGAATGTTCGATGAATATTTTATATTTTCTAAACAAATTAAAAATTATTTTTTATTGACATATATGTATATAATGTATTTACTAAGAATTTAATAAGAAATGTAAATATTAAAACATTTACATAACCTCTACATTTAGGTGTAATAATACAATTGCCTTTTATGATTTAAATTTTTAACGAAACCGAGTATTTAAATGCTATTCTTCTTATGATAACTGCAAGAATAGGAGAATTTTACTTCGAATCGTGATGGCGATTCGAAGGATTTTACATAAACCGAATTCGAAATAATCGTGTATCCTTTCGGTTATTCTTGTTATATCTTTTAATTCGAGTCACATCATTAATGGCGATGATACATATATCCTCGTTTTTTTTTTCGTCTGCCCGATTTCTGAATGAGTCTTTTATAGATCATATGACGAACGCGAAATACAATTCAACATGAAAGCAACGAAATAGCATTTAGAAAGTTAACGTAAAACCTTAATATGCCGATGTCAGCCCATGACGCAGGCTGTTCGAAATCGAAATAGTTTACGCATATACATAAGTTAGGTAGATACACTGATGATGACGATGATGATAATAATGATGTTACGAATACGAGTATAGCAAACAAATTTAAATGTGTAAACATTTCTTAGTAGTATAATCGTTTATATCCAATTTAAAATATGTTACACTTGTACTAGAATTTAATACATTAGTATATTTTAACAATACGTTAAAGCATTCGATATTAATATTCAATATCTCCGCTGTAACAGGAGTCAATACTGTTTTAAAAAACACGCTTTTTGTCTGATCCTCAATCTCCTCACCCGTTATTATGTGTAATCGAAAATATCGGCTTCATCATTAAAGGTGTTAAAAGGTTTTTTTTTTTTTTTAATGGTCTACGTTGTCGCGTATGCGGTTCCTTTTTTTTTTCCTTTCGTCAATTAGTGCTGTACGATTTATGCACTTGAAATACCATTTAAGTATACCGTCTATAATTAATCTAGTTTCGCAATAGCAACCGGTATTTTTTGTCTTTTGATTCCGGAAATTAAATGCTGCTCGCCTGTTGTAAAGGCTTATTTTACATCACTACCCGGTATTATTTTTCGATATTAAAAAGTAGTATTTTGCAACAGTCTTCAATTGTCTTTACGCAGATTTGCGAAGCGCGGGATTATGTGTACTCTAATTAACTGTTAATTTTAAAAATGATAATAATAATAATAATAATAATAATAATAATAATAATAATAATAATAATAATAATAATAATAATAATAATAATAATAATAATAATAATAATAATAATAATAATAATAATAAATGACGTTTTTAAAAACATGTTTCAAAGGCTACGTGTAGAGTGCTAGCTGATGCTGGTCCCGCCAAAGCTTAACGTCAAACACAAAGGAGGAATGTCAAGCGAATCTCTTAAATCATTAATCTAAGGTTCATTTTGAGGGGCTGACGAATTACGCAGAGCAGCCCGAGAGTCGATACTATTTCCGCAGGTATGGGAGTGGGGAAGCTTTCATCTGCGCTTTCAAAGTCACCGAGAGTGATTAAGTGATTGCAAATAAATAAGAACAGACATAAAAGCAGACCGGTCGTGCACTTTAACTTCCAGATTCGCAGATAAACAGAGAGCTTTGCCGCTCCACAACTCTGGTGCTTTTCCGGTTTGTTTAACATAGATCATAATCAGCGTGGAAGAAAAATTAAATTGGATTACTTCTACGGAACAGGAGATTAAATGCAAGAGTTAGAAAGATGTGCTGCTGTAAGGATGTCTTACGTTCTGAAAATCCTTCCTTTAGAATGGCACCCTTCTAAAGGAAGCCGCGAAGCAAAAAAATCAAACCCCGCAGAAGATTCGAGTTAGTAATGAAAATCTCTTCTTCTTTGCCTACCCCATCTGATCACTCCACGTTTTCTCTTGGCCAAACTTTATAAATTAAACGACTTCCACGAAACCTCCTAGACTAATTACTTTTTCTTCTTATTCTTCTTAAGCAAATCTCTTAAATTTATTGTCAATCGAAAATGTTTACATTCTCCCTCTTTCCCTGATATTCAATTTACGTTTACAGCCGGTTCTGAAGGTGCTAACGGTGTGCGGGCGCTGCATTCGTGTTTCTCTCAAACTTCCACGGCGTACTGTTTCACTCTTTTCGCCGAATCCGTTGCCATCCGTCGTGCTATCCTCTTTATCGCTTTACTCCTTGTCCAGAATTTTAACTATCCTCGACCGCATAAATAGTTTTATCATTTTTATTTTTATATTATTATTTCGGATTTTGCCATCGCAACAACCGCTCGAATCGTATTAATTTTCTTAGCCACGCAGACAAATTTTTCACCCCTCTGTCCGGTCCAAATTATTTATCTCCATATACACTTTTCGATAACAGTGGATTCAGTAATTATTCAGTAATTTTATTTAGTAATTTTTCGTTCTCTTCGCAAAACTGCAATTTCAGTCTTACGTTTCCACGCTGTCGCTTTTCATCATCTCTTTTTGGTAACCCCATCCGGATATTAATTTTATTTTTTTCAGATGCCTGCCCCTCTTCCTTTCGAACGCTCTTCTTTCTATATCATATAGCTTATATAAATTGTTTATAATACACAATTCATTCCTTTTCAATCCATTGTTGCTATAAATTTAACAACCTCTATTACAAACAGAATCCAAGTTCAAGTCGAAAACGAAGAAAAAAAAAGGAAGAAATTCCCTCTTAACATAAAAACTGAAGCGTTTCTTTCTCTATATACACGTATATATTTTTTTGCTGTTTTTTTTTTTTGTTTTTTTTTTTGATGGCATTTCTATTTTTTTTTTTACTTTTGCAAAAAACAAATTTAAAAATGCGGCTACGATGAATCCGATTGCATCGCGAAAACAAGAAAATACTTCTGTCAGTGAACAAAAACTTACGAGTAAATCTACTTGAAAAGGAAAACATAGTGTACTGGTGAAAAAAAAAACTTGAAAACCGATTGGATTTTTATAGTATTTTTTTGGAAAATAAATGTTCTTCCGAAGACTGTGAATCCGCGTGCGTTTAGTGTCATGTTACGTTGGGAAACGAGTATATCGAGCTAGCGCATTTCTAATAACTAAACGTTCAAAACTTTTCGAACTGACAAAGATTTATTACGGTAACGGCGTATTTGGTTGAATACGATTTTAGTCAAATTTTTTTCACCCAAAAATCATTTAAATAACAGAGCACGCGAGAACTTCATTTGATGAACATTCAAAGAGGAATGAAAGTAAATTTCATCCATCTCGTAATACAGTAAAAATTATATTCTCTTGTATTTTCATTTTAAAATGTTTTATCGCAATTTTAATTGTAACATGTCGAGAGTAAAAAAGTAAAAAATTCCGCCTTTAAAACGCACTTAGAACAGTGTTTAGCTAGAAATAATAAGAGGACACTGCTCACATCTGCTAATTCATTATTGTTTCTGCTTCTACCAATCTGCTTAAACATATCGTATAAATTCGTTTGATTCAGTGGCGTGCCAAGCGGAAGACAACAGAAGCAGTCGCCCCTCCCCCGGGGAAGGGCAACGCCCCACCGGAAAAATATATATTTAATAAAAATCCAAGAAAATTAAACGAAATAAATGCGAAGAGAGATCGTTTGAATTAATAAAATTCAATTAACAACCGTATTAAATATTACATCGCCCTCGCTAAAAATTTAAAGCGGCCATTGAACACCGAGAAAATAGAGAAATTTCGGATAGCTGGAAACAATAAAAATTCGATAAGAGAAAATCATTTATAGTAAAAAAGAAAAGCGTTTTTATTTCACTTGATGATTAAAGCCTATTTTTATTCATATAAAATATTATCAGCAGCGACAAAAAAAAAAAAAAAAAAAACTACATTCTTTTTTTATTTAATCTATATATACGTATATTGATGATTTCTCCCCGGTTTGTTGGTACGCCACTGCTGTAATTTCTTACATTGTTTTAGGTTAAAATGCGGTATTTTAATGTATTTTTTTTTTAGTCGTCGAGAAGTAACTATAAAATTAAACGAACATTTCCATTTTTCGATTATAAAAGAATCCTCCTATTTCTTGAATTCATTGTGTTTGGTAAAAGTTGCACGACACATGTGCGAAAATAGCAGACCTACCTTTAAAATTTTCGCCCTATTTTGATTATTTATAAATGAATAAGCTTATTTGTAGCTAAAGGACCGGCATGGGAAAAAAAAAGGTTCTAGCTAGGTCACTGAACACCGCCGGTAAATCTCTATGCTGTTGATCCGAATAATGAAATAATAATAGTTTAAGGTATCCTCTAAACTTCCTCTTTTCGAGAAATAAACTTGAGGTTTGTCTCCGATTATTACGCTTGAAGAGCGGAAGAAATCCAAATAAGAACCGAGGAGGAGAAATGATCGCAAAACGAAGAAAACGATTACATTTTTTCATCGCATTCACGGTCCGTTGTTTTACATGCGTTCTCAATCTCCTGCGCATGTCAGAGTATCTCGTGTACGACCGTTCGTGTGTGAGTGTGCATCGCGCGCGAAACACGAGTGGCGTGTACAGACACGCTTGAAGTAGCGTCGTCATTGGTTGGCCGCTGTCGCTAGCGAACCAACTCAATTGTTCGCTTGCTGGATCGAGCGTCGTTCGGTTTCACCTGTGTTTCGTCGATGTTGCTACGATCTCCTTCATCTGCGAGGTTAAATGTCGCGTCGTCGAAAGGCTTCTCTTCCGTGAACAACCGACTTTTTCGGCTTTTCTGATGGGTCCTTATTATTTGTGATGCGCGCTTTAAAATGTCGAAAGTAGAAACTCTAGCAGTAGTTCGACACTGTTGTGTAATGGCCGATTTAAATGTTATAAATGGTGCGTTCGCGAACTTTTCGTCGATTTGTTTACATACTGTTCAGGTTGTTTAGTGTCCGATCCGAGACGTGCAGCCATGAAGGAACGAGCATCTAAAAGGAGAGCACTGTTTCACATAACCAAGGTAATCTTGCACACACGTTGCCTTCATTTCGTCTAGATTTAAGATTTATACAATCGGTGTATTGGAACGAGCTACATATGTGTCTCGTCTATGTGTGCGCACGCGTAATATCTAATATTGTTAAAAAAGAGGTTTAAAAACTGAGTGATACAGTCGGGGGTAAAGTTTGAACCCGATATAATCGGTCGAGGCTATTTTGCGCATTAAGAGAAGAGGTGGAAAAAGCTCGTAACATAATAATAAGTCGACTGGTGTCTCGCACTTGTGATTACAGAGAAGACAAATTTGCCATTATAAACGGAAGTGTATTAAATATGTTCGTGCATTCTTGATATTTAAATGCTAGCGGGTATCAACCGGTGTCAGATATCTTCCTCAAAGTTTCACTAATGATATACAGGTGTATACAGAGGGAGCGGTATATTAAAGATACGGTTAATTATTACATTTTTGCAGTCATCACGGGATCGAGGTAAATGATGATGTTGCCGCCGCGACCAAATGCGCTGCTTCGAATAGAATTGTGTATTTCCGTTCATTCGTTTCTCAGTCTTCTTTACAACACCGGAGTCAGGCCACTGCTTTATTGGATAGCTTACAAAGATAGGTAGGATACTGCTATACAGTATGGTTCAGTCTGATATCGCTCCATTTCCTAGTTTCAAGTTGGGACCCGCAACCGACTGCAAAATGTTTTTGAGCTCATTAGCTACCTATTTGTTTTTGTCATTTTCTTCACAACCACCTATGTTTGCAATGGCAGCTGTTTTAATATAACGAGAGACCATTTGCAATGTTTTTCGCTTTTAAATTATATTAAACACGTTTTTAAATTTTTGCCTATTTCAACGGAAGCTCCCCTCTCCTCGTTAGTTGTTTATCGTGTTATTTTCTTACAAATTATTGCAGCTCTCTAGAATTTGCGCATTAAAATTAATTTGCAATTCGTCAACTCATTACGATTCCAGCGAGATGCTGGGAATGATGCCGTATCTGCAATACAATTGCGTACATTCTGTTTAGAAGAATTTTATTATCCTGACATATCGGCATATTTGAATTGCACGTTCTTTTCAAAATTATTCTTGGAAACGACAACATATTTAGAAGTGATTTTCCGTGTTTAACTATTTAAATAACTCCGTAAACTGCGCTGTGTTGATAACTCTGTTCATTTATTGATTTATATTTTTTAACTCGCTCTGATGATGCAAATAGTCCAAAAATCATCCTTAAAAAAACTTTCCTTTTTTTTTTCTGTTCCTTGAAGCAGTTTGCCTAATTTACCTTTGCTTGTTGCTCATCTTTTTGTTTTTTTGATAATTCTCAACTGTTTATGCACAACAATTGTGCCATACTGTAAGAACTTTAAAAATCGCCTAATCAGGCTCAAAATTACTACAGAATCCCTTAATCGATTTCCAATCGTGCTTTTTATAAACGTGTGCGTGTGTTTAGAAGGGAAAAAGGTTCAAAGATGAACACCTTTTATTCTTTTTGTTAGTATTACGGTTATTATTATTAAAATGTCACGGTAACGGTTAAAATTATCCGACACAGTACATTAAATATCAAAATCACAGCTATTTTCAGAATAATTAAATTGCATGATACGCGCGTTCTTTGAGAACATGGTTTACGAAAAGGCAACAACTTCTAATACTTCTTAACTTCCCGCAGACCACTAGGTTCAACTCACGCTGCTTGCATAGAAAATTGCCACGATTGTTGTCCGCTATATTCCTGCGCATATATCTTCAAAATACAAACGACTATCAAAGTAGCGCATCCGAAATATACCGCGTATATTTTGCAATTTGAAAGAATCACTATTTATTATATTAAAAATAGTACATATATGTAAATAGTTACGGCATGAACGTAACGCAGAATTGCAGTGCAATTATGTAGGTACAACGCCAATAATTCACTAGTCGCAGGTTCAATCCCGAGATTGATTAGAGAAGTTGTTTTAATTTTAAATTTTATTTACAACTGTAGCGAAATTTTTTTCATACACCCAGAGCAGTCAAACGAAAACGAAATTAACAAAATTGCTTTAGCTACTTTTTTACATTATGCAATTGTTGAATAATTTTTTCAAATTACAACATCTCAATTTACGGTTTATGTCCGATCATGATAAAAATTCGCGCGCTAAATGATGCATAATGAACTCGCGAAAATCCGAATTGGCCGGTTGTAATTATAGCCGGAACATGCATCAATCGATATTTACAAATTATCGGTAAAAAAAAGGTGTAACACCGAAAAATATACACGCTCTGCTAGAATCATTGCACGCAGATCGGTAGGAATCTTTTTTTTCTGCCTCTGAACAATAGGTATTTCCATAACAGTCGTTGGCCGGCCCCGTGCTAAGACTAGATCGTTTCATTTGCAGTTTCACGTTTTTCTTTCATTTTCGAAATTCAAATACAAAGGGAGGCAGCGTAAAGCATAAATCAAAAAAGAGAGAGACAAACCGATTGCTCGGATGCGGACATTGACTGAGATGGGTTTTCACTGGGGAAAAAAAAAAAAAAAGGAAAACAAAAAAACATTACAGCCTGTTGTGTCTGGCGCACAGCTGAAATGGTTCTTGCCTGCTACAAGGTGTGCATATACAATCACTGAAGCGTAGCCCAATTTTTGGGGCTGCATTTACCGGTTTTAAATTACCGTCTGTGCGCGAAACAGAAGTCCCGATATACAGTGATACAGGGTTGTTGTAACGTGTACAAGTAGCGTATGCAAACCAGCTCATATAACTGATGTTGAAATTGTAATAAGCTCGGCAATATAGACACCTATGCAACATCTGCTTCTAATATGTGTAACCCTGTTACAAGAGTAATTCGGTAAACTTACTGTTCAACCGGAGCTTGTGCGGGTTTTTAATTACTATGAAAATCCATATTTCTTCGTTACTGAGGACGACCAACATTTGCCATTTTAAATCCTCCCAATAGGGGGGATGGCATTTTTGTTGATGGTTCGTTATTTTCAAATTAATGTATTTTGCAATTGCACTTTATATTTCCCTGTCATTGTGACAGTTGTCCTTGTTTTAGCTGGATATGAAATAAATATCTGAGAAGAGCATTTGCTTATGTTAAGAAAAAATAAAATATTCGAGAAATCCTTTATACGGCTGGGTTTTTAATGTGTTTCGCAATAGGGAACGTACTTTTTTAAATACTGAAACGCATGCCATTACGTAGTAGGGTGAGAAGTTTTTTTTTTTTTTTTTTTTTTTTTTTTGAACCCTGTATCCGAAAGTGGTGAGCAAATATCTAAAATATTGCGATATTTTTCGCATTTATAGTTTGGAGATATTTTAAACTTTTTGCACAGAATATTTATATATTGTGTTTTTTTTTTTAAAAAACTGTTTTCGCAAACTCTTAAAAGCAATACAAAAATTTATTTTTGACCGACGCACTAAGTGGAAATAAGTAAATTCTATAAAAATTCTATATAAATTCGAATCCCGTCGGGTCTCGCAAGGAGATAAACACCCCCTTGACCAGCACAGTCTTTTTTCTTGTAACTTTCAGAAAAATCGTTTTCAATCGACTACGTCATTCTTCCCTGTCTTTTATTACAACGCTATCTTATATAAAGTAACGGGACGTAACCATGGTCTAGAAAACATAGTGTACCCCGAAGACTGCGAATAACGTAGTCATTAACTGCGAATTGTGAAGCATTATACACTAGTACTCTCATTATGTAAACATTTTCTTTTGAATCCAGAAATTTTTATAGCGTAAAAATATTTTTTTCTGACAGTTTATCAAATACGCTTTTGATGCTTTTTGTTTATTTCATTCAACTTTTTTTTAATTGCACTCGTCATTGTTTTCTATGTTGCATTTTAGGCAATAAAAAATAAATGCGATTTATTTTACATTTGTATTTCTTTAGTTAAGTGAACTATAAGCAAAAACTCTTAGTTCTCTGTATGTCTCACGTTTTATACAGTTAACGAAGTTTGCAATTTTCTGCTCATTTTGTGAATTATGTGGAATTTTTATTAATAAACGTGCGTGTGCGTACACAAATACTCTGTGTATGTGTATGTGATTGTATCAAATTTCATAAAGCTTCCTGAAACGTACGCACTATGAACACAAGAGGAATTGCTTTTGTAATATTCTTTTACATATAGGACCTGAACAAGTGCAAAAATTGCAATTAATAATCTTACGGAGTTTGTAGCTTCATATCACTACTACAAATAGATATCGAAAATTTTGAAAGCTGGAATATAAAAAGTAGCCCCCCCCCCTCCTCCTCGGTATATACATCAAAGTGTTATATTTTACTTTTACGCGGAAATTCAAGACAGTTACGTCAACTTACAGTATAATTAAAAATCAAAATTCGGGATGTAATTTTTGATTCCAAACTCACTTTCAGTGCTGATTTATTACACGCGAGATTAGTCAAGAAGGATGTGGAAGATACACATTAGTCAAATTATGTATATACCAGTTTAGTCCGCTCAATATTAGAGGTTTGCAGCTATTATTCGGAATTCCTCCTCTAAAATAATGATCAAAAAAATAGAAAAGCAGTCCAGATGCAGTTTTTAAAGTATTTATTTTTTAAACGTGTCAGGTATTTTCCTACTAATGCAGTTTACACACAGATTTGTTAGATACGATTTAATTTTAAGACTCTTTCGAATCGCTGCTGCTGCTGCTGCTGCTAGGGTCTGCTTCTTGTATAAAATACTTCGCGGAGAGATAATTTCTCCACTTTTATTGGAAAGAATCAGTATTAAAGTTCCATCATTTAACTGCCCGGAAAAATGCGTTGTTGCACATACGGAAAGCTAAGACACAGCGCTTTTCATGTTCTTCAATTGAAGCATTACTACTGTGAGTGATTACAAAAATATTTCAGATAAGGGTGCAGCGTAATATCCTGGGTTGCCATAATTTTAAAGATCTTAGTCGACTACTAGGCAGTACTATAAACTGAACTACAACTCTACTTCTCCGTTCACATATCCACACTGAGCTTATGTATTATTGAGATTGTGTGTTGTTTGCTTGTTTAGAGTACATTTGATACTCTTGTCTTTTCAGATTTTATAACTCTACTTGTCAGCTGAAGCTTTTTTTCGGGAACTGGAATGCTAGTGCGGGTACATGGGAGTTTGAGTAGGTGTGTATGACTGAGTTTGAATGTAGATGCAATTGTAAGTTGTAAGGGATACATGTCGGCATATTACAATACTTATCACTATTAGTTTTTGTTCAATCATATTGTTTTAATCTATCAGTATGTGGGTTTATGTGAATTTGCCTTAGCTAGATTAATAAATTAAATATGACGTTGTTTAGCTCTATAAGTGCAAACTCTAATTTGCCGAAAGGCTACATTTTTGCAAATAAATATATAAATATTGGCGAGTCCGAAGTAAGTTATAACTTACTTTCCCCCTTTTTGTTTTAAATTAATAGTTTACAGTTTTTCAAAACAATTGAATTACGTTTAGAATGAGTATTCACGGTCTGTATCGGACTGAAAAGTTTTTAGGGACGAAATTATGATGTAGCTGTATGAAAGTTATTATAAATCTTTAAAATAGAATTCCCTTTAATTATAGTGATGTATACCGCAGCTGATGGATTTATTACCGATATTACTATGCCGTCCAAGACAACGGCTTGTAATCTTCTTGCATTCAACCGGCTATCATCAGACCACCGTGTTAGAGCATCAGCTACTGGGCTGTATCGTGATTGTAAAAACATTACCCGGTCGGTAGCTATCCGAGTGAAACGTTAATCGAAGCTCGGAGACAAATGCAGGTGTGGGATTAATATTAACCGCAAAACGTTTTGCGTCCAGAAATTACCTGCGATCTACACGGAAATTATTTACTGAAGAATATGTAAAATGACGATGAGTTTATTTTAATTTTTAATTTTTTTTTTTTCGTTTAGGTATTATGGCACCTGGATATATTCAGAAGAAGTTTCCGAGAATTATGCGGTCATGCCTGCATGGCGGAAGCTTGTATATTCTGCGCTCTAAAGGTAAGTGTTATATGTTTCGTTAAATCAGCTTTCATTCTCACCTGTCTTCATAAAAATTTCTCCGTGTATGTCTATCCGTCAAGCAAAAATATCAGTTGTATCCACTTTAGATGAAGAGTATAATGAAGAAGCAAATGGAAATGACCAAAACGGCGAAGAGAGGAAATAACGTGCACGGTTCTTTAAGGAAGGCTTCGGACGGAAAAATTTTGCCGAGTGTGCGACTAGAATAGATCGCGGTGTAATTTGCGCGAAAGACTGACGCGATTAAAGGTAAACCGGGGGGAGTGTCTCACGCATTCTTGGCGCTAAGGTAAGGCAAGGGGTATGATATTAATTAAATCCTTTTTGCAACGCGTTCTTGAGCGGCTCGTCATCTAGTGGGGTTTTGAAGAGAATACTAGTTAGTTTCTCCTTTTCGGATGATCTTCGCACTTTCAACCGCGGGTATTATATTCCAGATATTAAGGAGCATGTGTGTATTGCTGGGACAACGATCCAAGTTCGGCGAATTGTGACCAGATCCGGAATAGAAGTAATGGCCGAATATTAGGATAAATTGGTGCAGACGATTCAGAACGTTCAACAGAGATACACTTCCTATTTCTCGTGTTGGACATTCGACCGTCGACAACGGGGTTTTTACCGTCAAAAAGAGCACAGTGATCGCACTCTGAAATAGTTTTTTTTTTTTTTTTTTTTTCCTATTTCGAATAATAAGAACATCATTCCCGTTAATTCGTTAATAATGTAAGTAAAGTAAAGTAAGTCCCATATATCCTCGATAAGGTATCGTGGATTGTGGAATTAAGCTTTTCACGATGTACTGATATGCATCTGAACAGAATACCGTAACCAGTTCCTTTCTACTTGGGATCCGCCTTTATTTCCCCAGATTTCTCCGGTATAAACAATGCAGTTTCAGGTTGGCTAAACTTGGGAGCGACTTGGATCCGGGACAAGTCTCGAAAATCCATGATACCTCTGATTTGGTAGCCGAGAACCGTACTTAATAAAAATTACACAAAAATTTCGAATAATATAAATAAGGATTTCGAACATGTACGCAAATACAGAGTGTCGTCCAATTTCGAAGGATAAAATCGAATGTCTAATTTTTTCGAAATTTTTGACGGCTACATTTTTTACATAAGTATACCGACGATCGCTGCATGATTGACTAGCGACGTATAATTAACCGTAATTATTTCAATTAAAACGGTATTAATTGTGTCTCGGAATTTCTCCAATGTCAAAAATTCATACCGAACAAAATCACCCCTCTTACGAATCTCGTTGCAGTGTAGATAACAGTTTTCGTTTTAATACAACTCTGTTATCGGGAAAAGTGTCTGTCCCGATCTTCAGTACGCAGCGTTGCGTCTCTGTACCAATTATTTCTGGAGAATCGATAGTTCTCTCGGTGTACGATGTTTGAACGACCTGCCTCCATCATCATCATCATCATCATCATCATCGGGGGCACTTAATACTACCATCTGTAGACGGTTAATACCGAACCTCTGGATTTTCCGCCAGGACTGTCTTAATAAGACACACGGATTTCAAAGTAAGTGCATAGAAAGAAATGTAGTTCAATAAAATTATAAATGACAAACATCTATAAGAAATAAAATGTGCTAGTAATGTTTTTTTTCCGAGAATACTCCTGACCTTTGGTGCTAGAAGACGGAAAAAAACTAGTACAGATTAAATAATTATATTATTAAGAATTTTAAGGAGACCTAATTAAAACTCGTCATTTAGGAAACGAACATCGAAGAATACTATTAAAAAGTGAATCTAAATATTTGCTTTAAATTCGAAAAAATACGATACGACTAAATTAAGCTAGTAGAGGTGAATTTGGATGTACTATTATTATTGGTGTTTCAGTTGATATCACGTATACTTCTACTGCTGATATTTCTTTGATTTGCTTTTGAAAATGGGTAAATTATAGTGCTTCGGCTAGGATTGCGACAGTGTGTATACGCACAATTTTTATCTTTACTAAGATAATTATTGTTGGTCATCCATTAAGATTTTCATACATAATTGCTTCTTTTTTTTTTTCTGAAATCACATATTTAGTTTAATTTTTTTAATAATACTCTTCGGGGGTTTTTCCCGGCTAAAGATTAATTACGTTATCCTTCGGATTATAATAATATAATACTATATTTATAATATTTATATATTTACTAAAATGTTTTTCTTTTCGATTTTCTAGCATTAAAAATGAGATACTCTATTCCGGCAAAAATATAATACTAGCATATTTTGTTTCATATTTGTTTCTTAAGATGTTTCTTATTTTATAATTTTATCGCTTTATTAATTTGTGAGATATCTTCCGATTTCGCATCAATGATAATCGCGGAATTTACTGATTTAAGCGAGAGAAAATAATAAAAAAGGGCAGCGTTTGCTTTTTCATAATTTTAAATTAATCTTGTTTGTTTTTTTTTTTTGTCCTTTTTAAATTAACTGCGTTCGTCAACATATACATTGACCGAGAACTGGGGAAAAGAAGAGAAAGAGAATGAAATTTTTATGAAATGTGAGATAACCAACACAAAAGTGAATCAAGCGCTTAGGTAGCAGAAAGAGAAGAAAAGAATAAATGAAGCGCTGTAGCGAGTGGGAACACTGCTTGACAAACGAAAGAAGGAGAAAGATGGTTTTATTGAAAGCGAACAGCAGTCAAACATTAAAATGAAAATAATAATCGTAACTATAATTTTTCTGTAATACGTATTTTTTATATATATTTAATAAAGTGACAAAAACAGAAAATGGATATGGTATAACTCAAATTTAAAAGTAATAATAAAAAAAAAAAACGCTATCCTAGAATCAGAAATTTTAGTAGACTTTACATATTTTATTTTACATTGCCAAAAATATTTGTTTATTTATTCGGTTGTGCCTGTACGGTCTTCGAAGTAGAAAGGTTAAAAAGAGACTACTGATAAAGGAGAAAAAGTTCGTGAAAGAAAAAAAAAGTGAGAGATTTCCAAAGGGGAACACGAAAGAAGAAAATTGTGGCCGAAGCTTGTGCAACAAGAAGGAAAGGATCGCGCGACTTAGTGAAGAAATATCGTAAAACCATGTACTAAGGGAAAACGTTCGATTGAACTGGGATGCGCTTGGAAAAGATATTAGATCTGAAATTGTTTGAAGAACATGAAACATTCAAAGCAAATTAACGCCGCTGAAGAAAGAATCGGCCGATTCATCACAAACTTCTGTAAGCTCCTCAAGAAGCTCTCATGTTCAACGATTGAAAGTTTATGTTGAAAAAAAAAAAACAAAAAACGAATCGTTCATTATTATTTTACCACCGCGTTCAGGAAGAAAATTATTCGGAAAATCTCTCCGACTTTTCCCTTTGACCTTTCTGCGCACCCTATTACGCAATAATAATAACATCCGCGCATATGTTTATACAGCCGAATTCCGGTGAACGTGTTCCGTTGTACGTTTGCATCATCCGTGCATCGTTCAGTCTTTAATTATCGCTTCCATCGCGAGGCATAATGTGGAACAAGGATAATGCGTTTTTCGTTTCTAAACAAACCACTTAATCACCGGCCTTAGATTAATTCGATTCCACGCACACACCGTAATTAGCCTTTTGGCTGCAGCGTGTGCCACGTATAAAGAGATCCGCATCAGTTGTGGAGTCGTGCGCGTTCGAGTTATATTTCGCGCGGAAAATTTTCAAAATAATACACGTCGATAGGCCACCGTCTCGTTAAGGTGGTCATGGCTTTCGTGGCAGAACCACCGGCCTTGTTGCAATACTCTCCTTTTCAGGTCAGCCCTAAGTTGCACGCTTATCGGTGAATAAATCTGAATTTACCTGTAATTATTGAGAATACGCGGAACGTTAGAGATTTTTGAGGGGAACCCCGATTGTAACAAACTTCTAAGCGTTTTAAAGTTGCTTCTTCCGGAAACGATGGTTGGAGTTCAATTAATTTTTAATGTCAGAGATTGTATAATTAAATATGACAGCCAACGAAGGAATGCACAACGTTTTAAAAATGGAAACAGTCGTAAACTACTGCACAGCATTGGGCTGGAAAGGACAATGGGAAAGGAAACCGAAAGAACAGCATAGCGAGAAAAATGCAGCAGAACACGATATGGAGACGGGAGTGAATTGAAAGAGAACGGCCAAAGACTAGATCAGATTAAACGGATTATCGGGAAACTAAAGCGGAATTTTTACGTATAAACAAAAAATTGAAAATTGTTTTTTTTTTCCCTGTCGGGTGTAACCGGAAGCTCAACCATTCTGTTACTTTTAAATATCCATTATTTTTTGTTGTTGTTTTTTTTTTGTTTCTATTAGTTTCACAATTCGAACAATCTCGATGGTGCAATGTTATAGCAGATACAAAAACTGTATACAATGTTTTATTGGCGATTGTATTGGTGATAATATATACGTTTAGAGATGAATTCGTATGTTTTGTAAAAAAAGTAAATTATTCATATTCATTCGTCCGTATAATGAGTAGGAATTTTGAAACATCCACGCCGCATATTTAAACATTGAGGTGAAAAATTAAATTACGTAATATTATGCGGAAAAAATTATTAAAAGCCATTTTAAAGTGTTTAAACAATTACATCGCACATACCGATAGTAGTATTGTATAACCATCGGACAAAAAATTCAAAAATTCTCGACATTTTCCATACCATATACACTTTTCCCTTATGTGCATATATATATATATATTGTGACGGATTCGGCCGCCATGACTTTCGATATTTATCACGCTGTACCGAATTAAAAAATGATAATGATGACTTCTTTTCCAAATTCTAAATTCTTCATTTCTCCGCGTTTTGACAGTTTCTCAGGCCTCCAATTTCTATTTCTCCGGTTTCTTCGGGCAGCGTGCAAACTGAGCATACTCCGACCGAAATGCTAGATCGACAAATTTCGTGGGAATTGCCAATGTGCACGGCGCCAATTTGGCGATCCGTGCATATGTGTGTGTTAATTATATGAGGGTGGTTCGTCCGCTGTTTGTCCGATCTGGCGTTGTGTGCGTCGGAGATGCGATTCGAGCTACGTCGAGGCGTGAGAAGTTTTTTCTTAGAACCCGAAAAAACCGACGCAGGGTACCCGCCGTTCCACCGATTTTCAGAATGTTCTAGAAAAATCGGTGGCGTATTCATTTTTATATATATATATTTTTTATTATTAGGCAAGATGGCCGTTCAAAAAGATCGTGGTCGAATTCTCTGTGAATTCGGGCCGATCAGTTCTCGCTTGCTGCTCGTCGCAGGCAGATCTCGCTGCTTTGGCCCGTGGGCACATTCGTTTTTTTGTATTTTTCACAGCTACGCGCCGTTCGAGGCAAAATTTATATCTTTTTCCACTGCTTTGGCCGCTTAAGGCAAAATTTATATCTGTTCGTTTTAAATCAAATATAACTCGGTCTACACATCTTACCAAAAGATTTGTTGTGTTTTTGTTTTCTTTTTTTCTATTTTTTTGCTATAAGGACACGTTTTCGTGACATCTCCGCCGCGAAGACCTTTTCTTTTTCGTGTAAACCTTAGGAAAGCCTAAAGCTCTTTCCGAACGAGCTAACGGTTACGTTACACCTGAAGTAACGTTGGCGCCCGGAACTTCTATTTCTTTTTATTTTATTTTCATATTTTTTTTTATTCATCATCGGAAGCTGGTTAGTTACAAATAGCGTCCGGAACAGGGACAAAAAATTTAAGTTCAAAGAACGAATCAGTTACAAATGTCGCCTAAGAACAGGGACTAGTGAAGAGAACTAATTCTTATCAAATGGTACCCGAACAGGGACATAGTTAATTCTTAACAAATGGCGCCCGGAACAGGGAAATAACGAATTAGTTACAATATATATATATATATATATATATATATTATATATATATATTAATTACAACGTAATTCTTAGGCCACCTCCATTAGAAAAAATGTCCCAATTTTATGTAACGTTTGTTACATTTTAATTTTTACTGACTTTATGATATATATAATTAGATTTTGTAACGAAAAATGTCCTAATTTTATGTAATGAAAGTTAAATGATTATGTTATCATTATATAAGTCGATCCTCTGGATCTCTTAGTAGAACATCCCCTGGAGCCCCGAGGTAATATAGTCTTCTATAATTCTTATAGAAAAGTCGGTTTCATTTTACTATGTTATTTTTTGTAAAATGACGATTTTTTTTTTTTTTTTTACTGCAATTAAACAGAATCGACGAATTTAATTTAGGGTGTGCTTATTCGTAATTTACATAGCATTATTTCTGAATAACTCAAAAAAATTGCATTATTTATAAATTAATACAAAAAATATAGCGTAACTTCATATATATATATATATATATATATGTATACATATATGTATGTACATGTATGATTACCGATTTTAGCAAACCGTAAGGTGCAAATTTTCAATCCTGTTTAAAAATATAATTCTCTTATTTGAAACCTGGCAGCTACGCTATCTGTCACTTCAGTTTCATTTATATGAAACTAAAGTGACAGATAGCGTAGCTGCTAGGTTTCAAATAAGAGAATTATGTTTAATACTTTCATAAAATAATCATAAGGTTTCCCATTGCCCACGGGAAAACCCGGCCTGACCAAATAGTTCATCTTTTATACATACGTATATATATATATATATATATATATATATGTGTGTGTATATATAATATGATCACTTGTTCTGAATTAATGTCCATAGGTGAAAAAAAATGAAATCATTTTCGTTACACAGATTCGTGACATTCATATTATTCCCCCAACGTATTTGTAACTTAGTCATTCAATATACACCGCATAATACTGTATGTTACAGAGTCATAATGTAAAAAATAAAGTTATAGCACATAATTAACGGGAAAAAATACATATATTTTATAAGTAATTCGGGGAACGGTCAGAGTTCAAAGTGTCTGGTGAGATTATTATTGATTCAAATGTCTCTCATTGGTTTTATGGAAATTTTTCATTACGAATACCACGTTAAGGAATAAAATGTTTTTCGTTCAGCAACTAAAGATAGAGCGAACGGTGTGCATAATTAACTAATAAAGTCGCTTTTCGCTGAAATCGGTAGTTTAAATGAAAACGGTTTTGTTTATTTTTTGACTAGATCTTTCATACTATCGAGTAACGGAAAAAATGTATTATCAGTCGTTTCGATTGCCTATTATCATCATCTCTTAACTCGCGGTTTGTCTCTGTGTACTTTCATAATTGAAAACACTATTAGCGGTTTCTTGCTACACCCTCTCTATCATCTCTATTATAAAACTGTTTTCTAAAGTTACCTTACCGCTTATTGCGCAGCGCCGACATTTTTATGTATACGCACACGTACGCTTACACGCAGCAGCTACTCTGCTGAGTGTCGTCGACTAATGTAAGTTAGCCGGAATCGTGCGGTGAAACCGGTTTCAGACTAATAAGAAATTCTGCGATATGATGCTGGAAGAAGCGTGTTTCAGGCTTCTTCTCGCAGAACTAAAAGCACCGGGTACGCACGCGGTGACTACGATGGTAAAACCTGAGGAACTCCGTTCCTTGTACAAGCGCTAACTGAGCTAGGCGAGTTCTCTTGTCTTCAGCGCAGTCCGCGCGCGCGAGGCGTACATTATACTTGTAAACATATAATAGCACTGAAGTGCTTCGAACGGACGCAAAAAGTTCTAATCCATTCTCGAACGAAGCCGCTTGAAGAGATGTTCCAGCCGGTGTCCATCGTGGTGGATGGTTTGCATTAGGCCGCAGTATACACGACGATAATATCGTAGCCGTGATTTAGTAGTGGAAGTTCCACTTTCTTCACCCGACTACTTCGACGACCTTAAAACTTCTGCAGCAATCATCTCCGAATCGCCTGCTGAAAATGCACGCTTCGGAACACCCATCTTTACGGGCCGCACAGTTTTACCTTGAATATCGCTGTCATCGCTATTAAAAATGAATTCATTATTTTCATCGTGTTTTTACCTAGCGTGATTAGTTCCTTCGCGCTAGTTATTAAGGAAAATAATTAGCACGTAAATTGTTTGAAATTATCCTAACTAGTTGAGGCTTTTCCGGCTACTATCGATTAGACTATCGATGTGTTCCTTTTGTTTAGAATTTTGCAGGCTTTCCAACCGTAATTCATGATTCCTCGGTCGTACACGCAGATCTCTAGACTCGGGCCTATATATAGCCAAGGCCTTTCGTTTCAAATCTCCAATTCGTAACGAAACGACGGTTCATTCTTTATACGCTGATCGACAAGCATACCGGCTCAAATCTTTGTATTTTCTGCATTTCTGAACGTCGCAAACGCTGATGAACGTGTTCGGCCAGTTCGGTAGTTTTGAGTTCGATCTTTGACGAATTATGAAGCAGCTTAAAAAGTTCACGAATTTAGGCTGCCTTCTGATTAGTTAGCTAAGATTTTATTAGCGCGGTGTTGCGGGGAAGCGGAAATTACGCGAGAATTTTTGAAAATGGACGCACGATAGAGAAAGTTCAGTAATAATAAAAAACCTACGTCGTCGAATTTTCTAATTGTGTAATAGACAGAGAATACGGATTAATCTGTGTAGTAGTAGTTATCCGATTCTTTTTAATTTTATTATTAATCGAGCATGTGACATAATAAAAATGGAAGATGATCCGTTTAAAAAGAAAAAAAATTCTGTTTTTAGTATGACGTTTTTAATTAATTAAAATTCCGTTATTTTTAAAATCTCGGCACATTTTTCAGTTCGTGTTTAAATAATTCAAGATTACTCGTTTTTTCTTGTTCAATACAGTTTACGGGTATTCTTTTTTTCACGCTGCATTTCAGAAATTAATGAAATAAAACGCTGAAATAAATTACAAAACATCTGTTATAAAATGCTTTTGTACTTTCAAAGCTTGTAGCGATTTAATAATTAATTTGAAATTTTATATTTACTAGATTAGGCTCTCTTAAATTAATAAAATTATCTCTCGGTAGACACAAATTTATGTGCTTTTATCATCGGTGAGATTATCTTTTTAGTATTGCTATTGGTTCAGTTCCAGTTTTCATAGCACTACCATATGGAATAGAATCACCACCTTCGTGTGTCCGCTTTCCGTTTTCTCTTCACGTACTCATATAAAACTGGAACGGGAAAGCAGACAGACAGAATCACGGCGATTCTTATTTTTCCGAATTAGTTGAATAACGTTGTAAATAATTATGAAAAAAACATAAATAACGAGCATCTTAAGAGTGATATTAAATAAAATGTGGTTAGTAACATTTTAGTATTTTGTCCTGAGTGCTCTAGAATGGGGAGATACATTAGTACAGCGTGCCGTAAACTTTTGGTATTTTGTATTCGATTTAGAGAACAAATCGATTGATCGTGTATAAATTCTGATTCGTCCGTCATCTTATTAATCACAATAACGCCTGTTTGTGTTTATAATGAAAATGTTAAGTTACATTTAAAACCACTGGTATCGCAGGCAAATGCTTGTAAAATTGCAAATTGGATTTTTTTTTTTTTTTTTTTTTTTTTTTTGTAGAATCATCCGGAAATGGTATAAAGTGATAAGTTGGTAGCCCCGCTGATTCGTGAGTCGATTGTTACATATTTTTTGAGGAAAATCATAAAAGCAGAGGGAGATTTTTAACACGAGGAGGATTGGTTGAGAGCTACCATACCAGTGGAAGATGATCAGTCGTTTCTGTTTCGAGCACCACGATTAACGTTCCTACAAAAACTTTTTTGTAAAATATTTGGAACATCATATTCTGTAGGCTTCACGCAAGGCTACACACATCTTTTCAGTAATTGTAAAGATTTTCAAATTTTTGTATACAAAAACGCAGTGCCCTAATTGTACAATGTTGTTTACCAGTTTTTCTTTTTCCATGTCACGGCCATCTGATGGGTTAGTTTGATTTTGGTCATTTGTTAATTCAAAACCCCGATGGACAACTCGGCTATCGCGACAAAGATAATAAAATTTAAGCTTGGAACCGTTTGGGGGATTTTATTTACTCAGTCGGAATTCAATTTGTCCGGTCGATTTTATCTCGCTCTGGCTTCCTCCGCCGTTCGGGACATTGATTTTGCGCGTTTTTAATCATAAACTGTAGAGGGAAAATCGAAAGAAGGAGCCCCGACTTCGTGAAAGTAGTAGTTGGCGTAATAGTCGGCAGTATGTGTGTGTGTGTGTGTGTGTGTGTAATTTTCGAGACTGTTCATTAAGACCGGCGAACTCGTATTGGTTTTATGTTGCCGTGTTTAGACTAGATTTGTACTAAAGAAACAGCACGACGATTCACACGAGTGATGTTGCGCTTCTAGCACGGTAAAACGGTGGAAAGGAAATTAACATCTAGCATAACGTCGGTAGTGTACGGTCAACATCGGAAGTTGCCTCGGTGGAATATAATAGAGGACAGACACCGTTTTAGGGGACTGGTAACGTAGAAAGAAAAAGGATCGCTCGAGACGGTGATGGAGAAGTCCGAGACAAATCGGTCGAACAAAGAAGTCGTTACATCGGAAGGAAATCGGTTTCCTCCCAATGGCCGTGGAAATTCAGACGGAAAATTGGAAAACTCCGTGTAGGAAACAGACAAGCAGGAGCGAACGGATTATTTTGTTTCTGTTCGTATCGTCTCCGTTATGTAATGCTTAATAAAAATATGACGATGTCGGTCGTTCGTAATTCAGTAACAAAGTTAATAATAATATAACCTAGAAAATTGTACCCCCACCCCTACCTTGCGCTCCATCCGAATGGAACCAATTCGAATTCCGGTCACTACTCTGGTTATTCGACTAGGTTTTGAGTGCAAACTTTCATAAATTCGGAATCGAATTTAAATAATAAATAAATAAATAAATAAATAAATAAATAAATAAATGAACGGTTCACTATAATCTTTAGCATTCTAGCGCTCTTAGTCTAATGCACATTCAGTAAATTACTATTTAAAGAGAGGTAGTACAACAGTGTCAGTACTGTAATATCGCAGTCCTCGAAGAACCGATGCAAGTATACCTATATATTTAAATAGAGTAAGAAGATCTGAAATTCGTCCGCGTCATACCTTTAATATAAATTATAAAACTGATGGTTTTTACTTATGGGGTTTGTCAATACTGCTGAGAAATTTTGATCCTGCACAATCCTGCCTCGCTGCTGGATATGCCCTCATGTACGTATGTGTTAGGTACTTTAACTTTGCACGACAATATATTTTCCTTCTGTTTTTAAAAAGTTCAGTACAATAACAAACAGTTGAAAAAATGAAAAGCTTATTTATAAGAATTTATTTACGACATTAATATATGAACTGCACATTTCATGTAAACGCCTTGCATAATTCGTAAAATGTGCAGAATTTTAAACGGTCAATGAATTAATGATTTTTTGTTGACTTCGTGAATTGTGTAATACTACTCGTATAGTTCTATATATTATATCCCCGGAAATTAACATATCTCGAGCAGTTCATAAAAATTTCCACAACCAATGTTGCGTCGTAGTGTTGTATTTTGAGTGTTAAAGAGTAAATACGAAAAAAAAAATATTTATCTTACATTAGTATTTCTCTCCGGTTACGTGAACTATGTAAATGTATGAAATGAGCAAAAGGCATGTGTACACCAGTGTTATGCAATTGATGAAATATGAAGTTTTGTTATGTACGGCGCCTACTATAATATGAGCAAAAATTGTATATTATATACATTGTCTATATACGTAACTAGGTTTTCAGAAACGACAAAAATATTCAATTATACAATAGCTCGAAAACGGTTTGACTTATCAGAATCGGATCATAAATTAAACTTCTATCTGTAACAATTTACAACTTTAAGCTGATCGATTACCATCGGCGACAAGAAACCGTCTAGAATATATAAAATGGAATTTAGAACGACCCCAAAAAAAATCACCCTTAAAAAATTCATAACTCATCACTAGAGATAACCCCCCTTTAAAAGTGAAATTCAAAATATAAAACAAAACGCAGAAGCCCTTTCATAAAATTCAAAAATTATGGTTAAAAAATTATTTAAACGAGGGTTTTTAAGCCAAAAACAGCAAAAAAAAAAAGCGAATTTCCTTTATAGATTTTTTTAAAATTTCCTATCTGCTATTCGAGACGGAGACAAATCCAACAAATCAAAGATCATAAAAATCGGTCCAGCCGTTCTTGAGTTATAAATGGTGTAACTACTAACCCGACTTTGTTTTATATATATATATATATATATATATATATATATATATATATGGATATATGGATATATAACCAGCGCAAGTGAAATTTTTGAAGTATCAATGCGCGGCAGCGGGATATCATACCTGAACGGGACACCACTGCTTAACCAACTACACTACGGTAGCTGGCTTATGTATATTTTAGTAATTTCCCATTTCATTTTTTTTGATACAGTTAATGATAATAATAATAATGATAATGATAATAATGATAATGATAATGATAATAATAATAATAATAATAATAATAATAATAATAATAATAATAATAATAATAAATTTTTACGACGTTCATCGAAAGTCGATTACATCATTCTATGATTTATATGCTCGCGCGCAACAGTTATGAATGTATGAAGTGAGAAATCAGCTTAAATGTATGCGGAAATTCATTTCGATTGTCAGTAAAGTAAATTATGAATTGTAACAACGTTTTTTATGCCGTTGCCTTATACATTCGAGAGAGGATGGGTTATGGTTAATGTCGCAGAATTGCAGGTCACATTTACCGTGGGAAATTAGGTAAAATATTTCGTTCAACGGGAGATAGCCACTTGTAAGTTCTGCGCTACAGCTTCAATTAAGTGTTTTTTCGATATTCTTTGTTTTCCTACACGGTCTTTTTCTTTTGATAATGAAAAAAGAAAAAAATAATTACTTCGGAACTGACAGGGCAGAGCTTAACACTTTTGGCGACGTTACCTATAGATTTATGTGCAAATTCCTAGCTACCTACGTGTATATGCACTGTAATTAAATTCTTTATCATTGATTACCGACAGCAACTTTATATTTTAGGCAAATCATGGAAAAAGTTAATATATATATATATATATATATGTTGCTTATAAAATAAACAGATCCGCGCAATTTATTTAGAAAGTTAACTATTACACTATTCTCGAAGACTGTATGTTATTGGTCGTACAATGAAATTTTTGGTAGATGTAAAATGTCGTTATTTCTCTTAACAAATTTCTTATAATTTGCCAGTAGAGCAATTAACGTCAACTTTTGCTGTATTTTTGCCGATTAATTGAAGCCCCCCCCCCATTCGGTATCCTCTTAGTTACGATTTGCGAGTCTGCTGCGACGTAATTTCTAAATAGGAAAAACCTTGTATTTCTATACATTTTTTTTTTTTTTAATTTAATTTTTAGGCTTCATTAACCGGGTGAAAGTACTCTGATGGATTTTTAGTGTGCGTCAATGGGATCTAAACCACCGCTGTCTGATACTATGATCACTTTTTTTTATTCTCTGATTACGGTTGCGCTCGATCGAGTTCGGTCGCGGAATTAATTTTCGGTACTCAACGAAACACCTTTGGATGTGTAATAACTTTATCGAAGATAGATGTGTAATTATGTAATTATTAAACGCTACGAATGAGAAGCCGATAAAACTCAGAGACACATTAAAAAATGATTAACAAGCAACTAAATTATCGTACTATTAATTATATTATATAGTATGTATTATAATATAGAATTTAATCCTTCAGCCTGGACCTACAAAAATCTCAGTCTTTGGCCAATGGCAGCCCACTGGTTCCGGAATTGTTTACAATTCGAATGATAGTGATCCTATATATTAATAAAACCTTTTCATGCTATCGAATAAGCACGTTTCTGTTTTATTTTCGTTATTATTTATCAGTATTATTAATTACGATCGGAAATTGAACGAAGGAGTATAATTCTACCAAACAGACATTTTCGAAAGTTTAAAATTACAAATTAAAATTAAAATCTCATTACACTAATGAGAGTGTGTTGCTTCCTATTTTTTCCCCTTCTGGTCTTCTCGTAGTGTTTATGATGGAAATTGGGGAAACAGGTGTATTGATTATTTTTCGTACGGAATACAAACTTATCCAACGAATCACAAGGTATAGAGACGGAAAAATTATTCGGCGATGAAACGAACGACAAAATAATTGATAATCTACTTTACGCGGATAAATTTCGGCGAACCAAAGACGTGACGTACACAAAATCCTCCGAGGTGACACTTGAAAGTATCTCTTGTAACTGTGTTTTGATTCGAATTTTTTCGCAGCTCGGTTTTCATATCGGTCGAAAGAGGGAGTGGAAATTTTCAAGAATTTAAATACAATTTAGCTTTGGACGATGATTTTCCGAAAACGCGAGCGTATTTATAAAACAGCTTTTATCATTTTGGACGACGCGGTTACTCTATTTCTCGGATACTTACATCTATTGTCATAGGTTTTTTTTTTTTAATTTCGCTTTTAATAAATTTACAAGATTAGCGCCTTTTCTTTCTTTTTTCTTTTTCTTTTTCTTATATATATATAGAGAGAGAGAGAAATTTTGAAAATAATATTTAATTCGAAGGAAGAAAGCAAAAAAAAAACAAAACAAACTTTTTTATAAATAAAATTTTACAGTTGTTCTGTTTGCTTCGGTGGAACACGCAATCTAGAGCAGAAAATTTATTTAATATTCCGGTGATCTTGAAGAGCTTTGTTCATTGAACCATTTTGGAACAAAGTCAATGGCTCTATTTTCTTTGTACTGTGCGTATTGTTTTTGTTTTATATTTTCTACGACCTCTCCCCAATCGGGCATCTACGTCCTCATTGTTTGGACATGTAGAGTTTTAGGGACAGTTAATTTCCTGTGAAGCCATAAAAATATGGAACTGACTGAAATATTAATACTTTGTTGTCATCCGATTTTTTAGCGCATTGTAAAAACCGCGTTTACAATTTATTTTCGGTCTACATTAGGAGAAAAAGGTAGCAAAAAATTATATAATAAAATAATGTCGAAATAATAATATTCTTCGCTGCCGCTGTATTTTATATCTAGGTTAAACGGTATAAAAGGCCAAATGAGAAAAAAAATTAAAAGTTAAACTATTATTATTATTATTATTATTATTGCGACTAGTACTATTACTGTTATTGCTATTGTATTTCTTCGTCTCTTTCTTTATTTTCTTCGCGTTTGTTGTTGTTTTGTTTTTTTTTTTTTTTGTTATTCTTTGATTTCTATTATTACCTTCTTCCGCTCCTCGTCGAATTATTATCGATACACGTTTTTCTTCACACCTTTCCGTAACTTGTCGTATTCTGAGAAAGGAAATGTAATTGTTCAGGAAACGTACCGGACTACCGTGTACTCTTTTTCTATCGAGGGAGTCAGATGGTTCACCCATTATATATATATATATATATATATATATATATATATATATAATATGTATGTGTGTATTCACATTTAACGCACACCTGTATGTACCTGCTGTAACGTAATAGGTCTGGTCCGATTATAACTGTTTGCTGTCCCGTTTGAGACCTCTCCTAATCGTCGGCCGGTGCCTATAGCTACTCACAGCTTCTTGACACCTATTCCAACACACATAATAGCACCTGCACAGATTGAAGGCACTGAAGAAGAAAAAAGCGTAGACGGAAATCAAAAAGGAAAATAAAAACGGAATAAAACCAGACAAACTGATATCGCAAAAAGCGTGTAATGAGCTTAGGAGAAAATCGCATTTACACGCACGTTCACATTGTGCGCAATTCTGAATGCGCTGCTAGGCTTTGTTACCGTTTTCATACGTGCACTGAAGCCACCTATCGTGCGTGGGAACATTTCCGAACAGATGTGTGATTCGATTTTTTAGCGTCGATCGTCCGGCAGAAACGACACACTTCGACACGGCTACCAAATGATTAGGTCCCGAGCTTTTGATCGTCTTCTTGGACTGCCTGCGTCGATCAAGACGATGCATATGATACTTACGTCTTTCATCCCCGGCCTCTCTTGAATGCGCGAGAAAAAATGCATAAACAATTTATTTCGAGGGAAATTCACTCTTATATACGATCTTAGCGAATCCACCGCAATCCTGCGATAGTAGAAGGAATAGACAGTCCTTAATACTGTTCAGTTCTCCTGATAGTTTGTGATTTCCCCCCAGAGGATCTTTCTTCAGACCGCATGTCGTGTGACATCTTACTAGCAACATCTTTGCGTTCGACTTGTTACATTCGACGGTCCGCTCTCATTCGGATTTCGGTCGAGATTCCAATAACGCGACGGTTTGCAGGAAAAAGTGAGCTTAACACAATATGATTTACGCTTTGTATGTTTGTAGAAAAAAAATTTTTTTTTTTTTTCGGTGGGATTGAAGGTAAAAACCAGAGTACGTTGCAGAATTGAAACGAATAATGGCGTCTTTCGAAGAGATGTTTACGCGAAGAACATACCGCTCCATTCAATGTATTGAAATTATTATCGAGAGCGAGTTTTCAAATAACATAATCGATTAAGACATTATAATTAAACCGATAGAAGTATACACAAATCTCTACGATTAGTTTCGAATATGAAAACAAATTGTAAATTGTTCGAAACGAGTCTCGATGTTTCCAGATATACTTCCGTCGTTTGATTGTGCCAACTAGTGTTTTTTTCGTTTTTATCCAAATTAAAAATCACGTAATTTTACTAAACCGAAGAGTTTTTTTGAGGATACATATAGATATATTCGTCAAGTATGCGGTTTTGTTTGTATTTTTTTATTTTTATCCGCGCGTAACTTTTATTAGTTCATTCGAAAGTGTTGACGTACATCGATAAGTATCGGTGAACACAGATATAAATATTAAATTAAAAGTTCTAAAGAAAAAGTCTAAAGATTCTTTTTGTTAATATAACAAACATCATCGATGATTAAAATATTATAAATTTACCGCCAAAATGAAAGTTACAAGAACATTAACTTTTAACTAAAAAAAAAAATGTAAGCACGAAAACATATATATAGAGAAAATCGAAATTCCTTTAGTGTCAAAGGGCGGTGTGGTCTCCCCTTAGAGATATGCTTTCTGCTTATGACAAAAATTAGCAAAAAAAAATTGTTCATCGCAATGTAGAGAAAATATGAGATGCCAGTATTTCTAAAATAAAAGAACGATGAATGATTGAAGCGTTGTTAAGGTTACCTCATATAGGAACTTAGATTCAGGAAATTGCAACCCTCAAAGCACGATTTACTACAAGTTCATTACTGACGAAATTTGAACATTTTGAACCCTAATAGTACAGTAAAAGTAGCAACATTTTAGAAATTGGTCTCGCCATGTAATAACGCTGAAATGTGTTTATACTAAAAATCGAGACATAAAATAGTAAATAAGCTACTTCAAAATTTAAAAAATTGAATAAAAATCAACTAAAAAGTGAAAAATAATAAATTTTACAACAAAATATACGCCAAAAGAAGCCATTACGATTGTTGTCAAACAGCATTTATATTTTTGAGTCTCGGTGCACCAAATTCAAATTACAATAGTAATTAAAACCACATTAAAAATATTTGCGTTTTTATAGAACAAGAATGTATCATATAACACGGATATTAATTGTAATTTGAATACCGAATGACATAATGTTTAAGAATTATCGTAATTACTTTGAAATATAATTTTTTTACTATTTAATTGGAATGTTTATATTAAATCATTAAAGTGTTAATCTTGTATTTCCTTAAATTATTGTTTTATTATTATTATTATTATTATTATTATTGCAAGAATCACCGAAGAATTCTTGTGTCATACCTGTTAAGTCAACCGCAGTGACCGATAAAAAAGTCAGACTCAACTTTTATTTACTTTATTTGTCCTGTTATTTAATGTTTTTATATTATTTATTGCACATGCCTATGTTGTTAAGTAATTAAGTATTTAAATTTGTGTGTGTGCCAGTGTGCGTGTATGTGTTTGTGTCGAGTATGAGTGTGTTTATTGTGTTGGTGAGTAAGAACGATTAAATGTAGGTTTATGTGTATGACAATGCATGTGTTCTATACATTTATACTTTATAAATAATAATGATACGCATTCTTATTATTATTATTGATTTTTTTTTTTATTATTTACTTAATTATTTACTTGTATTTTTTATTTATTTTTTGTTTTGTTTCACTTTTTCTTTTATATCCCTATTAATTTTGCATTATATGGGTGCGTAACTGCTATTAATAGCTACATATATGCATATGTGTATGTGAATAAATATATATATATATATATACGTGTGTGTTACGTATGGGTGTATAAACACTTCTATTTATTTTATAGTTATTTTTTTCATTTTTTTTTTTTTTTTTTTATTTATTTATTATTTTTGTAATCGTCTTGTTATATTTTACATATGATGTTTGTTATCAATTATTTCAATGTACAAAAACGACCTTATTGTAAACTGTTACTTTATAATATGCACTCTTTTAATTTACTTTACTTTGTTTTCATTTTATTTGAGTTTTAAGAAGTATCATCTAAAAAGTTTTTCGTATTTTGATTATTTCCATGCATGTATACATATTTATTAACATATGTTAATTTTTACACGCCACTACTCGCGCAATTATGCACATCTGTGGTATTGTAGAAATAAATTGAATTAAATTATTATTATTATTATTATTAATAATAATAATATTAGTTATTAATTTATTAATCAAGCATCCTGATGTGGCTTTACAATTTCCCTTTTTTCTTTAACCACTCATGTGAAAATATTCGATATAATGCGAATTAAAATAATCCAAATAGCGGCCAACCGTAATCTGCAACAATAATGAAAAAATTATACGCCGGGCTGGGCATCTTATTGAGAGTGGGACCGTAGAAATCTGGATTACGGGGATCATTGTCTGCGTTAATTCCAATTGGTTCAAGAGCGCCGGCGTTGCTCCATTCACGGAACCCCACAACACTATAGCGGCGGCGAGATGGCCAAGAGGCTGCAGTTCGTCTTCGATTGTTTAGCTAACGACGTATATTAAAATCGCAGATGGCGCGCAGCCTACAGACTGGTTTGTTCTGTTTTCCGAACGTACAGAAGTGCGTCGTCTACATCATTATCATCTCGAATCCAGCGAGAACTTATTGGAGCGCAATAGTCTGCAAAACATTCGCGTTGCGCTAAGGTTCTCTATATGTCGCGCTGTTTGGATTACAGTCAGATCGTTGGCTTAGATTCGGATAGATGTGCCGCAGTCGCAAGCTGCTCCGCACGTCTATGCACCGAGGGAGCTGGTCCGGTTGTCGCTTTGCACACTAATTTGCGGTTGCATGCAAATTAAGGCGTATCCCCTGAATCGAGCGGGAAACCAGTTTTTTCGCGTACACTTCCAGCAGCGAAAACCGTATCTAAAAAATAGTCTGTTTCTCCGCTGTTGGATAAACAAAAGAAGGCGAGAACGAACTGAACTAAACCGTGTATTGTCGATGGCCACACAATAACCGTTCTTTCGGCAGCGGCGGGATTTACCTGATTGCTGACGATGGCGGCGGAACGCGGTTACTGAGCTTCAAAAAAATACGCTCTAGTGCCGAAATGCAGCTGCCTTCGAATGGGACAAATGAATAATCGACTACTGTCGATTATCGTCAAAAATGACAATTATCAATCGGGATTTTATCGTTTACGAGAACCGGTGTTTTTGAACACGATGGAAAGGAGGGCACATTTGACTTTTTGCTATTAATGGCAACAGGAAACTTTCTTACTGATTTTAGATATAACGGAAGTGAGATGGGGATAATACATATGATAGAGATTCGTAAATTGTAAATTTAAAAATGCTACGTAGTCAGTTAAAATTGATTCCTCTATGTCATCGGAAGAGCTGTCTCTATGAAGGTCCGTATTTAGTAATGCATGATCCGACTTGGACAGGGAGCCTACCCAATTGAGAATAAGTCGGGAATTTTGTTGTAAAGCCGGGAAAAAAAAGTAAAAACCAGCCAAGAACGGTATTTTTAATAAGAAAAAATCATGTTAAAAAATGAATAAATTTTTTTAGGGTACTTCACACTCAAGAATAAATTACGAAGTTCTGTTTTATTCGTATAAAATATAAGATGCTGCGGCGCTCAAATATTTCTTCTTTCTGTACAATTCTGGAAAACAGGAAATTTTGGACCGGGAATTTGAAAAATTGTATTCGAGAGCGGTCACCATGCCGGAATAAAAATTAAATAAAATATCAGGAGTCGTCAAGTTGCAGGAATATAAAGACTAGAAGAGCGAGAAAAATACCGAAGTAATGATAGAGGAAAAAGAAAATAGGGGCTTTGTGAGATGAAAGTGAGTTGACGACCGAATATTTTTTTCCCTTTGGGCTGGCCAATGGAGAGCACTAACCCAGCGCGCTAGAATTTAAGAAAGCAAGAAGACAAACTATATCTTAGTGTGGTTACAAGTTAAGGAACGGAAGGAGACAATGAACTACGCAAGGTAAAAAATGCGTTATCAGATACAATAAGAAACAGGCCTAAGGAGGCTCAGTGGAGAGAGCGGAACATTCAAAGAACACGTGATTGGTGTCGCAAATTAAACTGTTCTTGTCAGCGTAAGCAAAAAAGGGAGGGAGAGGCTTTATTAGAAAAAAATGAAAAAGAGAAGAAGGAAGCAAATTATGGCTAAAACGACGAAGATGGTGAATGTGGGTTTAGAATAATCATGGTGCAACGGACAAGAAGGTAAAAAGACCCTGAGGCTGGAAAAAAATAACGCCGAAATTTAGGGGTTAGAAAAAAAAATGGAATATTAAAAGCAGAAATTTGATAATAAATCGCGACCGGTGTGTACAACAGCAACGAATCAGCTTCGCTCATTATCCGTAATTGCGCACGAGTAGCGATCCAGAGGAAATCTATATATGGTACAGAACACGTCGGCTGAACAATTTAAGGACGTTAAAGATCGAATAAAAATCGGAGGAATGAAGCGAAATAATGACTAGAAACACACTTTCAGCATCAGAAACGATACCATAATCGGTGGAATAATCGGAAGAAAAGATATGGATAGCATAGCTCAAGATTTGCCGGTGATGATAGAATGAAAGGAGGGAAATTTAATGGATTTAGAATATGTACAAAGGAAGTGGACAGTCCAGTGAGGAAATTCTTCGCAAGCACCGACTTGAGCCTCGACCTGTCTGCATGATGCGGTGCTAATATAACATCACTGTTCGCGTGCTCTACGAGAGAGGCCTGGTGAAATATATATTCGTAAAGCGTTTACGCGTTTTTTAGATGTATTTTTGTTTTTGCGGAAGAAATTAAGCTTAATTTACCAGATGTAAACTGACAACTTTAATCGCGTTTTAATTTAATTAAGAATAATGATAACAATAATAACAATAATAGTTCGGCGGAAACACTCCGTACATTATTACCCTTCGGTGATTTTCACAGCGTCGAACCGGAAGCAGCCAAGTGTTTCGAAATTCGTCAGGTAGATCGCGCTATCAGCGCTAATCATTGTAACGATTGCCGAGCCATTTCTATGGGAAAAGTTGGTAAATTTTGGCTGACGGCTCGGAGAATAGAAAGAGGGTCGTGTCTCCGGCCGGAACGGACGATGCTGCTTTTCCATCGCGCCACGAGTTATGAAAAACTAAACAACTACCTGTCGCCACCGCCGCTGCTGGCTGGAGTTGTGGGCTGCAGTTCCCATCGGACTGTTCCTAACGTGACCGGATATGCACATCTTTGGTGCGGAACTGTTAATTGAGCTGGCTTTGTTCAAATGGGTTGCTCTGGCTAAACCGTTTTTTTCTTTTTTTTTTTCCCTCCCGCTACGCTCTAGTCTAAACGCATGGGCCTGGTGCGCCTGCGCTCCAGTGTAAAGAGGCTCTGGAACCGGCGTTATAATTAATGTTTGTTTACCGGTTGATTGTTATTGTCCGATGCTAATTGCCCCTTGCTGACTCCAGAGGCTGTTTACCTATTTTTTTATATTACACTATTTCGAACGCAAATTACTCTCTTCGGATTCCGTTTTCGTATTATATGCGTTTTCCGAAGCCGCGTCAGTTACATTTCGTCAGTTATTTCTTTCTGATCATCGCGATGATCTTTTAATATAATAATACACGAATACACGCCGGCCGGTTTGTGTCGAAATCGCCCGTTTCCATTTTTTCAAGGCATCTGCGAACAGATTTTTTATTTCATTTCCGTAACACACGAAGAGGAAACGCGAAAACATACGCCATACATTGAGAACGGAATTCAGAGCGGACGCTATTAAATCCGATAATAAAATGTTTCCAGAAATTTCAACCATTTACGTTGCAATGTCTCCATTTATGTAGCCCAAACGAATCCGAAAAGATCTGAAAATGTGGCGAGACAGAGAATGCCAGAGTGTGTGAGATCTTGTTCTCGATCATCGGTGAATGTACCCCGCTCGGTGCATCGACGCTTGCAAAGTGCGCACCGTTGTTTTCTGTTTGTTTTTTTATTTATTTATTTTTTTTATTTTTTTTTTTTTTTTTGGAAATTTGATCGATGGGCGGAAGAAACAAAGGATAAGTTGAAAGATTTTTCGATCGGAAGCGGCGGTCAGTCGGAGTTTTCTTTCGACGAAGTCAATAATTAGTTTTGGTCTCCCCTCGCCGTTAGTTGCCGCGACCAGCTGAAGAAGTCGCCAGACCGAAAAGACGAATACCTTGCTTTGTTGAGCTCTGTTTAGTTTTAGTTGTCAAAAATACGCTACACCTGGTAATGTGCCGAGATTCGTTGATTCAAAAAAAAAAAAAACTTATTATAATTTAGCAATCTCAACCTCGCTCCGAAGCAGAGAATTCAAATTACTCTAATCACTTTAAATTGCATATTCGCGTACATTGCTAATTCTATACTATCAGATTAAGAAAAATTTCTGTAGGTACTTTATAACTTGACGATAGCTTAATAATAATAATAATAATAATAATAATCGTACAATTAATAAACATTCGAATTTGTAATAATGATTTGATCCGTGTACTCACATCGAAGTAGCCCTCCTGAAATTATCATGATAACTAATGAGCATATATCGCGTTACATTTAACATCTCGCTAGTGCGGACCTAAACTAAACTAAACTAAATGAAAAAAAAGGAAAAAATCGTTTCAACATAATAATAATTTCCCATGTATACGCAAACTTTTTTTTTCTCAATGTTATTCATTTTTGTCTGGTTTTTCTGATGTTTTTAAGATATACATAGTGAACGGGAGGAATAATCCTGATAAGAGATGGTTCAAAAACGACAAAAATATTCAATTTAAATGTGCAAAATAGCTCGGGAACGGTTTGACTTGTCAAAATTTGACCATAAATTACAATTAAAAACTTTTGTGATAATTTCCAACTTCATGCTATTGCCGACAAAAAACTGTCAAAAATATATCAAAAATCACCCTTGAAAAATTCATATCACCAGATAACTCTCCCTTTAAAAGAGTGAAATTCGAAATATTGAATCGCAGAAGTTGTTTCGTGAGATCGAAAAATTACGGTTAAAAAATTGATTTACACTCTTCACCATTTAAGACCAAAAAGCAGCGAAAGAAAAGTAATTAAAAAATTTGAGATCAAATCAAAACGTATAAATCGACCGTTTTATAAAGCCGAACTTACAATAATACTTTATATTTAGACCTTTGGGGCGCCGAAAGTTCGGAATTTTTGGGAAAATTTTTTTCTTGTCCGGGCATATATCGGTGTGGAAAAATTACTATTTGTCGGGAACGAAAAACCGTATTTAATTTTGCTAATGAAACTTCGGAAGTTGGTTCAAAAAAGGGCGTGAAAAATTACGCGTCTCTTCCTGATTTCTTTGTTTTGGATTTAGTTTTATGTGAATTATTATGGGGCTATCTTTAACTTAACTTTCCTCTTTTTTTGATACTTTTTTGGGTAGAAATTGAACTGTGCCAAGAAAAACCAATAAGACTGCGCTCAACTAGGACTGCTCTGAAAAAAGTAGCGAATTTTTCGGCCTATCATCTCCAGGAGGCGCAGTTTTGATCATCGCATTATGTGTTTCTTATCCTAAAATTCGGATTTTACAATGTGTATCATTATTGCTTCATTAATCCGGGGCACTTTCGTTCTCCGTGATTTTGAATTTCGCCGGTTCCGTGCAAATAATCATGTGTGTAATATGTATTGCGATAATGAAAAAATTACTTCTGCGCGACAGCGAGCGTAATTCCTCTTTGAACGTTCCTCAGCTAACTGTGCGTAGTGCAGTTGATTAGGCAGTGCCGTTTCGCTCAGGTGGAAGCTGATAATATTGCGACTCTGTAAGTGTTAAGAATACGGATGAATTCTTCATGCGCTGGGTTAGTGTCCACTGTCTTGATGACCCCGAAAGATGATAAAAAGAAATGCATTACGACGAATGTGTATGTTAGAGCGGCGTTATCTTATTTTCTGCCCGTTTGTTTGCTCATAGATGCATCTAAAAAGAAGAAGCGCGTATTTCGCTTGTTTGCTTACGAGAATTTTTTAATTCGCCTTATCTGATAGCTAATATATTATTTCCCGCTTTTTCACCTTTCTGCACATTCGTGATAGTGTACGAACACCTTAATTAACGTCTCGCGGTTATAAAGTAACCGCGTTAATGATTGCCCGGTCGCAATTTTGTGTACCTTTACGCGCTGTGGATGATTAATTGCGAACACTAATTGCTCCTGCTACTTTTAGCGGCAAGGCTGCCCTTATCTGAGCGCATACCCTGAAATGATAGTCTAGTCTCGGATATTTATTTATTTTTACGCGGATTGTTTCGAAAACGGCGCCGCGAATGGAAAACTCTAGAAAGTTACTAGCACATCGCTATTAATAAATAAGCGAACCGTGAAAGTTTAATTAATTAATCGGTGAATGAATAATTATGCGCTATACGACGCTTATTATAATAAAAGAACGATGCAAATTTTAGTGCGAACGGGGAATAGTCTCTCTCACTCTCTCTCTTGTAGTTTATTAATGATAGAGATTGTTTTTAAAAAAAAAAAAAAAAAAACGACTTCGAGATTTTAACAATTTAATAAAAACGCGTCAAAAAATATATGATTACTGTTCGGTTAATAAATTTTACGGTAAAATAATATACTTAAAATTTACATCGCAACTATTAAAAAACCACAAAGCGATCACACTAGTTTTTTCCATAAGTCAAGTATTGAAAAGGACGGAAATATTTCATCTAGTTTATTTTAATTATTGCATTTTAAGTCGTCACTATTACACTTGTTATTTTAAGGTATATAAAATACCGTGAAACATATTATTTTTTATCGCGCAATTGTTTTTTTATTTTTTAGCGCATTTTTATTAACCTGATAGAGTACATCTCGAAGTCGACATTTATTAATTTTATTTCATTTTTTTCTTCCCCCATATTAAGGAACAGCTTTATTCGGCGACTTTTTTATTGTAAATACTTTTGAGTGATAATACGGATGATGGTAGACCCGTCAAAATTTCTGCCACCTTCTGTATCTCATTCCTCTTTTTGCCTGTGTGTTTACATCATTGATACCTTCTGTATACGATGTTTGAACGTAATATTTTCGTCGCTGATAAGATTTCAGGTTTGTTATCTTCATTCTGATCCAAATTCACATTCACTGTCCCTTTAATTATATATACACATATTAGATAAATGAAGAATTAAAAATTTAGCCGGTTATTATAGTGATTTTGAATTAAAAGTGATCAATGGAAATCTCAAATTTGACATTATGTTAACGTATACCCGTCGAAGAAAAATATATATATATATATGTATATATATATAAGTTAAACAAAAAATTCACCGCGTTTTATTTAGATTTGTACACTTTACCAAATTTCTTTCAAACATTGAGAGTGATCGCCAATGAGGAAACCAAAGAGATCTTTTGAAAACTCTTTCATGTTCATTTATATTTATAGTTGGTTATCTTAAATAATTCTGTCAGTAAGTTTCGCTTTAAGTTATATTTCACGAGAAATACCTTATGTAGAAGATTTTCGGTACACTTTTCCGCTAGTACATGTATATATTTATTATTTCGTATACTTTTCCGCTGTTACATTTAAATATTTATTATTTCGTATACTTTTCCGCTATTACATTTAAATATTTATTTGAATGTAAACTTTTAATAATTTAAATAACCGTTCAGATACACTGTTATGTATTTTATTACACGAACAAATTAAGTATTCACTTTACATAAAATACATGACGTTATCTGCATTAGATTTTTCGTTAAAACATAAAAATAAGAAAATAAAATTTAATTCACAATATATACAAAATTAGTCCGACTGATTTCGTCCGTTTTAGACATATTCATGGACTGAATTTGTTGTGTTATTTATTTACATTGTTTAGTCATTATTAAAGTTATAGATCGATATATTATAATGGTTGATCTATGTATCTTTGTGAATTAAATTTTATCATTTTTATGTTTTAACGAAAAGGCTAATGCAGATAACGTCATGTATTTTGTGTAAAGTGAATTGTTCGTGTAATAAGATACATAACAGTGTAACTGAACGGTTATTTAAATTATTAAAAGTTTACATTCAAATAAGCAGTTACAGGAAGAAATCACATATAATAAATGTTTATTATTAGGTATACTTTTCCGCTATTACATGCAAACATTTATTATTTTTATTTTATTTTATTTTTTTAATGTATTAAATTATGTTTACCGCTAATTAAGTTTAAGAGTTACACTTTCTCAGAAGATGGCAATCAAATTTAAGGCAGTCTCTCATACTTGAACCTCGGAATGTCTAAATATCTATTCTCACTAGAAACTAATGTCATTGCCAAGTTTTTTCAAGGTGTTTTGTTTTTTATTCTATTTTTTTTTTTTTTTTTTCAGTGAGAAGGTAACATGATTTTTATCGAGAAACGTTTCTTTTTATTTTTCAGGAATTATTTGGTCAGTTGCAATTTAGCCATGAAAGAGCCCTGCCTCCGGATGCATTACGTAAAGCGCTTGCTCAGTCCTTCTCGGATCAGCACAGATTTCAACTTGGCTTTATGGATGACGCAGCCGAATGTTTTGTAAGTATTCTCTCTTTTTTCTTTTCTTTTTCAAATCGAGAAATAAATAAATAATAAACTTGACAACGATTAGAGGAGTGTTTAATTAATCACGTGTTGCGTCAGCGTTGGGTAAATTAATCTACGAAGAAAAAAAATTGTGCAATATTTTTCATATCTCGCGAAAAAGTGTAAATAAGAAATCTCGATCGGTAAAATTGTGTAATGTTTTGAGAATAAATGATTCAGCGAAACAGTGCGATTTGAAGAAAAATACCCTTGAACATCATAATAGGCTATAGTTTGGCCGTCGAATCATATTGTTCCGTGCCAAAAAAAAAATTGCGCCATTGCCGATGGTCAAATTGAGGGAGGAAGAAAATTTAGCGAATTCGAGAAATGATTAGAAATCGTTGGTCTTTTCCAATTAACCGAAGAATAATTGCAGGGGGGGGGGATAATGGTTGTTTAAGAGAAAAACTACTATACAAAATATGCGTAGACACAATTGAATGGTTCGTATTGTGCAACATCGTTTGTATTATCGTGTAGGGAGCGATAGAACGCTAACGAAGAAGAAAGGGTCGGATTGCAGCAGGACTATTCATTTAAAGTAATCCTTAAACGCTTATGAAATTGTTAATCATGCCTCGAGGATTGCGATCTCGTCGTTGATGTTATTAGACACAAAAGTGGGCAGAGCGATATTAGCCGAGTGAGAGTGTTAGGATACAGAAAAATTGCGGCGTTTTTTTAACGTGAGAAAACGTTTAAGAAGTCTCTAAAAAAAAGGTAGATGACACCGCTAAGGAGTAGCAGGATTACGACAAACGGTTTCAGTAGCGCCTGCATCCAAGCGACGGGGTAACGTGCAATAGTGGAAAGAGGCAAATTCCTTGCCTTGCCCGATGATAAGCAGAGCCTGCGTTATCAGTGTTCAAATATTTTCCTTTTTAATGGTTGTACCTTACTAATTAATTTCTATCTGTCGCGGATGAAAGTTTTTTTTTTGTTTTTTTTTTCCTTTTTCCTTTTTCTACAGACAACATGTACAAAACAACACCTTCCCTTTTTTCCAATTTTTTTGCTTTACAGTCTCAGACATTATAATAACGTTTTCTTCTTCTTCTTCTTCTACTTCTTCTTGGTTTGGTAATGATCGCTTCTTATATCATTATATTTTCACAACGGTTAAAGTCAATGAACGTTTGATAATTAGCGACGCGCGATAAGAAATAGCGCTAGGATAATACCGTTAATCTCGCGAAATAAATAGTTTTAATCACCGAGGCCGTTTTAAATAAATCACTGAATGTAATTGCAGCGGCACTAACATTAGCAATGGTCTGATTGTTAATGACGGCTGTGCATTTGATGGTTAAAAATAAAGCCGGGTGCAAACCACTGTATATACAAAAGAAAATCGATCTGTTGGATGAAAAATGTTTTTTATTTAATTAATTATCAAAAAAAAAAAAAAAAAAAAAAAAAAAGATTATTTTTATTTTTTTTTTTTTTGAAATTTTGGAATCTTTTTTTTAACACACGAGCTTTTATATTTATCGCAATTGTATGAGTTCTACGTTGTTTTCGTATTCTTCGTAATTTTTATGGGGTATCATATATTTCATAATTAATGTAAACCTCTCAGTTAATCTTGATACATCTGCTGACGTTCAAAGCGCAGCTTAAAGATAATTGTATCAGAGTCGATTTTGGATAGGCATTCAGGCACGACTATTGCACACACTTTGGAATATTTATGAAGATGAGATAAATTATGAAGTACGATTTTTACGATTTCTTAGGGAAAACTGACGGTGGCGAAGATAGCTCTTTGTTAGGTTTTATAATGAAATGAACTTTTATCGGGGTGTTTGGTCGAAAAACAACTCATGTGCGTATGAGAAATGGCATTTTTAAGATTTTCTTCAGCTATTGCGCGGAAGCAGTCGATAAAATAATGCGGAGTGTTTCTATTTGGACTGATATTTATATTAAAGCCCTACTCTCCATTAGTGCCGTTGAGCTTAGTACACTTTGAACCTTAACTTCTCAATCCCTGACGCCCCGCTAAAAGGGTATGGGACTTACTTTACTTGCGATCCGAGCAATCAAAAGTGCTCTAAAGCATTATTAACTTTAGCTTTATCGTATTTTTACAATATTTCTACTCGTTCTTTTAATTAAAAATTTAGTGTTTATATTGTTTTTACCATCATCGATAATGTAGAAAATATGCGTTATTATGTGTAGGAAAACATTTTGCTACGAATTCATTATCACATCGCTAATATGGAAGCAGAAGATATGTGCAATGCCAAACACTGTATACCGCACCAGAAATTTGCTATGACCCTAGTAGAACAAAGCGTATGCAGCGCTTGTAACGCTACGTCTGAACCGTTACCTTTTACTCAAGTAAGTTTTGCTTAAATTTACGAATTTTCCGTTTAACAGCGTTAATCACACTCTTAATAACAACGATTATTTAGGGGAAATTCCGTACGCTATTATTTGTGGCGAATTATATGAACTTTGAAATTAAGTAATGTAATAAATGTTTTCGAAATTCTCACTGCGCATCTTTATACTATTATTTTATACGCGGAAGTATCGATTTAATTGGTTATTCAAAATTACAATTTTTCAGATGGTACATTACGTCTCTGCCTCGGCATTAATTTCGCAAGCGAAACATATTGGCGTCTTGGGGCAGCACGACCTTTTTGGTCAACTGTTGAAAAATGCCGGAGGAATGGGTGATATCAGGGATTGTCCGGTAAGATTTTATTCTTCGTTTTTTTAAATTCTTGTTTTTGTTTTTTTTCGTTATTTTTATAATAATAATAATAATCATTATGATAATGATAAATAAGCACAATAAAAAAAGTAGTCCTTTGATGATGATTAAATTTCAAATGATCAAGTATCGTATTTGTCGCCAAGTTCTATATATGTATTATCAAGCATTTCTTTTTTTTTTTTTTTTCTTGTTCTTTTTATAGTTAAATAACCATCTACCCCTTTAATATTATCAGTTATTCAAGTAACAGGGATAAAACAGGTGTAATAATTAATAGACTTAAGTTATAATTTCTTTATGCGTCTTGTATTCAGAATTTAAATTATTCCGGCGCTCGTATTGCTGTTTTTATTTGTCAGTCTTTCTCCCCTGAAACTAACGTGTAAAATATTATAATTTAAACGCGGAAAAGTTTCAAGAAAATTAAAAAGGTTTTAATTTAATAATCGTGTATATTTGAGCAAAAGCTGGTGAGAAACAGCTTTAACGATTTCGATGATATTCACGAATTCGGGGTTTTTCTTAGCGATTTAGATAAATCGATTAGTCAAAATTTTTGTGCCCAAGAAAATTCTATGAAATAAGCAATTGTCAAAGGAAAGCGACCACCAATATTTAGCGATTATTTCTTTAAGACTTTTCTTAATAAAATTTTCCGTTAAAACCACGTCATCACATTTATAATCGTGTTTCGGATGGTACTGCTCAGTCCATCGTCAGAAATGGCACGAAAATTTGAAGAAAAAAAAATGTTCGTTATCTGTTCTCGGTGATTTTCAATTTTTATCTCATTTTAGTTCTGATGCTGGATGGGCAGGAATACCATCCAAAAGTTATATGTAAACTGTGACGTAGTTTTAACCGAACATTTTAATAATCTATTAATAAATGGCGAACATAATTTTGCTCGAAAAAAAGAGAATATCTATATATATATATATATATATATATATAATTTACGATTTGCCTGATGATTTATAAGCCAGCAGTTCTTAAGTGCTGTTTGTTTTCTCATTTCCATGGTGAATAACAAACTAAAATAGAGATCGAGGTATAATATTGGTTTTTATTTCGTCCTGAAATATACGTATTTTTATTCACGATATTAATACGGCGATTTTTTAAATATTATGCCAACTGAAATACACTGGGGCCACGATGTATTATCAATACCTCCGGCCTATGAACTTTAAATTTAGTTTCATTATGTATACAGCGAGGATACTTTAATATAAGAAAAAAGGGTGCACATATAAACTGTAGCTGTCTTCCGTGTTATTGTTATATCTTAAATGAATTTATTAATAATTTCTTTAAAAATAACTTGAAATTTTCGTGGCTTCCTGAATTAATTATATTCATTATCGGAGTAAAAAAAAAAAAAAAACAAAAAAAAAAAAACACTGAGACAGCAACTCAGGCACTATAAATATACCGAAACCCGCTGAAACTCCTTCCAAACGTGTGATTTTAGTTTTTTCCACCACTCTCCGTAAAAACCCAACACCAATTAACGGTCTCCAGATCGAATATATTTTTGAAAACCGTCTTCTCAATTAACATTTTTAAATTTTTCTTAAAAAGTAAATTGAAAACAAGGAAGAATTCAACACGCCCGTCACTTTACCGTATATATTACCAAGGTGTGAGACCGATAAAATTTGACAAATTTTAAGGAAGAATAAAATTAGGCCATTTTTTGGAGCTCACGGTAAAATTCAGAAAATTTCTTAAAAAATAACAGAGACAACCTACCTAAATTACATGTTTCCGGGGTGCATCGTGTGCTCAAGCGGTCAATATTGGACGAACTAGGAGGAGATAGACGTACGAATAAAAGAACACATTTGCAAACACAAACGCGTAGAAAAATCTGCGGCGCGAACACAAAGGAAAAAATAATCGTGAAATTAAATTTAGAGGGCGCAAAAATAACGGCTAGAATTGAAAAACGCGAGTTTTTTAGAAAAATTTTAATCGTGAAGTCGGTTTCCAAAAATCTGTTCGATCTGCTGACCTGTACAATTGGTGGCCGTGTTTTTATCGAGAGTGGTGGACAAAACATTAGCATATGTGTTTGGAAGAAGTTTCTGGTTCTGGGTTTTTCCCTGCTGCCTCAGAGTGTGTTTTTTTTTTTTTTTTTTTTGGCTCTCTGATAATGAATGGAGTATTACTCTAAACGTTAGCTACCGAAAATAATGATATAACGAAACCTTTCTTTATTTGCAAGTTCGGAATAGATCTGAACAAAGCTTAGAGTCTCGAGACCCTAAAAATGTGTTTTTAATTTAATAATATCGCTTTCACAAATGAATTCAAACCTACCTGTGGTCGGGCGTTGATTTTTTAAATTTTATTTTCGATAATCCGATCAAAAAACTAAATCTACAGATTCCCCTTAAAATTCGAAAGGTGCATATAATAACCCTGGATGAGGGGTAGTCCTTGAATTTATTCATGAAAATATATTTGTGCTTTTTTGTTCCGTTACACGTTATCATTATTATACTTTTGCGTAACCGGATCGCGGTTTAAAGAGTATAACGAAAGATCAAAAAACGTAAAAATGGGAGGAACCTTTAAGAGTTTTTAAAAATTCATCGATTTCCATTTTAATTTGAAAAGATAAAAATAAGCTTTTAAAGACCGATTTCAGTTTTCAACGATCTCGTGAAATTTTAAATTTCTCGTTACAAAGTAATTTAACTAATAGGTGTGCGAAAATGGCGATTAGTACACGTATTAAACAGAGTTACTAATGAATAAAGCTTAATTAAACAAAATATTTACAATTATGAATATTTGTTTGCAGAGTTCGTGCGGCGCGAAAATTCAGATTAGACGAACATTAATGAACCGACCGGAAATCGTGTCTGTTGGTATCGTGTGGGATTCGGACAGACCATCTCTGGAGCACATCATGTCCTTGCTGGACACATTACGTACTCACCTTCGACTTTCCGACATATTTCACGGAACTTTCGAATCGGCAACTTACGATGAAAACGTCTACCACGAACTAGTCGGAGTGGTCACCTATTACGGGAAACACTATTCGACCTTCTTTTTCCATACGAAATTAAGAGTATGGGTGTACTTTGACGACGCTAACGTTAGAGAAGTCGGACCGCACTGGGAACAGGTACTGTACACGATTGAACTTTATTCTAACTAAAATAATCCGTTTTACCGAATTTATTCGTGATGCTGGCCCCTTCGCGTTAACATGCTCTTAGAGTCTCCCGCTTGCTTAGAAAGATGACGTGTTAAAGCAATTTTCCTTCGAACACTTAGATATAGCGTAGTATATCTTTCTAAATTTTTCTCCGTTGTAAAGTTGGTCAATTTCAGAATTTTGCATGCCCAAAACGAGAGTATAAAGTGCCCCTCCCGTGAAGTAAACAAATGTCCCTCATTAACGAGCAAAAATAACTTTTAATATAGTTTACTTTAATTAAAATTAGAATAAATACCTCAATTTAAAGAAACCTTTTTGCGACTCTATCATCAGCTAACCAGAGACAGTACACAAACTAAAGGCACACTGTGCAGAAAATAAAGGCAGTACATTTGTATAAATAGAAAAATAATAGGCGGATGATACATATATACCAATGCATTGCCATTATTTTCTGCGCAGTGTGTCTTTAGTTTGTGTACAGTCTCTGGTTAGCTGATGATAGAGTCCGAAAACGTTTCTTTAAATTTAGTATTCTAATTTTAATTAAAGTTAATTATATTAAAACTACTCGTTTTCGTTTGTTAATAAGGGGAATTTATTTATTTTACATTTGGTAAGTATTAACAAACGGCCAGAATTTAGCTACATTTTAAAAATGCATCCGTCAGCATCAAATGCAACATTATTGAACGAAAAGTAGAAGCTGTATAAGAACACTTTGTCAATTACTGGCGCTATTACCGAAGCATTTTAAGAACAACTCCGACGATGATAAAAAGTTCAATCAAACTATATAGAGTTGCGCGCGAACACTCGAACTATAACAATCGAAAACTGTCTCTGAAGCAGCTTGGATTGAATTTCTAAAAGCTCCTTCTATTAGACCCCTCTATGGGGAAACTCTTTGAAATGAGAGTCTTTTATAATTCCCATAGAGAGCGCAAGTTGACCACGCCATTTTTAAACGTTACACATTAAAGATGCTGCACGATTTGTCTTATTATCTTCGGCGTGTAAAAAAGACATCACGGTGTATCGTTAATATTAAAAATGACTCTGTGTACAGCATTATTTTAATTTTAAGATCTTGAATTAAACTACTATGCCAAACGATATTAACACATAATTTTTTTCTCCAACATAACTATGTCACATGTTAACGAAAAATAACAGGAAACATTTCTAGATTTATATGTATGTATCAGTGTAATTATAGAAATGATGAAATACGCTATTGCTTAGTTTTTTCGATATCCAGATGATTCATTTATTTTATACGGTCATTTTTAACCCGCTTTAATGTAGAGTAGTTAATATATTTGGTTCGTTTGTCGTACAACTAATTTTGCACATTCGTACGTAGGTTGTGGAAAAATGTAGAAGAGGACGATATCAGCCGTTATTACTGTTATTCGCAGTACCAAATGGAAGTCCGATAGATGCGAGGAATGCTCCGAAAAACATCACTGCCGTATCGAAGTCGGCTGTGAACACATTCAACGGAGCTCACGACATATCGTCCAAAATATCTTCGCAGAGATCTTTATCGCCGGCGAATAGTTTAGTGTTGGGTGGCAGGAGGTCTTTAACTCCGAATCCGGAAAAGCCTCGGAACGACGACGATTTAAACCAACGTAGAGCTATGACTCCAAGTCCAGAACAATCACCCGTCAATCCTATGGTGAGTTGTTTTACTATTATTATTATTATTATTATTAATTATTATTATCATTAGTAGTAGTAGTATTAGTATTACTGTTTTTTAATAATAATAGATAATAACACGCGTAACTGTGTGCGTAATATTTATTCGAGTGGCTGCTTTTTAACTCTCGATTTTTAAAATTCTCGAGTAACCTCTTGTATTTGAAACCACTCCTTTATATTCTACTGTGCCCATTTGACATTGAATAAGTGCAGTTGAAAGGCGTTTATCATGCCTGTCAAACTGATGTGTTTTTATTAACAAGTTATTTTTCGTGTATTTTATATTAATTTTTAATATTATCTTCGTATTAAAAAATGTTAGAAGTTTATCAAGTTTGTTTTTTCTTAATAATACTTAAATTATATTTTTGGATTATTTTAAATTATTTTCTCAGAAGAAGACAACGTTACCGAATAACGATTACCAGAATCTGTTACACTTTCAAGAAGTGGTTTTTAACGGCCGTTCAAGCAACGCAGAGAACGACAGTAACAGCGAATTGCACGACGATATGGTCCAGCGATACAAAACTGAACCTCCGATCAGAAAACCTGTTAGCAGGCGTGATTCCGGAAACTGGAGCGGAGATAGAAATAGCGCTTCATCCTCATCGTCGACATCGTTAGAAAATCCTTATCATTACATCATAGGAAAAATGCAAATGAGGTATCTATGAAAACGTTTTCATTGTTTACACAAGCAGATATTATAACGAATAATAACTTTTTTTCTTCTTAGTCAAATTTTGTCTCGCTGTATTTTTGCGTTTTCGTGTTCCTAACATTTCTCGCAAACGTTTCAACTGAAATTACATATTGATTTCGGCCGTTTCTTTTATAAATTATCTAATAACAGAAATCAAAAAAAAAAAAAGAAAAAAGAACAACAAAAAACTGATATTCTCTAGTTTCTTACGCTGCCATTTGTTTTCGCTAACCGATATTATTTTAGAGATTTATCTTAGATTATTAAATCTGATTTACCGCAATTTCTAGAAATTACGGCGGAATTCCAAGAAGTCCGAATAGTATTAAATCTGGCGACATGATGTCAAATGGCGGTAACATTCACTCAACCGATCTCGGATACGATTCATACTCCTTATCATCAACTGACAGTCTTCCGCTGCAACACTCTCTGAAGCACAATTTACAGGTTTGCATTTATTTCCTTTTTTTGAAAATAACACATCTCGTCATTTCATCGTGATGAATTGTGATTGACTCAGTCGTTATAAATGTATAATTAATAAATTCACTTTTCTCTAGCTTGCTCAGATTCCGGAAGGGCATCAAACACCGGCTATGCGCAACATTCACTTTAATACTGATCTTTCGCCGACAAACCGTATGGGTAAGTAATCAAATTCGTGTACACCTATCAGCTAATAATGTTATTATGCATCAGTCTAGAAATGCGATGATTCTCTACTTGCTAACATATTCCAAAAGTCGTCACATATTACATATCCAGAATTACATTTCTCACGCTTGTTTCAACATTATGCGATTAAATTAATTGCAATAATATATGTAGCCTTTATTTTTTATTTTTTTTTTTTAAGTTTTCAAAAGTTAAACAGTAGAGTGCATTCATTTTTAAACTTAATGTGAGGTCAAAGATAGTTTGTATTTTGAAAAATGAGATTTAAATCGTGAATATCTTTTTTCTTGAAATACTAAATCGTTCGATATTAAAATCACACTTGTATTCGAGATAAGATTATTAAAAGAGGTGTTTATATGTTCTTTTAAAAATACGAAAATAGTTAAATTATACTTCTATGTAACCCATATTTTAATATTTGTAGATAATTTTTTTAATTTTAACTTTCGTTTAGCTACGTTTTCTTGATAAATTACCGCGAAGCCAGCTTTCAATGTAAATTTTTATTTATCCCTGTAAGCAATTTAAATTTACGGATTAAAAGAAAACCAACAAATGTACCCTATTTAATTGCTTTTTATGCGCGCGTGTGTGTGTGTTGCGACTATGGCTATGTGAAAAAAGGAGTTTGGTCATTAAATTTGCCTAGAAGATTTTATATTTTTTCTAAAATATTTCTTTCAATACCTTTTTAGGTATTTAGTTGTTTCTATTCGTCCTTTTTTTTTTTTTTCACCTCATGTATATTAGTGTGAACTATAATGTCCAAAACGAGAAATCTTCGAAATATAACCACCCTGAAATCGTTTCTTTCTTCCAGCTCTAAAATACTTTAGAATTATTGTTTTTTCTCGGTAAAATCATTATTGATATATAAAATAAATATTACACACTCCGCTGGTTTTCTTAGGTTTTAATGCAATATAATTCACCTTTTTATGTTGTTTTTAAAATCTTCTGATGACTTAAATAAGAGTCTATATTATCCAAAGCATATTTTATTGGATATAGTGATATTAGAAACAGATAGAAACTGGAAAAAAAATATATCTATATATACATATATTATTTGTCATATCCAATCGTTGGTTCTTAGAAACATTATAATAGATATATATATATATATAAAATATATTTCCCATAAGATTTTACGAAAAATGAACAAACAAACATTTAAAATAAACCCAACTCTGAGTATTATACAGAAAAATTCTTTAAAAAAAAAAATAGCCGGAGCTAACGAATGGCAGTCGTATGTTTACACGTGTATTAATTAAAATTTATTTTGCAATTCGCTTAATTTTCGAACCACGCTCGTTAATGTTGGGAAATTGGATTTTATCACCCTCGGACGAAAGTTCGCTGTCCCATAAACATATTTCGCTATTCCGCTATTTTGCTATTTCACTTTCCATCCATTTAACGGACAGCGTCCGAAATCTCGAAGATGGAGGTACATTAAATAAATAAATAAATAAATAATTGTCCAAATTTTGCAGTTACTAACTGTTATAATTAGGTTAAAAACCCGAATTTTCATTCACAATTTGCGCATGCGTATTAATTATTTGTAAATAAACATAAATTAAAATCACTGACAACTTTTAAAATCTTTATAAACATTTAAAAAATTATATGAAACACATTTTAATCTTCTCGTCCGACCCCGGTTTCGTCTACCTTATCAAAATTTCCTTAAGTATAGCGCGCACTCCCGATCTTCTAAAATTGTGATAAGAGTTTTCTCGGCGTGATTCATTCGGTTTAAAGTTTGTTTTTTTTATCTTCTTTCTTCTTTTGTTTTTTATTAATGTTACAAAATTTCTACAAAATGAATAAAATTCTCGCTATTGTCGACCGTTATTTCCATTCTGTTGCTTTAGTTCGCTTCTGATGATGGTCAGTGTAAGCTGTCCGAAACGTTAAGCATTGAATTTGAAAGAATTTTTACAACATGGTGTCTGCCGTAAATTATTTTTCTAATCATATCCACCGTGGAAGTTTCGGATGTTTAATTTAGTCATAAATTTCCACTATTGGCGACAATTTCCTTTTAAATTGAAAAGCTGTTTCGGAAATAATTTTCTTTAGCCTGATAAATTCAAATTTTGCGCGTATTCTCTCTCTTTAAAAAAAAAAACAAAAAAAAAACGATGGTGTAGAGTATTTTTTTTTTTTTAAATTGCAGGGCAGTTTATTTCTGAAATTTTGAGCGGGTTGATATTTCTTCAGCGGCTAGTGATTTTGCTTAAGTCGTATAAAATTAGTTCCGCTGTTTTCCGGTAGACTGATTGGAAACAAAATAAATTAGCCTTTCATCTAACATATGTAAAATATTTAATATTACCTATGTGCAGTGCCGTTTGGCCTAGTACCATTATGAAAAGCTTAACTTCACAATCCATGATACCTTATCAAGGATATCCATGGGACTTGCTTTATTTACTTGGTTTCCGTGATGCGAAAAACACGCCTTAATATTTCGCCGTTTTTTGCTTTATTACTAGACGATTGCGAAAAATTATGCGCAGAAGCCGATCAGTTACTGGATCGGTGCGAACAAACCGACGACCTGGTGACCGCTATTTCGTTATGCAACGCAGCGACTAACAAAGCCAGAGCGGCGATGGATGCGCCTTACAGTAATCCACAAACAGCCAGTTTCGCCAGAATGAAGCATAATGCGTGCGTCATGCGAGCCAGGAGTTTACACAAAAAACTCGAAGATCAGTCCGGATGTAAATGTAATATTTGAATTTATTCTATCCTCGAGCGGTTAATATTTTTAATAAAAGTAATTACTTTATTGATTAAAAACAGAGATATAGGAAGAGTCTCAACTCCGGTGAATGATTTTTAAGATGAGTTTTAAAGCGTTGAAATTCTCCTAGGCGACACATGTATATCATTCGTGTTTCACTGTTCGATATAAGTTGTAACAAAAGTGAATCGTGACGCGTTTCATGCGAAAAGTACGAAGGTCTTTTCAAAAGTAATATCCGTTAAAACTTGGCAACACGGCGACGTAAGCGTAAAAAAAATTGGAGAGATTGCAGACTTTGAGTGTAAACACATACTAGATGAAAGAAATTGGGTACGATAACTTCGCTGCAATGCGTATTACGCGTCAGTAACCATGGAGACACACTTGGAGAATACGTCTGTTTTCGAAAAGCATGCATTCAGTTTTTGAGCGCTAAAGGTTTAGAGATATCGAAAATACAGGAGAAGAACTTCGTTTAGCGTATGGGGACCATCTGGTATGGAGAGATTTTTTGTTCGTTGATGGCGTTCATGGAGGGAAGATCGTAGACGACAGTCTCATTTAACAACACATCGAACGCGTTAAACAACTGTTTAAAAACGAAGACAGAACGTTCACGTTGAAGTAAGGGGACCACAATCAATAGAGTGGGTCGTAGCAAAAAACACTCGTCAAGTTGAAAAAAGCGATCTGGAATGAACGAAGACTGCTCGTACCGAAGGTGTTGCTGTTTCGTGATAACGCCACAAAAGGTTGCCTGCAGCAAAAGTGACGACAGAATTGCTGGAAAAATTAAATAAAATAGGAAATACATATTTTCACACCCGAGAGTGACTTTCATTTATTTCGCAACTTGAAACGCCACTTGGAACGGAAGCAATTCAGAATTGAGGTGTTAACAAAAACCTAAAAAACCAACCGTCTGACTTCGGAAGCTGAAGGATTGATACCAGAAGTGTTTGGAACGGGAAGGTGATTGCGCAGAAAAATAGACTGAATCACTGTAAATAAAATTGCTTTTAAAAATTCCTTTTGTGTTGGAAAAACGGCTATTACTTCGCCTTGTATATCTATTCTTTTTTTCCTTTCGGTATAATGGAATTATTCGCGGGAAAATAAATTGAAGTAGCGCGTTACTCGTTGATAATGTACGCGACACTAATCGATCTCTTTATATTTGAAAATTAAACACGCCATCAGAGCTTATGAATTAACGCATTCGTACAAGTAACTGACTACCGAGCAGCTTTGCTTTAGCTGGCATGCAATTTCAAACATATTTTCGATCTGGCCGAATAAACAGAAAATTTATCGAAAAACACGAGAAAGAAAACGATTTTTTGAAAATGAGAAACTAGTCTAGTCCTTTTTAAATTTATTCTAACAATTTTTGTTTTTTAAAAGCATATCGATAAAAGAGAATTATTTCGTTTTCGATATCCGGCGTTTGAAAAGGTAAAATTGACTAAAAAATTGGGATTTCTCAAAAGTTTACCTTATTTGCCGCGGAGTTTTAGATATTAATTAATTGGATATTTGTGTCGGGAATCAAGTGTGTAATATTTTCGTTTTTTTTTTTTTTTTCTCTGAATTACAGACAACGAAGGTCGCCATAGTAGAGAAGGCAGCAACTGTAGTGCGCGGAATTCGTCGTCGAATAACGGTATTTCTCATTCGCGTCAAAGTTCCAAAGATAAATCGACCGGCAATAGTGGCAGTCACTCCCGTCAGAATAGTCAGGAACAACTGTTGACGAATGTACCGATAGCAACGACGATCGTCGGTAATGCGAGCGTACAAAAGAAGTTATCTTCGGATAGCCATTTCGCCGATGAAAAACGTTCGGCGACCGTTAAAAGTAACAGCATCGAGATATACGCTACGCTGCCGAAAAATAAGAAAGGCTTTCTGTCGAAAGCGTTGCTGCAATCGAGCGCTTCTTCGAAAAGTAAGAACGTCGTCGAAGACGAAGAATATCTGATGTACGAAAGACCGGGCAGAACTCTGACAGCGGCCAGCCGCTCGAAGACGACCTCGAATAAGAAAGACGAAAAACGAACTCGGAGCGAAGACAGAAATACGAAAAACGTCGGCAAAGAGAATTCGCCGTCGAGCAAAAATTCTCCGTCCGACCGGAAGCAACAGCCGCAAACGTCCGGCAAGTCGGAAGAGAAGCAGCAGGAGGAAAAACAGAAGAAGCAGCATAAAATACGACGGAAACTGCTAATGGGCGGTCTGATTCGACGGAAGAACCGAAGCATGCCGGACTTGCGAGAGGACGAAACGACACTGAAGGACCCGGTGAAGGAACCGGTACCGTTTAAAGCGTCCTCGAAAGACGACACGGTGCTGAATAAGAAAGACGCGGCAGTAGCCGGGAACGGTTTGAACGGGTACTTGTCGGAGGGAAACTTACAGTGCACCGGCAATCCGAATTTGGAACGAAGCAAGCTGATGCGTAAGAGTTTCTACGGCAGCAAAATTTTCCAGTTCAACAAGGTACCGCCGCCGCCACCGCTACGTACTACGTCGCAACTGAGCAAAACGGACGCGACCGCGAATAACGGCTGGAACCAGGAACCGCCACTGTCGTTGCCGTTCATGCCGAGAGATTACCGGGAAATGAAGGTAACAGACGCCGCGAACGATTCCGTTACGTACGCGAATGGCGGAATAATGTTGCAGCAGCAGCAGCAGCAGCAAGCTCAGCTGCAACAGTCGTCTCCGTCGATGAATACGGTAATCACCGAGGCCCAGGTACACCAGGAGGATTCGTTTCAATCGTTGCCGCCGATGATTAATTCGACAGGCGCCGGTGCTCAGGATTTCCCGTCGCTCGTGCACCATATAAACAGAGCGGTAGACGACATCGATTTCACGCTTCCTCCGTACCCGAGTCCGGCAGCTTCGGCAGCACATTCGCGCCAAGCGAGCGAAGAATTTCCTCCGCCACCACCGCTGATTGGCCTGATGACGGTCGCGGCAAACGCCGAATTAGACTATTATCGGGAAAATCACGACAGCGGGTCGACTAGCGGCGGCGACACTTGGCTACGGGAGTTGCAGGCCAAGCAGGCCGCTCGCAGAGGAAAAATGAACGGGATCGAAGTTAGTCACGACGACGATCAAGCGAAATCGTCCGTCCGAGATCTGAAATGTAAATTCGAAAATCGCTTCAACCTAGGGAGCGACGCGAGCATCGCGATTACGAAAATTACTTCACCAAACGACGACTGCGCCATCTATCCGGCAAAGTCGAGCGTAGTAGCGTGCGAGCCGCAACAGCGTAAGAGTTCGCTTTCGTCGTGCAGTTCGCAGCCTGACTTGAAGCAGGCGGCTTTCGATAATAAGGAATTTAAACGGAAATCCGTTAAAAAGAAGAGCGTAACATTTTGCGAACAGGTTGTTCTGGTTGCGACGGCGGACGATCGCGAAGTGGACAACTACATCCCTAATCCGATCTTCGAACGGGTACTGCGGTCGGTTCTGCACAAAGAATCGAAAGAAACCGGCCTTCAAGGTGGTGACAGCAAGCCGGTACAGTCGGTGGTCCCGTTGAAGCGGACCGAATCTTTTCAGTTGTCGCAGAATATGCCGTTGAAACCGTTCAATCAGTCGAACGGAAAGGAGAACAGCGCGTCGCATAAGTCGATCGTGAAAACGTTCCCGTCTCCACTTCCGAATCGGTCGCTCACGATCGCCGCTAAGAATACGAAAAGCATCATCAACCGAGAAGCCGTCGATACCGTCGACTGTCCGGCGGCCACGCAGTTTGACGGTAACGGTAATTTTACCGTCCCGACGAGGAACGGTTCGCAACAAGCGTTGCACTATAACTCGCAACCGAATAACTCATCGCAAATATCGCCGCCCTATAATAACAATAACAATATTAATAATAATATTATTAATAATAATAATAATAACAACAATAACGCAATCGTCAGCAATCCGTTGCCCGAGATGTCGGTGCTAGAGTCTAATATAAACGAAGCTGTTAACGGTAATTATCACCAGGTGAACGAGTCGAATTGTCGCTACAACATTCAAACGAATGATTATGATTCGCGCGCTACACTAACGAACAGCGAACCGAAGGCCTCTTTTACAAACGGTTCGGTCGGTTTCTCGCCCTCTTCCACCTTAAATAGGAGATTAAATAATTATAGCAACTTCGACGCGCACTATAACAATAATAATATTAATAACAACAATAATAATATTAATAACAATAATAATAATATTAATAACAATAATAGTAGTAGTAGTAGTAGTAATTGTGTTTCATCCATTCCGGATTCGCAGAATTGTTTACAAACGTGTCAGCCAAATTACGTTTCCAGCGCAATGACTGAACACCAAATGAATTACGCTCATCAGAATTCGTATCAGCCCATGTCGTTACAACCGTATCATCATTCTTCTCCGAATTCTAGCCTGCCGTCGACTCATCACGATTTGAATACGAGAATCCCGACGCGTAGTTCTCCCAGCAGCGCAAACTATCAAACTAACGGATCTCATCTACCGGTCGCCACTGCCGCCATCCATCGAACTAACGCTATCCATCATAGCGGTACGACAAGCTACAACAGTCAGTGCCCGAGCGGAAATCATCAGAATTACAATAGCACTGTGAACAGCTACCATCAGAATAACACCGCTCAACTGTTATCACATAACTCGTACAGCGGTCAAAATCCGAGCCAGCAGACCACTCATTATCAGCCGTCTCCGTTACCGAGCAGGCAGTTTAACGTCCAGTACGGTAAATACGCCGATTCGAGGAGAGCCCCGATAAACAATTTAGCAGCGTCGCAAAACAGCGCCGATTTACAACATCAACGGATGAATAACGGCTATAAATCCGCGTCGAATTCTACGCCGCCGCAGAACACAGTGCAAACGCTAGACCGAACAGCGATCGCCTACGGGCAATGTCCGCAGCCAAATTCGACAGTCAACAATCAAACGGATTCGACCGAATTTCGAAGTAACGCCTCTCCGTCCGGCAGCAACAGCAGCAACACGTTGCACTACCCCAAGTCGAATTCGTACGCGCAGTCGTATCACAGCGAATCTTCAGCGCCCTATCAGTCTATGCCCAATCCGTCCTCGCTGCAAACTACCAACTATCATCATTCGTCTCTGCACGCAGCTAAACCGGTAAAACCGTATCAGCAATCGCAGCAGCCGCTCCCCTATCCGCAGTTCCACTCAACGACCGCTTCCGCTCAGCATAGTCCGACTCAGAATTATCATTTCAGCTTGCAAGGGCAAAATGCGCACCACGCGTACAATTCCAACCAGTGCACCGACTCGTCGGCACCGCAGTTCAATTCGTTAACCAAACATTCCTCCTCGCAGTATTATCCGGTGTACAATTCCGGGCAACTTCATCAGTCCACATCCGTAGCGCAGCAACATAATTACAGTTTACAACAAATGCACCAGCCACCTTCGCCCTCTTACAGTGCGTCCGGTTCGGGCGTTAAAAGTACTCAGCCTCTTCCGCCACCTGTATATCAGCATCCACCAGTACCGCCGAACAATTCGAAACAGAACGCGTATCAGCGAGTTCCGACGCCTAATTGTTCGCAGCAAACAATGACAACACCGCCCGGCGAAAATATGAAATATTCGCCGTATCAACATCCTCCGATGCCGAAACACGCGGATTACTATTCGAATAAGTCGCCCGGCGAAAGAACGAATTCTACGATCGCTTGCAGCTTATGCAAGAAGAAGCAAATTCTTCCGCCAGCCGTCTACTGCGCTGACTGCGAATATTATATGTCGCGGTTTAAGCAACAAAAAACTTAAAATTGTTATTATTATCATTATTATTATTATTATTATTATTATTAATAATAACTAAACTAAATTCTATTTAATAATGACGCGTTACCAACTGTCTTCTTTTTATATATTTTGTTTTTGCGGTTTTTAGTTAATTTGAAAATTATATCCGTATGATGATGTAACGGACTCTTTTAATCGTCGCAGCATATGGTGATCTCGGTTGTGATCAATGTGGTAAGTTTCAACATAGATGTTTAACCTAAGGGAACGACACTTGAATGTATTCAAAGAAAAATATCCTTAAAGATTGAAACGTAATTTATTTTTATGAAATAACGCAAACAGAATAGAAATAAAAACTTTCAGATCAATTTACATATATAAAATATTTCGATCGTTCGAACACTGATTTTTTTTTTCTTCTTTTTTATCAAAACGAAGGACAATAATTGAAAATTCGTTATTGAATCAAACAGTTCTATTATTACGTATACAGTCTTTCAAGGTTTGTAAGTGATCTCAAAACTGTTGCGTGTATTCCAATAAATGAAATTGACTGTTCAACTTTGACTGGAAAAGGATGAATGTTTTTTATCGCCTACTTTTAGACTATTTCATTATTATTATTATTATTATTATTATTATTGTGATTATGATTACGGTATTTTTATTATTATTAATTGCGATGCTGTGATCTCATTATTCGTTAAGGTATTAGTTAAGAAATTAATTTTAAACGTATTTTCTTCTTTCAATAAATCTATTTTAGTTGTAAGACGTGTATGAGAGAAGGAAGAATAAGGAGTGTTTATAGTGTGAATGTATGCTTTATTATATGTTTTTTTCTAAAATTTGTATACTTTTAAACGTTATTATTATGATTTGCCATAAAAATCAAACATTGTAATTCTAATTTATTTTTACGTATTTAATAAAATATTTATACATCTTCTTGTGTTAAAGTACTTTTTGGTTTTTAACAAAAAAGGTTTTATTAAAATACGCGTGTTCGTCTTTTCGGTATTTTCTGCGTTTCTCGTGAACTTCTTAGTACTCTGATCATCTTTTGTACGTTACAAATATTCAAAAGCAAACCTATATTTATATGCAACCGCGAAATTTAGTGTTCTGCCAATTGTGGAGAATCAGATGAAAAACAAAATAATTGCTACGAATTTATTTATCCTTATTGCGGTAGACAGATTTTTTTTTTTTTTTTACTTCTTTTTTTATCTCAATCAAACTCGCAACAAAGAGAACTTGCTTGTAGATGAACAACCGATGTGCGCGACATGTACAATGCGTGTTTTAAAATAATATCGCAAATATAAAGTGATTAAAAGGTAAACATTTTTTACCAAATACTTTCGAATTATATTTCAACAATTCAGAAAATTCGTAAACTTCGTTTTTGCTGGCGGCCACGTTTTAAAATTCCGCTTATTTAATAATAATCATTTCGAAAACGTAACTTCTATTTTATAAACTGTAGAAAATGTAAAAATTATGAAAATAAAAAGAATTATAAAAATAAAAAAAATTATGAAAATAAAAAGGGTTATGAAAATAAAAAAAAATATGAAAATAAAAAGAATTATGAAAATAAAAATAATTATGAAAAAAAAAAGGGTTATGAAAATAAAAAAAAGATGTTTTAATCTTTTGCCGTGCGAAGTTGTTAAGGACTTTCACGTTCTCAAGTGTCTCCCATGAATTTTTATTTATGGACATTTTATTCTACGCGTGCTAAATTTTTTAAAACTATTATTACGCTGTAAAGCGTCTGAAAATACATCGTCGCTATCATTGTGCCCAGTTGAAAATGACATTTCATGTCACTTAAAATAGAGCATATCGAAGTGATTAAAAAAAATTTGAATAATTCTCTTCCTCCTTCCAAATATTAAATATAACACATTTATTTAAAAGTTAATGCAACAAACCGCTTACAAAATAATTTTATGCATTCATTTTTATTAATAATGGAACTCCCAAATGATGATTACCATATAGAAGGAAGTACCTCATATATAAGGTTATCCATTTACAAACAGACCCTTTGTTACGATCTTATGTTGCTCACGTATGCTTTTTTTTTACATACATACATACACATTCACGCATAAATTTTAATTATTTAGGTTGATTTCAATAAATATACACCCGTACCATAAAATTCAGATTAGGAAATGTGCAAGATAGTTAAAGCGTAAAACACAGACTTCGCCATGGGGACACTAAACCTCCAAATTGTTCATTCGAAAGTATACTGGTTAATCGTGGTTCCGTGCGAGTACCGACGATTGTTTAGTGAACAGGCATTGATGAGGTAAACGTTAAAAAAAAAAAAGGATTATTTTTGGAGAAATTTTTAATAATATAACAAACACCATTGATGCTTAAATTATCGTTAATTTACCGCGAAAGCGTAAGTTGGAAAAGCACTGATTTTTAATAAGAAAATAAAAAAAATCTTAACCTAAATAAATATATAGATTTGAATAGAGAAAATCGAAATCCCTTTAGGGACAATTCTATTGAAGGGGAAATATTACGTATCTTATTATTACGTATAACATTTGACCGGGTGATATTCTAATGTTACCCTTCGTTTATTAGTAATTTTTGATGATGGTTCCATAAAAGTATAGCGGTAAGTATACTTTTATTTACTTAATCATTAAAATAAATCTTAAATTAAAAAAAAGGGATCTCTCCTTAGAGATATACTTTTCCTTTGCTTATGACAAAAATTAGCCAAAAAAAATTTTTCATCGTAATGTAAAGAAAATTTGAGCAACTAGAATTTCAAAATTAGAGGGGCGATGAATGCGAGTAAGTTAATATTATTAAGGTTACCATATAGAATCGTAGATTCGAATAAAGTTAATTGAAACCCTCAAAGCGTGAGTTACAGGTTCGTTACTATAAAACAATATCAGTGCCTAGTAGTCATGTGAAATAGTAAGCGTGGAAGTATTTCTGTCATTCGCTCTTGCAGATGCTCTTTCATTTAGTGTTCCTTTTTTTCTAGCAATTTTTAATTTCGGCATTTAAATTCAGCAGGTTACTTCATTTTTTTTTGGGGGGGGGCGTATTTTTTTCGCAAATACTAAAAAACAATTTCGTACTGATTGTTAGAGGAAGTGGCGCTTCCATCGCTTTCAATGACGCTACATCCCTGGAAAATAGCGAAGGTTCAAAAGAGATGTGAAGTGGAGGGAAGAAAAGCGAGGCCTATAAAATTTCAACTGAAGTGAATGTAAATTTAATAAATATCTTCGTAAGAAAATGATTTTAAAAAATTTACTTACGTGAACAATTTTTGCAGAGATTAGCCGTCGGAACTCACATAACATTTTATTAAAATAGTCAATGCTTTGCGAGTTTTTATTCACACTTGTTTATTCCTTTTATATTAAAAAACGGACGTCTTCCTTATCATAATTGTACATTAATTTACACTGGCATTATTCTGTTCTTATATTTGCATATTTATGCATTTAATGATAATGGTTAGACAAGTGCACAAATAATAGACAACGTTTTTTCTACGTTCGAGAGTGAATTATGGTTTTTGAGATTATTATTAATTGAATAATTTCCTGTAAGCTATCTTTTAAAATTTATTTCCCTTTAATTCTTTATTTCATTTACTACCATTATTTCCGTTCATCGTTATTACAAAATGCTTAACGAACTTCTTTTTTAATATCCAAACTCTATGCTGCGACTATGATTTAAAAACCGTTACATACTACATATAGAAGATAATTTCTCGAATTTTCATTGTTAATCGCTTTTATAATTATTTTGTAAATATAATTTTTCGCTTAGTTGCGTAACATCCGAGCCGGGATAAAATCTTCAGATTAAAGTTGAACTATAAAACATATTTTTATACTGATTACAATATAAAGGGTAATGTAGTAGAATATACGGTACAATATTCATAGTTGTGCTTTCGGATGTAATTACTATAATCATGTAGTACAAGTATGGTACCTGATACATTTTATTACTTATTAGTATATTGAAATTCAAACTCCACAGCTATAGCAAAACACGCTAAATGTTAATTGTTAACAGTTTTAAGGAACCGGCATACAGCTAACTAGTATGTAGCTCCTGAAACTCCTTATAGATCTCATCAGTATTTTGCTTCGTATTTGTTTACATTTTGCACTTGGTGAAAAAAGTTAAACACAATTATAAGTGAAAGAGTGAATTATTTGAATTAGGTAGAATTTTTAAATTGCCCTTCAAATAAAGAAATAAAGGAAAATTGTTTCAACTGATTTTAATCCGTATTGACAAAACAATAAATATGAAAAGGATAACAGTAAAAGTAACTCAAAAAAAGTAGAAATTTGATTACCTATAACATTACAGAATATTTAACTTCAATTTCGATATCAAATTTTTAGCGAAGTAGAAAAATGTACAGTGAGCAAAAAAAGTATTTAGACATTTGATGAAAGAAGAAAAAAGCTTACGCAAAAACTGGAAAAGCATGTTTTTAATGTCAATTTGGGCGAATACAGAGAAAGGAAGCATTACTGAACACATTACAATAAAAATAAAACCAAAAAAGAAAAGATTGCAGCTGTGATAAATAAAAACGAAAAAAAAGTCCACACAAACACGCAAAATAAGTATTTAGACATACGAAGTTAATGGTTTTCCCAGTTGATAGTGACGCATGTACAGCGACAACATACGTGAAATGGGTCAACATGCATTGATACGTCTCGTACATTCACACGTCGCGTGACAGTTTAGTCGTATTCGCCACGTAAGTAATACTGTTTGATGTACTAAACAAAAATGAATCGAAAATCAGGAGATACCTCGTTTGAGATGCGTCGGTTGGTAATTTCGAAGTATGCGAAGGGTGTATCGGGCGATAGGATTGCAGAAGTGTTAGAAATGAAACGAAGTACAGTTTATAATATTATTCGATGCTTTAAAGAAGAAGGTAGAATCGAAAGGAAAGCTCGCACGGGTCGACCCGAAAAATTGTCGTTTCAGGATAAGCGTTTCATCGCACGAACAACTATGCGGAATCCAAAATTAAGCGGAGCACAGATAAGTAGAGAACTGTGCGATCGGTGTGATATCGAAGTTGCGGCACAAACAATTAGGAATCAGCTGAGAAAGGCCGGTTTTAATTGTAGAACTGCTCGTAATAAACCTTTCATTAGTCTAGCGAACAAAAAGAAACGCCTCGCCTTTGCTCAAAAATATATTTCAGCTGACGAAACATTCTGGCAACATGTTATCTTCAGTGACGAATCAAAATTTAATTTATTCGGCCATGATGGCAAACAGAGAGTGTGGCGGAAGCCTAATACGGAACTTGAAGAGAAGAATGTAAATGTAACGATAAAACACGGAGGCGGCGGAAATGTTATGATTTGGGGCTGTTGTGCAGCAGCAGGACTAGGATCGATAGAATTTATTGAGACAACAATGAAGACGGATGATTATATAACAATTTTGAAAAAACACCTCCGCCAAAATGCCGAAAAATTAGCAATTTTACATTCATACAGATTTTATCAAGATAATGATCCGAAGCATAAGGCTTATGCAACACGTGAATGGCTGCTTTATAACTGCGGCAGAGTTTTGGAAACTCCTTCGCAATCTCCTGATTTAAACATTATTGAAAATGTTTGGGACTACCTGGACAGAAAAATTCGCCAGCGCCCTGTGTCCAACAAACAAGAGCTGAAAGAACGAATCGTTGAAGAATGGAATAAAATTACTAATACTTATTTGCAAAATTTGGTCGCATCGATGCTCCGGAGGTTGGAAGCGGTTATTAGAGCTCGTGGAGCTCATACAAAGTATTAGGTATTGCTAAATTTATGTACATACATATATTTTTGAAGTCATTTTCGCCAAATGTTTGCAAATGTCTAAATATTTATTTTGTATGTAAATACGGACTTTTTTTTTCGTTTTTATTTACCCCGGCTGTGATTTTGTTTTTTCAATTTTATTTTCATTGTAATGCGTTTAGCAATGTTTTCATTCTTTGTATTCGCCGAAATTGACATTAAAAACGTTTTTTTCCCATTGTTTGCGTAAGATTTTTTCTTCTTTCATCAAATGTCTAAATACTTTTTTTGCTCACTGTAAATGAATATGAAGTGTCGCGTTGCAAATTCTTATTCAAATCTAGCATCGTTATCTCTTTAATGAATATTTTTGTACTTGCACATATGTGTCCTCGGAAGGCTCGTTCTTCGTACATGTAATCGTTAATTTATTTCCTTACTTTGTAAAAATTTTTCAAAAGTACATATACTAAAATTGAAACGATAAAAAGATTAACTTGACCCCTTATTATTATTATTATTATTATATCGTATCCGGTCGAACGTTTTAGATTATATTCCTATCTTTGACCAATAGATCAGAAACTTTAGTGTTTCTTCGTCGATATCACAAAATAGTTTATCTGCGTCGAATGTGCCAAATAGATTACACCTAAATATGTGTTCGTCATCTTGTATTAGTCCGCATTCACACTTGTCGTCGTCCGCTATTCCCCATTTCTTCAAGTTGTATTTGGTTCGTGTCGTTTTGCTTCTTATTCTGTTTAAGGTTCGCCACAGGACGTAATCTAAATTGTAGCCGTTTGGAAGAGCTTCATTTATATTTGCATCATCTTTAGTTTTTGCTTTCCAAGCTTCTAGTCTTGCGGACTTGGCAGAGATTTTCAGTTCTTCAACTGTATGGAGCAAGCTATGTTTGGATTTTAGTCTCCTCTCGGTCAGTCCTTCGTAGTTATAGAGTGGATGGTGGTCGTCATTAGCTATTTTCCATCTTTCTTTCTTGGCTGCCACACTACGCCTAATATCCGGTGGTGCAACTCCACTAAGTATATGCAGCTCCCTTAGGGGCGTAGCTTTAAGACAACCGGTAGTAATTCTGCAAGCTCTTATTTAGGGCAACGTCTATCTTTTTTGCATGTGCAGAGCGGCTCCAGACTGGACACGCGTATTCTCCTGCTGAATAGCAGAGTGCCAGTGATGATGTATGCAGGATGTGTGCTTTAGCTCCCCATTTAGTGTTCGTCAGTTTCCGGATAAGATTATTCCTCGCCATTATTTTCATTTTTGTTATTTCGCAGTGTCTCTTGTATGTTAATGATCTGTCTAAGACGACTCCTAGATATTTGGGATGATCAACATGTTCGAGTTGTTTACCATTCCATACGATTTGTAGCTTGCGCTTAGCTTCCCGATTCCGGAGGTGAAAGCAGCACGTTTGAGTTTTTGTTTGATTCGGCTTGAGTTGATTAGCTTTATAGTATTCGTCGAGTTCTTTAATCATTTCGTTTAGATTTTCCTCCACTGCTTTGAAGGTATTATTTTGGGCTATAAAGACAAGATCATCTGCAAAAATAAAGTGTTTTGTAGTTTTCCCGATTGGTTGGTCATTAGTATAGATATTAAATAGTATTGGGGCCAGCACGCTGCCCTGCGGCAGTCCATTTTTTTGTTTTCTCCAAGCACTAGTTTTGTCGTTTAATGATACGTAGAAACGTCTGTCTTTTAACAACATTGAAACTATTTGCATAAATTTAAAGTCTCTGGTTGTCTGATATACTTTTTTAGCGAGCATGCGATGAGAGATTGTGTCGAATGCAGCTGTTAGATCTACAAAAACGGCTCCCGTGATTTTTTTCTTCTCAAATCCATCTTCTATGTGCTGTGTCAAGTTCAATATTTGTCCAGTACAAGACTTCCCTGTTTTGAAACCTGCCTGTTGAGGTATAATATGCGCGTCAATAGTTGTGGATATTCTATTCAGGACAACTCTCCCAAATATTTTGTATAGGTGACATAGGAGGGATATGGGACGATAGTTTTTGGCATCATTCAAATCCTTCCCTGGCTTTAAAAGGGCAATTGTGCCTTTCTCCACAGTTTCGGTATAGTTAATTTCTGTAAGCAGCAATTATACATGTCAAGTATCCATTTTCTTGTCGCTATACCGAAGTGTTTTATCTGCTCTACAAACATGCCATCGATTCCGGCTGCTTTTTTGTTTTTAGCTGTTTTAATGACTTCATTTATTTCGCTCTCCGTAAAAGGATCATTAAAATGATTCATCTCAGAAGTATGATATCTGACAATCGGATTTTTTTTATGTTTAACTTTAAAACTAGGCTTCCCATTTAACAACAGTTGATAAGCTATTTGATTTGCCGTAATATCTGGAGTTCCAATATTTCTTACTTTTTCACCATTTAGTTTCTTTAGTAATAACCATGCCTTCCTACTATCTTTGTGGAAATCAAGATTTTCTATCAGATCTCGCCATTCATTTCTTTTTGTTTCTGCTATCTCTTCAGCAATCGTCAGGCCCAGTTTTATTGTATCACCTTCGAAGGGGTTTTCGTTGAATTTTTCGACATACTTCATATACCGGTTTAAAAGTTCCTTCTTCATACCTGGTATATATGTCTTGCGTGCACCTCGAGGTATGTTTCTCCTAGATGCATTTCTCATAGTTTCGATGAATTTTTCATAGTTTTCGGTTGTTGCAGGTATTTCTTTTACTGCGCCATCTAGTTCGTCTCTGAATTGGGACCAGTTCGCTTTCTTGAAGTTATAGCGTATTCTTATATCCTTAGTTATGATAGGCTTAATGGCTGCATCTACTGAACATATGATAGGTCTATGTTGTGTATGTGGGATTGGATCTGAAACTTCCTTAGTGCACATGTGGGAGATATTTCCAGTCACAAATACATTGTCTGGATTATAGCCTCGCTTCCATCTTGCACTATTGAAAGAAGCAGGTAGTTTTGGATTGTAAATCAATTCTAGTTTGTTTCTCTCTGCCCAGGATTGAACGAGATCTCCATCCGTGTTATTATCAGCGTATCCCCAGTTCACACTGTGACTATTAAAATCTCCGATCACAATTTCTGTTTTGTGCACTTCTTGGCGGTATTCAAATATACTATTAGGTGGTTTGTAGATAGAGGTTATAACACAACTTCCAATATCAACTGATAGTACTTCTATGTCATTATCTTCTACTTTCTTTGTTTTTTTGATCTTAATACCATCTTTTGTGAAAACTGCACTACCGTATTTGCTATGTGGTCTGTCAATCACAATTTTCATTCCGTTTATCTTGGGCTTGCGGTTTAATATAACGCGATGTGTTTCTTGAACGGCTAATATGTCAATGTTTTCTTTTATTATTAAATTGGTTAGTATAGCTTCTTTTGTTGGTGTTAATCCTTCAATGTTCACGGACATTATTCTGAACGGTTTTATTTGTTTTACTGTCATTGTTTCTTTTGTTTTGTTTTTTTTTTGGCACGGGATGAGCCTCCAAGTATGCTGTTGTACGAATGTGATTAACATGCTAAATACGATACAGCTGGCGCCTCCTGGAAACAGTGTCATTTATGACGCTGGCCAATCATCCCACTCCCGGTCGAACAACCCTATTACCGGACAGAAACGGTCCTTCTCAGGACCACAAAAAACAAAAAACTTGACCCCTGCACAAAGGTAATATGTAAAATCTTGAAGCTTTGCGCATTTTTATTACCTTTCTTGATATATGTAATAGTTAATTTTTTTTCTTTATTTTGTAAAAATTTTCCATAATAGATATGCTAAAATTGAAATGTGATGGAGAAGATTAGCTTGACCTCTGCGCAAGGATGATATGTAAAATCGTGAAGCATTAAACATTTTTATTACTTATAATATATGTAATCGTGTTAACGCAGTTTACAAAAATTACTTACATTAAGTTTTACGTATTGTAAAACCAAAAAAAAAAAAAATACAAATTTTTATATTTTTTAATTTTTCAATAAAATAAATTTATCGATATTTCTTCGTATAGCGATTGAACTAAACAATGACAACATTCTATGTAGTAATATGAACTAAACTAGAAATACATAACTTTACTGTTCCGGTTTTAAATGTGTTATGGAAGTCGGAAGAACTGAAAAAAACGACTCGTATTTTTCGTAATTGATCCTTTTTCCATCATTACAATTTCTTATAATTAAAAATTTAAAATGACTATATACACAAATTTTTCTAAACTCGCATTTCATCACTTTATGAATTATTATTACTTCTCTTATGTTGAATAAATAGAAATTAAATAGAACTAAACGTCTCGAATTCAATAAAATTGCACAACAGCAGAAATCAACCGCAAAACCGGCGTATTAATTGCTTTCAAATCGGAGCTGAATCCGTTCGTTAAAATAATTGTTCATTTTGGTGTAAAATGGGAATTACATAAACTGTTAGGATGACATATACTGTCGGTAGATAAACATAGGTTATTTTAAGTGGTAGGTAATTTTGTTTTATTCAATGTTTTCGCCTAATTAATATTTTCACACGTAAATGTTATCTCATTTTATTTAGTGATAATACTAAAATTTTTTACCTAATAATAATTTTTGATTTTTAAATATAATTCTTTATTCAAAAAGTAAAATATGTATTTTATAATTTTCTAGTTTTCACGCATACCATGTTGAAAAAGTATTTTTGCATTATAGAAGGTAAATTATTTCCCGTGAATTAACTTATAGTTTCAGGTAATAATTAAATTTACGATTTGTGTATGGTTTATAACTTATTTTTTATTTAATATATTTTAAGTGGTGTATTTTTATGACTTCTCTAAAATTTTCATTTTTTATCTTTTATTTCATTTAAATCAGTTACTAGAGTTTAGATCGCGTACTTTTTAATGTTGTGATCGTTGTTTCTACTTTTTTCCACTGTCGTATTTACTGTATTATATCGGGTCATTGAAAAAACAAATGAAAACGAATAACACTAAATAATCGGAAGAGATTAATAGATATATCAAAGTCTAACACTTCTAGAACTCTATGTAAATCTGCAACGGTAGTGGAATGTTTCACTGATAGTGGGAGTATGTTCAGATTTAATATTGCATTTTATTCCTCAAATCGCAATAAAATTTATTTAAAAAGTTCGGGATCAGTATAAGCACAGTACAACTGGGAAATAAAATTTTAAATTAATATAGTTTAAGTCAGGTCAACAAACATTTTAAAACAACGCACAAAAATTTGTGCGATTAAATGAGGGATTTAATCGTATTTACAGGTACACTTAAAATTTCGCCCCCCACCCACCCCCAACAAAAAAAAAAAGTCGACTCGTCTAAATTTTATACAATTCTAATAGTTGTTATAAATGGAAGAAAGAGATTTTTAGGAACTAATTGAAACAATGAGAAAAGAAGGTAAAAAGTAAATTAAGCTACTCCGAGAGATGTTGCAATTACAATTTCATGCTGACTCTGATAAGTACTAATGTTGTTTCGGAATAATCATATCCTCATTAAGAATATTAATCTGAAATATATTAACATTTATCTATTTTATTTTTTTTACTTTTTGGTGGATTTTAACAAATTTTTAAAGAAAATCTCGAAATCAATACTCCTTTTTTTTTTTTTTAAATCATTTTATTTCACAATTTTTAAGGAAAATATTGTTTTAAGAGTTAATACGGATAGACCAGTCTAGAATGTTTTTACTTTCTGTACTGCATAATGCTGAGTATTGGTTCAAAAATAATGTTCAAATTCCGTTAGTGATAAGGTTATAAATGGCGCTATACGGGTTTCAATTTTCTTCATTCGAATCGGTAATTAACTTTAATAATATTTTAATTTTCTGTCCGGTATCACGTAATCAAATGAATGGCGAGTTACGCAATAAATAATTTATTATATAAATATCTGATGAATGACTTGTCCTCTAAGAAAAATTCTCGGAGAAGTCACAATTCTCTTATTTACTTCCTTTTTCATTTTATATATATATATTTTTTTATATATGATACTATTAATGTGCCAGAGCCAAGGCCCTAACAACCATATTCACCGCACAAGTACACCAAACTAGCAAACTATTCTACAATTAAATTTTATTGTTTTTTATTATTTTTTTTTTTTAATATAACCAAACGATTTGAAAATTTCAGCTGCACGGAAAAACGAATTACACAATTAACGCACACAAATCACAATTAATAATCCAATTTATCTCACACACTTATACAAATACATAACATAAAATTATATACATACATATATATTTCTCGCCTGTTTAATATTATTGAGATTTCGGATTCTAAACCGAGTCCTCTACTGTATCCAATGATTTTTATGCTGGTGACTACTGCTGGGAATACTCGATATCCTCTGGTAATTACCGTTTTCTTTTGCTGTTTCTTCCTCTTTGGTCATTGAATTATTGGTTGAAATTGAAGAAGTTTACATCTTGAAATAATATCTTGATCTCTCTTTATGTACACCTCTTTTTACTGATCTCATTTAAAAAATGCGTCGAATTTTATACCATTATCGATTCGATGGAATACATATAACGGATTCTATCGAATCTGACCAGATTCGAATAAAGTTTTTATTGGCTTATTCAATGTATCACTACGGATTATCCAAAAATTATCGAAAATTATTAAAATTATTCGTGTACTTCGCGTATACGAACTTTTATTTACCGTCGACAATGCATTACTAATTTCGTTCGAACGAATACTAACATCGTCGGTCTCTTATCACGTCGTCGACCAGACACTCTCTTGCTTCATACTCCGAGAATTTCCCTGAACTTCTAAGATATTCTTGAGACAATCGGTTTGTGCTTTTCCCTTATACCTTTTCATGCTAGTAGAGACACCTTTTCAGATTAGATAGACTATTATACGCTATGAAATTATTTTCCCTTGAAATTTCTAATATACATATATTCTTACTACCTTTTAACACGATGATTTAAAATAAAGAGCTAAGATTTCCTAGCTAAAATTTATTTAATCTAATCGAATACTTCACAGTTAATACTTATTATAATTTCCGTGAATTAAAGCCGATTAAGAATTGCTTCTATAAATTCCTGCTATACCCTGTTATGCGTGAAACGTCATACCGGCTATATTAAAAATTAGTTTTCTTTTTAATATATATTTCCATGGTAAATAAGATTGATAGTAATTTAAGTATCAATGGCGTTTGCTATATTAATAAAAGTAGGTAGCGCGGTAGCCTAGTGGTTAAGTAACTTGCTTAACAAGCCAGAGATGTGTTATAGCGTTATCGAACCTTGTCTCGTTCTGAATCCGAGTCGTTCCTAGGTTTATACCTAATCTGAAATTGAGTATTGGTTTACCAGAAACATCGGGGAAAGTAAAGACGGATCCCAAGTAGAAAGGAACTGGTCCGAATATTCTCATCAGATCCATTAGACCCTTAAGTACCATTATGGAAAGAAGTTCACAATCCCCGAAGCCCTGTCAAGGGTGTATGGCACTTACTTTACTTTCCCTAAAGGGGGAACCCCTTTTTTACCTCATTTGAGACTGCCGAGTATTTGCGTTTATTAATGGTTATCGATATAACTACTAATCGATATATTTTCGAATAGACAACGTATGGACAAAAGTTATCGGTGAATCAATATATATATATATATATAAAGAGAAAAGGAAAAGAAAAGAAAAAAAAACATACATATGCTGGTTTTATTCAGAATGAATTCACACATTTTGTCTTGTGCATTTTCTACTGTTTTTGCATCCTAAACAGTATTTCAAATAAGTAAGCACTCAGTTTTAATAAAAATGCTCGTGAATTATTTTTGGTTACCGTGGTAATGTTATTTACCAAAATAAAAGTTTATAGATATCTGAGAGGTCTCGCTTAAAAACAGCGGCGTAGCTAAACTTTACTCGGGCGGGAGGTTGTACAAACTTACCCATATGTATTTACATGTAATAATGACACTCCTGTATATATTTAGTAACATTCAGTTTTCCTTTTAATTGGGCGCATGTAAACAATAATAAGCTTTATGTTTATATGCCTTTGTAAATTATATTCACTGCTAAATGTTATATTACATCTAGAGTAGTGAACTCTCTGACATTGTTATGAGATTTAAATTCGGGTTAAATTTTATGAATTACGCATAAATGACGATTCACTTATTTCCTACTTTGAAGAATGACTTTTTGTGACATTCTTCGCATTTAGACTTGTCGATTTACCTGTAAGTATGATATAAACAATGAATAAGTGTATATTAATGACTACACCATTTTTTCGCTGGTAGGTGAAATGAAAAAAGCCATTATAGAAAACTAATCGTCATAAAAGTAATTTTAACAAACGCTTATGGCCAGATGGCGAAAGCTAGGCGCAGAGGGAGTAGGCAGAAGAAAAAAAAAAAGTTCCCGCAAAAAAAATTATATAAAAAAAAAAAAGGCAAAAACAAACGCTTCTTTACGTTTATCATTATACAGGGATGGGCAAAAGTCCGAGTGCACTATCGAAAACTGTATTTGTGCGTTTGCACCCTGACTTTTGCTCACCCCTGTATATAGTCCTCAATAAACCTTCATGCTTCAGAACTAAATTTTAATTACGTGTAACACGAACGTATACGAAATATTAGTTTAAAAAAATTAGATCGCTGCGAGATATTATTTCTGCTTACTTTATTTTTTATTCCTTCTAAGTTGTTACGAAAAAAATAAAAATATAATTGAGCAAGTTTACTCCACGGCACCAAGAATCGTAAGTACAGAGTTGAGTTGTAATTCCCTCAATGTATAACGGTATTTCAAAGTGCACTGGGAAATAAAATATATTTTTCATCGCTAATAAAATGTCTTTATATATGTGAACTACATAATATATATGCCCTTCCAAACACTCAAAATTATTTGCATTACTTAAAAATTAATAATTTCAATTAGAAATTCTCCATAGAAAATTTGTAAAACAACCACGTATAAAGAAACAATTATTGTATCAGAAAATCGGTAGAAAATTGCTCGATAAAAACAAATATGAAAAATAAATTATCTTTTGATGGACGACGCGTTATAGCTCAAATGACGTAGGAATGTATGGTAATAACGGTGTCAAATAAAATTTCACTTTATGTTCAAAGGTATCAAGCGTGTTTTTCCTTTTTTTTTTTTTTTTTTTTGTTTTTTCTGTTTATTCAAATTAGTTACGTTGACATCATGAGGAACGAGCCGTTCGCGATCGAATCGGGTAATGCGATTGTACAGGAGGTAAATGAATACTCGATCACTGCGTATTGCACGCGCGACATTATGCAGAAGTTAAACGAATCCAGAAAAGCCTGTTCCGCTTCTTGCGATGTAATAATAACGGTCGGCGACGAACGGTTTTCCTGCCATAGGGCGATCCTGATGGAGTGCATTCCGTACTTTGATAAAATGTTTAGATCCGGTTTTAAAGAGAGCAGCGAAAACGTGATCACATTGAAGAATTTAGACGCGAAAGCCTTCGCCGCGATACTGGAATCGATGTATATCGGAGAACTGAAGTTGCCGCTGCCCGAAGACATAGCGGGCGCGTTGAACATAATGACGGTTTGCGACTATCTAGGATTGGCTGGTACGCTGGACAAGTGTTTGGATTTCTTTCGGCGTTACTTAAACTCGGATACTGTATTCGGTATATGCGCTTGCATCGTTGAAACCGGATGCAATGCAGAGGAGGACCTTTCTAAAATGGTGTACAATTTTATTCTAGAAAATTTTCGGGCTATTTATCGTTCGGAACGTTTTCATTCTATGCCGTATTCCGTATTGGAGGAAGTCGTGAAGGACGATTTGGTTAACGCGACCGAAAACGAAATACTGTCGGCAATCGATAAATGGGTCTCTCACGACGAACGAAACCGGTTGAAATTCGTCAACCAGCTTACCGACGCTATCCGAATTCCGTATTTGTACAGCTTGTCCGGAATAGGCGACAATCGCAGCAGCACTACCAGAACGATATTGAACAGAGTTCGCTCGCTGCAGGCGCGGGTGTGTCATAATCTGGCAATAGCAGAAGTCAGCGGCAAAGTTAATACGGTCGCGGTACCACCACCGGTTCATAAACGGCCATATAAGAATGTATATTTTTCCGTTTACCGCGAACTTGAAAATATTACCGATGTTTTCCGGTCCGATGGAAAATCGCTCAAACCTGTGCCCAGTATGTCTGAGGACGGGTCATGCAGATTGTTTCAAGTTGTCAAGTTGGAGTCGAATTTAGATTCGTACACCGTTGATGACGTTCATAACACTCGTTTTCGTTGCTTCAACAACGCCAATCAGTGCTGGCTATCTTTACGTAATCCTCCCTTTTTTTTCTACTCTCAAGTAATCACGATGGTCAGCTTAACCAGTTTGCAGTGTGTATATTATTTGAGTTACACTCATTCCTCGGACAGATTACTGTGTTACATTCCGGAGTTAGATGTATGGTTTAAAGCGCCGATTTATCCGGACGGTTTTCATAATAATTGTAGAGTTACCGCCGATGATGACAACAACGTCATCTATTCATTCGGAAATCATGAAAAAAAGATGAAGTCGTACATGTTGGATGTTCGTGTAGGCAAGTGGTCAAAAATTACTTCGTTGTCGCAAATGAGAAAACGTTCGGCGGCTGCCTTCGCGGAAAATAAAGTTTTCGTTACTGGAGGTTGTAACAGTTCCGGATGGTGCGGTAGAGGTTTCGTATACAACATTAGATCCGACAGTTGGAGTAGTTTACCCCAGATGCTTTATCCGGTTCCGGAGCATTTACTGCTACCCTTTGAAAACCATCTATGGGCTATAGGTAAAGACTGTGTGACGACATATTCGCTTAGCGATCGCCGTTGGTCTTCTGACGTGCCTACCATTAACGCAGAGCGTGGGAATTTCATATATTCTGCAACTGTTGATTAGTATTTCGTACGCGTATGATTTCTTTTTCCTTTCTCTTGTATCAAAAATTACACAAAGTGTTGTTACCTGTTCAACGATAAAGTAATCAGCGGCGTGTCGTATTATCGAAGAGAGGCGTATGGCACAGCAATTTAATGAAATGCCGCCAATTACATGTTTCGGTAGACATGTTTTGCACCAGTACCTGTGTAAAATTCCGCCGGATTAATCTGCTCTTTTATACTTCCACTTTGGTATGTAGTAGCGCTGTCGTGATAGTTGTTAAACGGAAAGAAAGTCCATGAAATGCGTTAGTAACCGAAATTTAATTTTGGACTGTTTAACCACATTCATAAATCTGAAAACTTTTGCTACTTTATTTTTAGTTTTTTTTTTTTTTTCAAGTATCCGCGAAAAGGGATATGTAAATTACGCAACAATAGTCTGAGTGGTTTTTCTGCTGTATGGGGGGAAAAATGATTTTTCTATTTTTCTTGCAGCGATTTAAGTATTTTTCTATAACTATCCGAGTTTTCCGAATTAATTGTAACCCCCGTTATCGTTCATTTTAGTGAAAATTATTAAGTTTTTTTCGCAGTGAATTAAATATGTTTAATATTTTTCGTACTGATATTGGAGGAACCATTTTATTTTTCTTACGATGTCTGCTTTTGTATGATTTTCAATTGCGTACTATAATATGTTGAATTATCGTGGATTTTGTTGTTAATGGAAGCATTAACAATTCATTGTTTACATTATCGTTTTCATTTTTTTTTTTTTTGTTTTTTGGACGCGGACGACGAATATCAGAATGATGAGGCAAGTTTACGTTAAAAATTCTTCTTCTTCTTCGATTGTTTTTAACAGTACTCCGTTCATTATTTATGTTTGGTGTAGCGTACGGTAAAGCGGAACATTTTGTTTTAGGAGCTGAAAAATAATCGATTGAATTATCGATGCTATCTGCTGTTTTATTTTCATTGTTACTAGATGTGATGTAGCGAAGGGAACTGAGTTACTTTCTGTCGGCGGTGCGTGATACTCGTAATGTCGTGAATTTATTACTTACGGAGAAAGTTGGAAAGAACGATCACGCTTACGGAAGACGAGTTGTTAATAGAACGATCGCTAACTAGCATCGAAGATAAAAAGTTATTAATGGAAGTAATTGAGGATTTACTTCTAATTTACAATATGGATTATTTGCAATTATCCGAGAAACCAATTGCATTTCCTTCCAGCGTTACGACGTCGGCAAAGCTGCACTTTCCCGGGCACATTTTACACAGGAAGAAGTGAGACTGCTCTTCGTTACACGTACATAGCGAATTTGCCGGGATTCCCCATTTTTCCAAATTGTCGCCGGTTCTTTGTGTCCGCAATCTATTCAGAGACCTCCATCTAGCATCATTTAGGGGTCCGCACCTACAGAAATCTTCTCCGATGGTTTGATCCATGACTCCATTTTCCACCCTTGACATTCTGTTTCCCAAGCGTTAAGTCGTGCGATTTTACTGTCAAACTAATTTAAAGACACAAACGCGCAACATACAAACTAATAATTTACAACTAATTTCTAGCAGTGCCGTGAGTATATAAAGAATAAAAGTGCGACGGTGCGAAAGTTCAATAAAACGAAGTACTTCCTACATTGGAGTTGTTCCTTGTGAAGAATAATTTAAAAATACATATTTATTCTAATTGCAATTGTTATCGCATTTATTATAATATTGTTAATGTAAATAAAAAACGTAAAAATTTGTAACGATTTTATTAAACAGTTATCTTGAAAAATTTATGTTAAAACATTAATTTGAACTGATAGTTGCATATGATCGCTTTTTTCTTTTCCGGCTATTTTAAAATAATTATGGGAAGTTTAGTGAATACTCTAAATACAAAAAAAAATTACAATTATCATATATATCCATGATCCGGATTGGATTTTTTTTAGATTATATCGGTATAAGGTGAGCGGAATAATTTGCTTTAAATCAAGTAAACAACTATTAAATGTAGTACACAAATCAAGGAGTAGACATGACGGAACGCTTTATTATGCAGATGGTATATCTGGGTTACGCTACATAGAATATAGTCGAAGGAAGAGAAAAGAATAAAAAGCTGATGAAAGATGATATAAAACGGATTATAATGTGATAAGTAACAAGAAGCGAGAGTCAAGACGGAAAAAAAAAAACAAACAGGAAACGGTATACCGGCGAGGATCTTTTGCATACGGATGGAAAGTATGGAGAAGAAAGGACATTGGACGACAGTGGTCGACATTATTATAATTAAATAAAACTTTATAAAAGTTACTCTTTTTGAACTACTCTTCCATAATTATAAAATATAAAATACAAAATACAGTTTTAAATAATTACCGAGCTCTCTTGCGGGATCAAAAACCAAAAATAAACACTATATACAGCCAACCAACTGAAAAGCGACGGATTAACGCTTCGTCTCTAGCAGACAAAAATTCCCTCAGTAACAACATTTTGATTCAATTAAGTGAAATATTTTTATTTGAACGTTTATTAATGTTGATTTGATTTTAGCTTAGTCATGTGTATCATTTTTTGTTGTTAGATTTTTATTCAGAAAATTATGTATATATAAATTTTTAAACAAAAACTTAGATACCTCTTTTTAATTTAAAAACGAATTTAAGAAAGTATTGATTTTCTTATTCAATAGAAATCGTTTGATTGTTGTAGAAATCAATACTGCAACTTGAATGTCTTATATCAGTAATCTGAAATATGAAATAAGAATAATAACTATTTTACTCGTTAATGTAATACAAGATGGAAAAAAAATATCTAAAATTGTGTAATTGAATTTGTTAAAACGTCAGTCTTGTAGCCAGAAACGTTTACTAATAGAAGCATTTTGTATTTTAAAGGAGGGCGAACAATTTGTTCCCCGTTTATTTTTATAAAAGTGAAAATCTATAAATATTTGAAAGACACAACATTTATTAGAATATCGTTGCAACTACTAAGGGCCTGTGAAACTGAAAATTGTCGCCTAATACAATGATACTATGTACTGACGCTATTTAAAAATGCATTAAAAAATTAAATTTTTTGAGGTTTAAAAAGCGGGTTGAAAGTTAGAAAATCGCTTTTTAAATAATCACGCTTCAGCCGAAACCATTTACACCAGATAACTGAAATTTTACTTGAACATTACTCATGTGCTGACGACGAACAATTAGAACGCTTTTTTGACAATTTAAAATTTAAGGGATAAAAAGGGGTGGTTACAGAATGTTAAAACATAATAACTGTAATATTTTTGGTACAAATAGATTTATCAAATTTTAATTCCGCATGAAGAGACGCCTCATATGGAGTACTAAAAGTGTGCAAAATTTTAAGAGGAGAAAAGGACAAAACTTCATTTTTGAGAATATAGGTCAAGCGAATCATGATTATCGCGTGTAATTTCATTTGAATACAATATATATATACTGAATATGTCGAATAAGAACTCGTTTTTTTTTTTTGAAAATTTGGACTTTAAGGGGTAGAAAGGAATTAAAGGCCGTTCCCAAAAAATACACGAACTGTTATATTGTTGTTGCAAATGGGTTTACCAAATTGTAATTTCGCATGAAGATACCTCATACAGTGTACTTTAAAATTTGCAAAATTATTTTCCATCCCTAAAATTTTAAGCGGAAAAAAGGGCAGAATCTTTTTTTCGAAAATTCAAAAATCACGCTGCAATCTAAACGAAATCGTGATTATCAATGTAAATACTATGTATATACTGATGATGTCAAGTAAGATTTTTGAAAATTTGAAGAAGTGGAAAGGAATAAAAAACCATTTTCCAAAAAATACATAAACCGTTAGATTTTCAGTAGAAATGAGTTATCAAATAATAGTTTTGTCTTAATATTCTTTAAATGGCATGCCGAAAGTGTACACGATTTGTTTTAAGTAGCCTAAAGTTTAATTGTATCAAAGGCTTCAACCTGTTTTTGACATAAAATAATGATTACGCCTCAGCTGAAATCATTTGAATTGGTTTTCAGAAAGCCCGTTGAACATTCCATATATCAAAAATATCAAATGAGAAAGATATTTTGAAAAATTTTACTTTATGAAGTGAAAAGTGGTTAAAAACAAAAAATAACTAAAGTATTGCTTCAATTATATATTTTCTTCATTTACAATTTCAAACCTCGATGTTACTTTTTGATTCGATGTATTAAATGCAATAAACGGTGTGTGACGTCATGTTACTGAAGCCGTCTGTATTTACCACGATCCGTTACTTCGGCTTAACCGAATGTAACCACGAGATTTCATTTATTGCCGTAAGATCCTACACTTCGCGTTTTCTCAGCTATGACGTAATTTACTTTGTTATTAAAGTAATCTTTATTCCATTGAAAAAAAAAAGGTAAAATTCTCTGTTTGCTTTGTTCATGGTGGTTCGATTGTGTTCTATCTAAACAAGCAATATTTTTTGACAATAAAAATGCCTCAAAAAAATTCTGCTTAAAGATTATCGTTCCTTTCGTTTCCTTTTAGCTATACTATATTGATCATACGGTGTATCCATTGAAAATTATTGACTTTTTAATAAACTTCGAACTATAAATGTATTGATTAAAATAAATTCGTCCAGATTTTAAATAATGATCAACATAATATTTCATAACATTAACAGCAATCTCTTGAATTGTTTTTTTTTATTTTAACGGATAGAAAGAATAGTGTCAACCATCATTGCTAGTCCTATTTGTATTTTTCTGTTTCAGAAAGACACAAATGAATGCATGAATAAAAATTGTCACGAAGGAAAGTATAATTTTTTTTTTTCAAAATCTGTCAATTTTCCAGTGATAATTATAAAGAGTTCTTACAAATGTAAAAAGAAATTTACAATTCAGAAAAGTGGCTTCCTGAATTTCTTGACATATTTACTTTAAAAATTCTAATGGCGCATTGGATAATTTTTAGAATTATTACATTTGTATAATTTTTCTAAATAGTACTTTTCTTATATATTTTTTAAAGAGTGAATTATTTTTGCATTGTATATGCTATTACTTATGTACTTTTTTAAATATATATAGTTAAAATTACAAAACGTTTTTATACCGCTTATGCGTATGCATATTCAACTGTTTAAAATCACAATTTAAAAAGCCTCTCTTGAAAGATATCTCACTTCTCTTAATGCACTATTAAAAATTGATTTAGATACTAATAACGGTCTAAATAAAAACATATTTGCAAAGTTTAACACCTTTTTTGTTCTATTAAAAGATATTGGAAAACATTTCTAATGCACAAATTAGTTATTTATAATAAGGGAAATAAAATAAAGATAGAATGTTTACAACTGTTATTGAATAAATTGTGAAATAAAAAGGCGAGAAAAAAAGAAGAAAACTTACTAAATATAGTTGAAACTTATTATAATAAAAGTGTACGGATTAAAAATGTTTTTTGTATCGACTAAATTTTATATTAAAGGAAATCTCGTTCTAAAAGTAATGTTTCCAAGTGAGTTATATACATGATTAGAAAGAGATTTGTAATATAATAAACAAAAAATATTAATTTGTCATTGTTACACATTTCAATGTTTTCTTTATATGATTCATTATTCTTGAAAGTGCAGTCATTTTTGTCGACGTTAAGGGGTATTCGTTTAATTAACAAAGCTGACAGATTATCGGTTCAATTTTGTGAAAAATTCGAATTTTTTTTGTTCCATGAAACATTAAATTTTTGTATTAAATGAACTTTGCTCATTTTAGTTGTCGTTTTATGAGAATAAAATGCAATATACACACATTGATTTAATTCTTGACAAATTTTCATTTTGCATTATACAGTATTTAATGTTATTAGTTTGTGTCTCAAACCATTTAAAAATAAGCAAGTACTTAATTTTAATAAAAGAACTTGGTTTTTTTTCCTCCCATTGTGATACAGTTATTTAGAAAAGTAAAAAGTTTTTGTAGGTATCTAAGTTTCATATGAAAACAGTTTTAGGGGAAGTTATGTGTATGTTATCCCGCCAATTAGCCGTATGTAGGAACGCCTGTGCTATGTTATATACATTTAATAATATATCCTGCAAATTTTTAAAACATAAATGACAAAATGGGCCATCGGAGTTATTAAAGTAAATATGTCAAGAAATTCAGAAAGACACTTTTCTAAATTGTAAATTTTTTTTTACATTTGTAAGAACTCTTTATAATTATCACTGGAAAATTGACAGATTTTGAAAAAAAAAATTATACTTTCCTTCGTGACAATTTTTATTCATGCATTCATTTGTGTCTTTCTGAAACAGAAAAATACAAAGGACTAGCAATGATGGTTGACACTATTCTTTCTATCCGTTAAAATCAAAAAGAATAATAATTTAAGAGATTGCTGTTAATGTTATGAAATTTTATGTTGATCATTACTTAAAATCTGGACGAAGTTATTTTTAATAGTTCGAGGTTTATTAAAATGCCAATAATTTTCAGTGCTAAACGGAAACGAGAGCAACGATGATTTCTAAGCGGAATATTTTTGATGCATTTTTATCATAAAAATATTGTTTGTGTAGACAGAACAATGAACCACCATGAACAAAACAAACAGAGAATCTCGTTTTTTTTTAATGGAATAAAGATTATTTTGATAACAAAGTAAATGACGTCATAGCTGAGATGACGCAGAGTGCAGGATTTTTATAGCGACAAATAAAATCTCGCAATGTAACCCGATTTTGAGGGAAGATGCTAAATACAGATGGCTTCAGCGACCATGACGTCACATACCATGTATCACTGTTAATACATCGAATCGAAAAGTTACATCGAGGTTTGAAATTGAAAATGAAGAAAAAATGTATAATTGAAGCAAATAGTAACAGCGCAAAATAAAGTGCAAAATAAATTGGACCATAGTCTCTTATTTGTAATTTATACAAAAGAAAAAACTTGTTAATTTAATTAAGATACAGAAACAATATGTTAATTTTAATACATAAACAGTAAATAAAAGTTGAAAATCGATTATTATAATATTAAGTTACGAGTTATTTTATACCAACATATTTTATTTTTAAACGTAAAGATAGATTTCCTGGTTGAATAAAACACTCTGCGAGTGCTGCAAACTGCTATTTTTATTTTAAATTTCTGTCTAAATTAAATCAAACAATCATAACTCATTTATAGGGTTCAGAAAGTTACCATATAAAATTAATTTAAATAATTGTTTTATAAAAAGTACACTAAATGAAATAAAAATTTATGACAATGACAAATTTTTAAGATGTGCCGCTAATGTTAATCTGAAAAAAAATGTAAATCTATTTAATGTAACGATATAATGCAAATAGTATGTAACAAATGAAAAGTAATCTAATTAAACTTTTTTGCTATTATACGTTCAATTATACAATAAAATTCAAATGTATTATTAAAATTTGAACTAGTTTTAAAATTTTTGCAATTAGATAAAGGTCATCTTACCAAAAAAAAAAAGGGAATGTAATTAATTTTATAAAACGAAAAAACATTAATCAGATAATATTTACTTCAAACCTATTGCATTTTATAAACTTGACTGTGTCCCTTTAGGTACTTAGACGTCCGCCACCGCCTTTCACTTCTTTTTGGTCTTTTGTTCCCACATCCCGCCGGTCCCAGTGGTTTCTTCCTTCGGTTGGATTTGCTTTGTTTCACTTCGTTTGGTTAAGCTTCCGTTGGTCCAATGCCCGGGGCCGTGCCCTCTGGTGCTTCTTCCGGATAGGTTTCGAGTGGGTCCTCAGGTGCGGATTCCAAGCAATTTTCAGGTAGTTCCCAGTCCTTGTTCAGGTAATCCAACTGTTTCTGTTGTAATATTTCATATTTTTGTTCTGTTCACTTGGTTGTTCCGTGCGTTTTCAACGTTTTCAGTTTTATTTTTTATAAGTTGTTATTTGTTTTTCCCCCCTGCCCCAACTGTGACCCGATGTTTTTTGTTCCTTTTGTAAATTTTTCTAATTCCTTTTTTCTCATATGTTTTTACATTTTATCTTCGGTTGTTATGCGTTTTGTCGGTTTTTCCCGTTTAGATTTTGTGTTCCTTTTATTATTTTTATTAATTTTTTTTTTCTTATGTTTTTATAATTTATCTATCTGTTTTTATGCGTTTTGTCGGTTTTTCCCGTTTACATTTTGGTTCCTTTTATTATTATTTTTTTTTGTTTTTATATTTTTTTTCTATGTTACGTCGGTTTTCCTGTTTAGAGGTAGGTTATCTGTTTTGATTTGGGTTTTCCATGATTTCTGATTCTTATTTTAATGTTATTGTCGATCGCAATTTTCGCTCCGTTCTTCAGTTTGCTTCTGATGATGGCCAGTGTAAGCTGGTCGAAACGTTAAGCGAATAAATATCTTTTTAAAAACACAGTTGTTTCCGAAAATTATTTATCATGAGTAATCACTGTGAAAGCTTTAAATTTTTAACATTTCGTTATTGCATTAAAAATTTGTTAAATAGTTCTGCTGCTAATATACGTAATTATAATAAAAGTATTGATTTTCTTCGTACATTTTCTAAAATCATTTACGTATAAAATGTTTAGATACATATAGCAACTGTAACATACAAAAGAAAAAATATATTATCGTTTCAAATCGTTGCATTTTCTTGATGATAAAGAAGTGTTTCTTATTCCTTTCAGTTCGTTTCCTGTATAAAATTAAGTAAGAAATGAAAGTATTTCACGTTTGTTGTGGAGTGCAAGTTAATTTTTCACACACTACATATTTGATATAAATAGTATAAGAAATCTTTTTTAACAAACATGATTGAGTTTCATATTTACTATGAATCTAGGAGAAAGTGATTCAAAAGCAGAAAAATTTTTAGACGCATTCATGGAAATAAACGGGTTATTCTGATATTTTTCCGGTAATCTTTCATAACCATGGTCCAGATAATATAAAAATACCACACAAAAATGTTTACAAACTAAGTGAAATTTTTCAAAGTCATAACAGTTGCAAGATGGAACGTTAAAATTAATTACATAATGTAGTTTTAGATTTTCTTCACTTTTAACATAGAAAATATCATTATCTTTCTTTTTTTTTGATTTTGTCAGTAGTATATGTATTTTCTGCAGATGTGTACCTTCGGTAAATGTTTTACATACGCCATAGGTCGATGATGTAAAAAAGCGAGTATATGAGGATCAATTTTTTTCCATTTCGAACTGAACTTGCTGTTTTTTTGGTAATATTTTTGATATGAATCTGGTAAAAATTTTTCTAGAATAACATTTAAAGCACCACTTAATGATTTGTCACCAGGGCCAATTCTAGACTCAATTTTTTTGGGCAGGGGAGGGGGAGGATACGAAAATATATTTATAATTATACACACATAATTTCGGTCCATTTAATTCAAGCAATTATGATTTCGCAGACATTTCGGGGGCGGTGAACCCGACCCCCCCCCCGAACTGCCCTGTTTGTCACTTGCCTGTATCAAAAAAGCAGTATTTTTTAACATGCGAATTTATCTCTCAATACCATTGTTATTAGTTACTTTAATTAAATAGCCGTTATCATAAAAAAGCTTCCGTCCATTTGTGTTTAATTTTTAACCATTGGTTGGTGAAATAATCCTGAGTTCGAACATTATTTTTCCATGCAGAACTTCCTTTTAGAATCTGAACACGTTCTTCATAAGTTTATCAGAATTTTTAATTGAAGTTAAGAACTTATCGTCATCATTAACATTAACTGCTATTCTATTTGAATTATTAATTAATAACGTGGTTAAAAATTTGATAAGTAGAGCATAACAAATAACACCTGGTAGCAGCTGGCAATTTGACATTCAAATTTGATGTACAACTAAAAATCTATTGCATATATTAGATTTTAATTTCGTAGAGCGTTTGATGATTAAGTGAAAAATACCATGATTATTATTACACCGCCATCAGATGGCAGTTTAGAAAGTTATTAATGTTTATATTTTAATGATTTATTACATATTCACATGAATTTATATTTGTTTACATATCAAACTTCACTTAATTTTTTCATTGATTATGGGCTGGAAGTAATACTTTTGCTTCTGAAACATGTAAGATTTTAAATAACTAAAAAACAATTACTTTTAACTTCAACATGTAGAAGTAAAATTAAAAAGAAAACTTATAATGCTATAAACTAAAAATCAGCTATAATAAAGTTTTTTCTACTAATCGTATATATAAACACCTTTTTACTTCGATAATGCGCTTATTTGATGTTATCTTTTTAAATTACGAATATTATATGTTAAGTTTACAAAGAAATAAACGTTCATGTCTTATTTTCTTCATTTACAATTTCAAACCTCGATGTTACTTTCCGATCCGATGTATTTAATGTGATACACGGTATGTGACGTCATGGTTGCTGAAGCCATCTGTATTTAGCATCTTCCGATTTTCAGTGTTTACACGAGCCGGTCGCCAGAGAACACTGTGCAAATTTTGTTTTTGTCGCTGTTATTCGTATTACTATAGAGCGCATGCGTGTGAACTTGTTTGAATATTCCTTTCGTTTTTTCCAAGTGGATCGCAATCAGAAAATTGCAACCAATCAGAACACTTTATGAAAAGTGTGATAACGAAACAGTAAATTTACGAAATAAACAAACAGCGTTGACAAATTTGAGTCATTTTATATTTACATTTTAGTATTCTAGTAAAGGTTAAAGATCTCAGCAAAATTGATGGGAAGTATTGCAATCTAATAAATAAAATATAATTAATATTAATGTAACATGATTACATTTTGTGCCAAGTTTATTTTTATTTTGAAAACCATTATGTATCATTCAGATTACTAATTGTAGAAATAATTACAAAGCGGTGGCCAATAGCGATGTACTAATGTTCTTTATAAATAATGAAAAATGGAAAAAATATAAAGACTGGAGTAAAATTTGGAACGACTACGATGTTCAACCAGTTTTACAATTAATATAATTAAAAGTTTTAATTGCAAAAGACCTTTCAGAAGTATATAAATGTTTTATTGGATATTCCGAGTTTTAACTCGTCGGTACTCGCTAGGCATAGCAGGACGCCAGTACTCAAATGTGAGATTTTCTCTCACATGGAATTCCTGTGTCAACTCTACCCAGTTTTTGAACAGTCTGGTTGAAAATAGTTGTCTGTTCATTCTTCATTCTATTCTTTTACTTTTTCACTATACTTTTACACTCCAACTTCCAAAAATTAAGACTCTGGAGACCATTTTTTGGTTAATTTTTTCAATCAGTACCGGTAGGTATACTTAGCAACGCAATAGTCTATATTTGGATCCGTTGTATGAGAATAATAAATACGGCCGAGTCGTAAAATATTCCTCTATTCTTCAAAAATAAATTGACTTAAAAAACAACAAAACTAAAATAATATTTATTTACATATATTAATATAAATTTTATTATCTCCCGTTTACATTAATACTTTGAAGCGCTTGAAAAACTATCTAATATCTTGAGAAAATCGCTACTCTATTCTCCGACAATCGAAGAACGATATATATATATATATATATATACTCATGTCCCTTGGTTTTTATCATCTGGAACTGTACACCTTAATAATCTGACTTTTATTCAGCTTTTTCTTCGAAGAATCTTTATTGAAATATGTCAATCCGCATACAACATTAATTTTTTAACTTTAAAATAATCAACTTATTACACTTCTGATTTTTATTGTATTACGTTAATTTAACAAAATCATAAAAATCATAATAAATTGCAATCGCTTTAGCGTCCGAAGTCACATAGAAAACGATACCCCACATGCCTATATTCTGAAAAACATCGAAGAACCAAACTCTTACACTCATTTTTCACCCATAGTCACTCGCATGTATTCACACGGCTGTGGGACCCATATAAATCGATTCAGCACTCAAAATTACATGGAAAATGATACCCCACATGCCTATATTCTGAAAAACATCGAAGAACCAAACTCTTACACTCATTTTTCACCCATAGTCACTCGCATGTATTCACACGGCTGTGGGACCCATATAAATCGATTCAGCACTCAAAATTACACGGAAAATGATACCCCACATGCCCATGAAAAAGTTTCACAGGCACCGGAAAAATTGAAACTGGAGCACTCGCGTGTGAGAGTTTTTCTCACAACTCAGCACCAACGAAAACAAATACCTCCTTCCGAAGCCTAGAGGTGACTGACTTTGACTATCGGGTGTCTTTTGGCTAGCGGTACTACTCCCTCCAGCTATACAAGGCCCCAACTTTCTCACCTTCATGTACCCTACCAAGGCCGTGTCCACGGGGTGGGTTTTGGGGGTTAACCCCTTCCCCATGAGAACTGAAATAGCTTAGGTACTTCATTAATATGTTATGCAAAATTTTTTGTTACGAGTGTAATCAATAATATATGTAATTTTTATTAATGTTTATACAGTAATTGGTTTATTTAAATTATTAATATATAAATCAAAATAATGGAAATTATTAATAGCATGAATGTTAGTGAAAAATGTATTTTTATTAATAAAATAAATATGCGAAGAAAATTTTCACCCCCCCCCCCCCTTCCAAAATTCTGAGCACGGGCCTGTACCCTACGTAACATCGTTTCATCCAGACATGTGAGAGAAAATCTCACGCAGCGAGTACTGGCGGGTTAAATAACTACTATTAACTGGAATAAGGCCACTTGCCCATTGCAGTTTGGAATGTGAAATGTGTAATGTGTTTACTGAAAATCGATTACTGTACATTTAAATGTAACACTGCCCATTTCAGTGAGAAATAATCAAAATAGTTGAAAAAGGCGAGCGAGAAAAAATAATTCTTCACTCAGATCGTTTGCCGAGCAAATTTTTCAAAACACATTTCAGTTATTTCTTATACTTACACATATTTGATATAATAGTTTCCTTTTATATAATATTTCTTTACCGTTTTTAATTTATATACATATATTTTTTGTTTATAATTTATGTATTTGTCTCTTTTTTTGTTTAATTTATATATAATGGAAAAAATAATTGAAATAGTTAGGAAGTACAAATTTTTATACAATATAGAACACAAACATTTTAAAAATGTGAATATGAAAGATTATTTGGTTTATAATTGCACTAGAACTTGGAATAAAAGATGGTAAATTTTTTTTTGTCTTTAATTATAATTTTCTTCGAAGAAATTTTCTGATGATGTATTGTTTAATTCAATTAACTGAAATGCAAGAACACCTTATATTGAAGTTAACCAAGCCGTATGTGAATCCTATAAAATGTTGTGCAAGCGATTAATGAAATAGTGTTCCCTGTACTTTATCATGCTTTTTATTTTCAAATTTAACTTTTTTGGAAAGAAAATCAACTGACTTACTTACGTCAAAAGACGTATTTTCTGATTTTTTCTGTATTCATTTCTTAATTATCAATATTTAACTTTTTATTAACTTCCTCTACTTTGAGATATTTCATTTTTTTCATGTATAGTAGAAAATTAAGAATCTTTAATTACCGTGAACAACAGACAGTAATTTAAATAGATATGATAATACCAAATTATTTAATAATTAATAGTAAAAGTATGTAATTTTTTAATTCTTTTTTTATTAACTTCTTAATGTTGCTTAACTTCAACAGTTGTGTATTTATGCAACCTACAGCAATGTAATTTGTGAAAGTTTTTATGTCTTATTTAGCTATGTGTAATATTTTATTTTTATAAGAGAGTAATATATTTTTTTTCAATTATATTAAATGTAAACATAAATTAATAATAAACAAAAGTGAAAAGTATAGATTGAAAAAACTGAACAGCAGTATTACATGCTATTGTTTGGAAATAATTTATTTGTTGTTTAATATTATTACAAACCGATTTGCTTACAGTGGTAATGTTAAGAAAAACATAATTGTCAATAATATTATATGTTGCATATTCTAAGAATTAAATTTTTGAAATGATATTTATTTTTCAATGCATGATGATACTTTTCATTCTACCATATATTTATTTGATAATTTCAATGGACGATTCGATAATTTCAATGGACGCATGCGCATTAGATCATTGTGACGTAATTTTTTTTTCAAATTAAAGGCTTTAAACAATTGCAAATGAAATAAAAATTATATTCGAAATCATCTGCAATCAAGCAAAAATTATAGAAAAAAAAACATTCATAGTTCCAATACAATTTGTCAAATGCTGTATTATCATCGGAGGTACGATTTCACGCGTTGCCACTGAAAAATTGAATTGGAAGGTTAAAATTATTACGCGAAATAAAAATATTAATAATACATTTTAATTTATAGAACTAGTTAGTTATGCTGTACAGATTAATTTTATTTATTTTTTAATATTTACTTATTGCTGGGAAAATAATATTTCTTCGAATTTCACATTTGTACAAAAATAATATTTTAATATTTATATATTATGTTTACATAGAACATTATTTTTAAAGATTTTAAATTATAGGTATATATAAATAATTATATTTTGTTACAATGTAAATTTATTTTTTAAAACGATCTTTTGTTTTTCGTTTAATTATAATCGATAAGTTGTTATGATATTTTGTTACTTTCGATTGTATTTTCGGATGGTGGCTATCGCATATAAACACAACATGACAAAAGAAAAGATCATTTCTTAAAAATTGTTAGATGTTCGTAATGTTTGGTGTATGTTGGTGTTACTTAGAATGGCGTCGAACGTTTTTATTTTGTTTTTCAAGTGTGTAATATATTTTTAAAACCTGCGCTCAATAATGTTAAATATTAATATTTTTATTGTGTTTTATTTCGTTGTTTGTAATTTCGGTAATTATTGTGAAGTTTTTCCGGTGTAAAAACCGCTTTAATATGGCCCAAGAATTGTTAGTTGTTTTAAACAGACGTGATTCGGACGGATTTGGATTTTCGGTACTGGGGAAACCAGGATTTCCTCCGGTAATCTACGATATCGTCGAAAATTCACCTGCCGCTGAGAGTGGTAAAGTAAGTATTACTGATGTAATATTTTAAAAACCAAATATAATTTGTATTGTTTGCATTAAACACGAATTTTCAAATTTTAATTTTCCGGCTATTGCCGTACGAGACGAATTTATTTTTCCGTAAAATAATATTATTGCGCTTATTTTTAAAATACTGCAAAGGCACCATTATGTTGCCGAACACAGATTTCTGTTAACACTTTAAAGATCTGGTGTGTGTTCATAAATTTGTTTTTCCAATAAGTGTGAAACGTGAAAATTTAGAATTACAAGTTTAGAATTAAAAATTCTTATTTTGTAATTTACTAGCAATATGTAAATGAGTTTATCAGTTGAATTGTTATAATCTTGATTTGTAAAACGATTACAATTTTATTAGATATAAAGTTGTTTTCCTCGATAATTTAAACAACTCTTAGAATCATTGTAATTTGCAATACAAAATTGTAAACGATGGTAATTTTTGACAATTCTGTACTGAATCAGTTAGCAGGATTTCCTAATCGAAAACAGTGGTATAATAGGTAAATTGAAAATAGCTGAAGTTCCGCATATGATGCATTTGTCCAAATTTATTAATGAAAACACTACTGTTCAGTTTTTGAGAAAATGTGCTTGTAAATTAGGGGGTGCGTGTTCAGAGAACATTGTAATTATATTTTAAGATGAATTAAAATATGTACATGAAATGAAACATATAATGACGTTTGTTGCAGTTAAAAGTTACTATAACTATTATTTTCTAAGAAAAATGTAACAATTGCTTGAGGAAAATTTCCAAAAGTATATTTTGAGGATAATAAAATTACTTGGAACAAAAAAAAAAAAAGTACGTCTATTACATATTTAAAGATGACAAGATAGTATGATCTTTCATTACATCTAAAAGTTAGTTGCGGTATAATAAGAGTTTGTCCGCCTTCGAATGGTTGTTATTGCACAAAAAAAAAAAAAAAAAAAAACTTCATCGACCAGTCATTAAAAATCATATATTTCTGATCCGAAACCGTTGTTTAAAGATAAAGATTGTATTTATTATTTCAAAAAATTGGCTATAGATATGTGAGATGTAAAGATGAAGATCCGTAACGTTTTGAAGCTTTTCTTATTTTCTGAGTGTACAAGACATTTCGCAATCCAGTTGTGTAGCCCTCCTTAAAGTAATTCTCTGCAATTCATCGAAACTGTCATTTTCTCGGTTATAAATGTTGATTTTAATATAACAGTCTGATGATTTGTTTATAATTATCAGTAATCGCTTATTGTTTTAGCTTTGGCAAGGGACCGTATTCCAGATTTCGTTATTATTAGCTTTATTATTTACTTTTATTACAACAATTGATTGCTCTCGCAGGGTTCAAGGCTATCTGAAAATTCCCAATACGTCGTACGTTTAATAAATGATACAGATGTATTTTCTTAAATTTAAATATTAAATTTACAGACATGGTATATATTTAACTTATTTAATAGGCCTTATTATTCGCGTTCGAAAGTGTATATCATGGTTTGATTAACTCTATTAAATTCACTTTAATATAGATAAGTATATTAAAAACGAAAATAATTGTATTTACTTCGGTGACTATTAAAAACAAAAGAAAAAAGATAAAAAAAAAAGAAAAAATAAATAACCAAAGGCCTATAAGGCTCCTTGTGATTATTATCGAAGTAATAAAATAGCCAATTTCAAATTTCTTATTCTCTACCACTTTATATTAATTACATTTATAACGGTTGCTGAAACTTCGTATAGTAAATGAATCCGGAAATAAATTAATACAGATCCGGAGATACATTGTCTATGTAGTATTTTCGTTTTAGTTAATCATAACATCATAAGTTTAGCCAGATTTAATTTATTTTCTTATATATAATGTATAAAAGTGTACACCATTTTAGTAGTCAAAATGTTCTGGTGGTATTATTTGAACAGTTGTATGTTAAACGTTTTCAGTAATTTTTGTGAAATTTTTTTTTTTTTTACATTCAGTTTTATTCTCACTTTGCTCCAGAAATGTTTGCACTATATTAATTTTGTAAAATAATATCGTTATAATGCAAGTACTTTTAATGGTAAAATTGGTCAAAATCTATATAGTGTTGTTATACAGATTTCCTAATATTTCAAACTTTTATATTTAAAATACGGGTTTTCATATTAGCAAATCATCAGCATAATCTTTTAAATATTTAAAGCGTAAAACTTTTTCATATAGTTCCAGTCTTTCCGGCATCTTGAATTTGTTATATTATTGTCCGTATATATATATATATATATATATATATATATATATATATATATATATATATATATGTATATATACACATATCAAATTAGGAATGTTAATTCAAATTTTTTGAATTTATGTCGATTTTGATTTTTTTTTTTTTTTCTGTTTTAGTTGATAACTGGTATAATACGAGTTTTTTCAGGAAAAAGAAGGCATGAATTCATTCTTCTATTTGTCCAGAAGTTTTATGCACACAAGTACAAACACCTTTTTTATTTATTTCGGTGATGAGAGCGTTGCTTCCTGAGTTTTTTGTTTGTAAGATGGAGCATTCATTTTACCCTCGTACATGGCACGCCGCTGTCGTCAGTTCCTTTTTACGTGTTCGTTTAATTAATAAATTTAAGTCCGACTGTAATAATCATATTCTGAATGTTTAGTAAATGGAGCTCTATTTTTTTCTACGTTTCAATAAACTATTTGCATAAAGAGAAAATAGAAAGTCAGCGAAGCCGGTAGAGTTGTTTGTCTTTCTTTTTGCTCATAGGTTCTTCATCATTAATGTTTTCTTTTTCTATTTTTTAAATAATCTTTAAACCATTCAGATTTCTTTTATTGTCAATATCGATATTGTTCAAGTCAATAGTAACATTTCATTTAAATCGAGAAAAGTTACTAAAAACTAATCTTCTTTTATGCTAATTTCATATATTTATTTTGTTTACCAAAATTTTTAATGAATCTTACATATATAATTTGTCATGACAGATGAATTGATGTATAAAGTGTCATTTACTTCAAGGTAGTTCTTGAGATTTTTTGCTGTAAAATATGTTTAAATAGCTGAAGAAGTTATTGTATTTGATAATCACTGATCCGACGCTTCCTTTGTCATTGCTGTTTTGAATTGACATTTTTGTTTTCACCTTAGTAAAATTAATGTAAAGGAATGACCCCCCATGTATCGATGAGAACGTTACGGTCAATTACAATTAAAAATTACACTTTCAGATTGTTGTTAAATTTGATAGCGTCTATTGTAATAAGTTCAAAAATTTCGAATTTTCCTTTGCCGCTCAAAAAGCCGACAATAAAGTTTGGAAATAATTGAGATAGTGAAGTATCTTCATTTGAGTCGATTTCTGAAGCTACTTTATTTCTCTGCTATAACATAATACGTTTTCACTGATAAGATAATGAGTGTTAGTTGTCATAAATGTTTAAATCGTTTTATTTATTTCCTATCGTCTAAAAAATGAGCAAACTTAATTATTTTCTTAACGTATTTATATGGTAACAAAATAATAAACTTTTGCTAATAAATCTCGTTAAAAAAAAAGTAAAACTTTTTAAAACGTTTACAAAATAAAATAAAATAATAATAATAATAAAAAACGAAATTGTTATGTATTGTTCAAAATTTTCGTATTAATACCTTTATTGTCAATAATACTAAAAGCATTCAGTTATTGTTTGCTTAATTTTTAGTTTGTATTAATGCATTTATATGTTAGCTTCCATCTTAATTTGTACTACGGTTTATGTATGTTCGTTTTAGTCTGTTTGCTGTTGATACATATACCTGTACATATACGTTTGGTATGACATTGTTATGTATATTTTGGTATACACACCCCGCTAGTTCATCAAACGATGTCACCAGTTCGCGTACAGAAGGCACCGTTTTCTCAACAAACAACGACTTCCATGTACGATTACTATAATTCCCAACACACAATCATGTTATGTCACAACATGTTTTGTTCGTTGTGTTATAATAACTGTTTTTTACTGACCTTATTTTTTTATCTTTACTAGCTCACATATTCCGAGCAGTCGAAATGTGGGAAGCCGAAATTGTTAAAATAGAATATGACGATGAAAATGTACCATATGTTTGAACGACGAATATGTTCCCCCGTATAATGTTTCAGTTATTTTTATTCACAACGGTTTACAGAATTTTTGTCAAGTTCACACTCGTCGATTCGAATTTTTCCATGCGGCGAAGGGGGAAAAAAGAAAACATCTTCGGGAAGTGCATACGAAATGAGTTATTTCCGAAATTATCTTGAACTTCGATTGGTGAGAAGTTCGTTTAAATTTTTGTACAATTTGTACGATTTCATCTGCGAGTAAAATGTCTGGCCGATGTATTATTTAGTTTTTTGAATTGAATTAAAAGCCTTTCTTCTTTTTTTTTCGTCCCTACTTATTTAATTTTTTTTTTCTCGATCTAGTTTCAATAGCTGTTTATCTGCGGTTCTGTTTTTTGGTTATTTCTCGCATTCTATTTTCTTATAATCGCCTTCTCTTTCTGCACTGTCTAATAATTGTCTCTCCTTCATCCAAATGTTCCAATTACATTTCTTTCGTTTAGCCGAATATCGGACATGATCTTTTTATGCTTTACGCAGTTTTCCTTAATTCCGTGAGTTCTCTAAATTTTTCTACTTCGCTAATTACCTAAAACTCCACATTCCATCATATTTAAGCATTAGTGTGCTTGGTAGTTATAGAATTTCACCGATGTTTTCATCAAGTGGTAAGGTTGAGGAAAAGGTATTTAAATAAGAAATGTCGAAAATATTTCATATTTCGTTAATTGAATCATGTGCAAAGGATTAAAAGTAATGATTCTAACAGTGATATGTAGTTTGCCTGTAGATGAATAAAATACTCGTGTTAATGTGAACATAGTGCAAAATCTTCTAAAATGAATTTCTTTTCTCTATTTTGTTTTGTTTATGAATGGTTCTGTTGGTATTTTTTTTTTTCTTTAAAATTTAAGAAATTAATTAAACTGTTTTGGAGTAATAAATAAGCTCGTTTATGTTGATACTTCCGTTATATTTTTATTTTTGCTGGTTATTATTATTCGATAATTTTGGTCAAAGTTGAATATTCTAAAAATCTGATTCGTTATTTACTACGTACGCCTATTTTGTATATTCTGTGTTATTTGCGTGCTTTCAAATGTGGTTCGCATTAAAATATTCGTGTTTTTTTTTAACTTTTTTTTTCAATCAGAGATTTGATATGGACAAAGCATGAAACAAAAATCTTACAGATTAGTAACCCAAGGACTAATCTATTTGCCGTACTAATTCTGAATATAAATTTGCCGACTATTCTGTCTGCTACGCGGCCATGATCGTTTTAAATAGCGAGTTGACGGGTTTGTTGTACATATTGATTGAGAAGACTGATGACAAGCAGATTTTCAATTTTTTCAAATTGTAAACTATAAACCTAGTCATGGGCACCCCTTGCACCTCCAGATGTTAATTTTCTATAATTCTTATAGCAGAGATAATTTCAATTGACTATGTTATTTTTTTGCAAAATAATGTTGTTTTTTTGTTTTTTTTTAAGTGATAAAAGTTTTTCGAATCGATAAATTTTTCATTTACGATTAGCGTAGGTATTTCTATTACAACTTATATAACTTAAAAACTAACAGAATTTCTTATTACGCACAGCGTGAGGGTGCATAGTCATTAATATATTAATAACTGCGTTATTCTTGCTCTGGGGTAATATGAAAAAGCGTTATAAAAATACGTAATGTTTTTTTGTTAAAATAATTGTCATGTGTACGGTGAATTATTACAACTTTTTAAAAAAAAAAAAAAAAAGCAATTGAAATTTACTCTTCTATACGCATTATCGAAGAATTCTCATCTGGAGCTGTTTCTATATCCGAAGCATTAAGTGTATATATATATGTACATATATACATATACATGCATATATATATTTATATACATGCGTACGTAATACATATACATATTAATGATTATATAATTCTTAAGTTGAGTGTTATTATGTTTTTGCGTTGTTTAGAAATTTTGTTACGAAATTTGTTTTGTTTTTTCATTATGTTCATAAAGACCTTTGATATATTTTGAAAGTGATGTAGGTAATTGAAATAACATCAGAGGGTCCGGGGATTTCTTCCCGGCGATATTCGAAGGACCCTCAGTTATATATATATATTACATATACATATATGTATATAACATTTTTGCGCAAGCGGTAATATAGGAAAAAGGTAAGAAAAGTGACGTAGTCAGTTGAAATTTACTCTTCTATGAGATTTATAAAAGAACTATTATCTGGAAATTGAGGGGATGCCCCTGCTGGAAACTGGAGAATCAAGTATATACATATATATGCATGTAATGTAGGCTTGCATTGATCATTTAAAAATTTTAAAAAAATCTGACATATTTATTTTCATCGTTGTTCAATTTTGGAGTTTTGACCGTAGTCGATCGTACACTCTAACCGGAAAATATACTATGTATTCATAATAACGGAAGATGGAAGAAGAATACATGATATCAAAGAAAGAGGAGTACTGGCAAAATTAGCATTCATGAGAAAGAAAGGATTGCTAACATTAAGTAGTACGAATACAGAAATTAAGAAAAAAATTTATTAAAACTTTAGTATGGAGTGTGTTACTATGGCTCGGAAACGATCGAAAAAAAAAGAAATGCAAAATCAGTTAGATCGTTTGAAATCCGGTGGTGGAGGAAAATGCAAAGAATAGTGTAGGCAGAAAAAATTGGAAACAAAGAAGTATTCAGAATAATTGGCAAACATAGAAGCTTGTTAAAAAAGTTAAAGAAGATACAAGTGAGTAAGTCATATCTTTAGACACGACGAATATACGATACAAATAATTGAAGACGCCATGAAAGGGGAAAGAATAAGAGGAAGACCAAGATGGTAGTATATTAAACAAATACGGGATGATGTTCAAGCAAAAAGTTTTTAAAGAATTCCAATAGGAGACGGTTCAAATTAACAGTCCACCAGTCTTAGCAAAAGGTAGAGAAATTTCGATGACTAAATATGGGTATCGGATTATTGTTTTTTTTTTAAAAAAAAGAGAGAGTCGGTTGAATTATGCTTTTTTTTCTTTTCTTTCTGGACTCGGCAACAGTGGACGGATTACTCAATAGCAGAACTCTTGGAGAAATTAACGAACAAGTGGTAATCTTCATTTATTTGCTGATCTTCAGTATTGTTGAATTTTTCTTTTTTTGTTTTTAAATTCGCCAGTCGATTAGAAAAAAACAAAGATTTTCTTTGCGATTTTAACAATTATCGTTAAGTGTGTTTTGTCGAAATTTTTTGTCGATAGTATGTACGGTAGGTGTAGTTATGTGCATTGTTCTTGCGTTTACGTGTACAGGAAGAATGTCACCCGGGCGATTAAATAGTCTCAATTTAACGACTGATTCTGATTAGAGACTGTAATGTGCGCTCTATGCGAAATGATTAGTAACAAACGCGATTGCGTGTGAAATATTGAAATAAAAAAAATAAGGAACGAACGAACGAACAAGATAAGAATTTTTCCAGATGATGATAGAGAACGAATGATAATAAAGTAGTAGTTGCATTTTGTGAAGGTAAATGTTTCAGATTAAAGAGTTGTAATTGCTTTGGAATATTTTTATTTTTCACGGCTTGATTTAATTTCGATTTTTAAATTTCTTAAAATGTAATAATTTTAATTTGACTTTGTCCTTTTTTTACTCGCTCGTTGGCGTAGTCTGTATAAAAGGAGGTAGTCCATCTTCTAAGAAAACCAGGTAAAATAATAATTTTGGAATAGGGAAGTTATTAAAATAAAACAGAAAACGATATAAATTAGTCAATATTAAACGGTGTAAGTAGAACTAACTTGATTAACGTTTAAACGGCGTGGTGGAATGGTGGAAGGCTAAGCTTTTATAGGAATTTTTATTTTTAATTTTTTTTTTAGTAATTAGCACGATGAGACTTGTATTAAAAAAAAATAAGTGAAATATTAAATATAATAATCATGTGACGGGGGTGTGTAAGTGTATGTGTATGTGTGTGTGGACCTGAGATCCTGATTAAGGTGAATGGATTATAATGCATCAAAGTTACGATAGTTACGCACCGAGTAATCGTGTTCATATAGGCAGTGTTTAATTTTGAAAAAAGAAGCTGATTGAAAATGAATGGCGCCGCTGAAGTTTTGCCGGTGGCTTAGCTGATTAAGTTAACGGTTAGAGAGGTCAGTCCTAAAAAAAAAAAAACGAATTCATCAAATCGGTAGGATAGAAAACTTGTTTTGGTTTGAGTTGAATGAAAACCAACGTGTAAAGTATTATTGTACGTATTTTGTGGTCGAAATAGATTCGATTTTGAAATTCACCCCCTTTTACCGCTGAAAGATTCAAGTTTTGACCACTATCGTCTACGAGGTCATCGGCGAGTACAAGGTCGTGCCCACGGGGTGGATTTTGGGGGTTAATCCCCCTCTCCCCGTGAGAACTGAAATAGTTATTATAAATACACGAAAATTTGAAAAAAATCAAAAATTCAAAATAAATATCGATAATTTTTTAGGGTACTCTTGCCTTTAAATAAGAAAAAAGAAAAAATATGCTCCGTATTTTGGGTACTTCATTAATATCTTAAGGAAAAATGTTTTATTACGATTATAATCACTAAACATGTGTAATTTTTATTAATGTGTTTATACGGGGGGTAATTCGTTTATGTAAATTATTAATGTACAAATCAAAACGATGGAAATTATTAATAGTATATGAATGTTATTGAAAAATGTATTGTTATTTATAAAATAAATATGCGAAGAAAATTTTCAACCCCCTTAAAAATTCTGGGCCCATTACGGGCCCGGGTGACTACAATTTATTTTCGATAATTCATAGAATATTTTATTTTACGGACATTGCCTTTTTAGCGGTTGATCGAAGCAGAAAAATTTTCCGTAAAATTTCGATTTAAAATCGTCGAAAAAAACTTGTCTTACTGATTTTAAATAAAAAGAAATAACAAAATAATAATATTAACCGGTATTTAATCGAGAAATAATCAGAATAAATTCGGAATATTCGTCTACGGTAAATTAGAGACGTCATGACATCCTCGCAGGTAAACAAGACCGACCAAATAAATCGTTCAGATATTTTTGTTGATATATACATGAAAACGATAGGTAGTTTTGCGACCAAAATACAATTAAATCGTTGCCGCTGTTCTGTTGTGACGAGGAGAGTTAATTGATCTTGGCCGTAAGATTTTTTTCTTTTCCCTGTTAGACCGATACCGAATTTAATACTAATTTAGGGGAAACCCACTTCGAATAAGAATTACACTAGTTTTCTGCATGTACACGGATATGTCGACTGTCGTATTTAAATTGAAACACTGGTTTGCGTGTTTACAAATAAACGCGGCAAGTTGAATTATTCATTGAAAAAAGCACATTCGTTTTCGGGTTTAATGTTGTAACGCGTCCCGGACATCACCGTCTTTCTTAATTAAATTTTTTGACTTTGTACAGTAATAAATTTTCGCTGCTCGGTGGTGAGGTAAGAGTTGTTATTATGCATAAAAGGATATGTCAAAATTACGGTTTTTTGTCGTTTATTTTGTTCTCGTCACGCATTACATTTTCATGTTTTTTCTTTTCGGTTACCGGTGTCTGTAATCACGAGAGACACTTGAAAATAATAATAAACGGATCGCTTCGATTTGCCCAAGAGTGACGTCACACGCGATGATTATTATTTTAAAATTACGTTTTCTCGTTCGTGTTTGTAATTTTAGTATGGTAAATTTTTTTTCCTAGAGTTTACATGACTTTTTTTTTTTTTTTTACGTTTTTTTAAATTTATGTGTAATATTTGTGTTATGAAATTTTCTAAATCGCCCAACTCTTAAATAGGTACTTGAAGTTGGAGCGCAAGAAATTAAATTCTTTAATATTAATAATGTCGTTCTAATTAAATGTTGGGTCGACTTAAATTTTTTTTTTTTGCTTTCATATATATATATATATGTATATAAAAAAAAAAAAATAAAAAAAAAAAAAAACGATCGTATACGCTTACTTTCATTATGCGGACTATATTACAGCGACGAAGAGATAACGTTTCGAAACAATTATGCAGTTGAAACAGATGATACAAACTACGTACTTTTTAACCCGCCAGTGCTAGGCGCTATAGCAGGACGTCGGTACTCGCGCTTCAGATTTTCTCCCACATGAGATTCCCGTGTAAACACTAGCCAGTTTTTGAACAGTCTGGTTGAAAATAATTGCCTGTTCATTCTTCATTCTCTTCTTTTACTTTTTCACTATACTTTTACACACTCCAATTTCCAAAAATTAAGGCTTTGAAGACCATTTTTCGGTTGGTTGGTATACATAATCGTCTCTATATTTGGATCCGTCGTATGAGAATAATAAATACGGCCGAATCGTGAAATATTCCTCTATTCTTCAGAAATTAATTGACGTAAAAAACAACAAAACTAAAATAAAATATTTATTTACGTGTATTAATATAAATTTTATTATCTCCCCCGGTTACGTTAATACTCTGAAGCGCTTGAAAAACTATCTAATTGTGGGACCCATATCGATCGATTCAGTACTCAAAATTACATGGAAATGAATACCCTACATGTCCATATTCTAATAAAACCGTAAAAACCTGATTTTTGGTCCATTTTTAACCCATTTTTCGTCCATAACGACCCATGATCGGATTGCCGAGATGGCGGGCACAACAACTAGGCTGCAAATCAAGTATTTGTGCGAAAGAACGGATTTTTTAGACCATTTTAAAGGCAAGATAGGGCCCGGACGGCGGACGGACATTGCAGATTTGGAATCTACACTCGTTGAAACGTAAAGTGACAAAGTTTTGAGGGGATTTGCAAAAAAAAAAAAAATTTACTATACGATTACGTAGGTGTATTATATTTAAAGAATAATAAACCGAAATCATCTAACCACTCAACTTTTTTTTGGACGACCTATTGCAAAAGTAACATCCTTTTCTTTGAAAATTCGCGAGTGAAGCAAAGTAAAACGAATAATGATAAAAAAAAAATACAAGCAGAAAGCGGGAGAACATATCAGTTGCTTCGAAAACAGCCCCCCTCCCCATTTCGGCAAACACCTTTCCACGAAAAACATTTTGATGAATTCGGCAATATAAATGAGGAGAAAATGGAAAGAAAAATAAACTTTTATATACTACAGAAATAACTATATTGACACGGTTTTATGAAATACATTACATCGGTGATTCTCTTTTAAAAAAAAGTTTCACGGGCACTGAAAAAATTGAAACTGGAGTACTGCGAGAGTTTTTCTCACAACTAACGAAAACAAATACTTCTTTCCGAAGCCTAGAAGTGACTGACTTTAACTATCGGCTGTCCTTCGGCTAGCGGTGCCCATTCCGTCCATCTATACAAGGCCCCAACTTTCCCGCCTTCGTGTTGTACCCCAGGGCAACACAGGGAATCCAGACATGTGAAAGAAAATCATCTCACACAGCCAGTACTAGCGGGTTGAAAAATATTAAACCATTAGAGTTATATAGGCGAATGAAATTTTATTGCTAATTTTGTTTTACGACTCGATAAGCGCCCCCGTTGTATTAACATTTCTAAATAATTTAAAAATATTGTTTATATTTCGATAAAATCGGATATTTTTAATAAGGTACCCCCCCCCCCCCGAGTGTAAATTAAAATAAACAGCCTCGCAAAACAAAAAAAAAAAAAAAAGGGAATAAATTGCGAATTAGTAAAAATTTATAACGTCTATGTATAGGAAAAACACTGTCTAAATATTGCAGTGTCACAGAGTAAAGAAAACAGAATTTTACTGTTTGCGTGTTTCAAAGGTTAAATATAAAAAGTGAATTAAGGATTTCACTTGTAACATGATTGACTCGAAAGAGAAAAATGAGTTTTTGCATAGACACATTTATTTTCATTATACAAATAGAGGATAATTTTATTTCTTCAGATTGAAACTTACTATAGATGCTAAAAAAAAAACACGCGACTCCTGGTAGAACTTAAAAGTTATATGAAATTTGGAACTCGTTAAAAACGGTTACAATTTGTTCTGCGTAACAGATTTCTGATTTTAACTTGGAAAATAAATTGTAATTTTTATTTATTATCGGCGTATTTTATTATCTAATATTTAATAATTTACCGTTAATATGATTTTAGTCTATTTCTTTACCATTGTTATACAGAAGTAAAATCTGACCGGGGTAATAATAGTAATCTTGTACGATGTGTCGTTACTTGACAGAGTAAAACGAACTGCCAGATTGATTGATAGTCAGACGTTTATCACTGTTTCGGGTACTTATTTATTTTTAAAAATTAAAACCCGAAAACCTACGTGTATATAAATGCATTCTGACGTTTTTAGCACGTGCTTGAGGTATAAGATTTGACAGTTGCGCGCGCATGGCCGTCTTTGCCATTTGGACAAGTCGGAAAAATGTCGGGTGCGTCGCGTAGGTTTTTAACGATTTTTCACGAATTAACCGGAAGGTGTAGCGTGTGTTTTTTAAATAGTCTTTATTAATTACGGCGAACGCGTAATGATACGTGATGTTTCGGTTGGCTAGCCATTAGTAATTGCTGTAGGCGTTATGTTGTTTCGGACTACTACGCATCCGTGTTAATTTGAATTTTGTTTACAATACATAGTACTATTGCATGTCTGTACCGATTGGTCAGTTGTATTTTTGTAAAATAATTATATCGACTTAGATTCGTTCAAGTTCTTTGAAACGATTTAAAATTACGTACACAGCACTGCACCTGAAAGGCGCAAACACGCGTAGATCTTCATAAGTGCCGAAGTGTGTATCGAATACGCTCCAAATTTACATTATTGACCGTTCGTTTGAAATACGGTTTAAACGTTTTTTTTTTTGTGTGCTAAATGAGTGATCGCTAGTCCGTTTTAAATCTTGCTCGTTTTTAACAACGTCGATCGTTTTAATACGAAAATTTTCGGTAATTATTTTAATTATAAAATATCTTTCGATAAAATTTGCTTACTTCTTACGCACATACCTCTATATATCGTGAAAGATAATAGAAAGTTAAAGAGAGTATAGAAGTAAATGAGATAAAACTTACGGTTATATAGACATACATACGATGTTGTTCGACAAGAAATTAATAAATATGATTAAAATATGATTAAAATATCGCGTAATAAATTAAGTTCTGTTAGAGCATTTTTATCATTTTCGATTTTTCAGGCGATTGTTAAATTCAGTGTACTTTCTAGCGCATACTTTTACAAACATTTATCATTTTTTGTCGGATAATTGTGGGAAAAAAGAAAATTTTATTCTATATAATATAATCAGAAATAAGAGATAAAAAATCAAATAGCCGCCTTGCGCAGAGCGAGTTTTAATATGCGAGCGAATTCCAGCGGGCAACAGTCACTCTGAGGGGCAATGGTGATCCTCTACGAAAGCCTCGTTGAACACGATTACTAAGTGTAAAATATAAATACGCAACATCAGCGACGAAGACAACGGAAATGTTCCGAATTTAGAAGGTGTTCGGTAAAGAGAGAGTATTACTAGCAGATATATGTAGTCAAAACAGATAACGCGAATGTATTTGCAATTCAGGAAACGTACAGAACTACTGACAAACCAAAATCAAAAATTGAAACTGGTCGCTGATGGAATAATCTAGAAAAAAACGTGGCATTGCCCTTTTAATTATCGGTTTATAACAAGTTGGAAAAATATTCAACTTTTGAGACATAAAAAAAAAAAAAAAAAAAAAAAAACGAAAAAAAAACGAAAAAAATCGTTACAATCATTATCGATGATTTCAGCAGTGATAGCGTTAGTTCCCCGGATACGAAGCGATAATGAAAACGGGAATCTAGTAGAAGATTGGGTCGAAAGAAATAATCGGACTGATATACACCATTCAAAGTTACCGGCGTTATATAACAGCGGACGTTGGAAACGTGATTCGCCCGATGTTACAGGGAAGCTAATACGACATATGCGTACGAAATAAGTAGTTGAACGTTCATTCCGCATACTCAACCACGGTCTATGAAATAAACGCTGTAATCGAACTGTAGGAAACCGCAGTTACGATATAATTTCAAAAAAGGTAAATGGCCAATTTTCAAGAAGGAAGTAGATCGGGCGGTAAAAACGAAGACTGAGAGGTATTTGTTGACATTAAAACGGTCGAAAAAAAACGAACAAAAAACATCGGTACCACGGAACGAAAACGACTCGTTCGAAAACATTATGTACCCACCGTTAAAAGTTTAATGTAAAAAACCTTTCGATAGTGATCGATTTTGCGTAATACAAACGAACCTGACAACTCTGTTTATTATTGAAATTAGACCAACTTCCCGAACGCAAATAAAAAAAACCAATATAGCATTAAAACGTATTATCGTTTGAAGACGATATTTGATTAATCGTGTTCGTTATTTTTTCAAAATTCCTCGACACTTGCTGCAACATTTCGCTGATTTCACGGCGAATATTATTCTTCAACTTGTTCAAAGTCCCCCCCTTGGTTTGTTGTGGTATAAAGCTTTGATTTTAAGCAGCCCCAAAAAGATAAAAGTCACAGCTCGATAAATCCGCTGATCTCGGCGGCGACCAAGGAAAAGCGGTGTTTCTGGAGATGATTCGGGTACCGAGGTTTTTTCGCAACAACGCCAAGGTGTCTCGAGCCGTATGACAAATTACGGCATCTTGCCGAAACCAAGTACGGCTGAGACGTGCGCTTCAATTCCGCTATAGGAAAAACGTCCGCAGCATGTCTGTGTAGCGCCTGGTCGTTCGATGTTTTCAGGCGTACACGGACGGTCCGGGCATGGCTCGGAGGGTTGGTTTTATTCACAGACCCGGTCTTATCGAAATTGTCCACTCACGCTTTTGTTTCACGAAAGTACCGGATCTTTTGGATTTAACTGGAGAAATAGTATTAATGTACACAACCGAGATTCGTCAAAAGACGTCTTAAAAACAAATACACGATGTTGCGATGAATCCATGTCGGACAACTGCTGGTGAAAAATAAACTTTCACTCGTCTAAACTTTCTGTTGCCATTTCTCCCTCCCAACATCTAATTACAGCGTCGCCACTAAACGATACTTGTCAGGTTTCGTTGCGCAACCCTGTATAAGTTAATCGTGGGAGACAATGAAACAACATAAGGAGTGGCGCGAAGTAATGGGAAATCTGACACGTAAAGTTTGGCAAATTATTTAAGAAGTTAAATAACGAGAAGAGCGATGAGCTAAACTCATCAGTTGTTACGTAAAATGACTGCGACAAATGCCTGTAAGAAAACAGATTATCTATAAAAAGCGATCGAACGTCTGAAGAAAAAAGATATTTTACCAATTCGGTCACACAGGTAAGAAGAGCGAAGAGCATGAAGGGTTCCCGGGAAACACACAAGTGCAGAAGGAATAATCTGTGCTCTGCCGTTCGGTAATTATTGCATCATTAAAATCCACACATCGCAACATTGTGTTGAATTGGACAGCGTTAAGAATTAGTCTCTCCTATAACATTTTCGAAGGAATAGAGTTCTAAATTGTATGGTTAAGAAAATCGATGCGAAGCTTACAAAGCGGCAAGCAGGTTTCAGACGTGGAAAGAGTTGTGTACGAGTGCCACACTTTGCAACTAACCCAGCGCACAGAAGACGGATTCAAAACAGAAAGTGTAACTAGAGAAATTTTCGTCGATCTTCCTGCGACTTTCGATATGCAGCTTGTCATCGGAACACTCGGACATAACAAAATCTATGAGTTAACTAAAGTTTACCGAAAAAGTGTGCCATTGAAATTGGTAATACACAGAAATAGCAACAAAAAATCATAGGTAATCTTGTGGTCGATATATTTGCATTCGAACACGATCAATTCGTCAGTTTCACATACTAAAACGTTGCACTAACAGCACAATGCAAAACTGTCGAAGAAGTCGAGAAACCGCTCTGAAGCACAGGGTAAACGAGGATTTGACATCTAGCACGAGCAGAATCACCGGAAACTTAATCTGGCGAAAACATGAACATACAAGTATATATATGTTATCTTCGAAATCGGCAGGCTCAACTGAGAGAATTAAACGAACGGGAACCCCGAAAGTTACAGCATATGAACTAAGTAAATGCGCTAGGAATTAAGCTGAATAGATCTTTGTAGAAGGCATTGCGAAATAGCACAAATAGAAATCGTAGCTAGAATAAATGCGTAAATTAACGGACGGTACTGGCAAGTCCAATGCGCTGAGAATATCTTCATTGGCATTCGGTTACTTTGTTGGATAATATATGCACGCTCTGATTCGAAAAAAATAAAAATAAAACTAGGTTGAAACCAGTGGGCAGCTTGTGACCACCAATGCTGTTAGAAAAACTGTATGAGCTCAACGGCATTGCCCTTTCGGGCGTAAGATGAGACCGATAAGCAAGAAAGAGCGAAAGTTGTATTTGACAGTTGGCATTGCAGCGAATTGGCAGAATCGTGATTTCAGACGGAGAACTGTTTAAAAATTGTTAAGGAATGTTGAAAGAGCGGTACTGCCAAATATAACTACTGTGACTGTACACAACTGGAAGCGACAGAAGAGATAAAATATTTAGGATTAATCATCGACAGAATCTTGGGACAAGCATGTTATAAATTTATCGAATAAAATTAGGCAAATTCTATCGGCACTTTATAAATTGGCTCTTTCAATACCACATTATGGTAGTTTGCGTGTATACTATAATGCTATAGTATTGTCTAGAATTATGTATGGGATATCAAATTGGGGGTGAAGCAAACAAAAAGATTAGCAGTCAGCAAAAAAAAAAATGCTTGAAGATCCCTGATAAAGATGAGGTTTAATATTAGCTGGTGGAGAGAGAGAGAAACGAAATGTCTCTAAGGATGTGCTACTTTTATCACCGGTTGCCGGAATATAAAAGATTACAAATATATCAATAGCTAACGAAGGCAACAAGCGGGACACCGAGGAATAATAGAGAGGTACATTTTATTCGACCGAAAGACATTAATAATACGTTTTAATTAAGCTACTAAAACGAATCCCAGAAGATATAATGCAAAAAAAGAGATAATAGGAACTTGGAAAGTATTAATTGAGCACAATGGTTGATTGATGACATTGATGAGTGACATTAACTTAGGTAAATTAGAAACTGGTTGTGGCGGAGAATCGACCATATTCTCAGTATTTGTCGAACATGAGGGGAACGGAATTGATTGTAAGATGTGATGATGTTTCGGTTTTAACCTTTACGTACAGTGGCGATGATGATTTTTTTGTTATTAATAATAATCATCGCTGCAGCGATGCGGATTAATCATTTTATTTGTAACATGAAGGCGATTGGACAGCTCTCTCTTTATTGACCGATTTATCGAAAACATTTGGAGCGCGAAAATATCGAAATGGAATAGAAAAGTAGCTCTCTTACCGCTTATCAAATGCGCATATATTTCTAATGATGTCTCAACAAGGAGGGTTCCGGTTAAGTTTACGTTAAAAACGATGATATCATGAAATAATTGTAATACGCGCGTAAGGTCGTGTAAGGGGTTTTCAGGGGCACTGTATATGTACGGACCGAAGTAGTGTTATGTGCACGTTGTTATTAACGTGAAAACAGGCCATGTAAAATGTTTCAGATTGATTATTTGCATCGAATTAAAAAATAAATCGATAGTAGCATTCTTCAGTGTCGATCATTTTCTGAGCGTTAGTAGTGCTGACCTTGTTTTGGCTTGAGTTGCGCAAATCGCGTGCTGCGATCAGTCTTAAGGGGCAACATTCGAGTCTGATCAACAAAGAAATAACTAGAGATAATTCTTTAGTTAAAGAAATTTTAGACACATTCAACGAAATATGCTAGAAACGTATTTTCGGGCGAATGTTATCTTATCTACAAGAAAAAAAAACGATGTACATATTAGTAAATTTTTGGCCGAAGTCGACGGCGGATTGTATTGCCTTCTTTCGATGTTTTTCTAAAAATTACAGCTCCTCAGTTTCGACTTTTGATAAAAACATTGCATATTTTGTTGTTTTTTTCTGTTTAAATAAAATTTTGAAAAATACTCGTTAAAATTATAATGTCGATTGATACTTTAACTTAAAATTAAAATTATAAAAATCTACGGGAAATATTTTCTCGTTTTCTTATGTACACGATTAAACATTGTAAGCGGTATTTGCAAGTTTTTATTATCGTTTATCTGTTTCCTGGCTTTGTCTCTCTCCATTTTCCGTTGTAATCGCGTATAGAGTTGTACCATTGGTCGCAGTATCAGTTATAATTTTGTTTTACGAATTGGTATTATATTATTCAGGGTTGCCATGTTCCTTTTGCGTAGTCTTAATAATCAACCAATTCGGCTTAGGTTGTGATTTGTCCAAATGTTCACGTGCGATAGAGTTTCGAATGATTTTTTGATATTTTGAAGGGCCTCTCTATATATGTAAAAGCCCTTATTTCTATCGTATCGCTGCTTAGAAAGAACCGTACGGGCAGCGATTAACAATTCGTTCGTTTAGTTTCGGGATCGTTCGTAAGATTATTAAAACGCCGCGTTTTGTTCGTCCCTAGGATTACGCATCTCATCTCGTGTCACAACGATCAGTTTCGGTGATTAATGAAAGTCAGTAGGAGGGCTAGCGCCGATGGCGATCAATCTGCAAACTGCATTCATCGTAACGGTATTTTGGTCTGCTGAGGATTTGTAATAAACTCGTGATACAGTTTCGTTTTCTTGACGATGCACTGCAATGTTCGTTAATGTCAGCCCCGTATGAATCGCAGAAGCAATATCAAACGTGTTTACTTTCACCGTTAATACGTATAATATAGTATTTTCACTTGAACAATCCGAGTTAAACAAACTCGCGAAATGTTAAATCTTCTTCTTCTTCTTTCGTATATAGCACATCAATAATTAGACCAGGATCTTCTTAAATGTTCCCTCTCCAGTGTCCTAATATTCTCCGAATTGCTTCCGTTTTATTTCTTCGAGAAACTCATGCAACTCCTCTATTGTGCTGCTCACTCCAATTTGCGGACAGCAAAGGAGCCGCACCTTCCCACAATCGGAGAACTCGCGCTTACCTATTTCAATAAGTTACTTTTACAGCATTCAACACCGGAGCGCGAAGTCTGTTTTTAGGGTCTTCCAGTATTCCTATTTGAGCTTCGATCCACTTGGCAATGCAATATTCTTGCATTTAGTTTATTTCTCCACTCGACCAGTCTTTCAGCATATGTTGTAGCCTCTCTATCTCATTCAGGAATGATTTCCTCAATTTTAGACGCGCTTGGGCGGCCGCTTATATTCATGTAGCGGATGTCTATTACCCGTTTCTCGTTTGAATTTTTCTACCACAGCAACCACGTTTCTTCTGATATCCGGCGGTGCTATAGTAATTGTACAGTGTTTCTGTGGATGTAGGTTTAAGACAGCTTACTACAATTCTGTTGCTTTCATTTAATGCCACATCGACCATTTCGGTGTTTGATGGTCTACCCTACTCAATGCATATTCTACCGCTGAATACTATAAGAGATGACGTTCTAAGTACTACTGTGGGGTTTGCACCCCAATTTGTTTCTGTAAATTTCGTATTATGTTATTTCTAGCAACGACTTTGTGTTTAGTATTTTTACAGTGTTTCCTGTAGGTTACCTATCTAGAGCGTTATGCCCCTAAGTTTTTTTAGGTTATCATTGTGTGTATTCTACTTTCAGCTTCCTATTTGCACATTATGATTCTTTAAGTGAAAGGCGCATACTTCCGTTTTTTGAGGATTTGGCTTCAAATTGTTTTCCCGATAACAGTCACCCATTTCTAAAAGTGCTGTTTCCAGATTTTCTTCTACTTCTCTAAACCTTTTGTATTGAGCAGCTATTGCAATGTGTCATCAGCGTAAAGGAAATGGTATTGTGTGGTGTGGGCTTATCATTTGTATATACATATATATTAAACAGAATTGGAGGGAGGACGTTACCTTGAGGTAGACCATCTTTCTGATTGCTCCATTTGCTTTTCTTACCCTGTAGAGTTTTACGTAAAATCGTCCATTTCTCAATAATGTAGAGAGTATTTGTGCCATTTTATGATCACTTGTTAATTCATAAACATTCTTCACTAATATGCGCTCAGTTAACTGTATCATAGGCCGCCGACAGACTTACAACTCCAATGATCTTCTGCTTCTCAACTCCATCCTCAATGTACTGGGTCAGCTTTAGAATCTGGCTAGTACACGATCTGCCTGCTCTAAAGCCAGCTTGTTCTTTAATAAGTTTTGGTTCAATGATAGGGGCGATTTAAGATTCAAATAATTTATACATATGACTTAGTAGAGAGATTGGCCTATAATTTTTTTTAACGTCATTCAGTTCTTTTCCAGGTTTTATTATAGCCAACACACGTGATTTTAACCATATTCTTGGTACTTTATTTTCCTTAATACAATTATTATTGAGAGTTTAAGGATCCGTTCATACATTGTTGAAATTTTTTATCTGTTCGATTCGTATATCATCTTCACCTGCAGCCTTTCCTGCTTTCATCGCTTTAATATAGGCTTCTTTAGTTGATCCATTTTAAACGGTGAGTGATCCACGTGTATTCTGTTCTTCGGTTTTCCTAATTATCTTTATATCTCTTTTATCTGGGATTCGGTCTTCCCATTTACGATAAGTTGTGGAGCTACTCGGTTAGCTGTCACATTTGTTTGATAACTGGTGCTACGTTCCTCTCCATTCAACTTCTTCAGAAGTTGCCACGCTTTTTGACTGTTCTGAGCCATGTCAATACCTTCCAGGGTATCAATTCACTGTTTCCGTTTTTCTTTTGCCATTCAGGACATCAGAAACTCTAGTTTCGAGTGTTTCGTCACTAAAAGGATCATATCATTAAATTTCGCCAGATACTCGTCCTAGATTCTTTTACAATCATTATTCATTCAAGTGATGTATGTTATACGGCATTCTCGTGGTATATTTTAATTGAAGCTGATTTTATGATCTTAACGAAGTTGTCGTAATTATTAACACATCAGCAGCTAGATTTTGTGGTTCATTAAATGTTTTGATTTACTCATTGAATGTAATTCTCCTAATGTATGTTCATTCTAAAAAAAAAAAAAAAAAAAAGAATTATTATATTACTAATTAACTTTGGCCTCTTCTTAATTTATTTTTCTTATTATTTTCGTAAGAAGAAAGTGATTCCCGTTAATAAATAGATAAAGAAATAAATAAATACATAAGTTGAACCTTACCGATAGTTTTTTAAGTAAGTGAATTATAAGAACGGGTTTCCAGTATACCACAATGAATAGGCCTTTCGTCTGCCTGCGGTTCGGGAATTGTGTGCTATTTTAGTCGTAGGCGATCGGCCTGTCTGATATTTAGAGGTTTGAAGCTGTGTGGTTATAACACACAGGCCTCTGGCCTGACTGAAGTTTAGGAGTTTGGGGCTTGTTGGTTTAAAAAAACACAGGCTGATGAATGCCTGTCTGGGTTTTAGGGGTTTGGGACTGTATGGTTATAAAGCACAAGATAATTTAAATTTTCAAAAATTGATAACAGATTCGTAATCAGCGACCTCCAAAAACCCTTACATACAAATTTTTTACGAAATCGGATTACTTGATACATGTATTTATTGATGTTTCTTGTAAGCGGTGCTTTTCTCCCTTTAAGGATGAAATTCATGAAAATTCCGAAACACGTCAACTTTATTTTTTAATTGCGTGTGTTGAAATTTTTTTTTTTAATTTTTTTATGTTATTTTATAATTTTTTATTCCATAATTATGACTAGAATGTTTATTTTGTTTACAAAAAAAATATATATATATATATGAAATTTAAACATATTTTTCTCTAATGATATACCATCTCGTCATTGTTTGTAAGCGAACAATCGAAATACGAAGTCGGCGAACATTAATCATCCGAAATATTTTATAAGTGGTGGGAAAATAGTCACCCGAAATGACGCAACTGAAACTGTTGACCTATTTTTTAGGTCACACTTAGTAAGTTCTAAATATATAAATTAAACAAATTTTATTATCAGTATTTCGATTTGGTCGGTTTTTTAGTAATGCTATTTGTTCGAATTGTTTTATATTTGTATACGTTTGTAGAATTTTTGTAAAGTTTTATGTACTTTAGCTTAAACTTTCATTAATTTATTACGGTCTCGTAAAAAGCACTCTTTAAATAACGAGTCCTGCAGGAGATTTAACATTTTAAAACGATTACGTCACTCTTCTTTTTGCCATTTGGTGGTAGCTTGATCGATGCATTATATTATGCTAGATAAGTTATCGATGAATCTACATCATTCCAAATCCGTCGAGACATATCTGGAAGGTGAGGCTTTGATTTGAGATTTAATATGTCGAGCCCGGTTGTATTCTACGCTCCCTCTAGCACGTACCTTTGTAATTTCCTATGTAAGATTCGGTTGCAACTAAAAAAATAAAGGGCCAGATCAACGGTAGCGCCGTGAAGATGAATGACGGGTGAGTTGAAATCGCAGCTCAGTCAACTACCGTAGCGGAGTTGATTGGCTAATGGTGAGTTTCATTTGAATAGAGCTGTCGTATAATGAAAAGCTTAAAAAATGATCATTGCGCTGAATTAATTTCCACTGTTGACGAGCTCAAATAAATTAAATTAAATTAAAAATGGATCAGCTTATTTCGTCGGTTATTTTAATTAAATGAAAGAATTTTATAGAAGTTTTCGTAAATTAAAATCATAAGTCGCCTTTGTCGTTTTCGTATATGTTGCAACCGCGTTTTTCGTTAGTGTTAAATCAGTGTTAATTTTGTCCAGTTGTCGTTAAAAAATGCGAACACAGATATATAGATGATGTTTAGAGGGTGAAATAATAAAAGATTGTTCAGGGTCGTATTGTTTAAAACTGTCATGCGCACGAACATCTCCAGCAGCGGATATTTGCGCTCTTCTCGTACGACGATGACGCGGTATATGTAACGTGGGACTTGGCTTTTACTTGTAATGATTCTTTTATAGTACGTCTGAAGTCCTGGCAAAGGTCCATCTTTTAGAAAAATTGTGCCAAAAAATTAATTCTGTACCAATCGTTTCATTCGCGGACAGATGGGACAACGTTTTCTGTTTACAAACTGCTGCCCGACTTGGATATCGTTATCGAATATAGTAAATGTTTTATTCCGCTTCTGTATGAGGGGAGACTCTTTTTTAATTATTTTTTTTTCGATGCTGGAGTAGTCGATCGGCGTTAATACGGGAATGTTAATTAATCCGAATAGTGGATTCATTATCTCGGTATTCGATCGGTTACAAAGTATGGCAGAACGGATAAATACTGTAGACTGAATAATAGCGGAATTGCAAGATTCAGGAAACTGCATTGCTGACCTCATCTTACGAGGAGGACCGTTTTAGTTAACTGACAACTAGTATATCTTCTTCTGCTGAAACTCGTGTCCGAGTGAACTGGTTGCACATTCGTATCTACTGCTGAGGGTGGGTAAAACATATACGTACGATAGGAGTTTCCGAGAAGCGGGTTAAGCTATGAAAGTTTCACTAAGATTGGGGAAATACAGTTTAAATAAATTTCGTGGAATAAAAGTGTTAAAAATATTATTAAAACATCTAAAATGGTTACTGAAATATAATTTATATCGAGGGGCACTTGCGAAGAATAATTAAAAAATTAGACACTCGACTCTCATAATGCGAAAAACAAAGGAGTAAACATATAAAATCGAGAGTTACACATTAAGGGAATACATTTAGAAAAAAAGGCCGGTTGCCGCAAAAGTTAACGAGAAGCATATACCGCAGGTGTGTATTTGTGATTGTGAAACATCGAAAGGGCGACCATATCGTCGACTAGTTGGCGACGTTATTGCCACAGATCGAGTTCCGCAAAGTACCACAGTGTTATTGTTGTGCATAGTGTAATTTTTTCTAAATGTACTACTACGCCGAAGAATCGGTATAAATTGGCCAGAAATATTGCAGTTTCGATACTTTACGATATAACTCGTGACAGCTCAGGTTTGAGCCTTCCCCGGAATTTTATTTTTGAAAGAACTGTTTTACGGAATTTCTCCGTCGTTGAAGAGCGAAATCGGAGAATATAATTAGGCGACTTAATTGAAATGGCTCCCCGAAGAGGATTCAGGCCCTGCTAAAACTCCGGGGATCATCTTACACATGAGGGGATTATTTCGAAATATAGGCTTATTTTTTTCGTTTGAAATATTTGTTAAATTGGAGCAACTGCGCGTATGAATTTTGTCCCGGATAAATCATTTTTGCATTATTTAAATGCATAAACTTGTTGTTCAGTGCGCTAAATTATTTCAATCTGACTGGCTAAAAGCCCCCGGAAAAAAAAATCGGGGTTAGTACTAAAAAATATTTTGTTGTCGATAATGCGTGCGAATAAAATTTTCTCGTACACGTACACGAATTGGAACTTTTTTATTCGCGTTATTTCTTTCCGTACGATCTTTTCATATCCTTTTCACACTGGTTTTCCGGTTATACACGAAGTTGGAAAATAACGGACAACATGTGGTTTAGTGTTCAGCGAGCGACCTTTCCAGTTGAGAAATCGACAAGTTCACGAAAATGCCGCATCCCGACCATAGGAGATTTTCAACTTAACTCTTTACATCATGTTTTTCCGTTTTAGCATGTGAGAATGAATATACGTTCCCCCGTTCTTTCTGCGGTTAAATAGAAAACCCGAAAAAATGTAAATTGATCGTTTTTATCTGGTTTATTCGATAATTCTGAATTTCAGACTGATTGCTTTTCGTTCACCGAAATACGTGTTTAGGATTTATCGCTTCCGATGAGATCTTTAAATTCATTGTATTTGCTCTCGCTCGACTTCAGATCGTGGACAGACGATCGTTTCGACTGATCATAAAACATTCTATTGCCGCGTTTTATTTCGAAATTAGTTTTCGACTGATGGAACTAGGAGTAAAAGTGGGACAGCAGGGAACGTACACAATAAAATAGGAAGCCCAATGCGGGGTTGGAAGATTTCCAACAAACGCGGGAATGCTCAGCGTTCAACGGAAGGCAGACGGAACAAATGTTTTGTTTCACATCTCATCTCATCGAGGTATAGGGTATTATATAACAAGGGAAGCCAAAATGGAAACGAAAATGTTATCGAGAAATAGTTAGAAAAGGCCGACAAATAAAGGAAAAGCTATAAGAAAGCGACAAGTTCGAAAATCTGAGGTTCATTTGTAGCCGGACAAACGGTGCACTGGGTATGAAAGGTCTCGCGTGGAAATTTTTTCAAGTGTCGGCTAAAAATTTACGCGGGAATTTGTTTTAAAGGAAAAACAGTTGGGAACATCAAACCGAGTTGAAGAGAATTAGCCAGCTCACATTCTATCGGAAGCTAATGTGAATGGAATGTAAATGAAGATGAAGTCGCAGGAAATCATGATCGGTTAAAATTATATAACTCTTGATGATTTGCATGTTTCGAATGCAGTGTGATCGATTTATATCTAAAAACCAAATAACAATTGGTGCATATATATATGTATATATGTATATATGTATATATGTGTATATACATAGTCTAGCCATAAATACTGCTACTGCCGCTGCATGAGGGGAATTTTGCGCAGAACAAAGTGATAACACTATCAGCGCATCGTCATAACACAGTAGAAGAGTAAATAACTTTGCTGTAGTTTGTTCAGTACACGCTACGAAGATGGATTGGACAGATGATCACGTACACGTTACAATAATTGGACTGATGAAGACGGGGCATAGCGCGTCTCAAATTCTCGCTCTCCTCAAACCACTCAAAGTTACGAAATGTTTTGTTTATCGTACACTGCAACGTTCTATGGACACAGGAGACGTTGTTGATTGCCCGCGAGCCGGTCGGCCGCGTGTTGCGAGAACAAAAAAGGTAGTTGAAGCAGTTCGGTCGCGAATTAACAGGTGCCCTCTTTGGAAACAAAAAATCATCGCTCAGGAGATGAAATTCGCGCCAAGAACGGTCTCGCGCATCCTCACCGATGATTTACATATGAGAGCCTATAAGAGAAGTACAGGTCATCTTTTAACCGAAAAATTAAAGGCGATAAGATACGAAAGAGCGAAAAAGTTGAAAGGCTTGTACGGCAAAAATGGGTACAAAAAGATCCTTTTCACAGATGAGAAAATTTTTACTGTAGAGGAAAAATATAACAAGCAAAATGATAGAATTTATGCCCATTCATCTGCTGAGGCTAAAACCAAATTTCCACGCGTTCAACGAGGTCACCACCCCACTTCTGTGATGGTGTGGTGGGGCTTATCGTGGTATGGGGTAACTCCCATCCATTTTTGCGAAATAGGGGTCAAGACAGGTGCCAGAGTGTACCAAAACACAGTTCTGGAACCAGTGGTTAAGCCTCTGAACGATACTTTGTTTGCCGGAATTGATTGGGTATTTCAACAAGATTCAGCACCGGCACAGAAAGCTCAAACGACACAGAAGTGGATCGCAGAGAATGTGCCCGGCTTCATAGCAGCGTGTGATTGGCCGTCCGGCAGCCCGGATTTAAATCCGCTGGACTACGAACTGTGGGATAGGTTAGAGGAAATGGCCTGTCGAAGACCACACCGAAATTTGGAGTCGCTCAAGCGAAGGATTGTTGAGGCAGCAGCAAGAATTCCTCTCGAGACGATCCGTACATATATTGCGAAATGGCCGGAGCGTTTTTCGTCGCGTGTCGCTAATAAAGGTGGTCATTTTGAATAACTAAGACATGATTTTAACGAGCATTGTTTCTACTTTTGAAATAAATTTTTTCTGAATTTGCATCGTGCTTCCCTTTCGCGGTACGTTCGTTTAAAGCAGTATCAGTATTTATGGCTAGACTGTGTATATGTATATGTATATGTATGTATGTATGTATGTATGTATGTATGTATGTATGTATGTATGTATGTATATACGCATTTACATAAGATGATGTTTTAACCTGTAAAGAGAGAAAATGGTATTTTTTAACAAATAGAAAATAGCTTCCATTTTGGATTGTTTTATTATTCACCGAAATTTCCGTTTATTTTATTTATTTATTTTTTTTCTCATACATACCGATGACAGCTTTTGAATAAAGGAACAATAATAATAATACTTAGTGCACGACACACTGATCATTTCTACTTCATTTGTCTCCTCGAATCTTTATTTTCTTTTCTCTATGACGAACTTTCGTTTCTTCGTGTTGTGTTACCGTGTTGCTCTATTTTTACGTTATTTATTACGATTCTTTCGCCGCTATCCTGTTTTTATGCTGGCACTTCTACACTTGGCTTTACTAGCGCCTCGGAAGACGATCTCTTTTTGGCCGCTTGCCGTCGCTACGTTCCGTCTCTAATAATTCATTTTTTGCCGAAGAGTACCACCCGCCTGAATGTTCCGAATCCGTCAAACTGTGTAATATTCCCCTTCCTCACCTAAGCACAGACGCATTTCATCATGTTTAATTTTTCGCAAAATAAATGACGTTATTAATTTATAATACGCGCGTTCTTCAAACATTCAACTAAATAAAGGCAGTAAATCTGTTTTTTTGTTGCCTCATACTTGTGTTCCAGCGTAAATATTACAAAAAAACGGCTGGTAAGGGCGCTGAAAAGGAAGCTATAATTTTATTAAAGGAATCGAAAAACATATACACTACTACTTTTATAAAATAATAAAACCTTTAAAGTTAAACACTGACGCGTTTCGAACAGCTTCATGATCACAGTATAGAGTTAGTAACATATATATGTATATATATATATATATATATTATGATCATGAAGCTATTCGAAACGCGTCAGTGTTTAACTTTAAAGGTTTTATTATTTCAAATCAAATATCAAATATATTTTGTAATTTCTACAGGTGAAACCACATATGCGCAATATTTGCGCGAGCAGTGGTCTGATACAAATTTAAACATTAAAAATTGAAAAAAACTGAGAAATTATAACTATAAATATAAAAATGATTTCAGAAGTAAATATTAAAACTACAATTAATAATGGTAGCGAAATAGAAAGGAGAGTGAGTGTTAAACAAAAAAAAAAAATGTACAAAATACAAACTGAAAAAATAAAGAAAAGGTTTATCACTTTTAAATTTAAAATACGATTATAATGAAATGTGATAAACTAGTGTTAACTTTTTACAAGATGAAATAAATATATATATACTAATACAAGTTTACGCACTATAACTAACTACATATAAATCATCATGAACTAAAACATATATTCTTACTTACACACAAATGTTCACCGATTAGCCATCTCCAGAGATCACGATATATATTTAACAACAAACAAACAATCATATATAGATCAAATCAAATCAAAACAAAACCAAATCCGATTGAATCACCACTTATATGCTTTCAATCTTAAACACCTAGATTATCATACTACCAGCCATACATAAACCAGAATGTTCATATAGTACACACCTGTAATGGAACGCACAACGGAGAGACACACATCTGTACAAACACATTCGTACGGACGAATGCGCATACGGTGAAAAAAAACAACCAAGTGCACACCAACTCAACCCACCACAAATATACCAATGCATGGATACATATAATCCTCTCTCAATACTGGAGAGGACAACATACACCCTGTCAAGAAAGTATCGGGAATTGTCAATTTAAATCTCCCGGGTAATAGCTAGGCAGATAATTTTTTTTTTCCAGGTTGGTACAACTGTTTTGTATTATGATGCCTATTTTTAGCGCGATCTGTCAACCAGTGTGTTTACAGCAGCTGTTAAAATCAGTCGACCTTGAAGTGTTTTGTCGAAGTTTTACAATGAGTGAAAATATTGAACAACGTACTTGTGTTAAATTCTGTGTTTCGAACGAAATTTCTTGTGCCGATACACTGAAAATGTTACAGAAGGCTTTTGGTGAATCTGCTTTATCAAAAACGCGGGTTTACGAGTGGTACAGAGCGTTCAAGGATGGTCGGGAGACGGTCGAAGACATGCCTCGCTCTGGACGGCCTTCAACGAGTGTGACCGATGATAACGTCGATAAAATCAAGGAAATCGTTGCTGAAAATTGTCATGTGAGCTTGAGAGAGATGGCTCATGGATTGGGCATGTCACACGAGAGCGTACGTACGATTGTGCACGAAAAATTGGGTATGCAACGCGTTGCGGCTCGGCTTGTTCCGAAAGACCTGAATTTCTTTCAAAAAAAGTACCGAGAACAGGTAGCTGCAGACATGCTGGATCGAGCCAATTTGGATCCTACCTTCTTGGAAAAGATAATTACTGGTGACGAGACATGGGTGTACGAGTACGACACGCTTACGAACCAGCAATCGTCCGAATGGCGGCCAATTGGCGCGCCAAAGCCGAAAAAACCTCGCCAAAGCCGATCGAAAGTGAAGATCATGTTGATTGTTTTCTTCGATATTCGAGGCGTGGTACACTATGAATATGTGCCAGCCGGACAGACAGTCACCAAAGAGTTTTACTTAAGTGTTTTGAGACGTTTGAGAGAGGCTATCCGTCGTAAACGTAACGATTTGTGGGTCGACAATTCTTGGATTCTCCATCACGATAATGCGCCGTCTCACAAAGCCATAATTGTGAATGAGTTTTTGGCCAAACACTCGGTAAATATCATCGAACAACCACCGTATTCACCAGATTTAGCACCCTGCGACTTCTTCCTATTCTCAAAACTCAAATTTCCGCTACGGGGAATGCGCTTCGAATCGATTGATGACATCAAGACGAATGCGACGCGAGAGCTAAAGGCCATCCCGGAAACCGCCTATCAGAAGTGCTTTGCCGAGTGGAAAAAGCGTTGGCATATGTGCATCGCTTCGAATGGATGTTATTTTGAAGGTGACAAAATAAATTTGGATGAAAATTAAAAATTGTTCGTTTTATTTAACAATTCCCGATACTTTCTTGACAGGGTGTATAAAGAAATAAGTAAAATAATAAAAGATCAAAAGTAAGGTGAAAAGTAGTAGTGCGAGTACGATTCATTTAATAAGTAATAGAGATAATGTGTTTGTCAAATGTTTAATAGCATCAAGTATAATTTTTCCATCGGCCTCTGCGCTAATATGGACACAATCGTGTTTAATAACAATCGCGACAGCTGTATTTTTAACTTTTAGTTCAAAGCAACTGTAACGAGAGGAACACTGAATCGGGTATTGAACCTCCGTTTAGGTAGGGAGAGAGTTGAACTTGGTGTTAAACACACACACGACTGGGAATGATTGATAAAACTACAAGGCTGCATGAGGAGATATAGAGCTATTGACGACACTTAAACGGTACACGTGTACACAATCCGGGTGAAATGAAGGCACTATTCGGTTTGTTGCTGCGCGCGATAAAATTCGTAAAATAGTGGACATCAATATCATCATGATTACGCTGCAAATCGTTGCAACTTTCAATGACAGTTGGGAAGTATGGTTAAAACCGTTTTTTAAATCTGTTTAACTCCCCCCCCCCTGAATAACGGATAAATGATCGGACTGCGCTGACGTTAGTAGTATGAAACAAGTTTTAGAGAGACTGGCTTTTAAATTCACTACATTACACCGACTTTATTGTGAATCATACGTAGGCATTGTTTTTGATCTCGGCGGAGAAACTTCATTCTATGACATTTGCGTTTGCGACACTTAAAGCCTGGCAGCTCGTGAGAAGAGAGAGGGTATTTCGCAGTGGCGACAGTTTTAGATTGGATGTGCGTAATTGATTTTTTTTTTGGTGCGGTCGCATAAGTAAGTAGGAAGGCGTCGTTGCTCGATGATGGTGTAGTACGCGTGACAAAACTACTCGGTTTGTCTGACAATGCGAGAAATTCCAAAAATTGTGTAACGGTGAATTTTGAATTAGCCGGGGGATTGTGCGAAACTCGCATCGCGGCTGTTAGCGGAACAGTCAAGAGCGCAACCGAACGGAAATTTCTCGAGGGAATTGCTGATGACGCGTACACATACTCGTATTTGTTTATGTGTGAATATATTTTCAAACGAAAAATTTAACTAAAAGAAGACGTCCGCGATTCGATGGAACAATATGTAAAGTAATCAGAGATTGATCGATAAAATAATTTTAGCCAATGTTACTACTATGAAACTTTACACAAAAAAAGTAAGGGTCACTACATGCTGGTGCCTGTTAGTAAAATAAAGGCTACGATTGCTGTTGGTACGTATATATATGTTAGGAGGAGGAGAAGACGAGATTCATTCGAATGATGACGTACGTCGTTGCCGGGGTCTTAACAGTGCGACAAAATATTTAACTTTTACCGGTAATTAGCGAACTGGAGAATAATATTGCGAATTAATTCCGAGTCACATGATGCTGCGAACAGTGCGCTGTACGCAATGAATAAAATTACGCTATGAGAAATAAGCAAGCTTCCGGAATGTAAATGGAAAATGAGTGGTAAATTTAAAAAAAAAAAAAAAAAACGAAAAAAAAACCGAAAAAGGCAGCAGTAAACGAGGTCATTATTTTAAATAGCAGTGATGGTGTGCGCGTGGTTGCGAATTCGGAACCGGTAAAATTAGTATGTCAGTTACGGAAAACGGGAGCGAAGTTTACAGTAATAATAAGGCTTCTTCCGAGCTGTTAAATTTAATGCATAGACGAATATGTATGCCGCTATATGATATACACACGCACTGTTTGGAAAAACCATAGAGCCTGGAAAACGGTTTCTCCTTTCTCATTGGTTATTATTATTTTCCCTGCATTTTCCCGCGCTATCCTTCTTTATCTGCGACTATTCGGCAGAGGCGGCTGTTGGACACATATAAATGGATCGAGAGTTCTGTGTGTAGAGGCGCGGTTAAGTGGGAAAGGAATGGTTTGAAGTGACTCCTCTGGTACATTGTGCCACATTTTATCAGTGTTATTATTATTCGTTTTGTGTATTGTTCGCGAATTGATTCGCCAGTCGTCGCGGAAATTCTTCTCTCTTTCCCTGTTCTTGTTTTCATATTTGGCCCCCGGAACATTAAAAATTCTGTGGGTCGTTTAAACATTTTCATCCGCGCGGGCATTTTCATTTTTTTCCACATCGTGTTTTTAAAATTGGCCATTGAAGGAAAAATAGAAGGAAAAAGAGCTCGAGGAAGAAGAAGAAGAACCTGGATGGAGGATGCGAGAGAATGGACGGGAATTCGGATACCGGAATTGCTGCACAGCATGGCCGACAGAGAAAACGCCAGAAGAATAGTCGCTAACATCTAATGCAGATACAGCACCAACAAGAAGAAGAAGTTTTTAGCGAAATAGTACATATATATATATATGCGTATCGTCACAATTATCATCTCTCCTAGAAGGAAATCTACCGATGTTGGTAATTGCGAACGTTCTAAAATTGCGACTTCCCCGTCAATTTCGTGTACGCTAAAGACGCGACTTATATATATTTTTTAATAGTAGTCTCCTGTTGCGTTGCAAGTTGTTAGAATTAGAAGTTCTGTCGAAATGTTTTATAAAAGCCGCGAATAAATTTTAAATTTTCCTCATCCTTTCCGATTTTGCAAAACAATGAGTATCCCGCGACGACATACGGTGATTTTCGTAGCGAGAAAGTTTCGCGGGTTTTCTGAAATACATATTATTTTTAGGACTTTTTCTAATTTATGCTGATAGTTTAAAGGTCGCATTTTTAATCGGCCAGTGCGATTAATTCGTTCAGTTTTTTTTATGCATGCGCTACACTAGTTCGAAATCAAACGAATGTAAACAGCGTATAAATCTCTTTTTACATTCGACATTGAGAGTTGCGGCTGCGATACTGAAAGTCTATTTGTTTCCTTTTTATTTTTTTCGCATTTCTTTTTTCTTTCGAGTTTTTAGAAATGATCGGTACTGAGGAGAATTGTCGAATAATAATTGGGGTCTTGTAATTTTGCGCGTCAATATTTATAGAGAGAAAAAAGACACGGGGAATCATCCGGTAGTGACGCGATTAGATGAACTTTCGCATCACTCTTTAAAGCACGCTATGTGTTCTTTTTAGTTTTATTGCTTGATGGCTCTAACCGGTTTTCAAATATTCTCTTCTTCTTCTTCTTTAATTATTTCTAGGCTGATTCCTTTGTCCATCGGTACTGTGTAATTGCGGATGTGACCATGGTATGGAACAGCTAACTCCTTTTGCTCTTACCTTCGGCAATGTCGTCATTCCTTCTCTTTTCATCATGATGCATATGTTTTGCACCTATCGACACGTTGATTGTTATTGTCTCTCCATTCTTGGTATATACTTGGTCAGATTCCATTCCTTGTGACTCTTAATTTCTACTATTTACACACGTGTTGATGGCTAATCGTCTATTATTGGCGAGTCCGGGAAAAAAACGAGTGAAAAACAAGAACAAGAAGTTTATCAGCAAGTTGCTGTAATCTTGCAGAGTGTGCTCTATTCGTGCGGCCGGTGAAATTTTATCGAATGTTCTAATTTCGCGGAAATTTCATTCGGGCCAAACGGTAAATTGCGCTTTTTAATTAGGGGCGATAAATTGCTCGCTAGAGTAGAGAGACACGTTTAAGTATATCGCGTGTCGTGTTGTCGATGACTGGGCGAATAGTGTAATGTAGAGCGTAATAATTACTCGTAAATTTACCGTGTAAATTATAAATCGTGATCGTTCGTGCTTTACGAGTAAAGTTTTTTAATTTTGAACTTTTATAATTTCATACTGGTTTAATAAAAGTTGATCAGTTTAACACAGAGCAAGTATGGATGACGCATGAATATATGGACTGTAAACTCTTAATTAGCTATATGGTTAAACGGGGTTAAACAATGTAGAATTAAACTAAACATTTCCAGAGAGTGGATAAGTGTACGATGCTCTGGGAATGTGCACGATTATTTATTAGCGGACGATGGTGGCATTTGTCGAGAAGATAAACTATGAATATTATTGGGTGAGAGAGCTGGCTAGAAGGATGAATAACGTCCAACGCGCGTGTACGTTTCAAAAAGTTGGACACTGCGATGCGGATCGTCCAAGAAAACTGACACGGGCGAAGAATGTTCTGGCCCTGCACGCAGATTACTATCCGATTACTACGGATATATTAAAGCGCGGTGCCGATTAAAAACTCGACAGTTCAAATGAGTCTCCTCTCGGGTGGTATATATGTAAATTTTGAAGTTGAGAGGCTGGAAGGGAGAAAAAAGTGCCTGATTTGTTTGTTCGGAAGATTACCGTATTTAATTTTGTTGTCTATATGAATCGATGTTGCAAGTTCGTATTATAATTTTGAATAAAATGTTTTTTTTTACAAAAAAGTAAATACCGGTACTTCAAGGTTTATTATAAAAATTTAATAAAAATGTACTAGAAAGTAAAAAGTAATTGAATAAAAATGCACTAAAAAGTAAAAAATAATTACTCCCTTTTAGAAAATATCTCTATCAGAATGTCATATACCCTTAAAGGTGATATCGTAATTCCTGTACAACATTTATACCTTAATTAGAGTCAGCATCAATATTAAAATAATAATTAAAAACTGCATTAAATGTTCATTAAATTGTTCCTAGATATTGTAATATGAATTTGATGCCGACTCTAATTAAAATATCAGTGTTGTATAAGAATTATGATAATATCACCATTTAAGGTATATCGCTCTGATAGATATTTTCTTTTTTTTTTTCTTTTTTTTTCAATATAAAATAATATTATTTTATATACTATCTTTTGGGCGCGCCAGCGGCTTTAACCCAACAACTACAGAAATTAAGGAAAGGGTTAAATAGAGAGACGATTAGAAATAAAGCTTAGGGAAGATCGAAGTACAGGGATTATATCTAGAGATGGAAAGGAAAGGACAAAGGAAGAATTATAAGGAGCAGGAAGACCCAGCGCTAAGATTTTAGAGTACAAAACAGAGCGGTCAGAATCAAGGGCAAGGCATTCAAAGAAGATTTGGTTTTTTGCAATATATAGTGGAGTAGAGATGGAACTATGAAGCGGACAATCGGGTGAGGAGGACGGGAAAAAACGAAAACGTGAAGAGGGTAGAAGGGAGTGATTAACACGCAGTCTGATTAAGGAAACGATCGCGGAACCTTTATTAAGGAGAAGAATGAAACCACGGCTGAGAACAGGGAACCGTCTGAATTTGAATATAACGAGAGGCGGGATTGGAAAATAAAGGATAGATGTCCGAGCATAGTCGGGAATGATTAGCTGAGAGAAGAAGGAGAATGTCCGAGGTAGGAAAATTACAGAATAGAGGACCATCGCGGGCGGCCGAACGGGTTAAAAAAAACGGTTTCTAATCGGGAGTAGTTATTATTTACTTTTTAGTGCGTTTTTATTCAATTACTTTTTATTTCCTAGTGCATTTTTATTAAATTTTTATAATAAACGTTGAAGTGTCGGTATTTATTCTTTGTAAAGAAATATTTTATTTTACAATTTTTAGCGTTATACTTGAATTTTTTTCTCGTTGAAAATCAATTTTTTTCGCACATTATTCTCCATACTTTATACTTAAAAAAAATCGATTTCTTTATTTTGAACTGCATTTTAAAAACATCAAAAGCTACATTTCCATGGTAGTTTGGCAATAGTATTTTTATAAGTCAATCGCCTCTTTTATACTAATAAAAGATATAAAGAAGAAAAAAAAATATCCAAAGCATTTTTTCACGTTTTTCGACGAATACTCAATTAATGTTCACCGATTTTCATCGGTATTCACATTGGGTACCTAAGATGAATGGTACTCTTTCTAACGAATAAAGGATATCAGTAAATGAATTATGCGCGAATAAACATAAAAAAATAATCGCGACAAACGTATTACTCTTTCTACTTTTTGGAAGTCGGTAAAAACAGGTGTAATTTTATTTTGATTTAGGTGGGAATGTGTTTTTTCAGATTTTTCTGCAAATCTTCCAGATCTTTTTTCAACTGAATACATTCAATTGAGTTATTTCCATCCCGGGAGCATAACAAAACGAAAAAAGAAAAAAAAATGAGATCATCATCAATATTGTCGAAGTCAATTAAATACGCATTATTAGGGATAACTCAAAAACTACTGGTCAGATCTTGATCAAATTTAAATGGGACCACATGAGAGAAGCACCAGCTTTCAAATAAAAGAAGAATCATCAAAATCGGTTCACCTAGAAAAAAGTTCTGAGGTAACACACATAAAAAAAAAAAACAAACAAATTAAGAAGTTCCTTCTTTTTTTTTTTTTGAAGTCGGCTAAAAAAATAAAAAGTGTTTTGAGGTAACACACATAAAAAAAAAAATACAGTCGAATTGAGAACCTCCTCCTTTTTTCGAAGTCGGTTAAAAAAACAAATTTCCCGTGAAAATCTCCTGTTCGTTAATAATTAATAAATTAACTAAAATAATATATGCATACATTATAGGGACGACGTGTTTTTTTGGTGAAAATATTCGATCATCATCGTGGAAAAGCAGATAAATATAAAACGCGGGGGAGTCCGTAATAAAAATGGGAAATTACCCCGAAAAAGGGGGGCCAGGCGTTTATTAATCATATAATAAAACAAACTTTAATAACAAACAATATAGAACAATAAATTAGATAAATACCTATTTAGAAACGTTTTCGGGCATAACCCATCATCAGCTAAAACTAACTTAAAGGAAACTTAAAACTAAATTAGTTTTAGCTGATGATGGGTTATGCCCGAAAACGTTTCTAAATAGGTATTTATCTAATTTATTGTTCTATATTGTTTGTTATTAAAGTTTGTTTTATTATACAGTTTTAACAAACGGGATGTATTCACCTACGTTTATTAATTATATATGCAGAATTCATTTTCTTGTTTTGTTTAATATACGTCCTTTTTTTAAAAAAAAAGAAAAAAAAAGATTTCGAATTGGAATCATCGTATAAAATAATAATTTTCCATCGGAAATTCACTAAACATATTTAAATTCATCGAATAATTCTAAAACATGAAACCGTTTTTTATTCGTCTGTCTATGTCAGCAAAACCTATGTAATTTTAATTAGACATCTTTATTTGTTTAAAAAATTCATTCGGTATTAATGTAACAAATTTATTATCATTAGGAAGATGTTTTATTAGGTTTTTTGGTTTTGCGAAAAATTGGAATTATTTTTGTTGATGCTAATTTCTTTGTTTAAACGCATAAATTTCTATTTCTCTGAAATTATGTACGATTAAGTACTGCGCGCACTGTTTCAAAAAGTAGAACAAGCCTGATTTTTCATGTCTTTTACACGATAGATCGAATGAAGGGATTTCCTGTTGACCTTTCGGCCTTTAAAAAACCCGAAACCCACTAAAGAGCACTCGGAAATTTACAATTCTGCATTATTCATTGTCTAAAAAAGGCGCATGTGTGCGCGCGAGTGGCCCTGCATCATCACCTATTTTCCAGAGAGATCATCAACGCAAATATTAACGCGGTCTAAGTGTTCATTTTTCCTTTATGTTTAATGTATAACACAGAGAGGAAAGAGTGTGAAACTTTTGTTCAGGCAAATTACTCTGTATTGCCTAACCGCTTAATAATCGACTACACGGTTAGCTTCTTAGGTACTTCACCTTTTTATTTGTGTAGTCGATTAGTCTGATATAGCCGTTAAATTTTGATATGCTATAAAAGGTGCTTAGATGTTAACTATGAATGGCGTATTTATTTGCGTTTCTTTTTTTTTTTTTTGGGAGAAGTTTCTTTAGTATTTTCTGTAACTCATTATGACGATTCAATAAAGTCTCTACTTGCTAGTGTAATGCGAGTAGTCTTCTTACGTGGTTTCGGCTAATATTTTAAATAATTAAATTGAAAAGTACAAAAATGGTAGGTATGTAACATAATTTCGAACACTTCTCCATTTTCACAATATCGTCGTAACAGCCAAATGTCGTTGAAAGCTTTATTGCGACATATCTTCAAAGAAAAAAAAAAAGAAAAAAAAAGGTATTCAACATTATCGTTAGATTTTACGACCTTCAGTTTACTGAATTACAGCCTCTCGCATGTTATGCGTGAAGCTGAAGTTGAATCGTTCTTTTTATCGTATTTAGAAAATGTGAAACATGTATGCCTTCGCGTGGTGTGTATGTAGTAGTAGATATTTGGAGGCATTTTCGAAGTAGTTACTGAAAGTGTTCAGATAACATAGATCGTTTAAATGGGAATATGGTCGGTGTTTTATCGTGAACTTCACAATCGATCATCTTTTTTTTTTTATAGGCTTATTTTTGTATATTTCACTGTTTACGATAATGCAAATGAATGCGCCTCAGTGAGACGTTTAGCGATCTCGGATAAAATGTTAATTTTAATTACGTACTTTGTTAATTGCGAACCATCATCATCCGATATTAATTATTTCCGAATGAACCGAGTTATAATATCCGCCAGCGCAATCGTATTCTCGGAAATATCTTGATGTAAGCGTACCTTTTATTTTTAATAATCATGACGTTATTATTTTACTCTTTTTGCAGCGGGTTAAAAAAAAAAAAAAAAGATTAATTCCAGAAACGAGAATTAAGTTTATAAATTTAAAGAAAACGTGCTGTCGTTTTTCGGGCCGATTATCGGAACTTATTAGAATCGAGAGAACGGCGTTATTGAACGAGTCTTTGCTCGGTTACGTCATACTTTACACGATCAATAAAATAGGGGTTATTAGTAAAGGGGGGGGGGATGATTTTAAAAAATATTAAGAATAAATTAAAACAGCCTAACTAACAGTGAAAGCAATAAAATTGCCAAGAAATAGAAACGGAATAACGGCAGTTTAGATGACTGTAAAAATTAATTTTTAAACATCCGACGTACACATACATATGTATATGGAAGAATAAAATTTTGTTTGCGGAGCAGTTTAATATTACGGTTCGAGTTTGCTATCTTATTTTCTCCTATCGAGAGGTTGGGGATAGCTCGGTAGTATGCAGTTACATTAGAAGGAGCTCTAGCTTGGAAAATCATTTTAAGTATAGCAAACAAGAACTCAAATATAATATTGTCTACGTGACTTTCGTAAAAAAAATTTATTTCTCTTTCCTTGCTTATAAATAGTTACAATAAAATAACGTTTACCAATCGTAAGCAAAAATTCCGAATATTAAATAATTTCCACATAATTAGAGTTCGTTAAAAGGACTGGGTCAGTTTTATTCTTCAGGAAACGTGTGGTTTTTAAGAAAACCTAACGGCCTGGATTTATTATTTTAAGCCCTACGCTGTTTAGTGTAATTTCTATATAAATTTTGTTATTCGATATTATACAGTAGATGAAAAAATGAAACATCGTTTAGCGGCCGGATGTCCAATCATCCCCTATAAACCATTTAAAAATATTAGGCGGCATCCTTTTCCGATAAAGTGTACTTGAATTTTTGAACTATTTTTCGAAAACATTAATTCATAATTACCCTATTAATTAGCCCCGGTGTTAAGTGTTCTTGCATTTGGACAGTCATTCGCGGATGGTGCACGACGATCGTTTTCTAAAGTTTGATCCAGGCATTCGCTCTAGCTTATAACGGGGTGTGTTAAACTCGTTACATAAAAGTTTGATCAGAGTTGAGAGTTTGAGGGCTATTTTTTTGTCGTGGCGGTTTCAAAAACTTTTCAGCAAACTGGATTCTCATAAAAATAATCCTTAGTTCACAAGTACAGGGGCGAAGTCGCTGGCGTTCGCTACGCACCGGTTTTTAAATGTAAACCGAAATTCCGCCCTTAATTTTTAGAAGAAATCTAATAAGGGCATAAATTAAAATATTTTGTAATTACTCCAGTTTTTTTCGATATAATGAGAGGGTTTATTCTAACCGGCGATTTTTGTTGGCCATAAAATGCTTCTGTCGCTCAGGTAAGTAGTTTCCATATCCACAGCCTACTAATTATCCTAGTGTTTCCATCTGTTTATTTTTACTTTATACGTACGAACTCATTGAATATAATACAAAATTATCCTTCGCATTATAACCTTTATTCTAAGATTCAAGCGTGAGGGCTGTTCTTCGTAAGTTCATTGTTAAAAACGAATATGTAGTTTTGTAGTTTTTATTTTTGTGTTACGCTTTTGGCGTTGAAACTGGACTGACCAGTGACAGTTTTTTTTTTGTACATTTTTAATTTTTCAAATTTCGTTTGATAGCTTTTTGGTAGAATAGTTTTTTCCGGGCCAACAAAAATAATAGTAAAAATTATTGTTGTATCGCGTACATTACACTCACGCGTACACGTACTGAGACTACACGACAGACTGTGCGCAGATGATACGCTCAAGAAATTATCGACGAAATTATCATTGACTGATTTCACCGGCGGGGGCTAAAATTACTGTTCGCATTAAGAGTAAGTGTTATACTTCCGACGTTTTTTCGAAAATTACGGAAGTAATTGCTTGTTTCGGTCATGTGAGCGCCATTGTATATAAATAACTCGGTTATTTTGGTCCTGCAAGGAGCTGTGCCCCTTGACCACTCTTGCTTACATTTATGACTCTTTCTCTTCTATACTTTGTATAAAATGATCAAAATTTACAATGTAATTCTAAATCGGTCCATATGAATATAATAACACAATGACAAGAATCCTATAAAATATCACAAACGTTACATAAAATTAGAATATTTTTTCTAATGGACGGTAGCCTAAGAATTACGTTGTAATTAATATATATATATATATATTAATGGCTTTGTCATTAGGAAAAGTGTACTGTCACGAAATTTGTCCCAAAAAAATGTCACAATTTTATGTAACGAAAAAATTTTGTCGAACGCCGTAACTAATGAAAAAGTTTACTCTTCTATAAGAATTATAGAAGAACTAGACCTGGCGGTGAAGGGGGCTTGCCCTTTTCCAAGTACTAAAGGGTCGAGTTTTATATATATATGGACATACACTTGTACCCATCATTTCCAACTGTCGGGTTTTTCAGATTTTACAAAATTGGTTCGATCGCGATCAGAAAATAAATATCAGTGATCAATGACCTAATGCGTACGAAATACGATCGCTTACTGCATATTCGGTACATACAGATTCAGTTCTCTCCTGATAAACCAGAAGGGTAGCAGCAAAAGATCGATTTCTTGTAACGAAACAAAATAATCTAGAATTTTTGCACGTGTAGTTCGTTTCGATATAATGTATAGGTCAACTTTATTTGCTATGGAGATGCATCTTCTGAACTGACCGATGATCAGTGTCAGTGGCAGGTCCACGGGAAGGGCAAATAGGGGACTTCCCCCCCCCCAAGAAACAAAGCCTCTAAGAAAAAATTTGTTATAACACAGAAACTTAATTTATGCCATAAAAGATTTATATGAATTTTACCTACAGATTTAATTATAACTAATATTTAATACTGTGTTCTAGTAAAACTATTAATGTTCTTGTCTTATTCTATTTTAAACACAACTGTCGTCGATCTTTTACCATTTTTATTTTATAATTTTAATTAAAAATAGTTCAAAGAGAAATATATGTATATTTAAACTTGCTCACGAACAGAGAATTCGGATTGGATTACTAACAAAAATAAAAAATAAGTAAAGTCTAATAAAAGTACTATCTTTCTTACTATTTCTAAACTACCATTTTAGCTAGAATTTTATAATTTCGTTTAATTTTCACCTCTAAAAGTAAGACAAAAGTTAAATTAAAAATTGTAATAATTATGTATTTTTAAAACATTTTTTAATTTCTATAAAGGTTACTATTTGATTTTCTTTTGACACAAGGGGTATTTTTCAAATTTACTGCCCACCGTAGAAGATTATATAATCCCCCCGCCCCACGTCCTTGTAATTTTACCCCCAAAATGTCCTTCTGGATCCGCCCCTGATCAATGTCATCTATAATTCTTATGAAACATTCCTTTTCAATTAGCAATGTTCTCCGCAAAATAATAACCCTTTTTATGTAATCGAAAAATTCTTGGAAACAATATTTTTTTTCTTCTTCTTTTGTTCGGAGGCATCAACGATGAACATTATAACCCAGCACAAATGAAGTTATTAGAAGTTACAATGTTCGGTAGCGGGGTATTTTACTCGAATGAAACACAATTAGCTAATCAACTACGTGTCACGGCAACTGGTTAAGCGGTGTAAATTTAGTTTACACTCTGCTTAAGAAATTCTGTTATAATTACCATAACGCAACGATTTTTAGATAAAAACCTAACAGAATTTCTTATTACCCACAGCGTAAAAATACCATGTTTACGTACTTATGCGTATAGTCTACAAGCAGACGAGACTAATTTTGTACATTTGCTAGGCTTTTCTATTAAAATCGAGTAATTCCGAAAAAAAAAATGTGCTTTAATAAAAGTTTTGAATTGTTTATTATTTTTGTGAAACATATTTACCTTTAGGTAATCTTAAATTTAATAAAGTCATTTGACGTAAAGCCATTTACGGTGCACTGGGTATCACTCTTTTATTGGGTGAAATCATTAAAAATGTTAATTATTTGAAGGAGTTTGGCAGGAATTTCCCTTGATTTATTTATTTATTTTTGACGTGAAACATGTTGAAAATTGCTCTTGAAACGAAATCATGAAATGAAATCGCGTAACGCAACGACTCCTGTTTTTCACCGCATATCTTTATATATATATTTATATATATTTATATATATCTATTTATATATATTTATATATATATATTTATATATATTTATATATATATTTATATATATTTATATATATCTATTTATATATATTTATATATATATATTTATATATATTTATATATATATTTATATATATTTATATATATATTTATATATATTTATATATATATTTATATATATTTATATATATTTATATATATATTTATATATATTTATATATATATTTATATATATTTTTGTATGTATGTGTGTATATCAGCCACACCCAAATTTATTTCAAATCCTCATGTTTAATGAACAGATGGAATGAATCCGATGGTTGTTTTGCCAGCTGATGAACTCCGTAATGTTCGTAGATGCCCATATGAGACGAGATCCAAATGAACGACACACCTTAACGATTTTGATATCTAAACTTGCATTAAGAGATGGGTGTGTTGAATCGCAATAAGTGATCGAGAAACATTGTTGATCAATAAAATGGGTCGGAAATCGTGAAACATATCATTTGATGTGACACACGGATCGTCATTTCTGATTATTATTCGAACGGTTTGTCAGATTTTTTAATAGTAGTTTAACCTTGATTTTTTTTTTTTTTATTTTGTACCGTTTGAATCAGACTAGTTCGAACCGCGGCTACCGCGCCCCATCTTTTTCTGCGGAGAGACAGACTACGTTTTGATTTTATTTTAAATTAATATTTTTAACAATTTCGCGAAATTTGAAATTATTCGTTTCCTTTTTAAACATGTCATTTTTAAAGAAATTTTTTAGTTTATATATTAAAGTTTACTAACGGGGGTTTTTTTTTTTTTGGTCGATTTAAAAAATGTTTGAATGTTTCGTTTGTCTATTAAATAATAAAGTGTAATAATTATTACAAAAATCGTTGGCATTCTTCGTCGGAATTTTTTTCAATAATTTCAGACGCTTTACAATAATTTGCTTAATATTTACTCTGTTGTTTTTCAACTTCATTTTTCAATTTGCTCCGAGATGATCCTCTTATTACATTTCTTCTTTAATTGTACGTTAGTTCGCCTTAAACGATTAGTTGTTTCGAGCAATACGGAACTTGTCTATCTATAATTGGCTTACCTTCCATAAGTTCAATCAGGTCATATACTTCACTACAGGTATTTCAACGTTGTTTTGTACTATAATGGTATTCATTCGCATTTTCTTCTAACTGCTTATATTTTTCTGCGAACGCTGTAATTTTGTATTTCTTATGTTTCTTTTTCGTTTTCTGATTTTTCTTTATGTTGAAGAAAATAGCGGGCACACATTTTTTCGTGATACACACAGGATGCCGTAGTGATAGCGTTATTTCACCCTTTCACTTGCAATGTTTGTTTATTTACTATTCGATGGCATTAAAATATACGGAATAAATGTGATTCCCAGACTAAATTTCCAGCCCGTACAGAGTAGTTTCGTAATCAATTTTAAATAAATTTATATTGACACACAGTTCTACCAGCTCTAGAAAGCTGTTACGTGTGATAACAAATACGGTTTGTTTTGGCAATATGTATTCATTTTTATTACTATTAAACGATGATAGCCCTTTCGTACTAAGCCTTTATATAGTAATCGTAACAGATGCCATTTGCCTATTTGCCTACTATTCAGTAGCTGATTTATATTAATAAGTCCCGGTTTATTCATTGGCAACTTACGTAAGAAATTTTCTTTAAGGCGGACCTATGAATTTCGACCGAGTCGATATCAGCACGAAATTCATTCCACTCTCGATAATTTCAACATGTTCACATATATATATATATATATACACACACTTTCTTTTGTAATTAAATCGTTTCGTTGTTTCAAAATTACGTATTTAGTTTCAATGTTTCGAAGCCCTCGCCATAAGAATATATGCGTAATATTGCGATGTGTGCTTGTGTGTACGTACATGATGACGAATTTAAGAAAAGCGTAATTTAACAAAGGGCGAATAATATTACATTTCTTTCATTACAACACACTCTAGGAAAAGAGTTTCTCGGTTTCGTAAATATCGGCCGGTTTCAGTGTTGGTAACACGATTGCTTTAGGCGCGATCTTGGTTTCATTTTGTTTCGCAAGGAATATGCCTTTTTCCTTTGTTCTGCGTACGCTTGTTTTTAGTCGCTATTTTTTACATTACTTTTATCTTGGTGCCATAACATCTTCTCTTAACAGTCGTGTGTCTGTATGGTTTGCTGACGACCAGATGATCACCTTATGTGTTGCATTATACCGAATTTCGCAATTTTTTAAATTTATTTGCCTAATATATCTAACTCACATTCTGGCTCGACTACTACTCCATCGCTTGGTTTAGATGTTAATGTAATGAAAGTTTCATTTTTGATCGTTTTTCCAGTTAGAGTTATTCCTCCGTTAATGTATACGATTGGTGTAATGTCCATTTTAAAGTCCAATGAAAGCCTGTTTCATTAACTGAAGAAATATGTAGATTGAAAAAATTGACCTGTACTATTCTATCGATATTGCTGTATATATATATATATATATATATGGGTGTGTGTGTGTGTGTGTGTGTGTGTAAATGTGAGTGAGTGTGGGTGAGTGTGGGTGTTGTGTGAGTGTATATGAGTACGCACTCGTAACTATAAGATTTTTAAATGTTGAAGTGGATTTTTTTTTGTTTGTATTACCTTTTTTAATGTTATTTTTAAACCAACTCTTAAAGTTAATTACTGGTGCGGAATGTAAAGAAAATTTTATAAGCTCTCTTCATTTTTGAAACTGAACTGTGTTCTTTTTTCTTGTGACAGCGTATTACTTCTGTAGTGAATCAAAAGAAATAGAAAAAATGTCTCAGAATCACCTACGAGATCAAAATTTACAACTTCTTTTTGTAATTTCTAGAACAAAGAACATACTTTTACTAAAGAACTTAGATTTTAGTGAAAATAATTGCCGGGGGAGAAAAAACTAATAACGTCGATGTGTAATTTTTTAAATAAGTTGTAGTTTAACGTGATTTTTCTGCAAAAATATTATTGTCATTTTCGTTAGTTTATAAGCATCTTTATTAATTAGTTGTTTAAGCAAAATTGTGGGAAAACTGGTTTCATGAACATTGTGTGAAAATAATACTACAGTTTAGGGGAGGAAGTTATCTTCTACACACTTCAACTATCTGTAGCATTCATATGTATTATGTAATTGACGAATTTAATGAAAATAAACGTTTTGTATAAAATTGTATGTAATTTAGAAAATGTTACTGACAGGAAGACTTACTATACAAAATGATAAATTATGAATTTCCACATTATATCTTATCTTCTTTAAGTCTGTCTCCTATTGGCGGTTTGTAACACTATCTGACAATATTTTTATCTCGTGCTACAGGGACGACAAGTGTTGCCTGAAGGTTTAGAATTATTTCTCGTCCACGACGTTGTCCTGCGTCCTCGACCACTGTTCCCTTCAATTTTACCTTGTATAGAGTACCATGTTCTGTAATATTGCAAAATTAATTGTTCCGAATGATATGTCCGAAGTAATCTACTTTTCGTTTTCTTCATGACTTTGCATGTTTTATTCATTCGTTTTAGAATGGATCCACTCGGAACCCTATCTTCTCAAGATTTTCACGATCCGACGGTATTTCTTTACTTATTAACTATGTTTTTTGAGATATATTCGTATGCTGTATGTTGTTAACTATATCTGAAGGTGAAAATACATATTTGTTTGTACTTCGATTGTATAAGAGATGCATTTTTTTTTTTTTTCGTTTGGTATTTTTCCTCTACGCCTTAATTTAAATCTGTACGTATTGAATGGTTTTGTTTCGACACAATATTGTAATGTGAAAAGAGCCGAGCAACTCGATTAGAATGAAGTACAAATGACTTATAACCCCGATTTATATAAATAGCAGCAAGTATAGTATACCGTTTTATTCATTTCGTTCGTTCATTCGTTTATCTGACACGGTAAAGTTAGTCTGTCTAACTATTAATAAGCCCGAATGGATAATGCCTTAGGGCTTGATCCTATTTCTCGCGGGATACGCCTTTGATAATGCTTACGTGTTCCGCATTCGATATCGGTGGAAAAATAGTATATCTGAACTTCAAATAAAGATAAATCTAGGCTTTTGCACTTATCGAATTTTCGAAAGAAAAATGATCATCTTCGGAAAATATGGAATATTATCACTGGCCGAAAAACGCCGGCATTACCTTCGAGAGTGAATTTTTGCAGACGTACAAGTATAATTACGCGAGCAGTTACTTCACTGAATTCGGAGTTCCTATACAATACAATGATCCAAACGCAAAAGTGATACGAAACTTTTTGTTATTAAGCGCACAAAGCCTTATGAGCTGGTCAATTAATTTATTATATATATATATATATAAACTCGGCCATTTTTCCCTCGCAAGGGGCTGGGCCCCTTGACTCCTCTTGCTTTCATTTCTGTCTCTTTCTCTTCTATACTTTGTATAAAATGAACAAAATTTACAACGTAATTCTTACTGGCATCAACACAAAAAAAAAAATAACATAACCACAAAAGTCCTATTCTAACATTTAACTTTCATTATATAAAATTAAGACATTTTTTCGTTACATATTTCATTACATAAAATTGTGACATTTTTTAAATAATAATAACAAAAATCCTATAAAATATAACAAACGTTACATAAAATTGGGACCTTTTTTTTGGAATGGGGGGTAGCCTAAGAATTACGTTGTAATTAATATATATATATGTGTATGTATGTATATGTATATGTATATGTATGTATACATGTATTTTGTGGGTATATGTATATACTCGGTGTGGGTGCGTGTGGTTACTTATATGCACATATGATTATTTATATACCCATACATTGGGAGTTACGAAATTGTACATTCTATTCTGTTCATGTTACAAATTAGTCACTCGTAGATTAAGTTGTAACACCGTTTCAAAAGTAGTGTTAAATTATTTACCGTAATAAGATTGTACTGAAATATACGTTTAAAGAAAGAAAAGAACTAAATTAATACTGCATGAGAGCCGCCGTTTAATTTTAAAAAACGAAGCTTTCAGTGTAATTTAGGACGCGATAAATTTTGTTTTTAACAATTTAATTATCGATTTCAGTGATTTTTCTCTGTACACATCGATGTTTTAATGCTGTTCAAGAAAATTATTTACCGTTACGTTTGTGATTAGCTACATATATTTGGCCGATAGTTTGAATAATGAAAAATATTGCTATTTACCGCGTGTATTTTATTATTCTGAAAGTTTATTTTTGCCTTATTACGAATTGCGTTATTGATTATTTTTTATGGTCCATGAAAACGTTACCAATTGTTTTGTTGTTTTTTGTTTTTTGTTGTTTTTTTTTGTTTTTTTTATGTGAATTTACATTGGTGAATTGTCCATAATAAATCTGGTAATTTCACTATATTCGATGTACCGTCTTGAATTTCAATTGTGCACTTCAGAGCGCGCCGACCAAGTCGTTCTTTAGAACTGATATAACGGGAAAAGCGCGGCACTTGTGGAACGTCGATTTTTGTAGCATTTGCCGGGTTCTTTTGAAACCGCTTCGATTCGTCCATTTATTTATTTTCACCTACAATCCATTTTCAGCAGAAAACAAAGAGGGAGGAAGAAGAAGCGGATGACTTTGAAAAGAAAATAACATTAAGCTCTTTCACTAATACGCATTATTAACTCTGATTGATGATATAAAGTTCGAATCTATCGTAAACAAATAAACAGCGAATCGTTTACGTGTTTTCAGGCTGATAATAAACGCGCGTTCAAGTGGGCTCCACGTGTTCAGCACTGTGTTTATAATCGTATTACTCATTCATTCTTTCGAGTTGTGTGTTTGTCAACGTGTATTGCGATTGCTACATGTATTAAAACATTTACTTTAGATAGCCCTCCTGCGTTCCATAAAAGTGGCTTAGCTCATGTGTGTATCTGTATTAATGAGTATTTTCGTATTAGTAATTAGTAAAATTTAATTATTATTATTATTATTTTCTAAATGAACATAATAAAAATATAAGAAATGGTAAAGTGAATGCTATCTTCTTGAAATTTAGGGATTACTTCGACAATTGAAACTGAGAATTTTCGATTTTATTGCAGTAAAAACAATTTGTTCGATAAATTGTAGAGCATTATTAAAATCACTCTATAAATGGCATAATAATAACAGCTAAAATAAATTATTTTTTTATGCGAATGATCGGCGTATGAAATGCAGACACGACTGGCACCTAGTACTGAACTTTATGTTTACATCGTACGATTAGAATCAAAGTCATATTTTTACTCTTCTTTGTTGCCAAATAATTCAATGTCAGGAAAATTTACATGCGCATATACGCAAAAACAAGAACTTGTAAAAAAGTATATAATATATATATATATATATAACGTTTCTTGTTGATAACGTGTTCACACTAAATTTCAGTCACCTTTGTTCATTTTTTTTTGTAAACGCATCTTCTATTTTTATTTAATTAATAAAATTGAAGAATATGATTATAACATATATAACTTACTCTTTCTTTTTTCCCCTACCCTGGGCGCGCCAGCGGCCTTGACCCAAACTTAATCTCTGCTTACGGACTGTTGTATCAAAGAAATGTCGGCTTTCATCGCTTTGTACTAATTTTGATCCTTGTAAAAAAATGTAAAACGTTTAGAAATTTAGACTCGTTTCAGTTGTATGATTAATATTTTTCGGATTTAATAATTTTTCCCGTTATTTGCAAGTCGAAGGCCTTTTTTTTTCCAGTTTTTTTGCAACACTTGTCAAGTGACCACATTGGCATCGCTAACACATAAACAAGAATAAAAAAAAATCCGACTGAAATTAATATTAAATGCTGCCTTGCCTCTCGGTGAATTGGAGACAACTAACAAAATACAATTTAATTTATGTTGTAATTGAAGTCAGCTAGAAGTAAAGGTATGAATAGTAAAGAGAGTAAATCTGCTTTCTATTCTATTTTATTGATACTCGGTCTTCCTGCTCCATATTGCGCCTCTTATGTCCTATCTTTTCCCTTTCCACAGATTGTTCCTATTATATTGATTATTTCCTCCTAACAACATTTGATATCGTATGAATAGATATAATTGATTCCTTCCTGTTCTAATTGTTTCTGGATAAAAATCCCCGGTTGACAGCCCCCCCCCCCCCCGAGGAGAATAAATGGCAATAATACAGTCTCTTCTTCGAGAGATGGCAGTAGTAAACTTGAAAAGTCATTACACTAATTAAATAAGCGTTCTCTTAAAATAATAAAATCCGAATAGCATAAATGTTGATATTTAATGTCTAAAAACAACACAGGCTTCATGTTACACTGGTTGCTTGTTGTGGCCTTTGCAGTTAGGTTTTGTTGATTTGATTTGATTAAATTTCAGCTGTCTGGGTCTTTTAGCTTTCATTGCCGATTTTGATTTTAATATGAATACTTCAAATTTTGAGAGAATTAAGAGATTTATGATTAAAATTCTTTAGATTTTCGAGTTAGAAATGTTACACGTGAAAAAGTTTCGATTTTCTACCTTTTGTAAAATCATCGTTGGGTATTTTGGATTTCCGTAGATATTCTTAAAAATTTAAGATTTATATGAAACAGTTTCGAATGTAAAATGTTTCGGCTGTCATAATGTTCCCGTGACTTTAATAACCAAATTTCAATTCTTTAGGTTAAATTAGGTGATATATTGCGAATTTTAATTTTTGAGCGGCAGTCTGAAATTTATCAATTTTGAGCTTATTTAGGTGAAACAAAGCGAAGTCGTCCGCCATCAATAATGTACAAAAAACGAGACAATGATAGCTTCTTGAAAGTTGGCCGGCAACTTATGAACACGCGTAAAATATTGTTTTCGTTCCAAATAGTTGATAATGATTAGATAAAATTTTTGTATTGTACATTTAATTAGTACTATGAAAGTACTTTAAGATGATGGTATTTGTATTTTGACTTTAAGCCTTTTTTGCATTATTAAATCACAAAATTATCGTTTGGCCGAAAACTTTTGACCACAACTGTAATGGAGACTTCCCCTATGCGAAAAATTTCAACACTAGACTCCGGTCGATGTCTACGTTCCTTCTTTTTCCAACAAATTTTTTTTTTATCTATCTATTCAAATCTTCATTATTGCTTTTTTCACATTTTCGTTTTCTTTTTACATCCTTTCCAACTTGCCATCTTCATTCTAATTGAGAGTTATCTCTGATCCTAACCATATTTTTGTTTTTGAATGTTCTTCCCTCTCGACTAAGCATACCAATCTATATTTTAATGTGTTATTTCTTAGGCTTTCTAATTCTTACAGCGCCTCTCTTACATCTCATCTATTCCATTCTTGACCACTATCGCGGTTCTTGGTTTCTTCATTCTGTTAATTTGTACCCGAATTAGCATCATGAACGTATATATGGAGAGTGAACCCCCTCCGTAGCTCACGCAAAAGACCGAATATTAGCCGAATACACTATCGTCTACACATTGTCGCTTTGCATTGGATTTGAAATAGTTCTAATCTATTTATGTCTTTATTTAAATTACTTGAATAGGAAAAAATGTCCCAGCTTATTTGTCAAATTTTGTATACTATGTCTCTAGTCTCCTTCGAATAATGATGAGGAAAAACTGAAAGCTTTAAAAGATCCTTGGATCCATCAGATATTTTCAAGTTTCCAGTCAATGGTCAGAGGAATTTTTTTCTTTTCATCGTTAGTGTACTGCGAAGCATTCATGGCTTGTGTATTTAAACGCCGTGCAGGGAGCACTTTGCAAACTATGTGTTCTACTTGGAATAGCGCAAGTCAGACGTGGTTATCAAGATCTTGGAGCCCTTTTGTTAATGAGCTATTTACTAACTGGAAAACGCTTTAGAGAACTTTGATCACCAAGCAAATACAAAATACCCCACAAATTCGCTTTAGAGCAAACAGCAAACTTTGTAAAGTTCGCGGAAGGCAAATCTACTGATATTGAGGAGTCACCTGGAAGGTAGTAAAACTGCTGATTAAAAGCTATCGTGGAAACAGTTCGATAGGAAATGGTCCTAAGAGGAAGCCATGATTACGAAGTTGGAGTAAATGAATCTGCTTATAATGACGGCAGCTTTCGAGTACTTTTCTGTTTTTGTGCTCGAACTATGCGGTAATGCTATTCAAGCGCAAGTACTTAAAAGAGTGCAAGAGGTTGGTTTTTTTACTGTATTGGCAGACGAAGCTCAAGACATATTCCGGCGAGAACAACTAGCGTTATGTTTATGATACGTAGACTGCCCATTTGAAAAATCAATTATCCGGGAGGATTTTCTTTAATTTATCTATGTTGAAGATGTTTTAGCTCAAACATTGGCAACGACAATTATAACGTATCTCTTATCCTATAGCTTGTGGATATAGATAAATTCATTAGACAAAGCTTTGATGGCGCTGCAGTACTGAACGGCCGATTACGAGGCGTGAAAACAATAATCGTAGGGAAATACCCGAGAGCGCAATTCGCGCACTGTGCAACTCATATTCTCAACTTAGTTCCAGCGCATTCATTTAGGGTATCTAAAGGCGACCGAGAGAAACAAACTGACCCCCTACTCTTATTAATGTCATTGAGCTTAGTACATTATGAACCTTAACTTCACAATCCATGATACCTTATCAAGGGTATGGGACTTATTTTACTTTATGATTCGCAACTGTATAGGAATCATAAAAGGTGCAATAAACATTTTTCGACAATCTTCACTTCGAGACTGCCTTTTGAAGAAAATTACTGATCAGATTAATCCATTTCATTCATCGTTCACCTCCGTTCGTGAGATGCGGTGGACCGAGAAGCATATGGCTGTAAAACGGTTTGCACAAATGTTTCCTGTCGAACGCGCAACACCTGAGACACTGCAAGAAGTTGCTGGTAGGGATGTCGCTGCTCAAGCAGTTTGTTGTGTCGCTAGTTATATTGAGAAAAGCTTTCTCATATACAACAAGCCAAAACCAAGCAATGCAAAAGGTTAATATCGATTTGACCAACATTTGCAGTTATGCAAAAACTATAAAAGCGACTTTACAAAATATTCGGAACGAAAGTCAATTCGCAGTCCTTTTCGAGCAAGCAAAGCAGTTGAGTTCACATAGTTGTTCAAAGAACGAATAGAAAGAAAACCCAGGGTAGTAATGTACCAGGAGAAACTGCCGAAATGTATTTAACTTCTTTGTTGACCATGTCATTACAGAATTCGATGTCCGCTTTATACCACATAAAGAAACGATCGAAGGGTTTCAAATGTTTCTACCCGAGAAGACGAGTAATGACTGTAGTGCACAAGAAAAACTGAAAAAAATAGTACAAATATTTCTCGGTGAAAATGTAGGTACGATATTTCTAAGTGAATATAAGATATCGCACAATCACTGGAAATCTACTACGCGAAATCTTGCCACTTCAGTAGAAGTTGTTGATAAGTACGATGAACAGTTTTTTCCTTTGATAAAGAAGCTTCTTATTATATTAGCCACACTTCCAGTGTCCACTGTGACCCTAGAAAGATGCTCCACCTATCTAAAGAGGTTAAAAATCTATATTAGGAATCGAATGGGCAATGGAAAAGCATTGGTCTTACTCTTATGAGCATTCACCATGACTCGGCGCGGTAAAACTAGATTCCAAAGAAATTGTAAATAAGTTGGCAATAAGACGTAAACGGCTCAATTTGAAATTTTAAATTACATTCTTAATATTTTACTATAACAAAATCATTGTATAAAAATATAATAATATAATATAATAACATAGAACGACCCCTACTGATTTATTTTTCTTTAAAAAAAATTATGAAAATTTCAGATTTAAACCCCACCCCCCGCCTCCACGTAGAAGAGCTATATATACATCCGCGGTTTACACAATAATAAATTCAAAACGAAGAAATCTGATTTTTTTTTGCCATAAAGAAGGAGAGGCACGTCATTTTTTGCTCTTTTTCGAACTATTCGCTAACATCGGACTTTTCGTTAAAGAAATGAAATACGGTTTCATTCCCGAAACATAGCTTTCTTTCCAACAATATATCGCATGTCTAAAAAATATATTTTTCAAATTTCGAGCTTCTGCCCCTCGAGGGCCTATTTTAAAGCTGCTGGTGGCCAAATGAACTGTACTTGTTCAGGCCAATAAAAAAAAAAAACAAAAAAAAAAAAACCCGGATGTTCCAAAATAAAGAAATATACAGCGATGCGCATTTTTTTAACCTTGTTCAAAATTTTCAGTTATAAGGAGTAGGGACAAATCGGTTTTCGCGCTTTTTTGAACTTTTCATTAACTTTGAAAGTTTCGTTAAGGACATGAAATAGGGTTTTGTTCCCGACAAATAGCGATCTTTTCATCGATATATATCGCATAAGCGGAAAAAAAAAATTTTTTCCGGGTCTAAATATAAAATAGTAAGCTCGGCTATTATGGTTTTCCTATAAAGCGGTCCTTTATGCATATATTTGAGATATGTTTTGGTTTCCTCAACTTTTTTACTGGAGATATTGCTTACTTGAACGTCCTTATTTTTGCTGTTTTTGTACTCAAACGGAGAGGTCTATGTAATTTTTTACTTTTACGAGAAAGCATCTGTGTTTTGTTTTATATTTTGAATTTCACTTTTAACGGGTTATCCGGTGATGAGTTATGAATTTTTACGTTATTTCTGAGGTCGTTTTAAATTCCATATTATATATTCGTGACGGTTTTTTAGATTTTTTGCTGGCCAGGGTAATCGGTTAGTTTGAAGTTATAGATTTTGTCTTAAGAGTATTTTAATTGTATTTTATGATTCAATTTTTTAATGTTTATAAATCAAAAACCGTTCGTGAATTATTGATTATTTTTGATATTTTTGTTGTTTCCGAATCATCTTATTAGGGTTCCGTACATTAAATGTACGGAATCCTGATAAGATGTGATATACGATGCATATAACCAGCATATGCGCGAGTAGCGATCATTCTAATTTTAATGGAATACTTGTAAAATTCGTTCAACTCACTTGTAATAGAGCTTGGCATTTTGGAATTAGTTATGATTGCAAGATTATGAGATTGCGAGATTATGAAATTTCAAGATTATGAGATTGCGTGGTTACACGTTTACCAGGTTAGACGATTACGCGATTACGGGATTATAAGATTATAAGATTACGCGTGAATTATTTTTAACCAGTGTTGAGCGTATAATTGACCACTCGTGAAAATTAATTATAAAAAGATGCTCGCAATTGAGGCTTTTAGAAAAATCGATTATCCTTTATTAATCATAATTGATAATAATTGCAATTCATAATGTCGAAGTAATAATCGAAGATTTGTCAAAGAAATCTCGAATTATTTTTCATCACGATTAATCGGTACAGGCATTATTAATCGTTTAATCTTTAAAAAATTTAATTTTTCAATAGTGTGCGCATATTGCGGTACAAAATTATATTTCAAAAAAATACATATATATATATATATACATATGTAAATGAAAAAAAATAAACCTGCTGCTTATTGTAGATATATTATAAAACTTTTATCACCTGAATGTTTAAATATTTACCGTCTTCGTGTAATCATCCGCACTAAATAATCGTGATGAATAATAATATCCGCGATTCCTCTGATGAGTTCGATTACTACTTATGCATTAAAATTATTTATGATTAATAAAGTGTGTAATCTGTATGTGCTGAAATTATTTTTATAATCAATTTTCAAAGTAATTAATTACCCTGGTCTCCGATTGAGAACGGAAGTTTCGTGTAATATTTTATTTGTAACTGATAACGGAGTATCTGGCTCTGTTACCAGTTATCGGTGATATTTGAACGAATTTCACAAGTATTCTGTTAAACAAGTTCAGTCAAGCATGGTGTTTTATGCGCTAAGGATTTCGTATGTTAAATTAAATATAATTTTCATTTACATAATACTAAATTCAAAACAAAAAAATCTGATTTTAAGTTTGTAATATATCTTGTATTTTTCACTTAGCATTCTATTCTTGTAAAGTATGTTTTAATAAGAATTACTATACTTTACATTTATACAATAATTAATTACAAAAAAAAAACAGATATTTTCAGTCCAGTTCTTTTTCACGCATCACGCAGTGTCATGCTATACTGCGAAAAGAATAAATTCAAAAATAACAAAAATAAAACATCGGAGAAATTAAAAAAGCAACGATATAGACGAAATAAATTAATTTGAAAGAATATTTTAGATGAAAATAATTACGAATTTAAAAATATGGCCACTCATGGAGCTATTTCGAAAAACCTTCTGAAAGTACTGATCTGTTCGGATTCTTTGACAGCCATCTTTAAAATACTCAGAAAAGAACGCAACATCCGATAGTCAAGAGCATAGTTAAAATCCTACAGAACACACTAAGTACTCAGATCAATTTCACATGGATATCGAGTCATTCTGGAATAATCAGAAACCAGCTAGCAGACCAGGCGGCGAATATAATGCCATATCCACCAATACCAGTACCGCAAAAGGACTTTACGAAACACATCAAAGCAACTCACGACAAGCAGTGGCAGCAACAATGGCGAAACATTCCGACCACGGTGAAGCTACGAGCAGTCAAACTGACGACGAAACCATGGGGACAGTCCAACTTCACCAACGCAAACATCAAACCATTATTTGTAGACTGCGCATAGCCACACTATCCTAACACACGGTCACCTATTTCGAAATCTTCCTCCACCAATATGCAACACCTGTCATACTCAAATAACAGTTAATCATTTTCTCACTGAATGTCCTTTGTACGCTTACCATAGAATCATAAGCAATTTACCAACAACTCTGCTCTCCATTCTTCAACATGATCTCCTATGTGACTAAACCGACTCCTTCACTTTCTGTCCATCACTAACCTCATAAATAATATTTAAGCCTATATCCCTCCCGTGCTTCTGGCCTACGCAGCAGTGAATGGCACAAAAAAAAAAAAAAAAAAAAAAAAAAAAATTATTGGTACCAAAATGTTCTAGTCTACATGTTATATTAATCCTTTCAAAAATCCAGGACTAAATATATAACTATAACACGCGTTTTACACTAAAATGGGTGATTAGCGGTTGAAAATTTATAAAATAACAATCGGTGCGAACTAATAGCGTGCAGTTCTCGTTTATTGCTCAGCCAAAAATGATAAAAGAGATCTGGGTGACCGGCCAAAGAAAACAGCGCTCAGCACGTTGACGAAGGAAATCGGTCGTATAGCGGCTATAACGATTAAGTATCGTCAACCTAAATGGACTTTTCACGAAACAAAGGGCATCGAGGGTGTAAGCCGAAAGAAACAAACAAGAGCCACTTTCGTGCGACTAATAGTATAAGGAGAAGACACAAATTGAAAAAAAAAAAACAAAAAACAAAATCATCCTACGAACCGTAGAAAATATTGAGACGCGTTTGATGAACATAAACAGGTCAATCTCTGATACCCCGTATGTTTAGAAACTGCCCGAAAAGGCACAGCGACTGTTGTCAGAAAAGAGATGTACTTTGGTACATGAATATAACATTAATTGTAGAGGAAAATGTGCGAGCCGATAAAGCCGGATCTAATGTAAAAATAAGAATAGATAGTTTGTAGTGACAATGAAGAAACTGACAATGATCGAAAGTTATCGGCGGTTGGAGAACAAAAAATAAATATAATCGAAATAATAATAATTGTAAATAGTAAATAATTGTTAATATACAAGTGTAAATAAAATGGGTTAGGTAAGGTAATCAAACAAAAATTTTTACTGAAATTTTTATTTCATTGGGATGCAGGGATATGTAATGTGCCTATTACATGAAAAAAAAAAACAAAAAATATAAATAAATAAATAAAAATATATCATTAATTAATTATAATTTAATGAGAGGGTGGTAAATGCATAAGTATCTGGGAACCTGTCGCTGGCTGGGGAGAGACGGATCAATATAGATCATGCCAGAGATGGTAAGATGAAGAGATGATTGGTAGGTCCGCGACGGGGAGGAGACAGTTCCGGAAGAAAAAAGATCGATAAATGCCGAAAAATTAAAGAAGAGATTCAGTTCCGTTTCTGCCAAGTTTGAAGTTAGTTCTCGAGTATTGTTTTGTTCGAAAGAAAAGTCAACGAGATTGCGAATCAATTCGTTGAAAAGATAGCGGTCCGAACGAAAAATACGTAAGAACACGATATAGCAAGGCCCGAGAACCAAATCAGTAGTTAAAGTTTGATTCAACGACTATAAAAATCCGTTTGGTCTCAACTTAACGCATAGCGCTCTATCCAACAATATGTCATATGGCCGGAAAGAAATATTTTTTCCGAAAGTTCGAGCTTTCTGAGGGGCTAATTTTAAGGTTGGAAACCCAGATGTCCCAAACCAAAGAAATAAACATGGATGTGCATATTTCCAACCTTTTTCAAAATTTTTAGCTATAATACTCGCGTCACAAACAGGGGGCTACATGTTAGTTCTCGCGCTTTTTTTAAACTTTTCGGCAACTTTGAAAGTTACGTTAAGAAAATGAAATACGGTTTCGTTCCTGACAAATAGCGATCTTCTCAACAATTATCACAAGTCCGTGAAAAAAAATATTTTTCCAAAATTTCGAGCTTTCGGCAAATCGGTGGTGTAATTTTAAAGCTGGAAATCTGGATGTTCCAAACTAGAGAAATATACGGTGATGCGCATATTTTTAACCGCGTTCAAAATTTCCAGCTATAATACTCGCGGCGCTGGGGGTACGTTATTTTTGCGCTTTTTTTGAACTTTTTGGCAACTTTACATAACTTTTGTACCGTAATTTTTTGATTTTATGAAAAGACTTCTGCATTTTATTTTTATATGTTGAATTTCACGTTTAAGAGATTACCTGGTGATAAGTTATGAATTCTTTAAGGGTGATTTTTGAGGTCGTTTTAAATACCACATTATATACTCTTGACGGTTTCTTAGGTTTTTTGCCGCCCACGATAATTGGTCAATTTGAAGTTATAGATCGTTTTAAAGGGAATTTACAATTAAAATTTATGTTCCAAATTTGAAGTTTATAAGTCAAGCCGTTTCTGAGTTATCGGATATTTTAATTGAATATTTTTGCCGTTTCTGAACCGTCTTATTAGGATTCCGTACCTTATATGTATGCGGAATCCGACAAATCAGGATGATCACCTTGTGATTCCCACTTTTTTTCTCTGTATCACTGCCGTCATCATCGTTTATTTTGGGATAGTCGGTGGAGTGTGTGCGGCACTGTGTCGTGATGATGCGTTAATTATGTTATCTCGATAATGCGCTTTTAAGATATCGACTGTTTTCGTGTCTATTTTTAGAGTTTAACGTTCGTAATGAATTCCCATACAGAAGTTGAAGTGCATTTAAAACATAGCAAAGGACTGGGGAGATTCTTTCGATTGCCAGTGTGTTTCATTTCTTTCCGGCCAATGTTACAGAACGAATTTACATTAAAGGTTGATGAAAATGAAGAATCTAATAATTAAGTCTGGTCGATACAAAAATAGGAACACGGGGAGCTGGCTGTGGACCTATATTTAGAAGCGGCCCGAAGTTATTATTATACAAATTTCATTTGGTTAAATTTAGTGCCACACCAGGCTAATTATCTGTGACGTAAATGTAGCAGTACGTTTTTCGGTTAATTTTTAATTTATTGATTTTTTTTTTTGATTTTTTTTTTTTTTTTTGATAAAATAATTGGGGGGGGGGGTATTAAGTAAGAACGTAATTTCTCTTTATTTTAATAGGATGTTAGCTCAAGGAAGAACAATTACTCTTTTTCCGCATTTGTTTTTTATCGTTTCCGTTTTAACTCGTACTCAAAAGTTGAATTAATATTGAATAATTTAAATTCGCTGAAACAATTTATTCCTCGCTCACTTAATATCATGAATTTTGCGACGTAGCTGACTCGTTTTGCGTTTTCGAGTTTGTAACGTTGAATAAATTTGAGATATTAGCTAATAATATTGCACGTAATTTAAATATTTTAAATGATAAGAGAAAAATATACAGCTATAGATATAAAATAACTGATTGAAGCAATTTTAGCGAATGGTGGCCTCAGAGAATATGTTAAATACCGATATAGATTTTTAACAACACTAATTAATCTCGTCGTATTTATCTATTCAACTGGCTTATTGTTCCCTAGTTCGTTCGGTACCTGGACTCGAATGAAAAAGGAAATAACTCGCTTCAGCCAGATTAATGTGTATAATGCCAAGTTGAAAAAAATTGAAAATAAATCAAAAAAATTGCATAGGATTCTATTAATTTAAAGGACTACTCGAAAATCACTACTAGCGCGATTATATTAAAATTTGAAAATGAAAAATAAAACAAGTATAAAGAAAAAGGGTAGTAGAAAAGATGGACAGAATAAAAATAATTCGAAATCACGATACTCTTCATTGCTCGTTTAGATATGATTAGTATTCCGCTCTTTAATATGCAAATTTGTTAATTTGTTAGTGTGTGCACATCTTAATGTTATTAATTATCGTAGCAAGAGTAACAGAAAACGAAACAATCAAATTATTCTGTTGGTAATTAACGATTTAATGTAAGCGAATTAATTATTAATCGATTTCATTAATGAACAAAAGATAACTATAATTTATATTTATGTGATACTAAATTCAAAACAAAGGAGGAGAGAGAGACATAAACGTCTTTATTTTTGCTGTTTTTGCGGGGAGTAACTATTTTTTTTGAATTGCAATATTTTGATTTAATGAAAGAGCTTCTGCATTTTGTATTATATTCTAAATTTAACTTTTAAACGATTATCTGGTGATGAAATGAATATTGTAAGGGTGATTTTTGAGCTTGTTTGATATTCCATATTATACCAATAATCGGTTATATTATTCTTTCATAAACATTTCGTTATCATCTTTAGATATTAACAAGACTAATAAAATAACCAGAGTTATAACGACAGTTAACTTTTCATCCGTCATAAATTTTCACAGTTCAAATACGAAATAAACAATTATATAAAAAATACGAATAAAGGCATGTTTCAATTAACAAAAAAATTCAATAGCTGTCTGCAGCAGTTTAATAATTCCAACATATCTGAGGAATTCTCGAAGGAACTTCTGCCAGTCTCTCTCAGGGAGCACGTAGCATAAACAAAACCGCAAAAACGAATTGGCTTCGAGATATTAAACTTTTACAGTCAGCTAGGCACGTGATCGTGCTGATTCTTAAAAACGAAAATAAACTTTACAAATGTGTCGACTGCAGCTTGATTTTAATCTATTTTATCGGAAATTAAAACTATTTACAAACAGTAGATAAACTTTAAAAATCGCTATCAAACAACATTTGGCGCCGAAATAATTAACAAAATCAGTTAATTATCTGAAAGAAAAAACATCAAAAAAAAATAATGAAACAAACTCAGTAAAGGATGATGTTTCATGCTCTGAGGATTCCATGTATGTTAAATTGAAGATAATTATAATTTCTAATTTTTCGCGACACAAATAGAGGAGAATTTTTGTGCTATTCTGAACTTTTGGCTAATTTCGAAAGTTTCCTTAAGGAAATGAATTACGATTTTATTCCCGACAGCGATCTTTGCCCGGAAAAAAAAAAAAAATATTTTTTTCAAAAATTTCGAGCTCTCAGCACCTCAAGGGCCTAATTTTAAAGTTGGAAACTTAGATGTTACAAACTAGAGAGGATGAGCATCTTTTTAACCTTGTTTAAAATTTTCAGCTATATACTCGTGACGCAAGGGGGGATACGTCACTTTTAAGCTTTTTAAACCATTCAACAACTTCGAAAGTTTCATTCTTCGTCTTCTTCTGGTACCCTACGTCATTGACGCGTCGCCTGTCTTTAATGTTCTGCTTCTTGCCGCTTTCACTAAATCTTCAAATTTCTTTAATCCTCTCCAGTCTTTTATGTTCATTATCCAAACTTCTTCCTGCCTCTTGACGGTTTACCTTCTATTCTACCTTGTAGTATGGTTTGTAAAATGCGCTATTCTTCTGCACGGATTATGTGAAGGAAATAAAATAAGGTTTCGTTCCCAAGTAGCGATCTTTCCATCGATATGATGTTCGGAAAAAAAGTATTTTTTTTTAAACTTTCAAACTTTCAACGCTCTAAGGGCGTAATTATAAAGTTGTAAGCTCGTCTATATTTTCCTTATAAAGCGATCCTTTATGAAAATGGTTGAGATATGTTTTGGGTTCCCTAACTTTTTTACTCAAGTTATTACTTACGTGGAATTTTTTTTTTTTTTTTTTTTTTTTTTGCAATTTTTGGTCTAAAAGTGTGAGTGGGTAAATAATTTTTAACCGTAATTTTTTGACTTTATAAAAGAGCTTCCGCGTTTTGTTTTATATTTTAAATTTCACTTTTAACGGGTTATCTGGTGATGAGTTAAGAATATTTTAAGGGTGTTTTTGAGATCGTTTTAAATTCTATATTGTATATTTTTGACGGTTTTTTAGTCTTTTTTTTGCCACCCAGAGTAATCAGTTAGCTTGACGTTATAGATTGTCTTAAAGAGAATTTTAATTGTAATTTGTAATCTAATTTTGAAGTTTATAAGTCAAATCGTTCTCGAACTATTGCATATTTCAATTGAATGTTATCTGAACCATCTTATTAGGATTCCGTACATTATATGTGTACGCAATCCTAAAAACAAACATTAAACGAATAATATTCCTTCAAATCTGAACGAAAGGTCACAAAACGAGAAGTTTAACTGTAAATCAATGAACGTGTCTCTTTTTTCTGATCCAGTTTTGACAAATGCGCCAAAAATTAATGATAAAAAAAAACATATTTTCCGTTTTATGTTGTTCCTGATATGTGGTAAAACATCCTTTTATCTACTTAAGAACACCAGCTTATATCGTAAAAGGGAAATACGGAGCTATATTATTATTATCCAACAGGCGACATGAAAAGAGAATATAATTTTGACATTTTTATGTCTTTACTTTGGCACATTCACGAAATGGAGCGTTACGAAATAGAGAATGGCACGCCTTAAATATCGAATTCGAATTGACACAATTTACTTTGGCACATAAACTCGAAAAGCGTCACGAAATAGAATGGTGCGCCATAAATATTGAATACAAATTGATGCATTGTGCCTACGAGGGTCACGCAGAAAGTAAGGTTTCAAAACCTGTCGCGTTGGCGTAATAATGTACGAAAATTAAATTTAAAACTTACATTTTATTGCTTGAACATTTTACAAAGTTTTTGATATAAGAACGATTAACTTTTCGACACTTACCCTATAACATTTTCCGTCCGGTCCAGTGACTCGATATTTTTAAGCAATTTTTTTTTTTTTTTTTGTTTCAATTGAAAAAATAAAGCGTTATCACTTGGGCAAGGTCCGAACTGTAGGGTGCATTCAATTGACAACTCGGCGGTAAGTTCTTGGTAATGTTCGCTGTGAGTGGCCGCGCATTGTCATGCAACAGTTGAATTGCTTTCTAAATTTTTATCTCTTTCCTTAAATTGATGAGTGTTTCCAGTAGTTTAGGCCGCTAATGGTCTGTTCACGCTCCATGAATTCCACTAAAATAATAATAATGTGATCCCTTTGTTATCTCAAAACATCAACATTGGGCGGATTTTCTATAAGATTAAACTAATAACGACGAAATAACCAAACTGGTCTCGTTTTAAAGATAAAACTATTACATTTAATAATTTTTTGTTGTACATTTGGAAAGAATGACGTGTTTTCATGTCTTTACATTGGCACATAAACTCGAAAAGCGTCACGAATTGGAGCGTCACAGACAAGCGTTACGAAAATTTAATGTATTTACTCAGATACGACTGATTACTAATAAAGACCGATTTCCCACATACGCGAGTATGCATTCAACAGAAGTAGATTAAAGTGTTTCCTATAACGACTTGTAGAGAGACCTGTGAAGATCGTAGGTTTGTGTATTTCAAAAGTCATTTCCTCACTATTACTAATTCTTTACGATAATGATGTAAATAAGGAACCTTGTACTAGCGGTAGTTAGTTGTTAAATGTATATTTTTGCGTATACGTTGCGGTATAATATATATAAAGGAAATCACTGGTTGCACGGCGACATTCTCATGTCGACAGAGGCCGCGAAGCGAACGACATTCTAATGTCGGTGGACGCGTGAATGACTGTACAAAGCCCACTTTTAAGGGAAAACATGAAAATGTCTCACTGTGTTGCCGCGTCTTGTACGCAAGCTGATTTCGAAGATTCTGGAACAAGTAGATAGTAGACTTTATGAGCTAATGTTTTTTCTTTTTTTTTTTTCCTTTATTTCCCGATTGGAAGGTCCTATTCGTTTCAGTTTCGTCGACGAAAGTAACGGACAAAACAGCGGTCTTCTATCCACTTGACAGAGTACGGACACGATGGTGTTATGCTTATACGTGGATTTAGAAGCGTATGCTTTAGCGATTGCGCGGGTGCTAGGAACTGTGGAAGTCGTGTTGCATGGTTCAGGTCTGGCGGGAGTTCATTGTTCAGGAAATATAATTTTTACGAGATATTGTACCGAAAGCTCCGCTCGCTAATCGTAAGGCAGCATGATGAGTTGCGTTGAGTGACGGAAGTACGGTCCTTAATTCTGAAGAATAAATAGCTACGCCTTAATTGCATTTGGATCGGACGAGAGCTCGATACAGTAACAACGGCTATACGTTGTTCTTGTAAAACTTGTTCTCCAAGAGAGACGTATTGCGTGGAATAAATATGACGAGATTGTCTGCAAATAAAGCTGGTCATACTGGAGATGAAACTTCCTATGCTACTAAACACTATGTGAAATAATTTAGGGCTTATGACCGAACCTTGTGGAACTCTATTAAGCAACTGGCGACAACTGAAACTAACGGATCCGAAGCGTACCATAAAACTTCTATTGCTAAGAAATTTATCGATGAATGATAGGAGTCGACCATTGATGCCCCACTATATAAGTTGTGAGGTGGCCTGGTTTTTCCATATTGTGTCAAAGGCATTTTTTAAGTCGAAAAATATTGCGAGTATATGTTGTTAGTTAGAAATGGATTCGTAGATGGCACTTGAAAGAAACGCTAATTGTTCTTCCGTTGAATGTCGTGCCTGAAAGCCTGCTTGCTTATGAAGGGGTCATTTTTAGTCGTGCAATATCCGTTGTAATCTGCGGATGTAAGTGATATAGCTTTCCGGCCGGTGTATTGGTTTCAGTGGATTGAGCAGAGGGATGATAATTGCTTGCCACCAGCTTTCCGGAACAACCCCACATTTCGATAACTGATAAAAGAGTTCGACTACGTGCTAATGATGTCTATGTTATAATCTTCCGTATCTCCATAGTTGGAAGAAAAATGGTTACCTATAGCGGGAGGGTGGCTTTGTACAGTTGATTCGAGGAAAGCTGCGGAGATACCTGACAGGTCCGCAAGACAGAGACCACCTGCGGGAGGAGATATGGTCTTTTATTTTCCATTGCGTGAATATGCGAAATAAACAAAATAACGGCTAATAGTCAGTCACGGCGAATACATTGAGGCGCGTTTATTTTTTTAATTTCATATCTTTTATACTTTTAGAAACTTATTTCCTAAATGTTGTGCACTAGCACAGATGCAAGCGAGTTTAAATCGCGACTTCAGACTTACTCCATACTATTATGGGTACGGCGAATCCAAATTACTCCTTTTATAAATGATGAATTACTTTTCGATATTAAGAATTTTAATTTTCATCGAACAAAGGAAAAACCTGGTTTATCCTTCTCTTTTTTTTTCTTTTCTGGATAGTACAAAACCTGCGTATATTTATTAAATCTTCATTTAGATTGTAATTTATTTATTCTAATTAGAAAAAAAAAAAATTAATTTACCGCTGTAAAAATAATTTTAAATTCTAACTTTATTATGTGCTACGAGAAACAATTCGTAAAGTAATTTGGAATTAAAGCGAAACATTGATGTGGCAAAATAAAGAAAAAAGGACTTATTTTTACTTCTGTACACTTATAATTTATTCGTCAAAATAAACAGTTTAATTAATTTTTGCAGGTTGAAGCTGGTGATGTGATATTGCAAGTGAATGAAACGGACGTTATTAGATGTAACACCAAAGAAGGTAAATTTTCGGCTTTTAATCGTTCTATTCATTGTTGTATTTCAGGCGTTCCGTACGCAGTTGTTTGTTTGCAATTATTTCTTTATTATGCTTCCCTTTTCCTAAATTATCCGTGGTCTAGATCATCAGTGTAGCTACCTGCTGACTCTAATACTGGATGGCTGAATTTACGGTGGCACACGATCTCACCGCTATTTTTGTCTTTTTGATACTTGTAATTAGTTGTTAGTTGTTTTAGTTGTTCTGTTTCTTATTTAGGTTATTTATTATGTGCCTCCCCACGCACATATATATATATATATATATATATATATATACTTTTTAGGGGCTTCAAAAAAAAAAAACTACGTTCGTCGTATTTTTTTTTATTTATTTATTTTTTTTTTTACTCGCCTTACCGATTTTAATGATACTTTGTTCATTCGAATGTGCACCATTCAGCGGTAGTACCATGTGGGTATTCTGTTTAGTACCGGTAAACACAGATATTCATGCGAGTATATCATTTCATCATTTGAAAAGTGGTGTTATCGCCGGATCCGGAAGATACCATGGACTAGAAAAATGAAAAATGCGGAAGTATTACAATTGATGAAGATGAATCTGATATTAATGGATATAATTAAAAAACGCAAAATTAATTTCTTTGGACATTTCATGAGAGGATCAACATATCACCTTCTGCACACAATTATGATGGGAGCGGTAGAGGGGAGGAGGGGACGAGGAAGAAGGAGGATTTCTTGGCTCCAAAATATTAAGCAATGGACTGGAGTTACAAAAGTAGAAGAATTGTTCCAGATTGCAAGAAATCGAGACTCATTTCGTCATATGGTTGAATCCATGAAAAGTGGTTAAGCTATACCCGAATCGGGTGCACGAAGAAGAAGAAGAAGAAGAATATAAACTTCGTCTTTTGGACCTTAACCCCGTGGACCCTCAAGTACTAGTTCCTCTATAATGCTAATAGATTTTTTTTCTTTTTTTTTTTTTGACTATGTCATTCTTATTTTAAGTTTATCAGAAATACTGCATAATCTTTAATAAAAAAAAAGAGTATAGCCAGATAAGTGTGTAAAATCGGCCACCCCTCGATTTGGCTGGAATTTGGCCCATATGTTTGTTTTGCCAAAAAACTGCCTCTTAACCTCAAAAAACGTGTTTTTCGGTTTCTTAACCATTTCGTTACGAATTATGAACGAATTTTGGAGAACCCGAGTCGCGGTTGAAGGGAATTACGGAGGTACACATAATCTAGTCATTTATAGAGCCCCTCAATATGAAAAGTTTTGTCCAATTCAGAAATAAAAATTGCTTTTTCTCGCAGATCGCAGAATAACTTTCCTGGAAGTTTTTTTTATCGCTAAATATAAATTTAAGGTTACTTTCGACTCTATACATATTGTGCAAAAGGTAGAGTAACTTTACGTAAATATGTATTTCGGGCGTACCAGCAAAATATGTTTTACAGTTGAGTACAAAAAATCGTGTGAAATACTTCAAAAAATAAATATCCGGATTGATTTCGGCTGTTAAACTTGTCCTTTTGGTGTTAATTTCGTGTTATTGAGTCACATGCCCCATGACAAACTACACCAAGTATGTATATTAAGAGGATGTTTGGGTCGCTAAACTCATTTTTTGGATTAAAAATGTATTTAGTATATTATAAAGTCCTAAAATACGACAAAAAATAAGAATCTGCTTGTTTTAGGCTGCTAAACATTTTTTTTTTTTTTAGGTTAATTTCGTCTTTTTGAGCCATATACCGTGACAAGCTGAACTAAGTATGTGTACTACAGAGTTTTTTTAGGGTTGCTGAACTCCTTTTTACGACCAACATTGCGTTTGGTGTACATTAAAGTCCTTAAAACATCGAAAATCGCTAAAAATTTCATTTTATTGTCATTTTGACCACTTTCCATTCCAGCAAAAAATCTGTAAAAATTCAGAATAATGACTTTCCTCCCATAAAATGATATTATAAGTTGCAATATCAAATTCTTCCACAGCCATAATTTTTAGGCGAATTTGGAATTTTCAATTGACTTTTAGGTTATTTCTTTGCCCCCCGAGAGGCTCTATAAATGACTAAGTTATGTGCGTCTCGTAATTGCCATCAACCTCGATTTTGGGTTTCCAAAATCCGATCATAATTCGCAAAGATATGTTTAAAAAACTGAAAAACATGTTTTTTAAGGTTAAGGACTCAAATTTGAGCCGGCAAGCTCAGAACTTTTAGAATCATAGTTTTTTGGAAAGATAAACATGTGAGCCAAATTTTAGCCAAATCGAGAGGGTGGCGATTTTACACACTTTTTTTTTTTTCTTTTTTTTTAATTTTTTTGGGCGCGCCAGCGGCATTGACCCAACAACAACAGAAATTAAGGAAGGGGTTAAATAAAAAGACGATTAGAAATAGAGCTTAGGAAAGATTGGAGTACAGGGATTATATCTGGAGATGGAAAGGAAAGGACCAAAGAAGAATTATACGGAGCAGGAAGACCCAGTGCCAAGATTTTCGAGTACAAAACAGAGCGCTCGGAATCAAGGGCAGGACATTCAAAGAAGATGTGGTTTGCATCACATATGAGAGGAGAGATGGAATTATGAAGGGGACAATCGGGAGAAGGGGACAGGGAAAAACGAAAACGTGAAGAGGGTAGAAGTGAGTGATTAATACGCAGTCTGATTAAGGAAATGATCGCGGAGCGTTGATAAGAATAGGATTGAAACCACGGCTGGGAAGAGGGAACCGGTTGAATTTGAAGATAATGAGAGGCGGGATTAGAAAATAGGGAAGGATAGATGTCCGACCATAGTCGGGAATGATTAGCTGAGGAAAGAAGGAGGATGTCCGAGGTAGGAATTTTGCAGAATAAAGGACCATCGCGGGCGGCCGAACGGGCTAAAAAGTCCGCTAACTCGTTGCCCTCGATGCCAGAGTGACTAGGAAGCCACAAAAGGTCAATAGTAATGGAACGGGATGAAAGTAAATTGGATATAAGAAAACGAATTAAAAGAATGATAGAATTGGAGGAATGAGAAGGAGGAGAAGAGATGGCTTGAAGAATACTTTTGGAATCGGAGACAATCAAACATTTACTGACCTCTCTTATGGATGGAATGAACGAGACTGTGCGTAAAATGGCGATAGACTCCGCTGTGAAGATAGAACAGAAGGAAGGGAGCTTGAAGGACTCAGAGTGATTAAGTGAGAGGGAGGTAAACGCGCCACCCACCCCATTTTCGTTTTTAGAACCGTCAGTGAAGAATGTTAGATGAGAAGGGAAAGATGTGTCCAGCATGTGGAAGAATTCGGCTTGGATTGAAGAATGTGCGGTGGAGCTGGTTTGGAGAGGGAGAGAGAAGAGATTAATAGTCTGCCAAATGCTGGAAAAGTCATGGGAAAAGTAAGAAAGCTTGGAATAAGAAAAGACATAAGGCGAAAAATTGGAGACTCGAGCTGCTACGAGAGAAAGGATTGGGATTTTGTGAGGAGCAAATCGCCATTGGTTTTTAATACTAAGATAGGAAGAGATAAGATTAGATGAGGACACAGAAAGCCGTTTAATTAGAAAATTATAACCAAGCTACGATCTGCGGATAAACAGTGGTTGCATGGCAGATTCAGAGAGGATAGCAGGAATGGGAGAAGATTTTAGCGCTCCAATGCACAACCGAAGGTAGCAGTTTTGAACTTTGTCCAGTTTGGTGAGGAGAGATTTAGAGGAGTTTCCATAGATGAAGGAGCAGTAATCGATTCTGGAACGAATTATAGCCTTGTAAAGGATTAGGAGAATGGAAGGGTCACCACCCCATTTGGATGGCGAAAGGGCTTTCAGGAGATTGAGTCTTTTGAGGGAAGAATTGTAGAGATAGTTGATGTATTCATAGAAAATGAGTCGGCTGTTGAGAATAACGCCAAGATAGCAGAAGGAGCTGACGAGCGGAATCGGAATGTTAGATGAAATATTATTTACCAAAGCTTGATTGTAGGGACGGATGGAGAACACCATAGAAGAGAACTTAGAAGGAGAGAGAGAGAGAGGTGAATTGAAGCGAGGGAGATACTAAGGATAGATAAAGAGTTATTCATCTCTTCGTTGGCGGCGGCCACATCATTACAACTGGAGTAGATGAGGATATCGTCTGCGAAAAGGAGAGAGGAGGAAATTGTAGGGAGGGAAGCAATATTAAGGAGATAGATATTGAAAAGAGTGGGGCTAAGACATGATCCCTGAGGAAGTCCCCGGTGGATGCATCTGGAAATGACACGGGAGGGAGTAGAGAGGAAGAGGGATCTATTTTGGAACAAGTTTAGGATCAGAAAGATGAAATTAGATGGAACGTTAAGCCCAAGAAGCTTGGCGCATAGAGTAGGAAGGTGGACATTATCAAACGCAGAGGAGACGTCAACAAATGTAGCAACAGTGAATTTTCTTTCTATGAAAGCTTTGTAGACGTCTGATAGGAAAAGACTGATGCAGTCGACCGGGCCCAACCCCGGGCGAAAGCCAAACATATTGTAAGGAATTAGATCATTGTGTTCCAGCCACCAGACGAGTCGCTTGTTCACCATACCTTCAAACAGTTTACGAAGACAGGAGGCTAAAGAAATAGGACGGAACGTAGATTGATTTTTTTTAGGTATAGGGATGATAACAAAGTCATTCCAGGATTTAGGTGTAGATCCGGAGAGTAGGAAGGAGTTAAAGATATTCAGAAGAAAATGCAAAGAAAGCGTGGAGAGGTTTTTAAGTATAAGGAAAGATATACCATCTAAACCTGGTGAGGAGTTGGAGGATTTATTAAGGATAGATAGTAGCTCATCATAACGGAAAGGAAGAGATAAGAAGTGAGACTCTGAGTTGGGTGTAAGAACAGGAAGCGAGATTTCCTCAAGGGAAGGAGCGTAGGCGGGCGCGATAGAATCTAGAAAGGAAAGGAGATGTTGCAGTGCGGGAGAGGGATGTACCGGGCGCTTGGAAAGGGGAGAAGTAAAAGCCTTAGCCATCTTCCAAATCTGCGAAAAGGGAGTGTCTTTAGAAAAAGCGGAACAAAATTGTTTCCAAGAATTTCTCTTAGCCGCTTTAAGAACAAAGCGAGCCCTCGCATTGGCTTCTTTGTGAGCAAGAAAGTTGGACATTGAGGACCGCGAACGAAATGATTTGAATGTAACAGTACTTTGTTTGAAAGCCTGTTTACACTCTTCGTTCCACCAGAGTGAGGAGGCAGAGGGCGCTTTTCGGTGATGATTATTGGGAACAAGCGGAGAGGATGAAGAAAGGGACGAATGAAGGGATTGAGTGAACAAGTTGTATTGGGCTATAGGATCAGAATTCGCCAGGATGTGAGGTAGAGAATCGTCCATCAATGAACGAAATTTGGTCCAATCAGTTTTGGAAAGAATCCATCGAGAGGAATGGAGAGGCTTGGATTGGGTAGGAGGAGAGACGTCATTAAGGGATAGGAGAATGGGAACATGGTCACTACCAAAAGTGCCCACACTTATCCGGCTATACTTTTTATTATACCAATATATGTAGGTGAATACATCCTGTTTGTTAAAATGGTATAATAAAATAAACTTTAATAACAAACAATATAGATCAATAAATTAGATAAATACCTATTTAGAAACGTTTTCGGGCATAACCCATCATCAGCTAACACTAACTTAAAGGAAACTTAAAACGTTTTAAGTTTCCTTTAAGTTAGTGTTAGCTGATGATGGGTTATGCCCGAAAACGTTTCTAAATAGGTATTTATCTAATTTATTGATCTATATTGTTTGTTATTAAAGTTTATTTTATTATACCAATATATATATATATATATATATATATATATATATATGCGTATGTGCGTCCGCGTGCGTGTGTGTACAAAGTATTCCAAATCAGCTGTCCACCGATTTTAAAATCTAGAATATCTATTAAAATGAAAAATTCGAAGTCCAGTATTAGTAAGTAAACTATACCATATGGAAATGAAATATTTTCGATTTCCGTCCACCACTTGAATTGGATTCATTTTTGCTTCACGAGTACACCTGATTTTCAACTTTTCTCAACATCAAAAATAGTTCTATCGGATAGAAATTTCGAAAATGAAGAAGTGAAGGGGTGGTCGTGTCACACCTATCGAACTTGGACGATGTTTTTTTATCATGTAGGAATCGAAAAATCAGTTCATATGTATAATAAGTGTATAAAATCGCTTGGTGACTTCGCGAAGAAGTAATATAAGCTTATAAAGTTCATTTTTTTTCAGGTTTTTTCATATTTGTTCGATTTTTTTTCTTCGAATTTATGGCATATTATAGGGAAAAAAACCTCCCGTATATTGCTGCTTAAACGCTTACCAAGTAATGTCTTCTGTTATAGTTTGTTTTTATTTTTTTAGTCTTTTAAAAAACAGAGGTTATATGTTTTTTCACGCATAAATTTTGCTAATGTGGGCGATTTTTTTTTTTTTTTTTGAATAACTTTTTGTTCATTGGAAAGTGTACCGACCAATGGTGGTACTGTATGCGTACTAGTGAACATCGGTGAACGCAGACTCAGTAGTCATCAAATTACGTGAAACAGGGGCCCTGTTTAGAAAAGAAGCCGAATTAACTTCAGACGTTGGAAACATGAATATTGAACAAAAAAACTGATTTTTACTATGGCCAGACAAAAAATTAAAATATTGTTAATGTACTGCGGAAATGTAGATTCAAATGCAGAAGAATAAATTTAAAATCCCCATACCATCATTTGCAAGGGTTCATCATTGATGGAAATATTACATCTCAGTATTAAACTATGTATAACTTTTGATCACGTGGCGTGATAACAACCTTAGTTTATTAAAAAATGTATCGATAGTACCGATGAGTACCGGTCGATGTCGATATTCAGTAGTTATTAAAACAAAACGTAAAAATAAGCAGTCTCCTTAGAGGGGAATATACTAGACAAAAAATGTTCATTCGAATATAGCGAAAATATGAACTTCCGAAATTCTAAAATTAAAAAGGCGACGAACAACTTTATTTTGCCAACGTTAATACAAATGTAGATTTGAATAAAGATTATTGAATACCAAGCTCATCACTGACGAACTTGAATATAATTCTTGAAGCCAGAAGGTAGCAGCATTTTTGGTTGGTCCATCTATATTTTACTTATAAACGTTTGCAAAAAAACTGTGAAATAAAATTGTTTACAGTAAAAAAGTGACTTCAGATTTCCGTTAAAAATTGAATAGAAATGCACTAAAGAGTAATAATTACTCTATAAAAAGTAATATGTAGTAATATGTTTTTTACAATAAAATACGCATAAAGATATTATGATAATTCTTAAAAAACTTTAATACTTATTAGAGTCGGCACTAAATTCAAATTGTAACAATATTCAGAAACTATATTAGATGAGTATATAAATACGACGAAGGGTGTTCAATAAAGACTGTCATAGGCTGCATAACGTCGTTTATTTTCGAGATTTCACACGTTCGATATAGTTACCTCCCAATTCGGTGCACTTGAGCCATCGTTTTTCCCCATTCGCAAAACAGCGCCCAAACCAGTTTTTTGGCATCCTTTGTAATATAAGGTTTGTACTTCATTTTGCGGCTCCGTAACCGACTCAAAATGGCGACCCTTGAGATCTTTTTTCATACCAGGGTGTATAGGAAGAAGTGATTTGGCGCCATATCCAGACTATACGCTGAGTGGGGTACTAATTCGATGCCTCTACGTTGCGAGAATTCCATGACAGAAAGCATGTGGACGTGCGTGTTATCCATATGCAATTTCCAATCGCCGTTCTTGTATTCCGGAAGTTTTCGGTCAATGTGAACAACTTTTTTCAGTTGTTTTAATACCTTTACAAAATATGCCGAATTCACTGTTTCGCCTTCAGGGACATAATGCACGTAAATCATGCTCGTTTTATCGAAAAATTCCACGCCAGGACCACCGTTCAATGCCGCGCTTTTTTAATTGATACACGATGAAATATCGCATAACTGGATGCCTAAGAACTGAGCGAATGAATTTTAATATCTCTTGTTGCCGTTACTACCTGTCTTTTTTTTTTTCTCGTATGCTTTCCCTATATCGTACTGGTTTTGGATGGTATGAGTTCCAGCCATCACTGATCTGTTGTTATCTGCGTAATAAGTTAAAACCCAACAAAAACCACCGTGCTAGGAAATTCATAAAACCAAAGTAATCGTCCTCAGTGAACCATCTCTATGCAATAGAGAACATCAGTTCATTCGTTAGCAAATGCTTCTGTTTACAATTTTGTTTCTTTTAATCAAAGATGATGAGATGGCGGTTTCACAATATAGGCAAGAAATGGTAACGCGGAAATATTCGCACGCCAGTTATTTTCTAGTCATACTACATAGTGTCCCACAAATTATACAACATCCAATTTGTGGGGATGGTGTCAAGATTAAGTAGTCACGGAAGAAGACCCTGTAACCATCTGTTCTTAATCAACTAAGAACTTGGAATTCTGTGCGAGAGGGTCCTCCGCTGATAGGTAATAGTTATTACGCTATCGAAACGTGCAATTATTTTGAAAGAAATAAAGCGTCAGAAAGGTAGTGAAGCATCGGCCAGCATTAAAGAATCGGAGATATTTAATCGAAATGAGTACGTAGTATTTTAAATATTAAAGGAATCTACTAATTAAGACGAACTTGTTTATGAACCTGCCTAGCGTTCCGTCGGTGATGATGCGCAATCGCCCGATTAAAGATTGACTGGTATATTGCCGAATTTTAAACAAACTTGAAATTTATTATTTAACACTCTGTATAATTAAACTATAAATCAAAAGAGCGCTGGTACGGAAAATTGATAGTAATAAGGAATTACGATTCTGTAAAGGTATTTTTTCCTGTTTTTTAAATCAAATATAAGAGGGAGTAATATTAACCCGGTTTTCTTTGTTAAATTGAAATATAGGTTTTTTAGTGACTGGACGGTATTATAGTATTTCTAGTAGAACCATTCTGTGAAAGAGATGGAAAATGTTCCTTCACTGTTTACTTAGAAGTGTTAAAATTGTAATTTTATTACAAGTGTAAGCGATTTGCAATAGGATAATGTATAGGAAAAACAAAAGCTCATGTTGATCTGTCCAACAGTCAGTGAGGCTTCTGGAGAAATATTTCAATTTATATTTGTTTGTAAAATAAACGGATTATTGGTTTATACATTGTTATTAATTATAATATCTTTATGTTTGTTTATGGAATATAATTCAGCATAACTTATTAATAATACAAACTTACTTAAGCATGCTGAATTATATTTCATAAACAAACATAAAGATATTATAATTAATAACAATGTATAAACCAATAATCCGTTATTTAAAATTAACTTATAATCGTTTTAATTCTTAACTTTTTAATATTATTATATTTTTTATTAATTTAAATTCCATTAACAACTTTTTTAATTGATCGACTTTTATTGATCTAACGATTTTTATGTCATACTAAATTAGCTTCTTCTTTGTTTACATTTTGAATTGATAATAGTACATCATAAATATTATAGATCACCTTTACGAAACATGTTGGCATTGTAATATTTTATAAATAATAATTTCTGTTAATTTGTATTGTTTCTATTTTATTATACGTGAATATAGAAATGTTTTTGATACTTAATAATCATAAGATAACTTCCAAAAAGCGCCAACAAAACTAAAATAGAGAAAATTCTACTTATAATATATCAGTAAAATGATATACGTTCTGAATAATTACAAACTTTTTTCTGTAGAGAAAGAATGAAAGAAGAGAAAAAAGAAACAGAAGGAAAAAAAATCACTAAATAAAATACATTATGGGAGAGGAGGGGGACTTCCCAAAGAAATTAAATTTTTAAAGAAGCTACTTCTAGCATGTTCGTATATAGCAGAGTTTCCTAACCTTTTTTTCGTCGAGCCTCCCCGAATTATAAATAACATTTTTATGCCCCCCTTAATTTTTCATTAAAAAAAAAAAAAACGCACATTGTTTTAATGTCACTTATTTATTTTAATTCTAAGTTGTAGAAAATAAACTTTAACCAACTTTAAAACGTTCTTATCGAAATAATTTATTATAATTAAAGTACTAATGAGATTCTTGAGCTTGCATGTTCTGCATCAGTTGGTTGATTTTAGGTTCAGTTTCTGCCAGAGCTATCGTCAGGTCGCTATCAATGGCAAGACGATTTCGCTGCTTAGTTTTAATTAAAACCAGAGCTGAAAACCCTGTCTCACATAAGTAAGTCGAAGAAAAAGGAACAAGTATTCACAAAGCAAGAGAGGCAACTTTGGAATTAACAAGGAATCGTTTGATCCAAAATTTCTCCAATATCAAGAGATGAAAATCATCTTTCGTTGTCGAATCAACCTTCATTTCTAGAAATTCTTTCTGAACTTGTTCTGGTAATTATAAGACATCAACAACAAATGAGTTTCTGGTCGTGTGACATATTGGTGACTCTGAATTAATGTCTCGATAGTATCGGTGAAATTCGTTTTCCAGCGCTTGCAAATGAGTTTATATTTCAACTTTGAAATCTTCGTCCAGTTTTTTATTTTTAATTGCTTTGAATAGTCGAGAAAAAGATATTATTACATTTTCAGCAGATACCTGTTGATTCCAAAGTTGAAGCTTAGATATGAACCCTTGAATATGATCATAGTTACTTATTACGGTGTCGTTTCTGCCTTGAAGCTTCAAGTTTAGCCGATTAAAGGCATCAAATATATGAGTTAAATAGGTCAACCTCCATTGAAATTGTTCATTGTTGAACATTTGCAAAAAATCTCTTTTTTTCTTTGAACTCAAGAAAGAGGATGACCTTTTCTTTCAATTCATAAAGGCGAGCCAACATGTTGCCCTTAGACAACCAGCGTACTTCTGTGTGAGATAGAAGAACTCTGTGATCAGAATCAAGATCCTCGCAAAGTAAACTAAATAATCGACTGTTCAAAGCACTACTCTTGATGTAGTTTACGATCTTTATAGCGAAGTCCAAAGTCTGGCGTAATTTCTGTGGCAATGTTTTGGAAGCCAAAGCTCGTAGATGAATAAAACAATTAGTACACACTATCGCGGAATTCTTTTTCTTGAGCTTTTGAGCTAAGCTTGATCGTACCCTATTATTGCAGAGGCGCCATCTGTGCAAAGTCCAATGAGTTTATTCCAATCCAAATCATTTTTTTCGATGAAAGCAGATATTGAATTAAATATATCTTCAAATTCAGTGCCTGCTGTCAAAGATTGGGAGTACAAAATCTCTTCTTCAATGTGATCTCCACTGACGTAATGAACATAAACTATTAACTGTGCACAATTCATGATGTCGGTGGATTCATCGCAACTAATGCAAAAAATGGTGATAATTTTACTTTGTTGATTATTTGTGAAAATTTTCAGATGCCTAAAAGGTCATTTTCGAAGGCATGTCACATTATTTATTGAACACCCCCGTCCGAAGTTTAATTTACGCGTTAAATTAATTTTTCTTTCGCGCCTCCCTTGACATCTTTCTATGCCCCCCTGGTTGGGAACTCCTGGTATATAGTATAGTTAAACAGTAAATTCCCTCGAAAAGTTAAAAAACTGCTAAGTATTACAATGAATACCAAAACTGGTGCAAGAAAATTGAAACATACTAAAAGGCTACCCCACACGCAAACCACTAATGGTAGTCGACGTACTTTATAGGTGTTGGAGTACAGTGACACCACGGAACGGCACTAAACACAGACTGTAAAATATTAATGTTTTTATTAATGCCGTGGTTATTTGAATAGCTAAGGTGGCATCTGTAATTAAAATGACTGAACTTCAATATAGCAAGGCCACACTTAGACTGTTGCTAATATTAAACATTTTCTACCATGATTGTTCTCGATTTTATTATCTGTGCATGATAGTTGATAACGTTATCTTTTATTAAAAATTATTTTTCTTTCTTCATCTCTTGATTAGTATCCCCATCCCTACAATAATATTCAACTGCGCAGTTTTTCGCTGGCGGGAAAATATGAACGTGCAGAAAATCAGACGCGCCAAGAATCAACCATGGACCAACTCTAATTTTAGTGCAAAATGTTGCGATAATCATATATTAAAAAAAATGATAAATATAATTATATATATATATATATATATATATATATATATATATATATATATATATATATATATATATATATATATATGTATATATTATATTAATGACATCATTCTTAGTCTGACCGCCAAAAATTTTTTCTGTCACAAAAACTTGTCACAGAACACGATAGGCTATATGTTAAATGGATTGCTAGGAAATGACAACTTAATTTTTATATAAGAAGACAAAGTACCGACAAAATGGATTGCTTGACGTTGTCAATTTTCCTATACGAAGTATAGAAAAGATAGAACTGGGAGTTCGGGGCTGTCCTCAGGCAGGGTCAAGGGGGCGGAACCTCTTAAGAATATATATATAATAGCCCGCAAAAGAAAAAATAACAAAAACTGATAATATGGTCACAAATATAATTTTTTAAAATATCAAATGGTAATATAAAATTAATATAATGTTATTAGGGCAGAGAAATTAAGAAATCTCTGGTTAGCGCCAATGTTTATAATAATATTATTTATTTATTTAAAGTCGCTCGGCGGCTAGGGACATTTGCGACGCCGAGAAGTTACATCTTATAAGTAATAGATTAATACGTGAAAAGTAGCGCCAATGTTTTTTTCAACCATTATTTTAAAAAATATTTCGATCTTATTCGGAAAAAAAAAAGATCCACTGTAGACAATTTCGGATTCTAATTTTCTCCCCCAAAATATTTTACATATTCAAATTTAGATTATAAATGTTCATATCCATTTTTTTAATAAATGTTAATACAGAAAATACTAAGAATTATATGTCCTCTAAGGGCGAATCTATGAATCTTAGTTGTAAATCTTCTGACAGTTATGATTGTACAGACCCCGATTAATATGGATCGTTTTTGCGTTCCTTTTTGGATTTTCTTTTAAATCTATTTTTGTTTTTATATTGTAATATTTACCCATGTTTTTATATTAAATCTATCTGTATTCTTTTGTTTTATTTTTTAGTGTTAAAATGTTTGCGACTATCAAAGGATCCCGTGTCTTTGAAGCTAAAAAGAGGTATATTTTATAATTACTTTAGTTTGCTATTTATGCAATTTTTTATTTTTAATGTTTCAGGATGGGACTATATATATATATTTTTAATTTAATTTTATTTATCTATTTTTTCCGGATGCTGTTTATTGCTAAAATGGTCCAAAATGCCCGTATATAGTTTGTAGCCATTAAAAATGTTTCTTTTGTTTTTTGTTTTTTTTTCTATTAGAAAAGTCACTGCCATTCCGCCGTAAGGGCACAGTGGTTTTTACTCGAGATTAGTTAATAATAATTTTTTATGTTGCGGGATTGAAGCGTCGTTACAGCGAAAAAGTGAATTGATTTTTGCAGGATGTGTTCATATATCAAACAACAAACGTACCCAATTATCAAAACCTTTTCCTTTCTACAGCGCTAGCATGATTTCTATAAGCGAGTCGCGAAGCTCATTAGTTACTGGAATTTGAATCCGCCAGTTACTCTTAATTTTGAATTTGATATTTGTTGTTACGTCTGATATTGGAATTGAAACGTTTAGCTGTACAGCTTCTGATTCTAATACTTTAATACCATTATCATCTAGATTTGATAACTCTCTACTACCATAATCCTTTTCGCCAAGTTGTTTTATATCCTTCCCTTAATAATTTTTTTCTTCTGAAGTTTTTTTTTTTTTTATCGTATTTATTCTTTTCCCATTTTTTTCTTACGTGAAATCTATCAACCTTTCCCCCAAAAAAAGGAAATGTATTTTGCTATTCTAATCGGGTCTGTGTTTGGTAATAATTTCATCGTGAAACTTTTTTCTAATCTAAATTCCATCGATTGAACTTACTAATCCCCTGATGATGGATAAGTAATCGAGTTTCTAATAAGTTTAAAAAATAAGTCAGTTGATATCGTAACTTGGAACTCATTTTCAGATATTTTATTTTTCATGATTGATGTTTTTTAGTCATTGAGATGGATAGATAAATGTTTCTAATACATCGTAAGATAAGTGATATACGTTTTTTCGTAAGATTAAATGTTAAAAATACATGTATGAGAATCGATAAGGAATTCGGAAAGGCAATTGTTGGAGAAATTGAAAAATTTGCAATGTTAAATTTTTACTATTTTTGTTTTTTATTGTCGTAACGTTAATTAGCTGCTTTAGTCGTCACGTCTGGTCTTATTAGGTTGTTTTTTTTTTTTTTTTTTTGAATATCATAAAAATAAGGGAAAAGTTAAAAAAAGTTGTAAACATTGCGAACAGCTACGTGTCCGAGTAGTTGTGTTAAATCAGATTTCGTTAGTAATAGTTATAGGTTACTTCTTCCGGTAAACAAGTGGCGTCGTGTATTTTTCTGGAAACATCATTCTGTAAGTAAAGTTTGTAATTTTTAAAACTTTGAATGAACAAGGTTGCGTATATTTTACGCATTACAGAACTGGTATTTTTATTATTTTTTTCTTGTTTTCGTATTAAATTACTACAAAAAAAAAACAAAAAGGAAAACAAAATTGTACTGGAAATGTACTAATATGCATTTTAATTTTTGTTTTACGTGATAAGTGGAATTCGTTCTATGCCTTCTAAATACGGCAATATTTGGTCGAAAGTAAGAAATAAATTCATATGTAGAAGTGATTTTAATTCTAAAAGTGTTCTATGGAAGTGCTGAATACAGAAAAAACCTCTGGTAAAATACTTTCGGGGATAACAGCACAAAAAGGCTGTTTTTAAGTGTATAATGAAAGAAATCTTACGTGTAAACAATTTTTGTAAGCGCAAGAACATTGAAAGAAAAAATAAAAATAATATTGCGGCAATAATTGACAATTTTATATCATGCGTGTACCAGCAGTTGCTGGCCGGAACACTCGAACACAGATCCCAACAAATATTTTTCAAATCAGGTGCCTGTTACCGACCATATTGGATGTAAATCCCATACTTAAAATAACAAAATCATTTCTATAATAAATATAAACGGGGCAGATTCTGGTGTATTATAAACAACGATATCATCAAATTTGTATATGAAAAACAACAATATCATCAAATTTGTATATGAAAAACAACAATATCATCAAACTTGTATATGAAAAACAACAATATCATCAAATTTGTATATGAAAAACAACGACGACAAAGCTAGACTTGAAGTGCCATCACCAAAGTGGCGTGCGAATGGCCGCGATAGTTCAATTTTTCTTTTTTTTGGTTTTTTTCTTCACCGTGACGTGTGATACCTACAATTATTTGTCTTGAATTATTTGTTTCGCGTTTCTATTTCGAATAGCTTTTAAACGTATATAATGTGATTGCATTTAAAAGCGGTAATTAGAGATTGATGAAAAATAAAAATTCTTCAATTTATCGACATGAAGTTTTTATTGCAACACTAGAGTAACACCGGGGTTTCTCATAAATTTTAAATTAAAATAGGGTAAATTTAAAAATTTCACTTATAAGATACTAAATTCGAACCAATACCGTTGTGCGTCAGTTACTTTTTTTTTAATCCCCTTTTGGGCACGCCAGCTAAGGGCCGTCAGGTAGTAATAAAATATAACAAACTTATAACAGGCCCTTGTTCAATCTATCGTGGTGCGTGTGCTAGGGCAAATTCCACCACCGCGAATAACGCTTCAAATCTAGGGACAACAAACATCCTTTCTCAGATCTCATTTAGATGACTTGCATATATTCTACAATAGACATACGAACCTCTATGGTAACAAACACGGAGTTCAAGAGGAAAAAAAGAGTGGTTGCAAGGGCTACTTTCAGATTATGTTTTTGCTGACGCTATGTCGCTGAGTTGCTTAGTCGTAAGAATAAATTATTAGTAACGATGTGACCGTAAAAGGAACTATTGTGAAAGTTGAGCCTTAATTTATCGACTTTTTTTTTTTTTTTTTTATCTCGATAACATTTTCGGCTGGTAGGTGATCGAAAAAACGTGTACACCGTGCTAAAAAATACATAGAAATAATTTGTTCGGAGAATAACATTTAAACCCGCTAGGTATAAAAGACACAATCCACGATGGCTCGATACAAAAAGCGACTCAATCGAACTGAAGAGCTACAGTATCAGAATAGCTAATAATAGGCTAAACCGGATGATGATTGCAAAGTGAAGGATTTTGTGGACGATCGCTTATAAAACATACTCTGCATAATTATGGAAAATACTAGTTAGATGCATTATCTAGAAAGACCGCTACAGCTTCCTCGTACGGTGTTTTCACCGTAATAGGACAAGTATCAAACCATCTAAAATCAACAGTTTGCAACAAATCTCAAAAAGGGTGAACAAGTTAACTCTACTTTTCAGAAAGCTGCTGTGTTTCTCTGTTACATTTGCAGAAAGCGTGTTATTCAAAAGAGTGAGAAAAATCGATTACATCAAAGGAGCTAAAACACATCAGGTAAATCTGCAACTTCATCACGTTCTCATCGACCGATCGGTTTTTAATTCAAAGTTTTCGAAAGACTATTATTAAGAAGAAGATAATATCGGGGAAAAAAGTTAATCCCGAATCTCGATATTCCGCCACCCAGAGTACCGTTTGTGTGTGTGTGTGTGTGTGTGTGTGTACGGGGGGGGTCCAGTCTGGACAGAGGCAGTGGGACAAATGTATTTCTTCTTTTTTTTCCTTCTGTGTACATTTAAAGTGTACTTAATTTAACATTGTTTACTATTATTCATATTAAATGTTGGGTGACTCCTTATATCTAACATAGAATTAATGTTTAAATATAGTACATAATTAAATAATGGTGATGTTGTTACTTAATTACAGTTAGTATTTATTATTTTATTTAAGACTAATTTTAATTATTGCTTTGTTAAGAGATTCAGACCACTCGGTTTGATCTGCAGTCTACTGATAGAATCTTTTCTTCGTTGTAACAGGAGATTTTTTGTTTTTTGGCTTATTATCGATGGTGTGTTAGTGCTGATTTTATATTTTCTCTTAAACTTATTAGCAATATGTAGTCAAAAACAATGCGATTGATGTCGTCTATAGCATTTTTTTTTCGCAATATTTACAGTTAGGAGGAGTGTCTGTCAACTCTGTTGAGCTATTCTCCCATGGCACCGTGCCCCCGGTGAGGACCGCCACAGGTCTGTCTACTAGATGCTGTATCATCAGTTGTTCAGAAAGAGCTGGTCTGTTCCACGGTCTTCTGTGGAACAGGCTTTATTCATAATGTAGGACTCCCATTATTTAAACTGAAATAAATATTCCCCTATCGAATCCTTATCCTGCCGTGAAACATTATTACTGTTATACGTAATAAGCAAGATGCTCTTTGAAGAACGGAAAATATCATCTCAGCCTTTGTTTCGTAGGGAAGCCTGTTGAATCCGATAATTCAATTTAGCAACGACACAAATTAAACTACCCTGGCTACATCGACGTATGATGTAATTGCTCTCAAATGAGATTTATGCATGTACGCAAATATACATGTAAATACTCAAAGAATAAGTGTTTAATGAAAAATGTCAACATTTTGGTAGTGATGGATACCTGCACAACATTAAAAATAAATAATTCTTCCGAAATACTTTACGTGGTGGTCAGGATCACAGACGAAAGAACAGACGCTAGAGTGCAGAGGACAATAAGGGGACGGGAAAAGAGCAAAACGATACCTTGTGGATGGGAGTAAAGTGTGATTGAACCGCAGACGGCATATAGCAATAATGAGAAAACGTTTTAGGGGTAGGAAAATAATAGAACCGAAATTAAGAAAGGTGTCTGGGCTGATTATAGAGGTAAAATGAGTTAGGATTAGAAAAGGAGCGAAGATGTACATGCGACCAAATTTTGACATGCGTTTTTTTGGAGAGGGAGAAGTATGTTGTGTCCAGGAATCTTTTTAACAAAATGTGGGAAGTGTAACGCTGAGCCTGCTACGGAATCCTCCACCGTCTCGTTACAATACCCGCATGACTTGGAATCCAAAGAAGAACGATGGAAATGGAATGGGAAAAGGAAAGATTATAGATGAGAGAACGTTTACGGGAAACAATAAAGTCGAGGGAATACGAGGGAGAAAAGGAGAGGATATAGCTTGAAGAGCAGTTTTGGAGTTCGAAATGATTAGGTTCCTAGAACAGTCGTCGGCGGAATGATGTTTCTTAGTTCACTTCGTTATCTCTCGTCACAGATTTTCGGGCGGAAAAAGAATGCGTCTTCGGTAAGTTTACATCAATAAATGTAGAAGATTTGATTAAAATAGATGTTCACTTCAAATTGATAAAAATTCTGCACGTTTGTCAGCCTCTTCATCGGAAGTAATATCCTGTTGAAAGCAGATTTTTTTTTTTGACAACGAGCTTTTTTTTTTTTATATATATATATTAATTTACAAATATAAATCTAGGCGCCGTGTGTAACTACCTGGGCTATTACGGCACCTAGACTCACTGGAAATTACAGAAGGCGGTGCAGCCTGTTCGATGCTGTAAAATTCAACACTGCCCGAACACAATCCGGGGGTGGTTCGACAACAGACGGTAGGGTGAGGTATGACTAGAAGTACGGGAAGTGGGCCGGCTTTAAAATAAATGGACGACGAATTGTGCTATCAAAAAAATCCATTTATTTAAAAGATCGGCATATATTTATATTTAGACGAAAACTTGGTAAATATTTAGGGCACCGGCTTGTCAGCTTAAGAAAAACGAACATACGCATTATCTATTGTCAAATTTTATGTGAGCAGAAATTGTCAATTTTTCGACAAATAATGAATGTTTGTCATCTCGCACAGTAGTAAAACGTGTTGACTTTCTCGAGACCAAGTGACTGCGCGGTGTGATGTGTAACGCCATCTTCTAGGCACAAAGGGGGGTTGTATTTTTAACATTTAGTTATTTCGATGTTATGTGCAATATTTATGAAATAAACTCACAAGTCGGACACAGTTATCGGACTAGTGTGCATTTTTTAGTTGACGAAAATAAGGAAAGCGGTCCTTGAATGGGCAGATGGCCAGTCACCGATACAAAAAATAAATTTAAGAAGAAAAAAAATTTTACCAAATACATTTGTTACTTTTCAACATTTCTTGTAAAACGGCTGCCACTTTGAAAATCAACTATCGATTATTTATATTTTCAAATTAATCCGTACGGTAATAAAAGCGATATATTGTCCAGTCTGCACGAAGTTGGCGATTTTACATTCCGCCTCTCTTTGTGTCGTTTAATAAAAAAAAAAAAAGGATAGTAATCAGTTGACCGTGTATAATTTTCGTTAACTTTTTTCCCTAAATAAAGCTTTTTTTTTAAAACAAAAAAAGCACGATGATATGCTTGGCCGCGAGAAAATAGGAAGGTCTTAAATTCAAATTCTTTCTGGGATCAAGCCGCTTTTACTGCTGAACGTAAGCCTGAAACCGAATTTTATATAGCAAAGAATGAAGATCTTCATTTAAGCGAATAAAACAATACTTGTATTTATATAAGATGGTATAATATTTGATAAAAAGGAAAATCTTAACATTCTGTTCGTTAATTAGTTAACAATAATTAAATCATGGAAAACCTATTAAGAATAACCAAACATTTCAAAATTGAATATTGATACGTTATTATTAGTTCCCCCCGCCAGGGATGCCAAATGTAACGGTATCTTTCGTTTATAGAATGCCCTCAGGAATGCCAATCGGGAGGTCGTTTTGAACTCGTGCATTTAAATTGATTAAATTATTTTTTTAATATTATTATTTAATTAAGGAGTAGAAAATGTTGTGGTTTCTTAATTATCCAATCTCTTACATCAATTTTTCTTAATCGACCGACCGTTGAAACTGCAGGATTTATAACTTTACAAAAATAATACGGCAAGTAACGATTAATTAAATGTAATATAAATGATATATACACTCGTATCATTCTGTTGCGGCTGCTGGGTGGTCGGTGTTTTTTGCTGGCAGGCAGGAGTGTGTAACGCGCAATAAGCAGAATTATTAAAATATATTACAAATTTTTACGAACTTTATTAATTACAAAACTCGAGTTTCGAGGCGATCACCAACAGCTTGCTAGATTGATCTTCCTTCGGTTACGATCTCGTTATTCTTACTAAAAGTGTGGTCGATATTCTGTCGCGACATGACGAAAACTATTTTACGATTTTTTTTATTTTTTTTTTCGTGTTATGTCTCCTCCTCCACAACTGACGTACCAATCAGTTCATTTGCTGTCTTTAATCACTGCGCTCATCCGGAAAATGCGAAATCGATCCGCATCCGACAACCCCCAGCCAGCAACCAGTTCTCAGTTTCTCACAGTATCACACTTTTAACATGCTCTACTTTTAATCAACATCTTTATTTATTTATCTTATTATTATTATTTTTTTGTAACGTACACATTACAATATGAAGTAAAATATGCGACAGTACTGGATTTTCAGATGAATATCATCCCCCCATATTGAATCCGAGAAATAATAAAAATGAATGCACCACCGTATGTACTATTTCAGGTTTCCTTAAATTTCAGAGTACTTAACATTTATTCATTTCTTTTTTTAATTGATGAAGATAGGGAATATTGCTGAAAACACTTTTCTAATACGTTTATTTATGTATTCTCATTTTGAGGGTTTGTCACATTTATAGTTTTTAATTGTTCGCATTATTTTATCTTACTAAATGAAAATCTAATTTAATCGTTCATTTTATTTAATTCGATGCGGCACTTTCAAAATCTTGTGCGGCAACATTTCTAGGGCGCTAGTTGGGAGATATGGAGTCTGTATTCCTTACGCATGAAATGGAAGATTTTTTATTTGTTCGAAAAATTCCGTATATATATATTATATATATATTTTTGATAATAATTAATTTTTTACACGCTTCATACATAATGTTGTTGGAGTTTACGCAATTCCGACTAGTTCCGTTCGGGATAACTAGAATTTTAAACGTGTTTATCGTTAACAATTTGCTTTTACAGCTTTGCTATATCTTGACGATCGTTATATCTATTCCTGTTTTCCCCATAAATCTATCCTCAGACGTGCTATTCTGCAGTGAAAATTTTTCCTTAATCTCCGTTTCCACTCGTTTCCTTTCAGAATTTTAAATTTTTTCATTCCTTCTCATTTTTTTCTCCATTTTCTTCTATTGCCACCGTAATTCGATCATTCCCAGCAGCTTTGATTTCCATCATGTTTCGGCAATTAAAAATACATTAGTGGAATTGCCGATGCCTTAGCACTAAAATAAGCTCTTTCTGTTTAGGCTGTTGGACCGAAGTATTGCTTTATTTTCAGAAACCCAATTAAAGGATTCATCCGACCTTTTGATTTCTGGGAATTTTTTGTCTTATTCTAACCGCATGGACGATTATTAGAGTTCAGCTTTTCGAAATAATTTTTCAGTTTTTAACTCATAACATTCAACCATTCTTTTCTCCTAACCCTTCCTATCCAAACCTTGTCTATTCAGTTCTTAAAAACCTCCGGTAGTTCATTTAGGCATTTTCCAATGAAATTAAGGAGATTTGAAGTTGGGAGTTGGCCTACGAGATGTTGCGATGAGAGGAATAAATGCGGATGTCGTCTGCAAAGAAAAGAGAACAGGAATTCAAAAAGACAAAGACGCAATTTTGATAAAATAGATATTGAATAAAGTTGGGCTAAGGCAGGAACCCTGCAGTAATCCACGATAGATTAGTCTAGTGGCATCCTGAATGGGAACGGAAGGAGTGACCGTTCGGCAGAGGAAAAGATTAATAAGAAGGGTAGAAAAATGAGCCGGAATGTCTAAAAGCATCAAATTAAAAAGAGTCGGAAGATGGACATTGTCGAAGGCTGCCGAGATATCAAGAAAGGAAGCAATAAGAAATGTTTTGACGAAGAATGACTTGTAAACATCTGCCAGGAATGCACTAATACGATCAGGAGGGCCACGACTAGGGCGGAAACCAAACATATTACTGGGCAATAACTTGTTATGTTTTTAGTCACCTGAAAGAAGACAAAATGCGACGTGATTTTCATAAAAGTTAGGAACGTAACAAGGAGCAGTGGAGTCAATAAAATAGATTAACTCATCATCCGAGAGATTACAGGAAAGAGGGAACTTGAAAGCCTTGGCCATTTTCCAAACCTGTGAAATAGGAGTAGAGCGTGAGAAGGGGGAGCAGAAGCTTTTCCACGCATTTTTTTTTTGTCGATTTGAGGATGAATCTGTCTCGAGGATTGGCTCTTTTATGAGAAAGATAGTTGTTGAGTGTAGAGCGAAAAGATCTAAAAGTGGTTAAATTGAGATCGAAAGCAGCCCTACAATCCCGATTCCACCATAAAGCGGAGGACGATTTCACTTTTTTATGTGATGAACGACGGACTGGCGGAGAAGAACAAGTCAAGGCAGAAGAGATAGAATCAATGAAGAATTTATATTGGGAAAAGCAATTCAAGGAAGCAGGGATAGAAGAGAGTGAAGAATCAACGGAGGAACGGAATCAATCAATTTTAGAGAGAACCCAATTTGGAGTATTAGGAGGAGTGGGGGAAGGGAAGGAGGAGACTTCATTCACTGAAATAATAATAGGAACATGGTCACTTGCAAAGGTGCCGTCTAAAGTACACCATGAACAACTGAGACCAAGATTAGGAGAGGTAAGATCAATAGAGCTAAGAGTGACTTCTGATGCACGTAGGAGAACCATCATTGAGAAGGAATAAATCATTCTGAAGGATGAAATTCTTTAAGATCGTGTCATTACTATCGTAATTGGAACAACCGCATAAAGGCGAGTGGGCGTTCCGGTCACCACCTACGAGAAAAGGAGAGGAAAGGGAATTGATTAAAGTTAGGAAAGGGAAATCACGCAAATCGAAAGTCGGAGGAATGTAGACAGAAATGAAATGAAAGGGCCTGGAAGAATAGTTAGGAATAGAGATGTGCACTAAACTGGGATAAGGAGGATTAGAAAGAATCAAGGATTGAGAAACATGGGCTAAAAACTGGACATCATTCCTTACTATAAAGTAGCTGAACCATCGTAGCAATCGCTGCTGTTGGAACAGACCAGAGAGAATCCATTAAAGCTGATGTCAGAAGCGCTTGTTAACACGTTTCAGAAAGAATCGCGATGCTAATATCATATTCATCCGACAGCCGTTCAAAAGAGTTCCTGTTGGCCTTAATGCTGCGACATTTCCATTGTAGAATCTTAAGATGATAAGGCATAATAAATACTTAGATAGGCGGTAGTTGGAAGAAGAAGTAGAACAATGGAAGGTTGAAAACAAGCAATAGGCCAAAGGAGGAGGGAAGGTGAAAAGGGAGAAGAGAAAATAACCACTATTCCATTTCCATAGACCAACGAAATAAAAATAAAAATTTCGAGAAAAGAGGAAAAGATAGAAAAGAACAAGATAAGGAAAAATACAAAACAATAAAGCACCCTCTACTCAGATAAATAATTGCGCGAGTGTTGTGGTATGCTATCAACTAATCTAGTTAAAGACAGCAAGCAACACCGACGCGCTATGAGAAGGTCGGTGCAGAAATAGGAAATAAGACAATGAGAAAGAAAAAAGGTATAAGCGGCGAAAAATACCATAAGGGTGGCTCCCATCGCTCAAAGAAATCATCGCGTCTAGGTTCCCGTATGCTATTAACCAACCTAGTTAAAGGAGGCAAGCAACATCGAAGAAGCGCCATATAAAATTGTAAACGCGGCAGCATTATGCCGAAGTAAAAACTGAGGACAAAAAAACCATGGCATTGGTTTTACGGAAATGGAACGAAATGGTACGTAAAGGGAAGAGAACATTTAGAAAAGAGGAAAAAAGGAAAGAGAGAACAAAGTAGAAGTTAGAAATAGAAAAAAGGGCAATATCCACCATATCTAAGATTGAAAAACTTTTTTTTTTTTTTAACTCCCCTTGGGTTTACTACCAGAGAGCATTAGCCCAGCAATATTTTGTCGACAATGCAATCAAGGAACACCCCTAAAACAGGAACAACTAAAAGAATATGTAGAGAAAGAACCTAAGAGGCGTTGAAAGGAGCAGGAAGACCAAGCTTTAAAAAATGACAATAAAGTAACTCACGCTCGCGAGATAAACCGGAACCCTCGAAGAGCACGTGATTCGCATCACAAACATACTGGGAACCTTCAGGATCCAATGAACAAAAGGGAGATGCAGCCAAGAAAAAGCGATTTAGAGAAGAAGGAAGTAGACTATGCGAAAAATGGAGGCGAGATAATTTAGTAATTATGGACCGACGCAAACTAGGAAAATCATAGAACCAAGGACGAGAAGAATGAGCAGAGTTAATCAAGAGATAAAAAGAATTAGGATTAGCGAAAAGAGAAACATAAACAGAGTGCCTAAGATGGCAAGATTTGGTTGAAAGGAGAATATTGAGTGCTGGAAACCTACTAATAAAATTTCCATTGGAAGCAGCAGCTTTAGAAAGGAGGTCGACGGCTACATTTCCATCAATGCCTGAATGTCCGGAAATCCAAAGAAAGTCAATCTGGGTAGACGTCGATGAGGATAGATCATGGAGAAGAGAACGAATAGAAAGGATGATAGCATCAGTGGAAGGAGAAAGGGGGAGATAGCGCTAGAAGAACATTTAAAGAGTCAGAAACAATAGGGAATTTGGAAGGATTGGAGAAGAGGAAATATTAATAATGGCTTGTAAGATGGCAACAGATTCCGCAGTAAAGACAGAACAAAAGGACGGAAGTGACAGATGGATTATATTTTATTCCCCAAATTTGGAATATCAAATTTACTGAGAGCGGTTGGCAAAGTAGTGGATAATACATTATTAGAGGATAGGGAGGAAGAGTTATTAGGAGAAACGTTATTAATAACTGAAGCCGATTCAGCATTTGTGGCATTAGAGGAATATGGACATATGGGAGAATTGGAAGAATGAGAAGGAATAACGGAACGGCATGACAACGTTTAGGGTTAGTTTGGAGTAATAAGAATTGAGGGGATTGGGTGCTTTCGAAGAAGAATGGTGTTTTCGAGATGGAATCCTGACATAAGAGGAAGAAGAACTGCTAGAATAGTTCTGATGCCTCCTCTTTGTAGTAGATGCAGAATTTGGCAAGACTGGAAAATTAGCGAGATTTAAAACTTCTTCAAAGGTGCTAACTCTATTATGAAATTTTTTAGCTAGAAACATTGGACGTAAATAAGCAATATTTTCTTTTTCCAAGCTTTCGACCAAGACGACGATTTGACCAACGTAGTGATCGGGGACAGTAACAGAGGAAAGGCTAGTAGACTTGATAGGAAAAGCGGGAGAATTGCTGATAACATTCGTAATGGAACCGGCCGAAATATCCATGTCGACGGACTCGTTGATATTTTGAACGGGAGCATTGTTGTCTTTCGTGGCAGAAGACAGATAATTATTGGGCAGTTTTGTTTATTTTATTCGTAGATTTAACCGGTGCGGCCGCATTACTGACACTCTTGGTAGCCGGGCGAAGAGAATGAGGTGGAGGTTTACCTCTCTATCAGACGAATTCGGCATAAATATAAATTAAACAAACAGATAAAGAAAATCGAAAAATCAGATAACGACGGAGCGAGAAAAGAAAAAGATTAGCGCGAGCGAAATAAAAATAAATAAAAGAGATAAATAAATGTAACGATCTCACCGAGTTCTTCAGGAACAATTAAACTCAACGCGAGTAGACTTTATCGTAACGAGATAACAACGAATAAACAAGAGGGGTGAGAGTATACAACTCTGTTCTACACCTTTTATGATCTTTAGGGTTTCAATCCTCAAATCTTGATTTACTTTTACCTCAGCCTCTTGTTGCCAATACAGATTTTGTATTATTCGGATGGCGTTTCCATCAAGTCCAGTTTCTATCAGAATTTTGATAAGCGGATCATGTTTTACTGTATCGACGACTTGGTATAACGTGTGTATAACCTCAAAAACATAATTTTTAAAACTTATTTTTTTCCTTTAGAAATAATATCTCTAAACATATGAGTCATCACCAGCGAATCAGTATACATAATAATGAATGCTTACGCGAATGGTAGGGGAATAAAATTACTCACCCATGTTCATGTCTACCTCTAGTGAATGTAATAGATTTTAAATATCTAGGAATATATACATATCGATAAATCATTAAACTGGAAAAATCACATACAAAACTTAAATTCGAAAATAAGGCAGTCAATTCCAGCGTTATATAAACTGAAGACGGTTCTTTCATATGAGATATTACGGATATACTTTAATGCATTAACAATGTCTAGAATTTTATATGGGATCCAAATATGGGGTGAGGCTAAAAAAACGGAAATCAATAGAAAATAGGTAAAATTCAGAAAAGGTGTTTGAAACTTATGCTACCCCATTGGATGCGGAGTGATGCTACATCAACCTGATGGAAGGAAAATAATGAAATGTCTCTCAAAATGCACTATAATTATTACAGACTACTTGAATTTAAATGCAATAAAGTAAAAAATTACCTTCCAGACCAAAAACTCAACTAACAAGGAATCAAAGTCATCCTAGAGGGGTAAATCTACGAATTGACAATACAGATGATTCGGTTCTAATTAAATTAATGAGTACCATAGTCACATAATAAACGAAAAACAAATTATGGTATGGAAGAGGGAAGTGAGGAAGTGGTTGAAAGAATGGTGCAAAGATTAAGGAATTTTGCTGCATCCTCTTTTCCCTTTATTATTATTGCTGCATTGTTTAGGGCTAGTTTAGACCATCTATTTACCAGTTTCCTTTTCTTTTTCTTTCCTGTACATTAATGTATGCGACGTCTAATATGTAAGCGGCCCCTGTGTATGGATGTATTATTGTGCTATTTATATATATATATATATATATATATATATTTGCGTCGATTGATATATTTTATTTTTATTTTTTGGTTTAATAAGTTCGATTGAGCTAGTAAGAATGATTAACTGTAATTTTGTTTACTAGAATAAACGGTAATAAGAGTGTTGGGCGCTCACGCAACGGGCATACTTGCTTAGTGAGACCCGCAACTTATTTATTTATTATAAAAAAAAAAAAAAATCTTTATGAAAAAATCAGACTTATATAACGTGTTAGGATTATTATGCGTGAAGTTTTTTAAGCCATAATACGTTACACAATATCTGCTTTTCACGATGGTTTTTTCCATTATTAATTTAGGTAAAATTTAATTTCATCTAGTACACGAATGTAGAAAGTTTCTTTTTTTGAGGGAGGGGGGGTCGCAGGAACCAAAGCTAATTTATTAACTCCTTCGGCCCGCCTTTCTCTTAACATACGGATGGATGGTGATTAGAGTAGTCCTTCTAGAAACACAACTAAAATTTCAGTTTTTTTATACAATTTTTTATTTTATCTTTTTCGTTTCTCTTTAGTGTTGTTTGTTTTTATATGAATTAACGCGGCTCTCAAACTACCCTCCGACCTTTATGGTAAACAACAACAATTTTAGTCCAGTTATATATAGTTTTATGATTTTTCAAAGCTCAGTATTTTTATCTTTCGTTTTTTCAAAAATATTTCGCGTTCATCTAATGAAATTTTGCTCGTGAAAGTTATTTCTGATAATGCCCGACATAATATTTTTTTATGTTCGTTTGAAATTCGTTTTAGGCGGTGCAAAAATGGGTTTTGATAGAAATACGCAGAAACGATACGTAATCCATATCATCTATGCGCGGACGCACACGCACACCCACATACCCCCATATATATATATATATATATATATATATATATATATTAAAAAAAATGTAAGGCAGTAAATTAGAACTTTTCAATTATGACACAGTTGAAGAATTTTTTCGAATAATTAATATTTGAAGTCGTAGATTATTAAACTGCAAAAAATTTCTAATAGTAATAGATTAACAAAAATATTAACAAAAAAAGTTATAAAGTTTTAAACGCTAGCAATTCAATACTATTTCCGATCGACCATGATTGCTCTCTTTTTGTTCACAATGTTACAAAGAATTATTTTAAACAATTTCCTTAAAGCGAACTTGTAGCCCGATGTTTATGAGTGTTGTGCATATAAAATGCATACACGTGGAAAATTACGACATAGTTATTACTTATCACAAAAATCAAAGTTTCATAAAACGCATTTGTACGTATAACAACAAACCTTTAATTAGAATATATTTATTTCACCAAGTCAGTATTCATTTATTTTACTTATCTTTCATTATTCGGTATTAAAGTGGACACTATTTAAATAAACTGAACTAACATTTTCGAAAAATAATTTCAAGAGACGCAACTGATTAGTTACAGATATCATAAAGGAACAAAGAGAAAAAATAAAACAAAACAAAGCAGTGTGCTCATATCTCATCGCAAATGGCACAAACTGTGCCAGACATCAAACGTAGCTATTTCAACGGCTATCGATATAGAATATCATTACTGTTATTTAATTATTTTTTTTATTATTTTTGATCTTCTTATTGAAGTTTTTAATATCACAGCTGTTGGACTAGGACTTTATTTGTATTCGGACTAGCATTTATTAAAAATAATATTAATTTAATCAGTAGCTAAGTTACACACAATTATTTTCGAAACTTCCTGATTATTTTTTTATTATTTCTGAATTAAGCTTTAGCATGCATTTATTTAGTATTCTTTGGTTAGTGGTACTTTTATTCACTTAATTTTACTTAATTGATTTCTACGCAGTCGTCACAATTAAATTTTTAATTGAAATAAAATAATATAAAAGAATTTAAATTCGGAACATAATTTTTGCAAGTCCATCAAACTGTGGGATATTTTAAAAGAATGAGATAAAATCATCGGTGGATACAGATATAAAATGTTTTACGAATAACGCTTTTACTTCATTCTTTTAAAATATCCCAATTTGACGAATATGCAACCAAAAAATCCGTAGCAACTTCTTCCTGGAACGTTTTTTCGCAAACCTTCTACAGACCATTTAAATTTTCATAAAGATTGGCCTTTCCGTTGACAAAATTCTAGCGCACCAAGATTTGCAAGAATACAAGAATGTATGACGGTCAGGTTAAATAAAAGTCTTTAAAATACGTCAAATTACTACTAAAAATTCACTTTAACCAAGTTAAAGTTTAGTTCAATTTACTTTGTTTACATTGGCTTAATCGTCTAGAAGTACGGTTTTTACTGTTGTTGTAGTGTTATTGCCATTATTGGTAATAATGTAGTTATTTAATTTTTATCTACGTACGTATATATAATTTTTAACATAAATAATGCTAGATATAACAGGTATTCAGTTAATTTCAGTTGCATTACATTATTCTAAATATAGATAGGTAGTTTGGTTAATGATCTTTCAGTTTTTAATTTTCTCTTCTTCACTTTAAAGTAAAAAACGATAATAATAATAATAATAATAAAAATGACAATTTTTTAATTTCACAAAGTTTGTTTTTAATAAAGACATGTAAAATTTTGATCAACTTTTTGTATGAATATGAAATTATTCTTTACAGTTTATAACAATACAAAATTTTTAAAATTTATAAAACGACGATGTATTAAGTTATCGTAATCGTTTAGTCGTTATATTCAATGTGTCAGATATACTTAATTTTTTTAATATGTAAGATTTACCATTACCGAACAACTACTTTTTTACCAAAGCTTTTATGAAATATTTGCGGAATAACTTTTCGTGATTAAATAAATAATTAAAAATTTATAATCGTAGTAATTACTTTTTTTTTTTTTTTTTGACAAATTCAAAAGTAAGATATTAAGAAAAAAAGTACCGACTTCAAGATTTACCATGAAAATTTAATAATGTACTAAAAGGTAAAAAATAATTATTCGTAAAAAACAATATATTTTAAAGTATATAAGGAATTATAGCAATTCCTAAAAATTAACTTTTGGGAGCCAGCAACAAATTCAAATTACAACAATATTTAGAAACAGTTTAATGAAGATAACAGCGCAATCGCTCTTTTCTATAAGCCAAGTATCAAAAACATCAGAAATATTTAATGCGATTTTTAATTTTTGTTGCAATTTAAGTTTTGTGTCGACTTCCGTAAGGTTGTTTAATAATTATCATAATATCCTTATGTGCATAAAAAATACGTATTTTTTTAGAAAATTATTTTTTAATTTTTAATGCACTTTTATTAAGTTTTTAATGTAAATTTTTAAATTGGTATTTTTTTTTTCTTTTTTTTTTTTTTTTATTATTTTATTTCGCCGGTTTTAGTGTAAACATTTTTGATTACGGGTAGATCAAACAAAAATAATGCACTTTCAGTACTGTATAAAGCTTGGTGTTGGTTTAAGAATATAATGTTCAAATTCTGTAAATGATGTTTTTTTGTTTGGATTGGGGAGGGGGTGATGAATTTTTTTGGCTAATTTTTGTCTGGTTGCATTATGTAGGACTCTCTTTTTTTTTCCCTAAATTATTTGACGACTACTCAATCAATACTCGCCGGCACTCATCGATATACTCATACAGGGCCACCGACCGGCACAATTTTTAATAAATAAAATATCATTCTAATCACTTTACACGGTTAAAAGTTATACGCAGTAATGTAAAAACGTAATATTTGATAGATGACATACAGAATAAAAAATTGGTATATAGGAAATAAAAGGTTACTACTACGGGAAGATGGGTTAACAAAATTTTTATATAATAAACAATACGAGAGAATTGCCCGGGACCGAAGGGAATGGGCAAGGTTGAGAGAGGCCTTTGCTCAGGTTATGGGCTTTTAGTTTTAGTTTATTTTAGTTTTCATTTTTAATGTATTAATATAAATGAGTTTATAAATACTACACTCTTTGTTTGTAGTACTGTAACGGCTAATAAATAAATAAATAAATAAATTTTATCCGATATAATCATGTATTTACTTTCAGATTAATGGTATATTAGTTTATACGTAATGTAGTTCTAGATTAACAAAAATATAATCTTGTGGTAGTAATGTACTAAGAAAATGAGCAATTAGATTTTTTTATTTCATTATATTTGCTTTTAATTACCGTTGTATAAAATGAAATTGTAATTAATATAAAATTAGAAATTATTTTAAAACTAGTGAAATAGAATTTTTCCATAAAATGATTAATATATCTGCTGATGTTGCACGCGTGTGCCTGTTTCTCTTCATATCTTATTTGGCGCACTGCTCAAATTCGAACTAGCAGGGATTAGTTATAGCTAAGTTAGAAATAAGGAAAAATAGGATAAGTTTGTAATAAAATATTTGCGCGGCGATAAAATTGTATAGTATATAAGTAGTATAATGTAGGCATATTTAGATGTAAGAAAACTCGTCGACAAGCGCATAGCTTGACAGGGGAATATATAAATATTAATAAATATATATATTTTCAAAAAAAAAAAAAAAAAAAATTTAAACCGGCCGGATACGCTATAATAACAAAATTCATCTGGAACCCAGAACGTGTGGAATCCCCTGAAAATAATGTTGTGCATCGGCGCCAAAGTTGCTACACCCAACAGCAAAATTTCTACTTATATTTTTTTACTGCTGAAAATATCATGCAACATCATAATCAACGAATATTTTCTCTTTGAGAGTGCCGCTGGCATAACTTCGGAAACAATAAGCAGCTTCCTGAGTTGGAATTCTTTAATATCGGCGCGCAATTGAGTTTGATGATAATGAATCTTGCAGTAGTTGCAGTGATGTAAGGGAATCCGACGGGATAACGAGGTTTGGTTGTTGAAGATGATGCAGGGAAAATCGAAGACAGAAGAAGATGACTGTAAGTTTTTCTGATGAAATAGAGAAAGGTTGCTTAAGAAATGTCAACATGTTTTTGTATTAATAGAGTTCGCACAAGCCGCTTTATTTTGAGCTTTCACTGAATGTACTTAAGATATTCTTGGAGCATTAACTATAATCGTACGACGATCATATTTTGATCGACCGATTTAAGGATTTCTGTCAAATCCAAATGAATCTCGGAGAGTTGAAATAATCACGATGGCGGTTCAAGAAATAAGGCTGAGAAGAGATGGATGCTGTGCCATTGACGAGACGATTTTTGGTAGCTGGTCTCTGCCTACTGGACAAAGTGACTTATTCACGCCCATTTTTTGTTTAAGTTCCTTCCCTCTTGACAGTTCTCATTACTGTGTAGAAACGGCTGACCATATTTTTACATGCTCAAAGACGTCTTCTCTTCGACCGTTCCTTCAAGTATAATTAAGTCGCGTTTTAGCTCTCAAAGATTCCTCCAACATCATAGACAAACCATTAACTTTTCTTAAACAGTCCAGATCTTTTGATCTCATTTAACCTTATTCTCTTTCTATCCGAGCAGCCAAACCCTCGGTGTAACTATGAGGCCACGTAAATAAATTATCAAAAATACAAAGAAGTCATATTATTGTGTAGACTATGTATAGGTACATTAGTGGTCACATTACTTCTATATTGCAAGCTCAGCGTGAACTGTTGTAAACTGCACTTCATTTAATAGAAACTTTTATTGCCAATTATATTTTACAATTATAATTTTGTTAAAACATTGTTAACTATTGTTAAGAACAGCACTAGTTAATATTAAACGCTTTTTAATTTTAAAATATTACGTATTGTGCATAATTGCAGTAGTGATTATGTTAATTCAAAACCGAAACAAAAACAAAAAAAAAAAAAAGAACTGAACCGTTTGTTAAAAAATGAAATAATACTAACATCTATTACTCTCTACATTTTTGTTTACATAAATGTGTGTGTTTTTTTTGTTTTTTTTTTTAATGGGTTGTTGACGTAGACACACTAGTCCGCGAACTAAGAAAGAGAAACTGTAATTCGATCAAAAATAACCGTCAGAAAAAATTCAAAGCACCGGTGTAACAGAAGGAGAAGATGAAGAATGCGCTATAAGGAGTGAGGAGATTAATTTAAAAAAAGTAGTAAGTAGAAAAAGGGATGTTCAGCAACGATGGAAAGATAAAATATAAATAGAGAAGTGGGCGGGTGGAGAGGACCAAATGGAGAAAGCAACGAGGGAATCAAACTGTGTCCAAAGCATAGACGACAGATTGCAGAGACTAATGCTGCAAAAAAGGAAAGTTGAGAAAGCAGGAATGAAGATCCGGTTGTATAGATAAAAAGGAATCAGGAATTGAAAATAAAGAGGAATAATAGTCGCCCCATAATTTAGAACGAGTAGCTGTAGAGAGAAATTTGTTGCTGTGGGATTGACAAACGCTGGACAAAATCTTCCGCTAGAAGAAGCTAAACGAACTATCAGATTTACTCTAGTTCATTGCTTTCAATCCTAGAGTGTCCAGGTATCCGTAAAAAATTAATTGGATAGAGCGATAACGGAAAAGTTTATGAATTAGAGAACATATGCGAAGAATTACATAGCAAATGGGGAGGAAAGAGGAGATGAGGTAGCCTGTAGGACAATTAAGAAACCAAAAGGAATTTAGAGTTATTTTCATTTAAACTAAGAAAGCGAATGGCTAAGTAAAAAGATAACTTGTAGGATGAAAAAAAATATATACATATATATATATATATATATATATATATATATATATATATCGCAGTGTTCAGAAATGATTCTGAGTTGACTTTAACAAGTATCTTGACAAAGACGCGATGTAAATTTATGGCTGAAACCGCGGGATATATAAGATAGGCATAGTATTGAATTTTTACATTGAAAGTTGTAAAAATTCTTTTTAACATGTATTTCGTTGTTTTTTTAAGACTTGGCCACGAAATTCAGTAATTTGACGTCATGAATTAGTGATCGATAACGAAAAAAATCGATTTCATTAGGACATTTTAAACATTTAGATGTGAAATTATTAAAGAGAATGCTGCAACGTGAGTTTCAAGACATATATTTAGATCTTAAATCCTTGCCAACTGTTGCGGCTCGCCGTCATGGACCACACTTAAAGTTTGTTTTAATTATTATGGTATTAATATAGCCAAAAACGATAGCGAGGCCGGTGAGATGATAATCCCCCTCGAGCATACATTTCTGAAATAACAATATTCAGATTTGAAGACGAATGGAACTAGTGGAAAGGAAGGCGGCTATCGCAAAAATACGAGATCGTTTTTGCTTTTATTCTTGTTCGTGAAAGCCAAGATGAACAGACGAAGGACCCTCCGAGATCGAGAAAGTTTAGGAAAGAAACGGTTGATTACAAGAAAAATAGAAAACACAAAAAACGGAAAAACATATTATAGCTAAACGAGAAACTTAGGTTCTCAGTTGTTTTTTTTTTTTTTTTTATTTTTGTAACTCAGTTCCAAATTTTATTCGCGGTGACTAAGGACGCAAAAGAACAAGAACCGAATTCACGGCTCGCGACAGCTGGCAAATAAATCGGCATTTTCCTTTGGCCATAAGTATTGCTCGGTTATAGGATGAATCTGTTTTCGATATTAAGATGAAATACTTTTGGCGATTGCTATTATGCCAGTAGCTCGAATGTTAAATTTAAAAGACCGAATGCGAGCATATAACAGAAATTTCTATTATGGGAAAATGTTTGCCAGGGTTATATCATTTTATTATTTCTGTCCTTGTTAGTGTTATAAATTCTTGATAGCGAAGTGTTGTTATTATCATTATCCACTTCATACATACGCGATGTCATGAGAGTTCTGCTGGTAAACATTTAATGTCTAATAGACACGACGTTAATTAAATTTAACGAGATTTGTAAATAATAGACGTGTTCTCTAGTGTCGGCTGATACTGCATTATGCGCCTAATCTTTTTTTTCCTCTCTTCCTCTCGCATCTGTAAACGATAGCCGAGTATAGTCTATCAGAAGATGAACTTGTTTACACACTTTAATTAAGAAGTTATCCCTAAAGAAGAACCACGAAATCGTTTCACCAATGACACCGTATGTACACATTGGACGCTAGTTTTTAGATGGTTCACATTCATTTTCGGAGTTATTTTGACACTTTTTAATTAAAAACGACGAACGCGTACCGATTATTGCGGAAATTCATACCTCGCCCGGTCTTTTAATAGTCACTACAATCGATATACAAACAAAAACTACTGTGATTTTTCGGTCACAGTTTTGCTCACTTCAACTTTTAACAAGAACACTTTTACTGGTGGCTTCGCGCACCGTTATCGGTATTTATTTCGCAACTAATGCGTGAACAAATATTTAACAAAAATAATTCCCGAAAAACTAAAATAAGTGAAATAAATTATTCCTGTTTTACCAATATTTCGTATAACATTAAAATGACCACACCAATCTGCGACGTCAATATTTTGATAAATAACGTTATTATTCGGTTGTACGACAATTGCCTCGTCTACCGATTCCTCGGAAGTTTACAGTTGGAACGCGGAGTTGCCATCTAAAAGATGCCGTGGTTGCGTCATCGACGAATTTAGCGTAATTGTAACAAGTTCAGTCAAGCACGATGTTTCATGCGCTGAGAATTCCATCTGGACTACATTCGCATACACTAACCTGGAAACAAACAGTCATACCAACCTACTCTCCGTAAAACAGTTAAAATATTGTATAAAACAAACAGTTTATATATAATCACCTAATTAATAGTAACAAATTAATAAACACACATACAACTATAATAAATCTAGTATATACATGTATAAAATTAAATGTAATACATGAAACAAAATATATATATATATATATATATATATATATAATGGACAAAGGCATCGTACATTTCGTATACGTTATAACGAACATTTTGCCGCAATTAGACATGGATATGTACATAAATCATCTGTCGCGGACTATATTATTATTAATAAACATAAATTAAAATTAAATATTGAAAAGTAAAAAAAAAAAAGACGATTTAAAAATAATAAACTATACAACAAATAACAATTTACTAAATAACGCTGAAACATATTATGTTAATAAATTTAAGGACATTTTAATTAATAATATAATTATAAATAATAATCCACTGTTTAAATTAACATTTAATTGTAATGTACCGATATATCGAATAGATTAATTATTGTAATTAGGACACATTTGTATTCGTTTATTAATCATTAACTTTAATTTTATTATTGTCGTGTTTATGGAGTAAATATAACTTCGAAACATTTCGGTGTTTATTATATTTTTTAAATAACTAATTTTCTGTTACACGTGTTTTTATGTGTGTTCAATCAGTGTTAATACAGAAAATGGATATGAACATTTATAATTTAAATTCCGTATGTTAAGTTAAAGATAACTTTAATTTACATGTACACAATATAAAATTCGGAAACAAAGAAATTTGATTTTTTTTCCGCGTTTTTATAAACTTTGCGCCATAATCGAAAGTTTCATTAACCCGCCAGTATTCGCTAGGCATAGCAGGACGCCAGTACTCGCACGTGAAATTTTCTCTTACATAGGATATCTGTGTAAACTCTACCCAGTTTTTGAACAGTCTGGTTGAAAATAATTGCCTGTTCATTCATCATTCTCTTATTTTACTTTTTCACTATACTTTTACACACTCCAACTTCCAAAAATTAAGGCTCTGAAGACTATTTTTGGTTAGTTTTTTCAATCGGTACCGGTAGGTATACTTAGAAACGCAAAATAGTCTCTATATTTGGATCCGTCGTATGAGAATAATAAATACGGCCGAGTCGTGAAATATTCCTCTATTCTTCAAAAATAAATTGACTTAAAAAACAACAAAACTAAAATAATATTTATTTACATGTAAGAACTGTCATTTTCTCCCATTTGTTCATTTGTGGTTTTACTCCCAGAGAAGCCAAGGACTCCCTGCATCAGGACCTACCGTCAAAGAGAAAGCTCGAATCTTTTCCAAGAATTTTTCAGAAGAACGTGAGAATGTTACAGCTAGTGTGAGGGTTAGTTGAGCAGATGGAAAGCTTTTTATGGAATTCAACAGTTGAATGTTTGTGGCGAAAAGTTATCTGTTGACGAAATATCGGCGACATTGTTTTATGATAAATTGGGAGATTTAATTTACGATATTGGCTAGATTTTTAATGCTGACGAAACGCGACTATAAAATGCTACCTGATAAACTGTTGCCATCGAAAGCTCAGAAGGAAACTCCTGCAGTGAAAATGTCTACAGAACGTGTGATGACGTGCGCTAACGCATCTAGCTCTTTTCGCTTATCTCTAATGATAATTGGCAAATCTGCCACATCTCGAGCGTTACGGCATACGAATTTCAATTCATTACTGGTACTCTACAAAAATTACGAAAGTGTTCAACTTTTTGAGACTTGGTTTTTCCGACAATTTGTACCACTTGTCAAGAAATTTTTGAAACAGAGTGACCTTCATCAAAAATTTGTTTTATTGATGCGCCGCTACATCCCCCAATTCACTCGCTAGAAAGCCAAGGAATTACCGTCGTGTTCTTACTGACAAATACGAGTATTATTCAGCCAATGGACCAGGGAATTACTGTTTTGTTCAAAAGACATTATCGTACAAACCTTATTTAAGAAATTAGAGTTACAAGTCTATTCTTTATATATTTTCTGTCAATTAAAATGTACTAAAATCTTTGTTTTTAAATTTATCATTGGCGAATCCTCCGGTACACGGCGAAATACCAAAGCACAAATTGAAAAAGAAAAAAATCTTCCATCGTTTCTCTGGCTAAAGAGATTAACCTGGCTAACGATGGTTTTCAGCTTGTTGGTAGAAATGCGAAAAGCCGATACCAAGGAAATGCTTAGTGCGCAAGAATTCACTCGTCTGTCAATGCCGAGGAATTCCAATTTGTTGATCCGCTCGCTATTCGTGTTTTGCTTGTAACCGCTACGAGTACTTCTACGATATTAGCGAGTTACCAAGAGTGCATTGAGAGGCATATACTCTATGTCAAACAGATCGCAGTGTTGAAAAGGCAAAAGATTTCGGAGCGGGAGAGATAAGGATTGTACAGATCCGAGTTCATGCACGGTTCTGTTGTAGAAGCTTAATCTTCAAAGAATAAAATATAAACCGTCTGACCTACTTTTCTGCGCTTTATACAGAATGAGAATATCTGAGCAGAAATGTGGCAGATCAGCTAGAAAAGTGAAAAATCATAATACCAGAATTAGAAAAAAAAAAATTTCTTCTAATTAACAAAGAACGTAAAAAAAAATCATTATTTTCATTTTTCGAAGATGCGGTCCTGATTTAGTTCTATGCATAGTGTACATAAAGAAACCGTTTGCTTACCCACGATCGACCAACAAGAAGAAAGGCTCCTCTAAGGCATAATTATGAAATATTACGATGTGTTTACCTGGCACATTTATATAAGGCATATAAAATTACAAGAACATTATACATTTTTTTTTTTTTTTTAATAGAAATTTTATTATGAAAATATTAAAAATGATATTGGTGCTTTTTTTAAAATCAAAATGATGTGGGTCCTAAAACTCCTCTTACGGCAGATGCCGCTGAAAGAAATACGTATAAAAATCGATATTTTTTAGACCTCGCCATGTAGATACTTCCAGATGATAATATTAATGACAACGTCATTCTTGCGCCGGAGGTTAGTACGCAAAAAGTATTACGAAACATTGTTACTAAAAATCGCTATACGAAATGTGTAACTGAAGTTGTAACCAAACTTGTTGCATGCAAACCGTAAATTATTATTATTTTTTTTTTTCAAGAACAATGTAGTCGGTTGAAATTTATACTTTTATAAATTTAGGACAACTATAATTTTATGTGGCCTGAGATTCACGGCGAGGCAAGAACAATCGAATTAAATATATACATATTTTTGTGATCTTCAATAATTTTCGGATGATCGTCGTCAACAGCTGTTTCTGATTATATTTCAATCCTTCCGAAACGTCAAAAATAAATTTTTATTGTATCGTGCTTGATTAAAATAATTTAAATCGACCATTAATCATTGCGCAAGTTTTGTACGTTTTTAATTTTAAACTGTTAAAGTAACAAGTGCCTATATTTATTCTCATAATAATTACTTCACCTTTTTTCTTCTTTTTTTAATCGTGCGAATTTGCCTTTTTAAAGTTTTTTTGCCTTCGCTAACTATTCTCTGACCACTGTAACTTTTAAGTACTGCCTATGGATTTCGACGAAAGAGCTGATAATCTGGTAGTTATTTTTCATTCGTGTTGCTCATGACTTCTCTTCGGTTAACAAAGCCTACGCCATCCTTAGATACGTTTTTATTTTGAAATTTAAAACGCAGCCAAGTCGATTTGTTGCAGTTGTATCTGCTGACGACAAAGTTCTTACGAGAATGTTTTTTAATTTGCGTTTGCACGTGATGCAGTGCTTCTCTAATGATTGTTACTCTGCAATCGAGAGTGGGCATGCTATTGTGTACATTGGTGCGTGGGTGTCATAATATATTTGAAATTGCTCGTAGTACGGGTTTGCATCAACGTAGAAGTATAACGGATCAGAAACATTGCGCGGACAACGAAGTAAGTTTACAGTTATCATGAGTGGCAGTGTACGAATTATTAAATATGGAGTGGCGGGTATTTTTGCTAATTAGTATATTCAGTTATTGTTTTTATTCAGCATAGGAATTGCGCTATACGCTCGATAATTCGTTACATCCGGAATTGCGAAGGCGGCGAATTAGAAGAACTGATGAATGAAAGAAAACTTGTACAAAAAGAAAAAGGAGAAAGGAAAACCGAATATTGACGCAAGCGTAAAATTGGCGTAACGTAAAAAATTAAGAGAAATAATTTAACGTGAAATTAGTTATAAATATTAAAAAGAAGCTGCTAGAAGAAAAACTGCTTTAAGAAGTTTAACTTTTTTTTTTTTTTTTTTTATTGTGGAGAAGGGCACTTAAACTAAAAATTATAAATTAAACCGTTCCCGCGACAAATTTTCTTTCAAAAGAGACAAAAAATCTACGAAAGAGTATCTTTACAAAAAAGGCCCCGCTAAGGATCAAAGTAGTCGCACAGGTTAGTTAATATTGTTCCAAAAATCTGCAAAGTTATACGTTCTGTCTTGTAACGATCGATTCTTGGTAATTTGCCCTTCACAGTCTCGGATATACCGCTGACATATTTAGTTTTTATTTTTATCTACGCTGACGTATTTAGTTTTTATCTAAGATTTTAACTTTCTTTTCCAATTAATTATTAGAATTAGTTTGAAAGATTTGCTACTGTATTTACATGTTTATTTTACCAAATTGATTGGAAAGATATTTCGGTACCGGTCGTCCTATCAAAAACAATTGTTAGACATCTATACACGTGTGTGTATATATATATATATATATATACTGAAACGATACCGTTTGCTAATTTAAGCCTTCCGGGATGCCAACCACGAGATCCTTCGGAACGCGTGGATTTTAGTTTATTTTTTAATTTATTACTATTAAATTCGAAACTTAATTTTTGTTATTAAAATTATTTTGAAAGAGTTGGTAAGGATTTAGTATTTATTTAGCCCGATGTTTACAGGAATCTTTCGATATAGGTCGACCTAGAAAAAACAACGGATAGGTAACGCGATATACGCATATAATTATAGTAAAATGTGAAATTAAACAAAACACGGTGAACATATCACTCTGGCTGGGTTGTCACGTGGACGGTAGGCGCTCCTTTTGTAGGCCGGCGTGTGTTGATGCTTCTTGATGATGACGACGAGGAAGGAAACGCGTTAATTAAATTGTTACGGAACAGATTTTTACAATCGTCCAATCGAACTTTGACGACCGATCTGGTTCTTGGGCCTTGCTGGGTCGTTTTCTTTTAGTATCTTTCGTTCGAACTGCTATTCTTTTCAACGACTCGGTTATCTGGCTGACCTTTTTTACGTTTGAACAAGACTCGAGAACTAACTTCAACCTCGGCAAAAACGGAACTGAATCTTTCTTTTTCAATTTTTCAGCATTTACCCCAATCTTTTTCTTCCGGATCTGTCTCCTTCCCGGGTTGCAGACGAACTAATCGTCTCTTCATCTTCTGACCAATCATCACGCGCATCCCTTCTCTGGCATGATCTACATCGATCCGTCTCTCCCCAGCCAGCGACCAGTTCCCGCACACTCACACACTTATCCTCTCATTACATTATAATTAATTAATTGTACATTTTTATTTATTTATTTATTTATTTATTTATATATTTATTTATATATTTATTTATATATATTTTTCCTCGTGTAATGGGACAATACAAATTCTAAATCAAATTAAATAAATTAAAATAATGGTACGTATCACTCCGGCTGGGTCTCTACTCGTGGACGATTGAGAACCTCCTTTTGTCAGGCCCCGATATATGTTGGTGGTCTTCCACGACTACGAGGAGAAGTGGCGGTAATGGAAGTAATATAAAATTTTTACGTAGGAGCTAGATAATCGCGAAACTCGGGTTTAAAAAACGATCTGCTTACCTTTAGCTGAATAACCTACCGTCGTGCCTTTTTACCGGTACCTTATTTGCACTACTGGTTGCTTAATTTGCAGCCCTACGACGGACCTTCTTCGAACCAAAAAAAAAAAAACGACCCGTAACGTCCACTTCGGACAAAGCGGAACTGGGTCTGCCTTTTTTATTTTTTTGGCATTTCTTCCGAAAACTGTCCCCTTTCCTGTCACTGACATACTGCCAATCGTATCTTCTCTAACCAATCACCACTTGCATCCGTCAGTTGCCGCGATCTACATCGATCCGTCTCTTCCCAGCCAGTGACAAGTTCCCGCACACTCCCTCTCTCTCATTATGTTATAATTAATTAATTATTTATTTTATTCTGCCTTATTTTTATTTATCTATTTATTTTTTCCATGTAATGGTACAGTATACCGTGTGGAGGAATACACGGATGCTAAACTGCAACACGGTGTTGAAAACTATAGAGATACGTTTTAGTACCTGTCGAAAGTTTTGATAATATTTTTAAATATTAACATTAAGCTACTTAGCCACCAGGGCATAAAAAAATGAAAAAAAAAAAAAAAAGAATGTTCGCTTTTCGTTCGTTAATTTCATTAAAAGCAGCTCGATTCCGGTTGCATAGAAAAGTTCCCCGGTAAATTCGCTGTTAATTAATATCGATAAACTGTCTATTCTCGTTTCATTGTATCCGTACAATGTCCAAATAGTCAGACCTGCCGCTGCGTTACCGAGAGAGGATACTTACGATTTTACATACACGCGCAATGGTGTAAGATGTTTCGGTTATATCTTATAGCTGTACAGGTCACTTGTTTACGAAATTCAGTCGTAAGTATGCTTACGTTACTGCTAATAAAAAGAAAGTGAGTTTATGTTTCGGTTACATTCAGCTCCAAAGGAGTCAGACTCTGTGTATGACGTCGCTTCAGCACAAACCGTTACTGGAAATTCCAGCTGTGGACATGTTCAGCCCTCAGATTTTCATCAGAGATTCTGTTTACGTCTTGAGAGATATTATAGATTTCCACAAGATGCCGCCACGCGCATTATGACGTCATCCCAGTTGATTTCAGTCTAGCGGTAAATAGTTCGTGACGTTTGTTATACACGCGATTTATAGGCTTATTGCGTGCCTTTCAATTCGACGGCTAATCCCATTAGGTTTTATCGAGCATATTAATCATTCGCGCTGTCTGGCGGTGATGTGTTCGAATACGGCGATAAGGGAATTAATGTTGCATGACGGATTTTTTTCTTCTTTCTTGTCCACTGTCATTTTTTAAAATGATCACGCTTAATAGCCGCTAAATCGCGTAGAAATTTTTTATAATATGCAGGCTATAAGAGTAAATGTTTAGGAATTAGAGCCGGAGAACACCGTTTACTGTTTGAGTTTTCCTTCAGGAACAGTCAAACATTCTTACTGTTGTTCCCGATCACAAGTGTATCGAAAAAAGTAACAGTTGCGCGCTAGAGTTTCTCGCTCGCAATTTCATCCCCTAATATAATGGCTAGCAACTTATCTGAACTGTTACCGTTACCAAAAACCACCACCGCAAAGCGACAGAAAAATTATTTGCAGAACCCGATTTAATAATCGAGTGTGTGTAATTTTTGCTTACACTTCTTCGTTTTACCGCAACTACTTTTGCATCTCGCGGTGCTTAAATTGTTATCCTTTTCATTTCACTCGTAAATTATTTCCGTTAGTGTTGTCTGTTCGATCACCGAAGTACAGAAGTGTATTTTGTGATTTTGACGTCGGAAATATTTTTGTTATGCAGTACGACGGGACATGAATCATTACGAAAAAGTGGTGTGATCGTAATAATGAATGTGACCGACTTTACCGAATCCCAAAATCGTGAAATATATTTTTGTGTTTCAGAAAACTGAACCGAACACTAATGATGGTGGCAGTATTTTAAGAGTGGAAAGTATGTACTTATTACGCTATACAAATCTGTCATCTTTTCCAAACTATATTATTATTAGTATTCTCTTTCATATACGGGGTAGCACGACTGAATCTTTTCATTAGATGTTATCCAGAATTCCTGTCTCCGCCTTTGCCTCGGAGTTTTTAAATACTCTCAGCCGTCCGTGCTGATTTGTCCATTCGCCAATCCAATTTAGGATACTATTTTCTCATTAAACGCCTTTCGCTCTTCTTCCAGTCTCACTCTTGTTTCTACCTTTCTATCTTTTAAAACTGTCGCTTCCGTTTTAGTAAAACGCCATCTTCTTATTTATACATTTCTTTCGATCATATTTTTTTTTGAGCGTTCTTCTCTGCTAGTTGAACGAAATATTTTTTATAATGCTCCTCCTGCGTTTTCACCTTTCCTTCCGCATGTTAAGTATCCAAATCCTTTTTCCGTTCTTACGTCAGTTCCGGTTGAGTTAAAATTTAAAATCTGCCATGAATAACCTATCGCTCTGAGTCTGGCGGCGCCTTTAATTGACTAATACCGTAAAAATAATAAAAAAAAAAAAAAAAAACGAAAAGGAAAAAAGGAAGGGGTATAAATTTGCGGTAGAAAAAATAAAAAGTAGTCGCCGTGAAACTACGAAATGTATGTAGCAAACTACGACGCCCGGGAAGCAGCAAATCACCTTCTTCAATATCCGTTTGAATTGGTTCGAACTGCATATGGCAAGAAACGTTACGTCGAGAAGTGTAACAAAAAATCGCAACGACCGTTCCATTTCTCGACTTTTATATCGATTTTTTATTTTCACATTTTTATCGAATTTTTACAAAACGTTCCGACACTTAGACAATACTACATTTTCATTGTATTCGTAGTTCGCGCTTGATTCTCAAGTCTGCGCGACATTTTTTTTTTCCTTTTTCGTTTTATTTTTCATCACGATCGTTTACCGCTTTCGCAAATTTTCTCTTTAATATTGTTCTATTATTTATTTAAAAACAAACAAAACCAAAAAAAAAAAAAAAAAGCTTTCAAAAGGTTTTTATTAATGTGCCGTCATTAAGATTTTCCAGAAGTACTAGAGAGGTGCGAAATATTTGAATAATATCTTGAAAAAGCAACTTGGTCACTGGTCAGAAGCCGGAATATTTTCTATGTAAAAATATATATGCTTATATTACCAGTGGAGGATGTGGATAAATATCTCAATCACTTCAAATTTGTGGATGATGTTATTTTAATAGAAAGTAACGAAACACAATATTTTGTAAATCGGACAAATGAAGCAAAGCTACGAATGCCCTACAGCACGCACGCGCATTTGTATCTACTTTTTTTTATTATTTGTTATTTTTCCCGTTTAGACTCGTCAACTGTTGACACTAACCCCAGCAGCGCGCAAATATATAAGACCATTTTATTTTGTATTCGGCAGATATTTTATTTTAGATAGCGCTCCGAATTTTCTACGTTTTTTTCTCAGTACTGTAGTCGTAAAGCCATAAAATCTTTAAAATCCAATAAATCCATATTCTGTTTTTTACGGTAAATTTTAAATAATATTCCAATATATATCAAAATTTATTATAAATAACATCTTTTAATACGTTAACGGATATATAATTTTGTATTGAAAGATGAGAAAAAATAGCAATAACCGCAAGAATAGCATTACTATTTTAGGTTAACAAAGCCGATCAAATTAAAAAAATCTTGTTTATTAATATCTCTATCTTTCACATATCATCAGGAAAAAAATAAACCTTAAGTAGTGATGTACCCATATAAACTTTTACTGAACTGACTTATATATATATATATATACATACACACACATGTCCACATACACCCATAAGTATATAGCACTAGCACTTGCTATAAATAGCTGCTATTGCTAGTACGTATTGCGCATGCGCAAGAATTAGTGCTGCTATTCCGTTTAGCAACTGCTAGTAGTGTAATTGCTACTGCTATTACGTTTAGCGACTACTAGTGTAACTGCCCTTGCAATTTAAATGTTATTGCGATTTCAACGCTATTGTTTGGTCTAACTTATTATTTAAAAGTGGAGAAATGAACTAAAGCAGTTGGAAATTATGATATTTTATATATAGAAAAAAAAAAAAAAAAAATCATTAACTTTTAATATTTTGTACTACCAGTATAGTGAAAAAAAGAAATACGGATAATACACAAGAAGTTAAATGTAGGTGAATACATCCTGTTTGTTAAAATGGTATAATAAAATAAACTTTAATAACAAACAATATAGATCAATAAATTAGATAAATACCTATTTAGAAACGTTTTCGGGCATAACCCATGATCAGCTAACACTAACTTAAAGGAAACTTAAAACATACTGAAGTGAATATAGGGAATACATGTGTATATATAGTAGATGTAAAGAGGAATAAACATGGCAGGTATAAAAATCTATAGGTTGAAAATGCTAATAATTAATATAAAATATAAAATAAAACAAGAAGACAAAAAGTTAAATTTTTATATTAAACAGTGGATTATTATTATTATTAGGTGTTTGGTCATTTAAAATATTATTTTTATATTTATTTATATAATAATTTTCTGCAATGTTCATATAAAGGTAATAATATGAACATTGCAGAAAATTATTATATAAATAAATATAAAAATAATATTTTAAATGACCAAACACCTAATAATAATAATCCACTGTTTAATATAAAAATTTAACTTTTTGTCTTCTTGTTTTATTTTATATTTTATATTAATTATTAGCATTTTCAACCTATAGATTTTTATACCTGCCATGTTTATTCCTCTTTACATCTACTATATATACACATGTATTCCCTATATTCACTTCAGTATGTTTTAAGTTTCCTTTAAGTTAGTGTTAGCTGATCATGGGTTATGCCCGAAAACGTTTCTAAATAGGTATTTATCTAATTTATTGATCTATATTGTTTGTTATTAAAGTTTATTTTATTATACACAAGAAGTTAATTATCTTTGAATAAAGGTAAATCTTACGTGCATATGTAATAAATCTAATAATAAATTAAAACGTTAAATTATTATTAAAAAAAAAAATAAATCAATGTTTTAATCACAAACTACAATTTTTAAGTCGTAGTGGAGTAGAAGGAAATTTAGTGTAATGAACAAATATTCACTAAAAACGTGAATCCAGACGCAAAGAACCAACAGTAAAATTGAGCTGACCGAATAAAAATCTTAGTTTACAAAAACATTTAAAAAATCAAGTCAAAAAGCGAATACGATGTGTGAGAAAGACAAATAATAGCGAATACTCTGTGATCGTTGCAAATAAAGATTCCATAGCGATAAGAATTAGACACCATAAGGGCGTGAGGAAAACAATATCAAAGAAAAACAATATGGCAAGTTACATTGTTTCTCTGGAGTACGCTTCATGACGAATGGAAGAGTCAATAAGAATTTGGCGGGGAGCCAGCGAATGGGTAATTTAAGTTTATCAGAATATTGTAAAAATAACTTACAAGAGCCTAAACTGGCAAAGTAGCTAAAAATCTAATAAATAAAATTTAATTTTATTTCCTTAATAGCAGCTACTATTTCCTACTAAATTAATGCTGGCGGTCGGTTCAGTAATTATTATTTCTTTTAAGCGATATACACAGTTGTGATGGTTAGAAAAATCGTTTTTTTTTTTTTATGGCATGAATAAAATAAAATTAAAAAAAAAAAAATGTTGAATGGTCAGATGGCGAAAGCTAGGCATAGAGACAAAAAAATAAAAAAAAAATAAAAAAGTGTTATCTGAAGAATATTGTCACCAAATTTCGTAATAATCGAAACATTAAATCCGAAGTTACGGCTGTTTGTTGTAACACGTTAACTCAATAGCGCGTGTCGCTGCTGTGTGACTCGGTATAATAAAATATAAACGGTACGTCGACTTCCGCCGCTCTTTTTCGTATCCTTCGAAATTTATGATTTTGAAACTCTGAAGCAGTTGTATATAGACACTCTGGAATGTTCAACATCGAATATACTTCCAGCAGTTTTAACGTGTAGTTTCTTTAAATTCGCTCGTTGAAACACCAAATTTTTTGTGTTTTAAGTATGTCCGATTCACGTAACAAAACAGCACACGTGACAGAAGAACATCGACAGCAGATTTCACAAAAAGACAGACGAAAACGAAGAAAAAAACTAAAGGTTGGCCATGAGGTCACCGTACCGCCGGTAGATAATTTTGTCGAGTATCGCGTTTTAAATTCGCTTTTCACCACGATAATTTCGCAGTTAGTGTAAAAAGTGTGTGATGGTGATACCGAATCCGCACCAACGGTATACACGTGAGCTTTAAAGTAGCAGTTATGTGCGACAACTGCGAGCAGCGCAATATTCCTCTTCGTGCGAGTATGTCCAGAGCACTCATATGAAATAAACAAACCTTAAACGCAGTTATCTCAGAATCGTGTTTTTTTGAAAGTACTTTTTTACTATCCGATCAATGTCAAATTCGTACCACTTATTTATAATGATAATGGCTAGTCGGTAACCGAAGGATTTTTGAATTTTTCTTTTTTAAGGCGAAAACCCTAAAATTTAACACCTTGAAAAAATTAATGAACTTTTTGTTAAATCGGTCGCCATTTGTTTTTAAATTAAAATTCTGACAAATCCTTCGTTCATCTATACTGGACAATACAATATACCGACAACAATTTTTTTTTTTTTTTTAATTCGAATTTTACACGAACCGTTCTCGAATTATCATGTCCGCCGTAAGTGATGCCCCCAAAAAAAAAAAAAAAAAAAAAAAAAAAAAAAGGCTCCCCTGGAATACAGCTATAGTTTTCTTATGAAAAAAATTGAACAAGTACCCCAAAACATGTACTATTCGATGTTATTAAGAGCTTTTAAATAAGTGTTTAAAAAAAAATCGAGAAAATGTCTGTATATAGAGTCTCCCTTAAAGAGGCCTATGAATAATTCCGCGCTTCATATTTTCGGCGAGAAATTATATCAACTAGCTAAAGTTGTGGCCACAGATGGTCGAATGAAAGTTCTTCAACTGTGCGTTAGTGAAACTCTATAAATGTAAAAACGAGCCTGCCGCCGGCCATGTGCGCCAATGCAATACCTGTCTGTGCAGCATGCATATATTAAAACTGGCGGCGGGGGGACGACTGCTAGCGCGCTCGACCAGACAACAAAAAACTCATAATAAAACGCCAGCGCATACATAATAAATGCACACACAAATGCATACTTCCTGGCCGACGTACACATGTGATCGGCGGCGGTGGCTACAAAGTGTTTTAACGAAAACGCGCGTTTAGCCGTGTGAACGACTGCGATAAAACCGTAGAGGAACAGTGTTCTGCGCATCTGCAGCGTTCTTGTCCATTGAGGAGAGAAAGCCCACAACATTACATAGTCGGGCGCAGTGTAAACACTTGAAACCGCACTACTCAGCGACATGTGCAATTAGCAGTCGATTTGCCTATTATAGCGCGCTCGGACATATCCGGAATTACGGGAAATATTTTTTAATTAAAAGAAAAATAAAAGTTCGCGATAATGATATAGAAACTTGAACCGATTCGATGTCTAAAGCGTGAAATTAAGAGCGCCGTTTTACTCTTGACTTGTTTTTAGAGGCTTCTCGTACTAATTAATAAGAAAGTCTCATTATTCTACTTTCATTTGGTAAACACGCGTTCATCTGTCCACACTGAAGATGCACGATGTCGATTAATTCAGCGAACTGCTCGTGACAGCATCGAACCCTTCTCACGTTCGCCGATTACTCCGTCCGGTCTTGAAACCGTTAGACGACAACTTTGACGAGACGAGATAGTCGACACGACTCCGCATCGTTTGTACCGTGTACGCGGGAGGCTCTTTAATGGAACAGTGCGTAATCGCTCTCGATAAAAACGTTGGAAGGTTGCACGTTCTGACAGCGAACGACGTCTCGCGAATATACATGTTACGCTAGCGTAGTTTGGGTAAAATCCTTTTTTCAGATTATACTAAGGGAATGACAGAATTCAGGCAAGGATGGAGCACAGGTGTGTTAGTAGTGATGTGTGAAGCCAGAGCTCGGTTCGAAAACACACAGACTGTAAATAATATTTGGAGGGAAAAAAAAGCTTTCTCTTCGTAAGGACCTTGAGGAGATTCCTCAAAATATAATTTTAAAGCGACATTTAAAATTATGCATAGGTTGTCGCGAAGAACTAAATTCCGTATAGCTGGAAAACCATGAATATTTTTGGTTTATTACCTGCTGATTGAGTGCTTCACAAGGTGGTCAATTCGGCCGTACGGCTGTGTCAAAATAAGTATGTATGCGAACCGCTCTATAATTTTTGACAACGTGAAAAAAATAAATGAAATACATCAGTTTTTTTTTTTTTTTCTTTTTCGGAATCATTAGCAGCGAGTAATCAAACATCTTAAATCCTTCACGGCTTAGCGTCCATTCGGTCTTTCCATTTAGTGAACATTTTCGGAAATTCATCCGCAGGTATTGTCTTGAAAAACACCCGCAAGCGACTAACGTGAATTTCTCTATGCCCTTCTGCGGTTGCATTTTCTTCTTGCGATGTGACTTCCATGTGGTACTTTCCAGTGTTTATAGAATCGAAGTAGTAACGGGGATTTACGTTTTGTCGCCACAGTAACGATCCCCTATGCAAAAGGGATGTATTATTTTCGATCAGCCTCCTTCACTCGGTGCAAGCACTAGCACGCTGCTGCATTTGATTTTCCGTAAGTACGAAGATGAATTCTCAAAAATTATCACTAAATGGCAAGACTGAATGAGCGCCTGTTTATCCGTGCATCGTATTTTGGAAAATATATTAACTTACACTGGTAATAATTTCGAGAAGGAAAAAAATTGATATATTTCATTTATTTTTTTTTTCTTTTCCGTTATTAAAAATCTCGGAGAGGTTTGTATACGTACTTTTTTTTTTTCTTCAACGAATTGATCTTATCAACGATCGATTTCAGGTAAAGATCCAAATATTCGTTCTAGTATGTTTTACAGTCGATAGGTAGTGCTGGCTGTGTCTATACGGAATTTAGTCTCAGCTTCTTTGCGACAGCTTACGTCGATATATAATAAATCGCTATCTTCCGACCTCGCCGGACTACATAGTTCTTCCATAATACATTTAGATTTAGAAGAGTCAATCGAGACTACGACGTTATTCTTTTAAAATAAATAATACTTTACCGTTTGCGTAGGAGTTAATTTCGAAATGTGTAACAGAAAAAGAAAAAAAATACTTTTTTGACCCCGGCGTGTAAGAATGACGTTGTCATTAATATACATAAGTGTGTTGCTGGTGGTTCTCTTTTGGTCGAACAAATATATGGTGGTTAAAAATTTTTTGACAGTTCTTTCGACGTGAATATTTTATTTTGAATTTATATAGTAATTTGGAATAGTAATAAAATATACAAATATAACAAATTTAAAAAAATGTATAAACGGTATTCTTATATATACTAATTAACAGAAACCTTTGCCATAGATGATCAACCAAATAAATACCACTAAAATCATGCAAATTCTAAAAACCAACAAATAGAGTAGTATGCCAAACGATTCTATGTCCCTTTTACAAACGCGTTGGTGTCGTGGTTTTTGAATTTTCGTATAATAGGGTGCTGTTTGACGAACATTTCGAAAAAGAACCGAAACATCGAATGAATTGGAAAAATAGAAAGAATGTTTACACACTATTATGTATAATTCTAGTTTAAATAAATATGTGAAAGAATGCGATAATTTCATTCATTAGGGTTCATCGTAATTTTTTATTTCCACTAATAATTTAAAATATTCTCTTGTGTTTTATTACGAAATTCTTTCATTTTAGTAATTATCGTTTTTAATAAAATATGAACAGAGGCGAGATTTTTTTTATTCGGTAATTATCCGGAAGCTTCAAATTTTTATCGTGTTATCTTACTTTTATTTTTATTTATTTTTTTTGTCTGTCCGCATTTACAAACCGTTTGCCGTACCGAAAAGTTCCGTATCCCCCTTCGCCGTGTGCATAATTATCTTTTTCCTTCCACCCCTGGACGGCTGGTTGAACGGGATGCTAGTTCATCACAATTTCACCGTGGCAGATTAGATAATTTTCCTCCATCGTATTGACGCATCTGCATGCTCTACTCTACTCTGTATATGTAGTTCCACTCTTTCTACCTGGTCGGAGATAATATCAGATGTATTTTACATCGTTCTCTATTGCTTTCCTTATTATCTATATAGTTATTCCGCTTAATTTTAGTACTACCGAATCTGTTCCGGCTGACACCCTGAGCGGCGAAAATATACGCGTTATTAATTAAACTTTTTAAATATGAGTTTCATCGGTAGCACTGAAAGTAAGATGATGATAAGGTATGCGCATTCAGTCTACAAACGGCAGTTGTGTCAGTGATGTTCCTTGGAAACCACGACGCATATCCGCGCGATAATTTGGCTTTTCTTCTTCGACGCCATCTTTGAGAAGAGCCAAAAGCGATTCCGAGGGAATTTTTTGCTTTAAATTTCGTTTTTTTTTTTTGTTTTTTTTCTACTTCTTTGACAGTATGTGCTGAAAATAAAATTTAACAGTCTCGGTACTCTATATTCCTATGGTATATATCAGCATTTAGGACAATGAAGTACCGTTGTGATTGGAAACGTGTCAAATTACTAGGCGAATACGGCAGCTGCTGCTCACCGTACAGCAGGTAAAATGTAAACAAAAGTAATCGGGGTAGGTAATGGGAGTTAATCGTACCATCCATTAATTACATGAGTGGTTTTTCTTTTAATTTAATCCCCCCTTCACCCCCGCTCAGCGGTGAGATTTTGCGAGGTCCTCTCTTTCTCACGCGTGATTTACGCTATAGTTGATAAAAGACTAAATTTATTTTCATGAAGGAGAAAAATAATACAACGTCAAGGTGTACTATAACGAATTTATTTAAATTTAGTAAAATTAAAAGTAAAAACAGACATCACCTTCCCTAATTTTTCATTCACTCCATGGGAATTCTCATGTAGTATTCCAGTTTTTTTTTTTCTTTTAAAAATTCCGAATGTTTTGTTTGTTTTTTGTTTTTTTTTTTTTACTTTTTGTTATTCTCAAAATAATAGTTTTTAAAGCCGTGTAAAAACCTCAAGATATCGCTGAAATTGAGAGTTCTGAAATGCTACATATGGTCGCGGCTATTATACGGATGTGATGCATGGACACTGAAAACGGCAATGATAAAAAACTAGAAGCCTTCGCGAAATGTGGTGCTACCGAAGAATGCTTAAGATCTCGTGGACGGAGAAGATAAAAAATTCAGAAGTACTATACTGAATCGGGAACTGGTGAATACAATAAAAAAGGAGGAAACTAAAATCCTTTGGACATATATAATACGTGCCTCATTCAACGAAAGAAATAATTCGTACAACCAGGAATCGGGAAAAATGGAAAAAAATTATCTTCATGTCAACTGCTTGAAGTTCAATGAAAATATGGCACCTTAAAAAGGAAGAAGAGATTTTTTCAACGAGCAAAATGGAAAACTCCAAAAAAAGTAAAAGAAAAATTTAATAATTTTTTTTTTTTTTATTATCTGCAAAATAATGTATATTCTTTAAAAGTTGACGTAAGATTTTCGACCCCCCCTGTCCCCTACCATCGCTAGACGGTGATGTATGGACACCTTTTCATCAGTAAACGTCGGACAATTTATTGACCATTTGTCAACAAATATAGTGTGGTTAAAGAGACTGAAAGAAATAGCTTGAGGATTTGTTTCGACGTGAATATTGTTTTGAATTGTTCTTTTTACAAACATGGGCGGTGTTGTGTCATCGTTTTTATATTTTTTTATTTGTGAATTTTTGCAAACTCGTTGCGGATAATATGTTTGTCTCGAGACCACCTTAAATAGCACGAAATCCGTATACTTCTTTGTACAGGGTGAGGCAGCATAAGTTCCTTTTTTAAAATGCGCCACTTTTTTTCTACTAAATTTTGTTAAAGAGAAATAATAACAGAAAATCGAAATAACATACTCTAGATCCCCAATTGGGGCAATATGTATGCTTCTTCCCTTCTCGCAGTTTTATTTCGATTTTCTGTTATTATTTCTCTTTAACAAAATTTAGTAGAAAAAAAGCGGCGCATTTTGAAGTTATGCTGCCGAACCCTGTATGACGCTACCCACGAAAAATAGTATACTATTTTACGGCTTAATGTCGGTTTCGGTGCTTTTATTTTACGTATCGTGTGTTATTTTTGCGGATTGTGATGATTTTCACGTTTTGCAGTGGTCCACGGGTAGAAATCTATATGTAAATGAAAATAAGCAAAAAGAAATTAAAAAATGTTCAAATTCGTAAATAATAAGCATAAAAATAAATGGAATTATAAACACTTAACTTAATTTATTTATGCATACATTTTCGCGATTGGTTTTGATACATTCTGTTAACGTGTCTCTCTAGAGAACGTATTCTATTCGGTGGCTGGGGGATCTATCAAGCACACGTAATATCATTTCATTAACGACTTCGCTAAAGTGCTGGCTCGCTTTTCGGTGTTGTAAGGTCCCCGTTCTCTTATGTTTATAATTATTGAATTTTAAACTTGTAGACTTTGAAAAGTATTTTTTTTAATTTAATTATTCTCGTACAAAGTTTAAAGCTTAATTACGGACTTTGTATAAAATTTAAAATACGCTAGCCGGCTCACTTTAGTAAAAGTAGGCCGCTAAATTACCTTTATGTCATCTGAAATTATTAATTAACCTGATATACGAGGTGGCTGTATCCTTTTACGGATAAATTTGCATGCGCGTGTCGTGTTTGCCTTGACAACAACAGTACATTACTTCATTGGTCAGTCTTTCTGTACATCCATGCACAATTAGCCGTTAACAACATGCCTTTTTATTTAAAACACTATTCAAATAATATGTATGTGCATATATGCATTTATATATATATATTATAATTATTATTGTATTTCATTCACTGCTTATACGTGTTTTTAGCGCGCTGTTGAGTAATGGAATTCATAAAAACCCGCTAATATTGCGTTGAAAGTTGTAGATAAAATAATATAATTGGTACACGATCGGTTAATGCTTTAAAATTAATATCTTGCTCGATTTAAATTAATTTCCAAGACAATATGGTATGTAAGTATTATTATTATTAATTTTTTTTTTATTTTTTTTTTGTATGGGTCACACCACAACATGTATGGAATAAAAATTTGTATCGCCTTGTGCTTCTTCAAGTATCAATAATTCCGCTAATCACAAATTAATAGCAACTCTTTCATTACTGCTTATTCCATAATTTCGACTATTGCAGTTTTCGATTACTCAAGTTTTCTTTTTTGGACAATGCATTATAGTTTTCATTTATAGCTGCACTACATCGGAACTTGTATAATATGTATGTCGAAGTTAGAATGCACCGAATATGAATAGTTTATTATTGTAACCGTAGCGGACGAAATTAGTTAATTTATTATATTGATTCATTTAGAACAAAAAAAAAAAAAAAAATGAATGTAATGCGCATCTGAAATGAAACAGTTATGATCTGTTTGATTTGAGTTCCCACATTAGAGCTGTTCATAGTTTAAATTCCCAAAACCGTTACGAAAGAATTTCATTTTACGCTCGTTTTCGTGAGTCAAATGAACTCAGGAGACCATTTTTCGCGATCAGATGTAAATCAAGATGGTCTAATTATTCGGATAATTTAGGTTTTAAGTGCTCGCAAGGGGTCGTTTTGTCAACGATTGTCTGCCATATTTGCCTGTCGATGATGGTGTACACAAAGAAATGCGTGAAGAAAAATGATAATTCTGGCAGATAAAAATATCGTATGAAAACTGAAACCTTCGATTAATTTTCGAACGATTTTATTTTCATTATTATTATTATTATTAAAGGAGAGTACTCCGTTTTTCAAGCTTTTTTGTCATTATCAATTAGATAAATATCCGTTTATTGTCCTGGATTAAAGAAGTGCCCATGACTGCCTAAATAAGAGCAGTCAACTGATTAAATTCAATTAAAAATTGAAAGAGAAATTTAAATCTGCATTAGAAAAAAATGAAAATAAAAATTTTTGAAATAAATGATATGAGCAAAATCACATGTGGTGGCTGAGTAGCGACAATGAACGATGACGTCGAAGGAATATATATATATATATATATTATAACGGCTTAATAGGTCGTTTGCTATTAAGCCCTCAAGGATGCCGCTGTAGAATTCAAAGTTCCACGGAAAACTTGTTTCCTTTTATTATTATATATATTTTATTTTTTGAACATATTGTTATTACTGTTTAAAACTAAATTCATAAGTTGGTGTTTTATCTCTCTCTCTCTCTCTCTCTCTCTCTCTATTAATTACAACGTAATTCTTAGGCTACCCCCCATTCGAAAAAATGTCCCAAAAAAATATCCCAATTTTATGTAACGTTTTGTTATATTTTGTAGGATTTTTGTTATTGTTATTTAAAAAATGTCACAATCTTATGTAATGAAATATGTAACGAAAAATGTAACGAAAAAATGTCTTAATTTTATATAACGGAAGGTAAATGTTAGAATAGGATTTTTGTGGTTATGTTATTTTTTGTGTGTGTTGATGCCAGTAAGAATTACGTTGTAAATTTTGATCATTTTATGCAAAGGATAGAAGAGAAAGAGACAGGAATGAAAACAGGAGGGGTCAAGGGGCACAGCCCCTTGCGAGGCCAAAGTGGCCGAGTATATATATATATATATATATATATATGTATATATGTATGTATATATTTAATTACTTACACTTATTATTTTTTAACGGCCGACCATTGAAGAAACAATAAATGAGGCACGTTCAAAAGGTAAGATTCCCACTCATGTAAAAAAACTAGTCTAAACCGCATTACTGTATGTTATTTCGTTTTTGAGTTACGTGAATTAATCGTGAGTGAAATTCTGAAAGTTGTTGCCGACTACGAGGTGCACTCAGTTATTTTCGTTTTTTGAATCATAAAAAAATTGCACTAATTGAAATTCATCGACAAATAGTGGAAGTTCATTGTGATGAGTGTTCAACATGTTCGTAAATGGTGCCGTGAATTCCGAGGAGGTAGAGCGAACGTAGAGGACGAATAACGGAGCGGCAGACCATCCGTAATCTTAGACGAACTGGTGCGAAAAATTGAAGAAATTCTGCGATCCGATCGCCGTTAAACCATTTCCGCGATCTTCTTAACCAGTTTCTGAGTGTGTCACGAGGTACCATGCATTTCATCGTGCATTAAAGATTAAATTTTAGGAAACTTTGTGCAAGATGGGTCCCAAAACTGCTCGCGGAGGAGCATAAAGCTCAACGAATGGGCAGTTCTCTCGAAATTTTCCAACATTTTCATGAAGAAGGCAACGAATTTCTGAACAAAATCGTCACAGGTGATGCAACCTGGGTATGTCACGGCACACTAGAAACAAAAAGAATAGTATGCAATGGAAACGCACCAATTCGCCCGGTGTTGTGAAGGCAAAACAAACACACTGACTCGGAAGAAGCTTATTCTTCTAGGATTCCGATGGCGTTATTTTGGTTCGATTCATGGAACTCGGATCCACTGTCAATGTAAAAAGGTATCGTCAGACATTAACCAACCTTCGTCGAGCAATCCGAAAGACTCCATAACAACGCTCGCCCTCACATTGCTCGAGAAACTTGTAATCTCATCGCTCGGTTTGACTGGAATACCTTACCCCACCCGGCCTACAGTCCGGACCTAACACCACCTAGTGATTACCTTTTTTTTCCAAAGCTCAAAAAAGACATTGCAAGAAAAAAAATCGAGACTGACGAGAAGTTGAAAAATGACGCTCTTACCTGGTTACGAAATTTGGCGGCAAGTTTTTACGGGGAAGGTATTTAAATGTTAAGTTCTCGACTCGACAAGTGGTTAAATTTTAAAGGTGAATATATGGAAATGTAAATAAAAGTATTGTGCTGAATTCGATACCGATGTCTGTTTTTTTGTAGCTTTATTAGTTCCGAAAATAAAAAATAGGGGGATCCTTACTGTTTGAACGTCCCTCGTACACACAAATGCCACCGAGTTAAGAAACGATTAATATAAAATAAAATAGATTACTACGTACCAATGTGTCGGTGAGGTGATTCGAAGGCGGTTGTACTGATGAGATAACTCCTTATTAGCCGGTTCGATAATGTAAACGATTTTGTCTTTAATTAATAGATCGTCTGCACAATTTTATTCGGAAAGAAAAAGAATTATTTGTGTGATATTTTAACGGATTTTGTAACACTATCGGTTAATTAATACGGAAATGAAGTGATCGGCGGTTGAGGCAATCTGCGATCTCTTCGTCGCCCCGGGTAACGGTTGAACTGGTGATCAAAGCCAAAGGCTAACTGAGATCTGGGTGAGCAGTGAAATCTGAAATTCCGTTTTCTCGCTGTTGCATCTAAAACCAACTCTCCCCGAATAATCTCATTCGGTACGTATCTTTTTCTCGGTCTTTTCACGTGCATCTCTTTCGGCGTTGATTCTGACGACCGAAACACCTCTCACCGAGAACGGAAATACAGGCAAACACATTTTCGTTCTCATCACGTACTCGACATTTTTTTTAAGTATTAAATATAATATTTTCCATAACATTCTGTAATGCATTACGATATGAACAATAACATATTCAGTACAAATCATTAAAGATTAATGAAATAATTTTAAAAATAAACAAAAACATAATTAAAAATACGGGACATTGAACATAAATTTTTTTGTTGGACAATTAAAAAGGTAAAAACATCTCGTTATTGTTGAAACCAAATATAATTGAATATTGAATATGAACGAAAATAACTAATTTCGTCTTGCAGCAGCATAGTTTTATTAACATATAAACTAGTCTCATTTTTATTTTTATTCGATTGTTGTGTTTTCTTCACTTCAATTGTGCAACATAAACTGTTGTTCAGTGTCTCTAGTTTTTAAATATTATACGTTTTTTATTCTTAAAATCGTGTTTCGTTAATCTTAATTTGATAATTCCTGCTATTACACATGTTTCTTAAGAATTTATCAAACGGTAGTATACATGAGAACAATTCTTATTTAGCGCCTGTCTTCAGCTAAAAAGAAAGGAGGTCTCCTTCAGAATCAAACTGTGTACACTGAGTTACTAATATATTTTTTATTCTTTCCTACCTAAATTTAAAAATTCCTTTAAAAAAAAAACAAACTTTCCTAGTACATTTTACTTAATGTTTGTTATTTATGTACTTATAATAACCTTATTTTATCTCATCTTCTTTAAAACGTCGTCATTAAAAATATAGAGATGGGTTTTGTAGCAAAATTTCCACATTGAGGCATACATCGGCTAATCGGGCCAGAATGAAAATAATAAACAGCGATCTTAATTGCGACGCCAAAAACACATTGGAAGGACATTGCCGGAAAATTGAAAAAGAGGAATAACTTTTAGTGAGCAATAGAAATGGTAAAATGTTATTTATTTCAATAGCAACTTCTATTGCTATTGCTTTTTTGAAAATAGCAGTACAAAATAGAGTAGCTATTGTGCTGTTGTACTGCTATTTTTTAACGATTTTATGTACGGCGAGTACAATAGTTTGATGTTCATTTCTAAAAAGTGTGAAATACGAGTATAATCCGAATTTTTCATAAAAAAACATTTTAAGAAAAAAACACGTTTAAAAGTTTCGTTGAATATTTATTTTAAGTAACATTAAACTTTACATACAATGAAAATTATACAAGATATATTTTTTTAACTTTTTCCTCACACGTTGGGTTGAATAACTCTACTGCTAGTGCTATTCCAGAATAGAATTGCTATTCTTGCAGCAATTGCTATTTTTTCTCATCTCTAGTGAGCAAGTACCGCTTAGATCTGTATATTATAAGTAGTAAAATACCCTCAGCGGACATTAGAATGTAGTTTGTTTGTTGTTTTTTTTTTGTTTTTTTTTTTTTTCAACAAATTTATTAAGAATAACAACAATAAATTTATAGGGTAAAAGAAAGGAAACCTTTTATGAAAGCAGAGAAATAGAAAGATGAAAGAGTAAATAGAATAAATCTGGTCAGAGAAGGCCAGGGCTGACTCATGTCTATATATACGTATATATATATATATATATATATATATATATATATATATATATATATATAAAACAAGTTAACGTCATGACGAGAGAATAGTGAATATTTCATGTAACACATTGAATTCCGACATGGCTCTGTAGAATAATTATAATGTAAACAAAGACTGAAAAATTATATCGGGCGATATTTTGAAATTGTGCCGAGCGGGATATCGCGCAAACAGCCACGGGGTCCGACGTAAACACCGCACAACTATTAAATTTTAATATTGCCCCGAAGTCAGAAATGTGTACACAAATTTTTCGTCTCGCAACAGAAATTGATGGTTGCAATTTAAGAAAAACTCCTCCTCACTCCGTTCCCCACATGGTCGGTGAACAGCTTGACGTTTCCCCTATTTCAAAATGAAGGAGAAAATAAAGCGCTAGTTAAATTACATCTTCGTTTATTTACTTTAAATCAGAAGTAGGGTCCTTTAATTAGCCAAATATGTGTGTGTGTTCGCTCCCTTTAGTCGCCTTCTTCAAATATGCTCGGAAACGTTTGTACGGTTGAAAAATAGAGTGAAACGCGGGCTTCTTCGGCAATGTTGAATTTTTTGTCGTCTTTATTGAAATTTAAGCTTTTATATTAGGGAGCGCCATTTACAGGATTTACGTATCCTCTTTCGGAGTTTGGAAAGCCTGTGTAAATTTGCTTTTAATTGAAATAGCGTAGTGTGTTGTGCGTCACTTACTTTTGGTTCTTACTCGTCTCCATGTGTGCAGAGCTTGAAAAAGTTCTTCTACCAAAATAGGTGTTAAACGGTGAACAATGACGATGAATTTCATTATGTGTTGCTGGTATAGCCGCGTGTTATTAGCACGTTAGTTTTAATGTTATACCGAATCACTATTGTTCAATGGGGGGGGGGGGGGGCTCATAATCTGTCCAATAGGAAACAACCGGATGACGACGTCTTCTTCGGCAGTCTCTTTTCCTCTTTCCCATTTAAATATTTTATCACGTAGTTTTTGAGGTTTCTCTTTCTTCCTCGCCGGCATCAGATTTGTCAGAAAATTATACGCGAGTCTTTGAATTTAAATTTTTCTTTTCTTTTTTTGGGCCCACTGCGGAAGTGCATCAACCCCCCCCCCCCCCCGTTCCGTGTTTGACGGAAATTATATTAGGCTATTTAGATGGAATACGATCAACAATGGAGACAGTGAAGGAACTAAGAGGATGAGTACCGGATTTGAGGGAAAGCGATAGAAACGAAAGATCGAAGGTAGAGCGGTTAATACATATATCGAACAAAGTTGTAAATGTGTTAAAAGTTACGCGTTATTCTAAATTACTCGGTATATTAAATTATCATCGTTTTTATAATATAAACAATTTTCTTCCCTAACTACTTTCGTTATTAATAAGAACAATGAAAATCATCATCATTACCTCCTCAACCATACGGTTGGTGGGTAACCTATTCGTACATTTTTAGCTGTACCGATATAGGTTGTGTACCAGGCAATTATTATATGCAGTACGAATGTGTACGCAATACGTAAGACTACATTCGGAACTGATACTGTAGCGCGTTATATTTTCGTTACATGAATTATAAAATCAAAGTTCGAAACATCCTAATTAAACTGAACTGTAAAAAGCGTGTAAAATGGCGTAATAATATTTATCAAAATGTAAAATAATATTGCAGCCCGACCGATTTTGTCCGTTTATTTTATACATAGAGACCGCGAATATGTCTAAAACAAACGGACGAAATCGGGCTGCAATATTATTTTATATTTTTATATATATATTATTATGCGATTTTACAATTCCCTTTTAATTCGGATGTTTCGAACTTTGATCTTATAATTCATGTAACGAAAACATAGCACTAAGTAAATGCATATATAATTGCGGGTAGATTTACTTTGTTATTATTAGTATTTATAATATTAGGATACGAATTAATCGTTGCGCCGCTGTGCTTACGTCTTGATATCCCTGTAGTTCCCACTTCTGCTAAAGAATCGTGAAAAAATGGTCAAAACCCGGGGCGGTTTAAAAAGTCGATATTTGACGGATCCATATACAGGGTTTCTGGAAGAGGATGGTATATATGTATGACAATGAAAAGGCGGTATGAGCTGTTTTTAATCGTGCCGGAAATAAAAGGTTACATTTTCAAATGGTCACCGGAAACAAAGATGTATCGCGACGCTCTTAGAAGGACAAACGGAAGTTGACTTTTGTTTGATGATCGGTTTTAGTGAATTTTGAAAATAAATGAGACACTCTTTTCTCTACATTCGTCTATGTTACTCAGTCGTGACTCTGCCTTAGTGAACGCGAGAAATTTATCGAGTTTTAATATTGTTGCGTTATGTTTCATGTTATATGTGCAACGAATGCGGCCATATCGTTTATGACCAAAAAAGGAGGTACTTATTTTTTCTAATACTCGTTTTTTATATAAATATAAGTATATGTATATAAAACGGGGTTTTTACATTAGCTTTATTATGTATATTTTCCTATGTTTATATAATTTACAATACTTTCTAATTTTTAAATACTTCAATGCGTTTTTTTTTTTTTTTGGTTTTTTTGGGTTTTTTTTTTTCATATGATGCAATTTTTTTATAGCTGGATCCGCTATTTCTTCTTTGTTCTATAATGTTGAATTTTTGTTTTCCTTTTAATTTGAAAAAATTCATAAAAACGTAAAAAATTTATTCCGTCTTATTTTTCATTACGGTGTTAAATAATGAGGTTTACACCGGGCATGTCGTTTCGTTTTGAGTCCTATCTGCTACAATTTGTTTCGATACAAAGCATCCACCTAATTTCAATAATCAGTTATTCTGTAACATATTTACAAAATTAATTTAAATTATTCAATTAGCACATACGCGAATTTCTTTTTTTCCAATAATTAATTTCCCGAATGGTAAGCGACCTCTGGTTAACCTTTTTTTTTTTTTGATCCATCTTCAGTGAAATGCCGATTGAGTGTCCCCCGTTGCATTCTTTCAAGACAAGGCTCACATCACCTCTGAAGAAATACTTATCAGATTTGGAAATTTTTTATAATGTTAAAAATACCGCACGAACAACTATAAAAATTTCACATTAAGAAGATACTAATAGTAAGATGTAACTTAAATTGTCTGTAACATATTATATAAAAAGAGGGTCGTGATGTTAGCGAGTGTTGTTCAGTAAGGTATGTGGTCTTGTTCAGACTTTTCTTCGTTTGAGATTTTTCATTCGGCCGTTTTTTAGCAACCTATTTGCTGGCATAAGTTGTACAAATTAGGTATTTTCTAGCTTTTTGGATATCGATTTGTTTTTTTTTTTTTCTTTAAATTAAATGTTTAAATAAAAGTACAGATATAGTATTTAATTACTTTTGCGTTTTTTTTTGTTCTGTTTTTGATGCGTTTTCTATGGGGTATCTTTCCTATAATTCCTCAAAATGTATAGAGGGGTCCGTAAAAATTGTATTGTGTGAAGTTTATGTTTTGTATGTATTTCATTTTGCGGTGTTGCTATATTTATATTTCTAATGGTGTGTTATATTGTAAGGTACTGGTAAGAATGAAGCGAGGTCAATTTGACAGTAAAAAAGAGATAATTGGTACGAGAATATTCCACTATATAAAATAGGCAGGGTAGAGCGAATGTTTTATTTGCAATCATTATCTTTATACATTTTTTTCCGAATCTAATTACGTTTTGGTAAATTTCGTTCTTCTTAATTTTTCGTAAGTTCAATTGAAGTATTTCTGGTAGAGCGGCGAAGTGTTCATATAAAGTTTTGGAACCTTTAGGCTAGTGGTTATTTGTAAAAAAAAAGAAGTGACAAACAGAATTGAAAAAGGTTGAAATTAAAATTAAACTTTAATCGGTAGCTTGAGAATTTGATAAAATGCTTCATGCAGCGTTGCTCTCATAGAACTACATAAGCGCCTGATTAAAATTTTACCGTTAACATTGATAATACTTTAATTTTTTCAAATTGGTAATATTTTAAGTCAATCACACCGGTTATATTAATAAATAAAAAAAAATGATCTAAAGAGATCCCATCTTTTTAACGCTTATTCGAATGACTACTAAATATCAGTGCTCATCAATACTCAACGGTTCACTCACATGGGAAACCACCGCTGACTGATATAATCTCGAATGAAGAAAGAATCATTAAAATCAACCCACATGGGTATAAGTTATGCGCGAACAAATATATAGAAAAAAAATAACATACGCGACTAATATTCAATCTGTTTCATTTTTTTTTTTTTTTTTTTTTTGAAGTTGGTAAAAAAGAATTCTTTACGCTTCTACGAGTGGATTTGGTGGTCATTGGTAGTCTATTTCCAAAATTCGGTATTAAATGGTTCAGTTTCTAGAAACCATAAAAAAAAAAAAAAAAAAAAAAAAAATGAAACAGATTGAAGCCGACCGAGAAATTGCGAAAATCGCCTTGATACATTATTTTGTTTGATTATATGAAGTATTTAAATTTATTTTATAATTAAAAATTGAATAATTAATGATTATAAAATAATGACTTCTAACTTCTAAATTAAAAAAAGAAAAATTATATAAAGTGAGACCGAATTGTAAAACCGTGGAAATCATTATGTTTGCAAAACGCGTTATGCTCGGTTGCCGATGTGAACATAGTAATTGCAAAATAATTATTTTTTTTAAATTTAAAGGTTACATTAATCAAACCGATTTTTGCACAACTATAGAATAAATTTATATTCAGCTATAATTTTATATAGCCATATGGCACTGTACGGAATTAGCTTTTTTCAAGTGGAGACAATGAAAAGACGCAATTTACGTGCTTTAAAAAGTAAAATTAATCTCGAATTACTTGGCAGAACTTTTTATTTTCAATATTCTTAATTACTGTATACAGTGAATATTAGCGTTACTTATTGAATTTTTAGTTATGAAATAAATTTAAATACTTCGTCTAATCTCGAACAAAATAATGTATTAAGGCGATTTCCTCAATTTCGTCGGTCGGCTTCATATTTTCAAGATTCTCGATACGCATAGTACGGAATTCTAACAAGATGGTTCAAGAACGATAAGAACATCTAATACAAAATCAATAATTTACGAACGGTTTGACTTGCAAACTTCAAAATTGGATCATAAATTACGATTAAAATTCTTTTTGCAACACCATATCTACAACTTCAAGCTAACCGACTGCCCGGGGCGGCAAACAACCCTAAAAACCGTCGGAATATATGATATGGAATTTAAAACGATCTCAAAATTCACCCTTAAGAAATTCATAAGTCATCACCAGATAATCCTTTAAAAGTAAAATTCAAAATATAAAATTCGAAATATAAAAATCAAAAAAATTACGATTAAAAAATTATTTACATCTCCTACCTTTTTTTAGGTGGAAAAAAAGGCAAAAAAAAAAAAGGATTTTCCATAAGTAATAGACCGAGTAAAAAAGTTGAAGAAACCAAAACATATATCAAACTTATGCATAAAGGACCGCTTTATAGGAAAACTGTAGACGAGCTTACCGCTTTATATTTAGGCCCTCGGGGCGTCGAAAACTCGAAATTGTTGGAAAAAATATTTTTTTCTCCGAGCAGTGGAAAGGTTGCTTTTTGTCTAGAACGAAGCCGTATTTTATTTTCTTGACGAAACTTTCGAAGATGACGAACATATCAAAAAACCGCGAAAAGTGGCGTCTCTCTCTCTCTCTCTCTCTCTCTCTTTTTATGGCGCGGAAAATCGGATTTCTTTTTTTTTTAATTTAGTATTATGAAAACATAAATATTATACGGTTATCTTGTAACACAACATAGCTCGTCTACAGTTTTCCTATAAAGCGGTCCTTTATGCATAAGTTTGATATATGTTTTGGTTTCTTCAACTTTTTTACTCGGGCTATTACTTATGGAAAATCCTTTTTTTTTTTTTACCTTTTTTTCCACCTAAAAAAAGGTAGGGGATGTAAATAATTTTTTAATCGTAATTTTTTTGATTTTTATATTTCGAAATTTATATTTTGAATTTTACTTTTGGAACCCTCAGCGCACGAAACATCATGCTTGATTAAACACTGTTTTTTTTTTTTGTTTTTTTTTTTTTTTTTCGTGGTCTCTAGAAATTGAACCGTTTACTACTAAATTTTGGAAATGGACTTTCAATGACCATCAAATAATTTCGGAGTAATCTATACCATTTAAATAAATATTTTTCAAAAATTGACGATTTTCGCGGTTTTATCGGCCAACTTTACATTTTTCTTTTTTTAATGGGTAAACTGTGAACTGTTTACAGAGACCATTAAAAAAGGAAAAACGTAAAGTTGGCCGATAAAATCGCGAAAATCGTTAATTTTTGAAAAATATTTATTTAATAATTGTTTTGCCAAGTTCATTTTAAACTACCAAAAATTTGTCGGACAACTTCACGCAGCCATCATCACATCGTTGCTGTATACGTTTTTTAACTTAAATTTTTTTCCCGTCATTATCGTGTTTTTTTATACGGAATTTCCGAGTAACAGTATAAATTTAATTGATAACGAGTTTATTAATGTCACAAAAAGTGTTCAAGATGATAATAGCGATGAACGTGAATTATTCATAGAAGATATGCGGACTGAAATTTTATCGGAATGTGACAATCGGAAGTAAGGGAATGACGAAATTTCGGAAACAGATGGCAATTTAGGGTTTGCGTGACTTGCAGTTGCTAGAAATAATTTTGTTCTCCTGTAGTGGTCGCATATTACGCAGGAAAAGGTTCTAATGATATACTAACTGATGAAGGAAAATGCTCTAGACTCTGTCAGTATTAAAACTTGTGCAAAACCGAGCAACAAAAATATCGATATTAACCAATTTCATCTCGTTCGTTTAGGAAAAATACGAACATTAACGCGTATGTTGCCGCATTAAAACAAAAAAAAAACGTCCGAATTCAACGCAGGTACTTACCGGAATGAAATCAGGTAGTAGGTATTATGATTTTTTCACAAAAGAAACGGCACTAGTCAGCCATGTTCCCGAGAAAAACGGAATTTATTATTCTTGTTTCATCTGTGCGCCTCATGGAAGAGATACTATATTTCGATTTATTTGCGACAGGATATATATATGTTTTTTTTTGTTTGTTTTTTTTTTTTTTTTTGGAAAATATTATTAACACGTGTAAAACAAGCGTTATTACAAATTGAAACGTTACCGTTTAATTACGCGCTCTGGGATGCCACCGCGATCTCTTAACCGTGGGTGTAACAGTATATTATTCAAATATTGAATTATTCAGTGGCGAATCCACGGGGTGGGGGGGGGGATATGGGGACATCCTCGCCCAAGGAACCAAAGCCTCTATGAAAAAATTTGTTATAACAGAGAAACTTAATTTATGCTATAAAAGATTTTTATAAATGTTACACCTATGGATTTAATTTTAACTAATATTTAATATCATTTTCTACTATTTTATTCTATTTTAAACACAACTGTCGTCGACCTTTTGCCATTTTTATTTATTTTGTAATTTTAATTAAAAATAGTTCAATGAGAAATATATATATATATATATATATTTAAACTTGCTCACGAACAAAGAATTTCGATCGGATTACTAATAAAAATGAAGTAAAGTCGAATAAAAATACCATCTTTCTTACTATTTCTAAACTACCATATTTAAGGTATAATTTTATAATTGCGTTTTATTTTTCACCCCTAAATATAAGACAAAAGTTAAATTAAAAATTGTAATAATTATGTATTTTTAAAACATATTTTTATGGATTTCTATAAAGGTAGCTATTTGATTTTCTTTATGAAACAAGGGGTATTTCTCAAATCTACTGCCTACGGTAGAAGATTTTACGTAATTATATAATCCCCCCCCCCCAATCCGTATAATCCCCCTAAAATGTCCTTCTGGATCCGCCCCTGAATTATTATTTTTTGATAACAAAAAAATATGGAGCTTTTTTAAAATTTTTCGTATTACGCGTTTGTTTTTTTACACCGATAGGTCGCGGAAAACATATAATAGTTAATAAATTTACAAATATACAAGAATTAAAAAATTTCATTTAAAAATTAAAATATAAAATTGTAAATAATCATTGTTGTGGGCGGTGATCCGCGATCCGTTGACAGTCCGATGTCTGTCGGATGGCCGAGGCTGCGATCGATAAGCGGTGGAATCCTTTAATTCTGTGTAGAGATTTTATTTCTGCTGGCAGTTCTGCAATGTTTCTTACTTGGAACTCCACGTTAACGTCAACCATTTTTTGACCGAATTAATTAGCAAATACCACAGCCGTAATACGACTCTTACTTTTTACCGCGATTTCCACAAAGGATCATGAGGGACCAATAAAAATAATAATTCTGGAGAAAGGTATAACATCGACAGTTATATAGTCCTATCCGTTTTTAACTTTATGTTATGATTAAATATGTGCGAGAAAAATATATGTAAAAAAAAAAAACACATTTTAATTAAACCTTTCGGCGATTATTGTTTTTAGATCCGGAGATCAAAGAGAGGATATTCGGCTTTTTATCCTCTACGATGAATAGTGAGAACGCTAATCCGGCCGAAGAAGACACCTTTCGAGAGAAGTCAATCGACAATTTGACCGGTACGCCACCCGCAACGGGTGCCGCGAAACGCGGGTACGAGTTGCGCAAGTCGAAAAGTAAAGATTCGGTGCCGTCCAGCGACCCGTTCATATTCCCGCTGCACGGCATCAACAACGGTAACGGCAATTATGCGTCTGGAAAGGACCATTCGCAGCAGACGGCGGGCGGCCCGACACAGCCGCCCAAGTTCGAAGCCTACATGATGACTGGCGATCGAGTGCTGAAGTTGACGAAAAATCAACAGATGTCGCTGTTGCCGAAGCATCAAAAGAAGATCGACAGTCTGAAGCAACGCTACCATCTGAAAGAAGTGAGCAATCGACACGCAACCGCCGTCAACAACCATCGATCGTCGAATAATCAGAATTACGTTTGCAAGTCGGTACCGTCTAGTCCGGTAGAGGTCGAAAGTCCCGACGAACTGAAATCCTCTTCCACCGGTACATCGCCAATTCCGGTGCATCGAGCCAGTCCGTTGTCCTCGCAAAACAACGAGGACGAAGAGAACCACGGCGACTCTCCGTACGGAATGCAGACATCCCGTTCGGACGACCATATTCAGTTTAAAAAGGGCACCTCTGTGTCCACCGCTTCCGTCCAGCTAGACGAGGACATAACCTCATCGTTGAACACGCTGCTAGATACGAAGGAAGAAGGAGAAGTGAACAGGGCGAACAACAGTTCCGGACGACGGATGGAAGACCAACGAATCCTTTGGACGTATAACGCTCCGCACGCTGCCATAGATAATTCGACCTCCACCAATACCTCCGAAGAAGATAGTCAACCGTCTCCTCGTTCGGTCACGTCTGTGTCCTCGTCCGTCATGTCTTCGATATCCTCGTCCGATCGCAAAAGACCGCAACCTCCTACGGCCTCTTCGGCCACCAACAGCTTCGACCTAAGTCAGCTCGAAGGCCTATCTAGTCCGGACTATAACGAAGAGTATTGCGAAATACTAAATCAGCACGACATGAACATGGAAGTTACCGATCCGAGCGACAGCGATTCCACCATACTGGTGAGCGAGCCTAAGATACGTAGGATCCAACGGAGTATCGGCGTGGGCAACTCGTCGTCGGAGCTAAGTCAAAATCACCGAATAGTTATACAGGTAAATTCCTACAGCTCTCTCTCTCTTTCTCGTTCTCTCTCTATGTATATTGTGTATGTGTATATATACGTCTGTCATCGTCTAGATGGAGAGTGTATACGCCTATGTTTCGTTTAATCAATCTAAAAACGAATAATAATCTAAAATCTGCAAGTAGGTGTGTGTGTATAATGCATACTACGGGGGAGGAAGATAAATTGACAAATCTCTCATTACTCGACTAACACGTGAATTAACACGCTCGGTATTCGTAGTTCGTTCTGTGTGATTATTAAACATAGCTTTTACGTATTACAATAACGAAACTATTCTTGTATACGCGTTTTATTGTATAATGGTGAAATAGACAAGTCTAAATTGCCGGTATCGTCTATTTCGTTAGGGTTTTACCGTTGCCGAATACGCCTAAGAGTGTTTTCGCTGCCTACTAATTCCGGGCCTAGCCTTGACCTAATCGGAATAATATTATCGCATTCATTCGAATAACCGCGGAAACTGATAACGATTCATATTCCGACTTAAATCAACAAATGACATGTTACTCGAAACTTTCTGTCCTTTTCGCTTCAAAGTACTATCTCCGTGTAATCTCCTTACCGACCATAATTCATAATATAGTTAAGTGTGTATATTTTTAACATAAACATGATTGTGTATAGTTTTCGGGTTATGCGAATTTTTTCAGATGAAAAAATGTCTAAACTTTTCAACATCAAAAGAGCACTATCGATACCGATAAACGAAAAATTTGATGACTAACACCATCGTATATTTTTACCTTCTTTTATTCCTCGCGCGTTACTCTTTCGAGTGTAAATTTGTAATAACCAATACATTGTTATGAACTCACAAACTTTTCAATTTTTAAAAGTTACCACATAGACATTTCCCGATGTCATACTTTATTACAAATTTCATTTCGCATTACAGTGTACTCCATCTTATTTATGTATATACATATATATATATATATATATATACATATACATATATGTATATGTATATGTATATATTTTTTTTTTTTCTAAATAAGAAAAATCATATACAAAAATAAGATGAAGGTTACTTAAAAACAACAAAAACCTGATCCTTCATTTTCTTCGACCTCCACCGGCAGTAAAGTGCGTTTTTGCATTTGAAAATGATAAGAAACAAAAGACGTAAACGAGTAAAATGCGTTATCCGCAAAAGCGAAACAGGTGCAGCGTGATCGTCTTAATTTGTTATCGAAGCACCAGTGCCGGAGTCCTCGGCAATATGCGCTGCTCGAAGATAGGAAGAATATACAGAGAGAACGTAAACGTTTTAAACATGGATTTCGAGATAATTTTTTTGATTAACAGAGAGTCGTTCGTGAAAAAGGAACAGCGATATCATCCTCGCTGATGATTTGTACGTTGACCTGAAAGAGCAATTCGTATATTTCAGTTACAAAGGAGAGAAATACCTTTATTAACTATTACAAAAACTATTATACAATCCTGATTCGTTTCAGCGGAATGAATAAATTTGTGACTTTGCTTAAATTTAATTTTACTTCGGAAATAAAATTTTGCTCAACGAATAAAATTAATTCCGCCAATCCATTACCAGCCGATCCTTACATTTCACAATGCTACAATAATGTACTGAAGAATTTTATCATGAATGGCGAAATCATAAAACACGTTCGTAATAGTTGGATGTTTATTATTAAAGAGGAGAAAATTTTCCTCAATCCTCCGTTTGGTAAGGATTTTTATTCAGTGTCTGTACGGTATCAAGTGGGCGAGTATTTTAATAATAAAGCTTCAGTCAGATTTTTGTAATTTGGAAGTCGATGGCTTCGTTATTCACCATTTAAATTCCCATGTAAAATAGTCGTATGTAGGAAGCTACTGAAATAGCGCGAAAAATAAAATATCAAAGAATCACGAAGATAGATTTTCCCCGCGAAAAACTTTCTTTTTTTAAATTGCACTGGCAAATGAGACGATTAAAATGTTATATTTCAGTCTTTGTTTGGAAACTTCCTATTTCGCGTCAATATTTATTGAAGTACATTAAAAGTCTTAAAATGTTTCCGATCGAATTGAAAATGTAACTTATTACACTAGTAATAATAAATAATTGGAAAATTAACTGATTATTTCGGTTAAATTCTAAAATTTTACACGTAAAACCTGCCAAGTGTTTTTATTTATTCATTTTTTTTTTTTTTTTTTGTTTCTGGTGTTTTACGCTCTTACAAAGTGTTTTTGACGCGGGTAGTTGTAAATATTTATGAATACTATAATTAATGGAGTTTATCAACTGTTTTTGTAAGCTCAACGTGAAATAAATTCTTAAACAAATGCCGCTGACGAATTTTTTCTTAAAATATGTAATCATTTTGTACCTATTTACAGGTGAGACTTTATTATTCTCTTCCATTTTTTTAATACTTTTCTATAACTCTTCTCTCCTAAAACTCTTTTATCATCATTCCTATTTTTAAAAAAAAAAAAATTCCTCACGTCCCATTTTTTTTTGCGTACCGTATTGGAAAACCGTTTTGAACGTTTACTAGACGAACACCATTTGTTCTGTAGCTGGAACACAGTAAGTTGTTTCTTAGTTTACATTTAGCTTCTGACTTAACATTATTGTATTAGTCTTTTCATTTTCTATATATATATGTATGTATATGTATGTGTGTGTGTGTGTGTGTGTGTGTGTGTGTGTTTGTATGTATGTATGTATGTATGAATAAAATTCTTTCACTTGAAAACATCACATTTTAGCTTCTTTTATCGATGTTTCCTGTGTTTTTGATAACATTCATCTACCAACTGTAAGTCATGATAGCAGTTAGTATTCGGGTTTAGTTTTTCATTTCCCTTATTATTATTAATTTCATGATGAATGTTCCAACCACCTCTCTTCTCTATTTTTGTGTACGCTTCAAGAAAGGTTTTTTGCAGTCTTCTTCGAGGTGCTCTTACCCAATGTTTTGCCCTTTTTAAAAGTTTATACCGTTAGTCTTGCTCTTTTTGATTTAGAATTTGTTTCTGATCACATATAATGAGTTGTGTTTTTAGCTGATGATGGGTTATACCCGAAAACGTTTCTAAGTAAGCAATCATTTTATACTTAAATTGGTTTGTTATATTTGTATTTGTTATAACCTACTATATTCTATAATTAACAAACAGGACGGGAAAAGATTCTTTATTTTTCGCATGACTTTTACGCTCTGTCATGTTTGTATTTTCTTCGCGATAATTACTTTCGTGATTTTGCTATCTTCTTCGATATTCATTTTTCAAACTGTTTCCCTCCAGCTGCAATTAAACGGAAATTGTTCCGCAGTACCATCCATTCCCTATTTTCACCGATGTTTCAAAGAGGTTTGATGGTATCGAAATTTTTTTCATTCTTTCGGATCATAATTTTTTTCGGGATTTTTTTGTTGTATCTTTACAAATCAATTTATAACCGTCCGACTTGGTGAAAGCAATTTATATATTTGTGCGGATTAATATTGTGCTGCGTCTGTAATTTTATTATATTTTAAAACAATTTTACCGCTATCGGATTTCGAAAAATGTGAGAGAATAGTAAATCCTTTATTAACAGTTTGAAAATAATCTTTACTCGCCTATATATTACGCAGTTTCGGCTAATTTCTGACTGTCCGATCACAGTTTTCCAATCATATATTGTTACTGTCGATTATTGTTGAGATTTTTATCAAACATGAAATTATATGCACTAATTATGGAAATTAGGATTCTCGCAACTAGGAACTCTAGCGTTGTAAATAATTGGATTATTTAGATACTCTATTATTCATATTCGTTTCGAAATAATAGCGGATTAATCTTCGCATCGCATTCCTGTTCCCGAAATAAAATATAAATATTGGAATTGAAATTACTTTTAAAATCGATCAATTGACGATTATTACGCTGAATAAATGAACAATTCTTTTTAATTTGGTAAAGGGTTCACTAACATGTTCCGTTCCATTGTTAAAGAAGTTTAATAATAGTAACAGTTTTATCTCGCCGATTTGATTGATTTCTGAAGAGATTAATTATTTAAAATTAGTTATAACGTAAAAAAGAAAATTGTTTCATCTGAAATCTAATCTATTCATTAAGAAAGCTTTAAATTTTTTTAACGATGAATAGTTATTATTTGTTGGAAATGTTGATATAAAAATTTATAAAATTTTTGAATCTAGAAAATTTTACTTCTGATACCAACCACTGTAAAAGATTTAACTTTTTAATATGAAATAATATGATTATAACATTTTTAATTTTACACAGTGAATATTGAAATATACGATTTAAATTTTATTAATAGCAAACTTTACAGAAATTATACACTATTATTATTATTATTATTATTATTATTATTTTGTGTAAAAAACTTTCTATTTTTTTGTTGAAATACATATTACGATTTTTTGAAACAAAATAAACCTGTAGTGATAATTAAATATAGAATTTCCCTTTTTTCTAAGTGAACAATTTGGTAAAAATAACTATACCGTTTTTTACTATTTGTATAATCAATGTATTAGATTTAACGATTTTTTCTTTCGATATTTTTTTCACAAATAATTTCTTAACATTTTGTACTACGAATTTTATTTACTAATCGTTAAGGAATTTCGGTTATTCCAGTAATCGCATTATGCAAGGATTTTAATTTGAATCATTACATCATTACTGGAAACGTAACTTCTAATCTAGAACTGGTCATCGAAATGCATCAAAGAATTTAATCTATCCCTGGAGGTCGTCGTGTTAAATTCGCATACGTTGCGTACATATAACGTTTATAAATTGCGAAAACAATATGGTGTCACCTTAACGAATCTCGAATAGAAAAAAAATATCCCCTTAAACCGCGTATTTATTTTGAGTGATTTCGGGTTAAAGTCAGTACTACTAATGTATACAAAATATTTCACATCGATTGGAAATCAAACAACTACAAATACTATCTATATATAATTTATTATAGTACTAAGAAAATCGTTCTTATATAAAACATGTAATATTTGTTTAAATATTTTAAAACAAAAGTGCGTGCTCCTAACAGTTAAACTTGAACCTGTACTTCTTAGTGGACTTGGGTAGATATTAAAGTATTAGCGTTACGTCTAGACCATCATTTCACTTTCCAGATTAGATCTAAAACACCGTTTTATGGTATTATACATGGAAACGGTGCCATTGTGTCACATTGCAAATCTGGTCTTTTAGAATTGTGCTTAACTTTAGCATATCTATACATTATATGCACGGTATCTAAAGGAGGCCGCTAGTTTGCTAACTATATCTACTGCCACTTTATATTTTAGATAAGTTGTGTGTATGTGTGCGTGTAATATACACATACTTGCATACAGATATATAAACATTTTCCGAGCGATACAGTAGTGTTTATGACTTATTTAGCAAACGTATATAAATACGAAATAAATATAATTGCTTTGACCGGAATATTACTAGTTAAAATAAAACGATTCATTTCAATGATATTCCCACATTTTTTAAATGTAGACTCATAATTTTTAGTAATTACCGCGCGATGATTTTTATTCCGTTCGATATTCGGTAAGTCGACACCATATTGTTTCTAGCATTAGAAGTGCAGAACCTGTATGAATTTAACACAACCCTCTGAAGGTTGTAATTTTTTATTCGGCGCTTTTTATAAATGAATTTTATTTTTATTGAAAACAAAACCTGTAATATCCTTTTGAATATTTTAGTCCCTTTGAAATTAATTGATAATTTTACGTACATAATTGATTTCGAAACAAATTGTTTATTTAAAAATATATATATATATATGTTATATTAAAATAATTCAGTTTTTGTATAACGTCGCTTGATGTTGCTGATTTTTACTTGCTAACACATGTACGATTAAATAAGGCTGAAAAGGCAACGTACCACTAAAACGTATAGATGATGTATGAACCCCCCCCCCCCCGTACAGGCTTCGTGTATGATCAAATTTTCACGACAAACATTGTTCGATTATAGGCAACGTGAACAGGTTTTCGTGTCCCGGACCCTAGAATAGACGGGAAAGTTTCTTCAACTACTAAACTAATTTTTAATATTTCGATACTTTTTATTCCGGAAATGAACTTTCTCGTTAGCGTTAAAGTGAAAATTAGCGGACAGGCAGATTATGCTATTTTCGGTTCATTTCTGCTGAACAATATAATTTTACTGATATTTAATTAAATGGTCTAATTTACTACCATAAACATCTTTAACTTTTGGTTAGAACAGTTATTCGAGAGTCATTTCGGTTTTATGATTAAAGACTTTGTTATAGAAAGAGCCAAGTTTCACTTCCGTTCCTTAACCTTAAAATAATTCCTGAATTTCCTTAAAATTTGGAACTCAAACCTCCTCTAATGAGCACTAGGCGACTAGCTTAATCGACTAGTGACCCGACTCAGCAGCGTAGCCAATCTGGTACGTGCGAAGGTGTCTGTGCAAGGATTATTATCTAGGTGAATCTTACAGCAACCAGACGAATAGCGTGTGTCTCCTCAGTGGCTCACGGACAAATCGTTGCTATACTTTTCGCATCACTTCGGGAATTATGAGCAAGTAAGGTTTCCGTGTGAGTATATTATATCCAACGACACGCTATCGAGAATTGATCGCCGTTATTTACCCGTCCAATTGTCTACAGTATATTTTATTTAACGTCTTGAATCTTAAATCCGGATCTTGGTAGTTTTAAATTGTTTTGTATGCAGTCTTGTTATAAATTTTGGGGCGTCACCGAATCGTCTCAGTTAGAAATTGCCGGCCGCACGAATATCCGTTCGCTGAAGACAAACTTATCGGAAACAGGCTACTTGCTGTTTTGTTTTACCTCCACCGTGTAAACATAATCCTCCTGTGTTAGTGGGAAATACTGATTCCCAAACTTCCTTCTACATTTACATTGACTTCTTAATTTTTGAACAACTTCGTAATAATAATAATATTAATAATAATAATAATAATATTAATAATAATATTAATAATAATAATAATAATAATAATAATAATAATAATAATAATAATAATAATAATAATAATAATAAAACACAGAAACTATAGCCAATTTAATGATTGAAAACTTTAAAATTAATGCATCAAACACGTTAATTAACTGACAATTTTTGCGCTGCATTTTTTGAAATAAAATTCAACAACCCCGAAATGGATTTTAAGTTACGAAATTTGAAATTGTGCTGGTAAATCACGGGCAAAATCTTTTCCCCAAAAAAGTATATAATCTCCGAAACGCTGATTTTCACGGGCGCTAAAAATCGTGCAAAATCGTTTAAAATAAACTTTCACATTAACGGAAATGTTATCAGTTAAACAGAATCAAATTTCGAAATTGAATTTTCAGTAATTAAAAAAAAAAAAAAAATTCTTTTCTGAGCGTGTTGTTTATTGAAGGAACTTGATACTCTTTTTTTTTTGTAACGATAACAAAATCGCATTTTGATTTTTTATCGCAACTTTGGAAGTTTTTGAAAAGTTCAAAAAAGCGAAAAACATAATGCATCTTTTTCCCACAGTGATGCAAGCGTTATACTTGGAAATTTTAGAACGGCTTATAAATACATATATTTAAAAGGAAATAGCCCAGAAAATTATGTCGATATTACAGCTTAAGAATTTGGGCACTTTCGGAGCCCGTAGGAACTGCGGTGATCAAAAAAATATTTTAATTTTGCGCATGTTCTCTGCATCATAGAAAGTTCGCCATTTGTAGATAATAAAAGCTATATTTCGATTTCTTGGCGAAACCTTAAAAAAGTTTGCAAAAAGTTCAAAAAAAAGCAAGAAAAACCGAGTGTGTACTGTCGGTTTTTGAGAAAATCGACTGTTACACGCTAAAATGTAAATTTTAAAGTTTTTCGTTCGACAATATAAAGCACAATAAATTAATGGATATTCTAAAAAGAACAGACATTAATGACAAAGATATACGCGTGATAAAAAACTTACATATATTCGTGTCAAACAGCAAGTATTCTCGGACTGAACAACATAGCACAAAGGAAGTAGCAATATGCAAAGGGGAAAGACAAGGTTGCATCTTGTCGCCGCTGCTATTTAATATATATATATATATATTCTGAAAAAAATTTCGAAGAAGTCCGTAAGAAACTTAGTAGTAGGGGCATTCAGGTAAATGGGAAAATAGTAAATAATTTTAGATATACGGACGACACAATTTTTAATAGCGAATAATCTAAAGGAACTGCAAAGGTTTATAAATATCCTCGCTTAAATATGTCACATGTATGGATTACACCTAAACATCTTTAAAACGAAGTACATGGTGATAAGTGTAGGAAAAGTGGAAATTTAAAAACACCACTTACACACAGTCTACGAGGAAAAATCGAAAACGCCGAATATTTGGGCAATAATTTAATCGATCAATAGAACATGAGTGAAGAAATAGTGATACGAATTGGAAAAGTTAGAAATGCATTTTTTTTAAAATTAAAAATGATACTGTTATGCAGTAAAAATATAAGTGCAGAATTAAAAAATAGGCCGGTAAAATGTTGTGTATTTTCGGTGTTACTGGGACTGAAAGCTGGACATTAACAAAGGCAATAGAACGAAAACTGGTTGCCTTCGAGATGTAGATAAATCGAAAGATACTTAAAATAAAACGGACGGACATAATACGAAACTCCGAAGTATTAAATCGATTAAATAAGTCTAAAGAAATAGTAGAAGACATTAAACACGGAAAATTAAAATACATTAAACACAGATAATGCGAGACAATACAGTACACTTCAACTTCTGGCGCAAGGGGAAAGATCGCTGGAAAAAGACCACGGGGAAGAAGAAGAATAACGTGAATACAAAACTTGGCACAATGGTATGAGGTGTCCGCTATTGAACTGTCCCGAAATGTACAGGATAGACGAAAGATTACTCAAATGTTAGCCAACGTTCGGTAACGGACATGGCACCGTGATGGTGATAATGATGATGATGATGATATGAACTTGCTTACTGTAAGAAATTTGTTCTAGCATAAATAAAATTTTCAGCATTAAATTTGGAACTTTTAAGATAAGGGGTAATTTTAAATAACTCTTTACCGAAAATATTTTTGTTTAAAATTTAGCGTATTACGTATGGATTTAAATTTACTGTATATTCATAACATATGGAGAATCTTTAATTAAAACACATGCATTCTGGACTAGCTTTAATTTTTTTCGCTACGCAGATATCAAAAATATTTTAAAGTTAGATATCAAAAATATTTTAAAGTTAGATATCGTGAATCCTTCACGATTACATATGATTATCACATATAATTAATGACACATAAGTATCACATACTGATTACCATTTTCAAATTGCTCTTCGGTAGGAACGAGAAGAAACCTTCTCATTCCTATTAGTTATAGAAATTCACTTTTAAGCCCAATGCTATATAATTCGAATAATTAATGAATATTGTAAATAAGTAAATTATTAGATATTCTTCGACTACTTTTAAAATGCACAAAAATTTTTTAATCATCTTTCGCGGATTATTATTATTTTAAAAACATAGGGCAGTAAATATTTATTGTCGTTTTCGAAATAAATGAGTATTTCTAAAAAGTAAAACGGCATCTTATTATACGAAAAAATTGAAAATGATTCGTGTCAACTAAAATATTTATATTTTTCACTTAAACATGTTTGAAAAAAATCAAATGAAAAGGTGTGCAAAAAAAAGTATTTAATAATTTCATCGGAAAAATTAAAAAAAAAAAAACTGTCAGCAATGAGATAAGAAATATTTGTTGTATAAGAGAAAGAATACTTTGCGTAATTGCGTTTTTCCTCTCATAATTCTTGAAATTATTAAATTAGAAATTTGGTTATGTTTAAAGAATTTCCTTTAATGCGTGTTTTTATTTTAAGCGATTTTTTTCGATTTTTAGCGCCCATGTTTAGTCAGTTCAATTTTTTTATATATATATTATTATTATTAAGAAAAGGAGTTTATCCACAATTTATAAAATCGGTTCGAAATCATTACATTTTTTTTTTTTTTCGCTTTGATTTAGCATTCTTTAAAAATAAAAATTGAAATACGAGAAAAAATTGTCAATCACCCTCGGTTTAGTATGCAATCATTACAGTGCCGTAAATCAGAGCCGTCCTTGACCTTTTTCGCTACAACGGAATCCTTCCCATCGCATAGTTGTTTTGCGATCCACCCCTTAAAATAAAAATGAAGTTTTTCGAAAATAAATTATAAGCGCATATTGAAAACTGCCTTTCAAACGCTATCAATCACGTATACTGATTAAATTTGAAATGTAACAGGAAAAACGAGTAAAAATAGATATTATTTTGTATTTATTGGTCTAATTTTATATATATGAATATAATAAAATTTATAACAATAATAAACATCGTGTTTTTTTCTGGTTATTACGCGGCTATGAAAAACAATTATAAGGATCTTGAGTTTTATTTCTGTTTAAATTCCGAAGTTACTCCAAAAGAGCACACGACGACGGAGGTAGTGTGCAAACTGCTACCGGAGAACGTTTGAGAATCAATATTTCTCACTATATTATTACGGCTGTTGTATAGGGGGTCGAAGGTAGAACAAAATAGCAGGTAGTCTTGGAAAGCCCCCCCCCCATACGTTCGTTTTCGGCGATTTCTGCTTCGAGGTGTGATATGAACGATCTCCGAAAATTTTGAGATAGTCAAGAGTGTCTTCGTCGGTTATGGGTTTTCAGTAAAACTCGGTCAGTCGCTGTTACGTATTAGAACAAAAAAAAAAAAAAAAAAAGGAAGGGGCGTACTACTTCGATTAGTGCAATCGATGAACTCTCGAATAAATAAAAATATTTTTTTTTTATTATTTACATAGGGGAGAGGGGGGCATAATGGGGTATTTAAGGTGTTACGGATATTTTTTTAGCTAACAACGATATTAGGTTGACAATCAAAGCTTTTTTTTTTGGTTTTACAGGATGCCTATCATTATTTGGCATGTCATTTTCTATTTTTTTAGTAACAGTTTAGCTAACGGAACGAAATACATTCTGAGTGAGGTTTACCCCACTTTGCCCCGTACAGCGGGGCAAAGTGGGGTTCCAGATGTAACATTGCGAGACATTTTTATAGAAATTAGGTTAACCTGTAATCAAAATATAAACTTTTAATCGTTATAAGTATCTTAAAACAAAATTAACCATTCTGGCTCACTTTATGCATCGTATCCAACCCTCCGTAGACTGCGACCATAAATAACCGCAGTAAATGCATTCACAGTATCTTCATCATCTACGGTTTCCTATATCTTTTTTTTTGTTTTTTTACTATTTTGTTCCTCTTGTTATTTGATTGATTAGCGCTTAAATCGATAGTTTTGGTGGAAGGTTTGGCTGTTTCTTTGCAGAGGTTTGTTACTACCCCGTTAAGCCCGCTCCCCTAATCGTATTTAATTTTTGAAAACGCGCGAATTAAATCACCTGCTTAGACTGATGCAATTTTATTTTCTTCTTATATTAGACGTAATAAGTAAGCGCGCAAAAAAGCAATATTAATCACGAAACAGTAAAATAAAAATTAACCCGGCGATCGTCACGTACCACCCCAGTATAATAAACTGTGAGATTACACTCGGAGTACGTGTCTCTCGAAAGATATTCATGGTTAATTATTTCATTTCGCCAATCAATACTATGTATTTCTCTCTATTTGATTATTTTGGTATTTTTTAACCAGCGCGTGGAAATTCCGTTGGTATAATTTGTATTAATATTAATGTTCGAGAGTTAATATATCGGCGGTGGAAAACGCGCGAAAATTGCATTATGGAAAATTTCGATTTTCCGACGTATTTAAAATCGGTTGTTGTGGTTTCGGTGGAACAGCGGGAAACGGAATAGCGAATGTAATTAATTAAAATTGTGCCGCGGGGAGGGGGGATTCACTAGAAACGCTACTTCGGCGGGGTATTATTGTATGTGTGAACTTTTTTTTTTTTTTTTTTATTTACAATTCTTTCGAATGCGGACGGTGTCGCAACAGCCGGCAAAACGTGTCGATTATTTAAAACGCGTCAATTATTCGACCGAGGTTCGGAGCTATTTAATTATATTCCGTTTCAGGTGAAAGGAATGGAAAAAGAGTCATCTAAGTCATATACGGCGCCGTATAATAGCTCGAACAGCAATAATTATAACAATCAAAGCAGCCGTAGAGCCGGATCTGCCGTCGCAAGATACAGCAGCTTGAACGAAGAGGAGGAATATGGTGATGGCAATCAATCAGATCCGAAGAAGGCTGGATACGAGGTAAAGTGCCGTGTGCGTGTTTCGATATTTGCATGTGTACCCCCCTAAATTGCCTTTCAATTTCTTTCCGACCTCTTCTCCGTCGTTCGTCGTCTCCGACCAGCCTAAACAACGGTTTTATAACACTGCGCGCTTTGTCTGCACGCGCAATCTGTTGTTGCGATTTTTCCCGCGATAATTAACATCCATCGGTGACGATGTTTTTCTGCACATCTAGTTATAACAGATCACCGTGTCCCGCGCGTTAGATAATAAATTAACTCAACTTTTATTCTATCGCGTTACATAAGTGCGCCCTGGTTCATATCGGAACGTTCGAAATTATCCTTAATGTATTTTAAATTACTTCTATCCGGCCGACAGCCTGCTACGATGCGTCCTGGTGGGAGTAGTCGCGATATAGCCTCGTTGTTATTGTGCTGTTGCAAAACCGCACTGAGCCTACATTTAGTTTTAATTTTGGTTCTGAACTTTCCCGAATTTCGTAATTCCCCCTTTAACGATAGAGCGTACTGCTATGAAATCGTTGACAAGGTTAACATTATCGACGTTTACAAAGCGTGCGAGCCTACGCAGTTTATTAATTTCGATATATTTTCGTGTAGGGTTTTCTTTTAATTTCCCGCGAAACTACGCCCCCCCCCCCCCGAAATTTTGAAAAAAACTTTTCCGAAAAAACAAAAAAGAACACCATCTAGCATCTTTTCGAAAACAACGGCGACAGTCCGAGAAATAGACTGTGTGTGCAGTGCGATAGTTTAAATCTGATGAAGCTGATCGAAATACAGACAGCATTTGACGCGATTTCCGTTCAGTGAAACGAAGTGGTAGTGCACGATGCCTTACGATTTATTTTAACAGATTTTTAAAAGAATTCTTTGGCTCTCCTTTACCAATTGTAGTACTAAAAAAAAAACCAATAAAACATCGCTAGAAATATTTAAATGTAATATTTTTATATTTTCAGGCTTTATAATTTGGTCGGTCACTAGGCAGTGATCACCTTCCTATTAGTATATGTGTATTTCCTTGATGGGATCCCGCAATGCAATCCAACTTACGCCTGAAATTTAAAAAAAAAAAAAAAACTAACTGGAACGATTTTATTATTACCCCAGTGAGTTAGATTCACAGTTAAGATCGGTTTCGTCGTATATGCAACGCCTGTATGCTGCGGGACGCAGAATCCTTCTTTTAACGTGCAGTATCGCTACAATGGAAACGTTGAAATCATTGGTTGATTTTAAAAGGAGCCGGAAATGGACAGTTTTTAAAGGGGGGTTCTCCTCATTATGTAGCATGTCAGAAAGAAACCGAAATGATGACACCAAGAACGTTGCTACCGATGAAGAGGTTGTTAAGTTTTGCAAGAGTTATAAGAGATTATCGACATTGTCGAAAAGGTAGTGTAGCAATGAGGTGAATATAAAAGTGATTTCGGTGAGTAGCTTAAAAGGAAAAAAAAAACGATGATCTCTACGATGAATTCTATTGGACCCCGCTTGAACTACCTCTACCTGATTTTTTGAATTTTATCCCAGAGAGTGCAAAAGTAATATGTAACTTTTTTTATTCTTTGTTTATATAATTACTAGTATTTGTTTGCATATGTATGTCGCGCACGCTGGTTATACTTTAATTATACACTTTCTATTTAGGCTTTGTCGGAATATGACGACGAACTGATAGCAATAACGGAAGGCGCTGTAAATCTAGCTAAGGCGGTATCTCCACCTCACTCAGGCTCGTCCGAAGATGAATCGTCAGATGTTGAATCGTTGCGTAGTTTCCATTATTCGCCGAAAGCTGTCGATTATCCGTCCGCTTCGCGCCTCGCTAAACGATTGTACCTTTTGGATGGATTCAAAAAAAGCGACGTTTCCAGGCACCTCAGTAAAAAGTATATAATTCGCACTTAAAAACAACTTTTTTATATTTACACCAAAAAGCGACATTATATATTATATATATATATATATATATACAATATTTTTTTTGAAATATCACGCGATTCGAATATAATATATAATAGTACGTACATTGAATTGGAGAACGTAATATTTCGATTGAAAAGTAAATTGCGACTAACTCTAACGCTTGAATATAAATTGCGAAAATACCACCTTCTATTAGTTCCGGTCGTTTTTGTTTTTCGTGAAAATTTATCTTTTTGCGATTTATTATTAACCGATTTTTGATCGCGGGCAGTACTAGATTGGGATGAAGAATGAAAGGCAGTAATAATCGTTAATCTTAACAGTTTCCTCGTCGCGTTCGATTCCAAACGAGTTATAGAAAAGTGCATTTTTTGTCAGAAAACACAGGAGTAATTTGTGTATTTAAAATAATTTTCCAATGACAACAATTTTAACGGTTCAGAATTTTTAGTAATACTAGTGAACGAGACCTAGTAATTTTTATTTATTTCGATCCGGTAGCGGTAAACATTGAACCGATTTCTGACGGACAATGGTAATGGTTAAAAAATCATCGCATACAGAATGTTCGTATTTAACTGACGAGAAAGTCTTTCTATACTATCCCGATAATGTAAGATCAAATTGGAAGGAATATCGTTTTAATCTGAATAATGAGTATTTTTCGAACGGAAATCGCTTCAATGTGTCCGATCGAAATAGAGTTCTGCTATTTATGATGATATGGACATTAATTTTTGGCTAAACGATCGCGGAAAAATAAACGAAAAAAAAACCAACAAATTTTCGTTATTTTTATATTATTTTAACTTAATTTGTCGCGTATTTTTCGATAAATTATTTTTAATTGATTACAGTAACGATTTTAACCGAGCTGTAGCGGAGGAATATTTGAAACATTTTGATTTCACGAGCGACTCATTGGACGGCGCTTTGCGCAAGTTTCTCAGTAAATTTAATTTGATCGGCGAAACTCAAGAGAGAGAACGAGTTCTGATTCATTTTTCCAAGCGATATTTAGACTGTAATCCGAATTCCTTCAACTCTCAAGGTAAATTAGTGTAATTTATTTTATTTTAAAGTAAGTTTTTTAGACGGACAAACCGTAATTTAACGTATTTATTATATATCTATAGAAAATTATTACACTCTTCTAGCTTTCAGCTGATAAGAAGTGTAACCATGCCCAGAAATGTTTTAAAATTTAAAGGTCTACACACATATATTTTCCGACGAAAAACTTAATTTTAATAGTGAAATTTTCAAAGTCAGAAAATAACGTGTTCTTAGAAACAGAGAGAAATGGTATAAAAGAAGAAAAAAAACAAAACAATTTAAAGTCAGTAAATATTTTTGAATCGGCACAACCTTGGAGGCAAATTAAAGTCCACAATCATTTCCAAACGTAAGTTTTAGAGGTTAAGAGGGTTCATCACTACTTGTGTGGTTTTTAATCCAGATGCCGTAAAAAAGAAAAAAAAAAAAAAAAGCGGGAAAAACCAAACGGAAATACTAAAAAATAAAAAATAAATATTTTCCGCTGAAATACAATTAAATTTTTGGTCAATTTTTTTTTTTTTTTTTGAAAGAAATATTCCCAAATCACGGAGTTCCGGAAAGAAACAGTGTTTCGAAATTCAATTCGTATTATAAATGTTACAACTTAATAAGCGAAATTCTTGCCGAGTTAATACTCCGGCCTTAGTTGAAATTAGCATCGCGACATGTGTATATTTATTATGTACTTGTCGACTAAACGGATGAATTTAACCTTAAATTATAAGGATATTTTTCAAATTAAATAAAAACCGGTTTCGTAAATTTCGTCGAATTCTTTACTTTTCGAAACGGAATATGTTACACATATAATCTCGTATCTGATGGCATACAGTTTCCTGTTCACTTAGGCTGACCAGTGATGAGAGTTTTATTTCAAATTTTTAAAATAAACCCTTTTTGTTTGTCGCGTTCTAGAATCTCAAATTTCGTGAACTCATTGGTCTTTTGTCTGCAGTGAAAATTCTAATTATTCGAAATTAACGTTAACTCTTGTTAGTTCACGTTTTAATCAAATTGAAAGTATTCCGTAGATTAAAATAAAATTTCGCAAAAAAACTTATAGTTGGTGCTTTACTTGTCGGTATAACACTGTATTCTTTTTCCTTTTTTTTTTTTTTTACGGATTCTTGTTTTAAAGTAATTTTTATGTTTTTCATAAATTTCCTCCTCTCAAGTAGTTTTTCCGTTTTTTCTGAAAAAAAAAAGGAAATTACGCTCTATATTCATTTTAGTGCAGAGGTCAGATTTGAATGGTTTTCGCTTGGAAAAAAAAAAAACTAACAAAAAAACGTATTATTTTGTAAAAAAAATAATAAATTTTTGTGTAAATTTTTTCCCGGTTTTAAAAACCGAATTTGATGAAATGAAAAAATTATATAAAACGGTCTTTAATATTGCTTCAGGTAAACAGAAAAAACCATTGTAACGACTTTCATGTCTGACTTGTTTCATCATGTTGTCCGCATCGTTTGATGTTGTTAACTTATCTGCTCTGCAAAATACCTACATAGAAGTTTCACTTTAATAATTAGCATTACGTTGAAGTATGTATGTTCCGATGTTGACTTGTATTCCATATTTATTTATTTATTATTTAACAAGTCTGACGTGCTTCCAACATACGATAACTGCATGCTTCCCGGTATAAAATATTAATAACATAAAAATTAACATTATAATATAATAATACACTTTACGTATTTACAATTTATATTAGCTTACGACGTTGCAGTTAAAATTCTATAGAACTAAAAAAATAAAAAATAACGCACTCTTATGTTTTGACTATCTAAATTTATCAGTGTTGCCCGCCCATCGGAATGCAGTTCACAGATAAACCAACGTAATGCCTTGTTGAAGTCGATAACAAATACAATCGAATTTTACATCATTTAAGTGTTTAGCAAAATTTCCTTTAAATTTTTAAAAAAATTTCCGCGTCAAATGTCACATAAAACGAAAACAAACAAAAACATATTACGCAAATTTAAAAGGGGTCCACCACGGTAGACCTCCAAGTGAGAATCTTGGGATCACGTAAATCGACTAAATTTTTTCAAAAATTTTAATTTTAATAGCTTTAATAGTAAGAATAATGCGTATTATTTATTTTTATGTATTTAGCTTTTTATAAACAAAGGGGAGTACATACCAGGGGAAACTTAAAACTTAAGCTTAGGTTAAAAATATTTCCTCTGTTTTATGTTCTTAAAGTAGCTTTTTTCGGATATCCTACAATTGCGATTAAAAAAATTAAATAAAAAAAAAAAATCTATTCGATTGGCGGCCCATTTTGACACTGGTTATTTTTATTTATTTAAATTTCACCACGTAAAAATTATTACACAGACTTTTTTTTTTTTGTTTTTTTTGAAAGTTCTTTGTGCATGATCTAAAACTACTGTCGGAAGCGTTCGTGTGGACATGCGGAACATCGGTACCGAACTATGATAGTCTTGTAAAGCTGTTTATTAAATTTCCAATAGAATATCTGTCATCGCTGTAGGTTAAAAATTAATCGAACATAAGAGCTGTTCGCCAGACTTAGGTCATGAAAAAAAAAAAAGTCAAAGATTTGGTAAAAATTTGAGTAAAACATTAATCCTTGTTTAAATGATTGGAAATTTGACATTTTTCAAAGTACACGCCTTTAACAGTGCATGCGCAAAACTCATTTTTCCATTACCGTGAATTCTGTTTTTTTTTGTCATCCGTGATGTCAGTAAAGTTTGATTAAATTTTTTTTTAAAGGAAACCATTAAGTATAAAAACAGAAGACACCACCAGAACGCTAGTCATTACTTTACACGCTGTTACGGTTTAGCACTGATAGTGTTATACACTCGTATGAAAGCGGCTGACAGTAATTTTAGAACATATTGCGTTTATTTTTTTTCATATATATATATATATATATATAAATAAATAAATATAAAAACAAATATATTTAGTAAAATATACACACACGGATACGCGCATTATGTACATTTATATATAACAGTTAAATAACCGGACTGGTCTGAAAAATATACCTTGTCAGTTTTCGTTGTCTAAAGCAGCGTTGCAGGTCTTCTAGCGTCTCTCTTCTTTTTGGAATAAGTTTTTTTTTTTTTTTTTTTTTTTTATTTTTTTTTTTTTTATTTATTATAAAACAACCCCTTAAGTACGGTTATTACAATCTTAGAACTATTTCTAAATAAGTAACATTTATAACTAAAAGTAAGTTAACATGTTGCAAAGAAGTATAGTCCACTATAATTATTCTTTGCTATTCATACGCTCATACATACAATAAAACAATAAAAATTTACAAAACGACTAGGTCACTCGGTTTGAAACGTTTAAGCCTTCTTGCATCTTCTGTAGTAAGCAAAAGGTCCAGTGTTTCCAGGTTCGGATGGATATAGAGTCTTTCTTCGTGACGATGGGCAAAGTCTTTAATGATTTCGTCCACCCATTTGATCCTTAAATTAACATGTAAAGATTCGTTCCATTGAAATCATCGAGTATTGGTTATCATACGGAGGAATTTATTTTGGGCTGCTTGAATAATATTTCTGTTTGATGTTTTCGTATATCCCCATATCTGTACCCGATAAGAAGTACAAATCGGTCTTACAATGTTTTCATGAGACGTTTGTTTTCAAGCTTCATTTTGGAATGTCGCCCGACAAGCCAATACATTTCACATGTTTTTTCTCGAATCTGCTGAGCTTTTGACACAACGTGAGTTCTCCAAGTCAGCTTCGCATCTAGATGCACACCCATGTATTTTGCTGAATCGGAGATTGGCTCTTATCGTCTATTTATGAACACTACATGTCGCGGATCTCGTTTATGAAGGGTAAAAGCGGTGTGGATAGATTTTTTCTCGTGATTTTCCAATTTTCCGTCCAGTTTGATACACGGTCTAAAGAATACTGAAGGTTTTTAGTTGCTTCAGTTTGTGCGCCGCTTACTGTGACAATAGTGCTGTATCGTCAGCGAACATTTCAATCGCAGTATTTGGTGTTATTAGTACGTCTATTGTACAAAGAAGATACAGAATAGGTTACGCTACCCTGTGGTACGCCTGCCCGTATTGGATGGAAGGATGATCTCGCATCTCCATAAGCTACACGGAATTGTCTGTCTGAGAGGTATGATTTCAGTAGACGACACCAATTAACAGACAGTCTGGTGCTTAACTTGTGCAGAAGTCCTTGGTGCCACACCCGGTCAAATGCTTGTTCAATATCCAGAAAGAATTTTTCAGAATAAGTCTGCCGTTTTTGCTTTGACCTCGTCTACGGACTGAAATGTATTCTCTTTGATGCATCTTCATTATTGGGAACAGGTAGATGTCGCATGGAGGAAAATCGGGTGAATGGATTTTCGAGCACAGAAATAAAGCTGTTTCGCCGAAAGTGTGCATTGTACGCCAGCGCGCGCTGCTTGGTATGAGTTGTTGCTCCACAGATATCCGGTGTTTTCCTCCTCGCCCATTCTTTCGGCTCGGTACTTCTGGTTTACCGGTTTTTGACCCTGAGGTAGTGCAACTCAATCATGATGTGATACCTTTAATGTCGAAGAAATTCATTAACGTGAACTTGTTGGAGATTTTCATTCTCTTTAGCGGCACGGAAGTCTGACGCTTTTTTTGTAAGAGGTCATATTAGATGTAATTACTTTTTCTATGAGTTCAGGTTCTGCTGAAAATCCGTAGTGCCAGGGTAGATGTTTTCTTGTTTCCCTTTTGTTCGCAGGTGTACATTTTTTACGCAATCTTTCTCATTTGCAAATCTTCATTCAAAATACTTCTTATTGTTTCTTTGTCAACGTTCGTCATATCTCTCATCATTGGAATTCTCAAACGTCGATCTTTCCGCACAGCGTCATTGATTTTTTTCAATGTTTTCATTAATTTTTTATGTCACAAGTCAACCAGAACGTTCTTCAACCTTTCCTCCCGATCTAACAACAATCGTTTGCGCCATTCAAAAACTTGAGTGCAGGACGAGCAGTTATCGCCATATACGTCCTTCAGCAATTGATAATATTCAATTGGAGGTTTTTTTTTTAAATCACACGAAGAATTTGAGATTAATGCGCTATTCGATGTTTAAACTTATGATCACAGCACCTCGGCACGTGACAGCACACTACTCCAGCAGGCATTAATAAACGACTTATCAAGGTAGGGAATGCAGTGTTTCTCCACCTTCAGCGGCGGAATCTACGAGATTAATTGCATTCCATCTATTCCTCTTCCTCACAAACCTGATCGATATAGAGTATGTGCAGTTCGGTTATCTAATTATCACATCATGTAAATATGGAGGGTAGATTGCTACCCCTCTCACACATGGTAGTGGTGACTTTTAAAAAACTTAAAATATATTTGTCACATAATTCTATGCGCTCTGGAAATACATCAATACCCACCATACAGAGATGTTCTCAACAACCTGTAAATAATTTTTTAAAGTGTTTTTTTTTTTTTTTTTTGTATTCTCCATACTTAAATACAAAAGTACTACTATAAAGCAAAGAAGAATTTCTCTGTGTATATAGGTTTGGTAGACTATGAAAAAGTGTTTGACATGGACGTAGTCTGCGACTGGAAAGAATTGGAATACCTAATATCCTGATAAGCTTAATTTGAGTTCTTGGAACAGTACACTGTTATAAAGTGGAAGAATAAGAGCGCACAATCGGGAAAAATCAACAGAAGTGTAAGAGAGAACTGCTTAGTTTCATTACCGTTGCTGTTTCATACATGTACGCAGATTATTTGGGTGAAAGAAGCATCTGAAAATGATAACATAGGCGTGAGCCTCAACGTAATGAAATTTTCGGGCAACTAACAATATTACTGTTTGAGAGTTCGAAAGATCCGGAAAAAATGTTAAAAAAAGAAATTAAATCAGATAACAAAGAAATACCAGGAATGAAAATCAAACGAGAGAAAAAAATGTCACATGCGTAAACAGGAAACTCATATGACAAGCATAATTGCAATACAGGTATGGTAAACTTTAAAACAAGTGAAGACGTTTAGATATTTGCGACAACTAATCATTGAAGACGATATCGAGAAATGGCAACCAATAATCGCAATGGCAAAAAGAGCCTTTATGAAAAAATTACTGTTCATGGACCTTAAACTAAGGGAAAAGACGAAAATCGAAGGTCGTTGGAACACGGTGTCGGAGAGGACTACTTAAAGCGCCTGGTCAATACGAAAAGAATGAACGTTGCTAACAAATATTCGAGAAAGAAGCCTAAATTGTATAGTACTTGTAATTAGACACCGGGAAGTTCTAGAAATGATGGAGGGTAAAATTGCGGGAAAAAGAACGAGAAGACGTCCCCGGGAATAAATTTTATAGGCGCACATTAAAAGAAAAAACAAATACTAGGTCATGCCCGGAATCGAAGAGATTTACAGTACCGGGAAAGATAGAAAACAAAAGTAGAGAGGGTGGATTAGTCGAATGACTGAAAAAATCGATAATGACGAAATTATGTAATTCGCTATTCGAAGTGATTATAATAAGATCCACACTGAGGGTAAGTTAATAATGATAGCAATAATAATTACAATTTTCATTGCTTTCTAAATTTCTAAACAAATCCATAGATAAAATTTACACGAGACCTAATGGTCACAGCTCCCATATTAATACGTAACTAATGATTTTTTTTCTTCCTTTGGACATGTCAGCAACGAATCTTCGCCCAGAAACGACACGAGGAAAACGGATCAGTTAGATGTAGAGTCAGTGTCAAATATTGATAGAATAAAAGAACTGAGGATAAGAACAACGGAGATCGACGGAAACGATAAAATATACAAAGCGCAATAAGGATTAGGGAGTTTAAGTGATAACAGATCGGAGTACAAAGAAGTGCGTTCGTTCACGAGGGATGGATATTCAAAGAGGATATGGTCAGGATCACAGGCGGCTTCGTCGTCAGGATGAAGAGGGTAACTAGGGGATAGAGCGAGACGAAAACGAAAACGTGAGGAAGCAAGAAGAGTATGATTGAAACGTAAACGGATAATAGAGACAATAACGAAGCGGCGAAGCGAAGGAAAATTGTAAAACCAAGACCAGGTAGAGGAAGATTAGGTTGGATGTTAAAATAAAAGGAAGGTTGATTGAACCAAAGGTAAATAGTATCTCATTTGTTGAGACAAAAACATGTTACAAAATTATTGGAAAAAAAATGAAAGTTTATAGAAAAATAACTAACCCCTTTTTTTTTTTTTTTTTTTTTTTTTTTTGTACCAGAGTATGCACTCTGCGCTAATACGAATCAACTGATATAAACAACTCCGTATACGATTGTTTTTTACAAAATGATTAAATGGTTTTATTTTTTCCTTTTTTTTTTTTTTTTTAAATTTTTCCTTGAATTATTAAAAGCCTTCGGATCAGACTTGGTCAGAATATAATAGCTATTATCACACCAATACGCATTGAATCGCATGAACCAGAAGTAAAATGTAGCGTTCTTTGTTTAAATGCAAATGTATCACAGTATTGTCTACGGAGTGCACGCGCGTACAAGCACACACGGTACACATTGAACCACGCACTCACATTTGTTTAAGAAGTATTTTTTTTCGATTTTTCGTATTTACAAATAAAAATGTAACATTTACAATTGCGATTTTTGGTATCATTACGGTTGTTCAAATTTTCGAAAATTAAAGAAGAAAAAAAAACTAAACTTTATTGAATTTGTGTATTTCTGATGATTTTTTAATAAAATTTAAATAACGCGTAAGATAAGTAGAGCCTAAAAGATTTTTTTATTAGTATTTTGAAATATAAATGGCTGTTTAATATACTATATTTTTCTAATAATTAAAATAATTGATAATATTTAATGAAAAAAATTCAAAAAAACTAAAAATTGGATTCTTCTCACTATCTTCTAATAAATGTGAATAGTGTTTTGTGATTTATTGAATTTTGACATAATTATTTCCAAATTTATTTATTAGTATTATTCGTTTATTTATTTTTTGACAGATGCGGTTCATACATTAACTTGCGCAATAATTTTATTGAATACGGATTTACACGGCCAAATAACCGGGCGAAAGATGACGTGCAATGCATTCATTAAAAATCTGCATGGTTTGAATGATGATGAGGGAGACTTCCCGGAAGAGGTTTTAAAATCAATATATCATTCAATCAAATCATCTCCACTGGAGTGGGCAGTGTAAGTTTGAAATCTGAAACGAAAAAGTTATTTTTTTTGAATGAGTGCGTGTGCACATGTGCGTGTTTTGTGTATGAATGTACATATTTATATATTTGTATATGTATGCTTTTTCATGTTAATGTGTGTACACGCAACTCGACCATTTAAATTTCCTCGCGGGTCACCCCTTGGACTCTCGGAAAATAGTTTTTTATAATTCTTATTAAAAAGTTGGTTTTAATTTACTATTTTTAAACGTTACATTTAATCGATACATAAACGTTACATAATTTTTCAGTCTATTGTTCCTACCATTGGTTCCTTTATCTCTGCCATTTCCGATCGAATTAAGTTTTAATTAGTTCAACTCTTCTTCATATTGTTTCTGAGTGAGGTCCATGGTTGACGAGCCCAAAAGAGAGAAAAAAAGAAAAAAAAATATCACCTCCGGTGTAAAAATGACTTAGATGATTAATAGATACCAGATTTTTTTTTAAAAGATGTGATAGATCAATTTACTCTATAGTTTTTTGGGTTTTCGTACGTTAAGACCTTAAAATACTTTGCATATTTTGCAAGTGTTCAGTATATTTTTTCGTTTTTACACATATTTTACATATTTCGTCATTTCTTCAATTGCATCTTTTTTAAAGTAGTTACAATTGATGTTCTTTATAAAAGAACGGTAATTTTTTATTACTATTATTTTTACCGTGCTTGTCAGAAAAATTTATGTTAATCCTTTGTTCATTAGTGTGGTTAGAGAAATATATGAAATATAGAAAAAATAATAAAACTGTATTATACAAAAATCCTTAAAATAAGGAACATTCTGTAGGCAAATATTTAGTTGTTATAGAGGAAGTGATTTTCCGGTTTGTCTGATGTGGAAAGATAAAATGCGTTTATCACATAGTTTTAAAAAAAAAACAAAAAAAACATGGTACACGTCTTCTTTGGAAATCAACCGTTAGGCTTGAATTTACCGGCTCTTTTTATTGTATGGGTCATTGATATGCTCATTGTTTTTTGTTTTTTTTTTTTTCGTTTCTATAGAAAGTAAAATTTATTAGATCAAGTTCGCAAGTTTGTGTAATTTTATACTTTTCAACACCTATTCGTTTAATATTTAAAGATTTTATTCAACAACACTGTGTTTAGTATGTTTTATATTTTATGTCTTTTCTTTTTTTCAATTCTTTTTAATCTTATTTATTTAGTGCTATATAAGTTTAAGAAGTTGGGTTAGCAGTCTTTGTTTTTTTTAACAGGAAATTTTTTTTGTTCGTACATTTTAACTCGTGTTTAATTTTTTTTTTTTTCGTAACAAGTAAATAAATATTCAGTGCTGGCTATTAAGAGAAGGGCAGAATTATTTTGGCTGCTATAAAGTTTGGTTCAAGGGGATAATGATCCAATTTTAGGGGGAGGTTTTGTGTGTGGCTGAAATGATGGTACATATTTCGCAGTATGAAATATTTTCGAAAGTAGGAAAGCGGAGTGCAACCGGATAGAACGCACATGTTGGCAACTGTAGAGGTTCGATGCACTCCCAAAATGGTTTTCAATTCGGAGTGATGTATGGAATCAAGGGATTTCAATAGATATTTACTGGCTGAAGAGCACACCTGGCACCCATAGTGGATTTTCGATAAGATCAGCGATCTGTAGATATTGCAGAGGAATTTATATTTCCATATGAGGATAGAATTGGTGCAACTATGTTTTAAGTTGGCAATGTGAGGCTTCCACGTAAGCCTAGAATCAAAGATTAACCCGAGGAATTTGACAGTGGCTTTCTGGAGAAGAGGAATATTGTTTAGATTTAGGGACTACACACTGGGAGAGGAACGGCGCCCTCTACAAAAATTAACATATTATATGGATTTACCCGCCGAGATAGCTGGGCCGTTATTTTCAGACTAACTCTGTATTTTATCGATAGTTTTCTGGAGTATTTTTTGAACGATAGGAGGAAAATTTGATAATGAAGAGATGTTAAGATCGTCGGTAAACAGCCGGGCGGTTATGGGCGGCGAGATGCAATCGACTACATCATTGACGTATATTATGAATAAGGTTGCACTCAGAGCAGAGCCTTGTGGCACGCCATTCTCAGTTGGAATGGGTGCTGATAATGATGTACCGATGTTAACCCGGACCGTTCGGTTGCTTAAAAAGCTAGCGATATATTTGCCCATCTGACCATTTATTCCGGCAACTTTAAGCTTTAGTAATAATCCATGTCGGCATATGCAATCGAATGCTTCTTTGAAATCGAAAAAGACAGCATATGTATGTTGATGGCGGTGGAATCTTGTTAATATTTGCCGTTGCAGAGTTATTAAATAATCGCCTATCGATCTAGCCTTGAATAGGAGAAAGGATATTGTTTTGTTCAAGGACAAAGAGGAGGCGCCTGTTTACCATTTTTTCCATTACTTTGGATGAGGCATTTAAAAAGGAAATTGGACGATAGCTTTCAGGATGAAATGGATCTTTATTTGGTTTTAATATAGGAATAATGTATGCTATTTTCCAGAATTGAGGAATATCGTCAAATACCCATATTTGGTTATAAATATTAAGGAGAAACTCATTAGCCTGCGCTGGCAAATATTTAACCATCGTGATCATGAGGCTTTGTCTTCGAAGCGCGCCGGGTATTTAATAAAAATTAAATAATTGTTTTAAATTGGTGTAAAAAATTACTTACTATACAATAAACATAAACAATAAGTGAAATAAACAGATATATATATATATATATATGTATGTATGGATGAATATAGTCGGGACCGAGTACATTGTTGCGGGTATGGAATTTGAGTTGAAAGTTTAACTCTGAGCCATAAAAATTTGCTGTTGAAAGCAGCCGTAAACTGTTGGGGGAAGGATAATTCTTGTTGTTCATAAAAAGCTTTTCTAGATATAAACGCTGCGGAATAGACTGGGGAGGAGAACTCATTTTGGTAATGCCGTACGAAGATATCCGCAACATTGCTTGGATCTGGTACGACTGAGTTGTTATGGATTACGGAGGTAGGGGGATTGGATCGATTAAGGCCATTCATTGATTTAATTTTTGCCCGCGTCATTTGGTTAGATGTGGATTGGACTATAGAATCGATGAAAGAGATCCAGGTTCTTGCTTCTTCCTCTTAATTATGTAATGTGCTTTGACACGTAGCTTTTTGAATTCAATCAGGTCATTCAGTAATTTGGAAGATTTGTATTTCCTGAGGACCCGTTTACGGTTTTGTATTGCTACGGCAATTTCACTGTACCACTAGGGAACACTGCGTGGGTGGGGCGAAGGAGTAGATTTGAAGATCTCCGTTTCAGCTGCTGTAAATATAGCCTCAATAAGAATTCTTATATTTTCTACCAAAGAGGTCCTGAGTTGATGGAGAACAAAGATCTTGTCAAGGAACTGTTCCCAGTTTGCTTTGTCGAATAAGAAGCGGATGCAGAGACGTTTGGTATAGGACTTGTGATATGAATTATAATGGGGAAGTGGTAGCTGAAACACAAGTCGGGCAGTACTACCGACTTTAAGTTAGGATATAAGACTAGGGAAGAAAACGCTAAGTCGATAGTGGAGAACACATGGTATAAGTTAAAATTCGGGTGTGTAGGTTGAGGAATAAAGCATACATCATTATTTAAAAGTAGTTTAGTAATGATTCATGTGTGTCAGTATGCCTTCATTCCGAAATTGGGGAATGAGCGTTTAAGTCCCTTAATAATATTATTGGTTTAGGAAGTTGTGTTATAATGGACTCGAATTCCTGGCAACTATTCATGCTGTTCGGGAGAATATAACAGTTGCAAGATAAAAGAGGGACATGTGTAGTGACGGCAATAACTTGTAGAGAGAAGTTGAGACGGACTGGGTAGGCTGGGATGAAGGTTTTGGGTAAGAGAAAGAACATCTCCTTTCGTTCTTATACCTTGAGTACTGCCACATCTAAAGAGTTTATAATTTTTTACTCTCGGTTAATGTTTCAATTTGAGGTGTGATTCTTGTAAATAGCATAGAGGTTACGTCGTGCAATTAACTGCATCAGTTCAGTACGGTTGTTATTAGAGCCGCGATAGTTCAACTGCATTAAACAAGATTTACCAGCCATCTTGGTTCCAGTTGATGTTGTAATACTGTATAAACTTTGTAAGACTATAGGGATACGGGAAGTTTATTAATTTGTGTTGGACACTTTTGCTTCCGGGGTCAACTTTATTAGCAGATTGTCTAATTCGTGCGGCCTGAATTGTCCGCTCTCCTGATGTAATCGTTCCGCCGCCGGCAAAAAAAGCGTTTGTTATTGTTTGGGTTTTAAGGGAAATAATTATACGACTAATACGAGAACCCGCAATTATATCTAGATTACTTCCGGTGACTGATTTCATTGAAGTGAAATAGTCTCTGAGCGAATGAGATGGGAAATATGGCAAGATGATGCCTTATTCGTCTTTTGGATGATTAAAAGCTATTAATGGTGTTATTTTCGTTGACTTTACTTTATCTACGAAAGATTCATATATTTTGTTTATTTAATGAATTTTTACCTTTTCAGAAGACTCGGTTTGTATTTTATTTTTCTTAAATAACACGCTCGATTTCGATTTTATATTATCAAAGGATGCGTTGATTATAATAGAGTGATTAATATCTGTATCCGTGGCGGGGGAGTGTGTGGTGTTTTGTTTGACGGTAGCTGATGATGATAACGCTACACGGCTACGGTGTGGAGTTGGTGTGTGTGGTCTGTTGATCGGATGGTTGCTTGTATGTGTGGGGTAGGTACTTGTGTGAACGTGGGGAGTGACATGCGTATGGGGGTTAGTTGTATACGTGTGAGAGGTAGATGTGTATAATTATCTTACTGTTCGCGTTACACTGGTCTGAAGCGAGCGGAAGGGGATCTATAGCGATTATCTGATGCTTATCAACGGTCGCGGTGGCCGGCTGATGCGACGATGTGTTGTGTGCGTTAGTGTAGCTCTTACCTGGTTGCTGTGTTGCGTACTTACTATCGATGGTTGTTTTGCTTCCGTCCCGTTTCGGCGAGGCGGCCAGCACGCTTGTTTGCGGGAGTGAGTGGGGCATCTCACGAAACAACCCCGAACGTAATAATTCTTATCAATACAAAACGAAACGCGAGAAATATAACTGCGATACAAATTATAAATTCAAATTAAATGGTTCGAATTTCGAAAAATTTAAAAATCAAGCTACAGAATGTTTTAAAAAATTTACAGTTCGTTTTATATTAGCTACGAATTGTTTTGTTTGTTTTTTTTTTAAATTGGCGCATTTTCGTTCTTAGTGTTCTGCACAAATATAAAAGTCTAAAAATATCGGAATTTGAGAATCCAATTTTAAGAAAATACACATCTAAAGTCGTAAGACCGGAAATTTCAATAATATTTACAGCCTTTTCCAGAGCTCAACAGTAACGCAAAAACCCACAAATCAATGCTTATTAAACATAAAATAAAATAAAAATAACGCGATAATGATACAAAAAAGGAAAAAACATTACTTTTATATATCTATTTCGCCCTTCATCTTAACTTTCGATAATTTTCCATTTTTCCATTTTCAGTTGTTAAATTTTATTCCTTCTCCTAATCTTTTTTCCCCTTGCCTTCTTATGTAAAATATCTCCCTGCCTAAGCAACAATTTATAAATTTAACCGGGCAGTTTCATCATTTTTTGCTAACCATACCCTAATTGTTACGGATTGGTCCAAAATGGCACACGGAGTGGGGGTGCATCTATCTACATTCCTGCTCTTAATTATTCCAGCTTATTCAAAATTCCTTCATTTTGTTCCATTTATTATGCGGACACATTGGCATTACTACGTGCCATTGAGCTTATTCCATCTGTTCCTCAATATAAAATGTTTCTCCTAATTTCTGATTGCAAAAATGCCCTTAAGTGTATCTCTTCAACATATGTTCCCTCCTCCTTTGATCCTGTTATTCTGCGCATCCGATCTCTAATTTCCAGCCTTTTGCAGATTGCACTCATTAACCATCGAGACTTACTTTGGATCTCTGGCCATGCCGGGATTGCGGGCAACGAAAAAGCGGATTATCTTGCTCGTTTGGCTATTTCTTCTGGGCGGCCAGTCAGACGGTTTCCTTCTCACGAATTATTAAATATTGTAAGAAGTGTCCGAAAGGTTAATTGGAAATCTTTTTGTAGATCATTCTTCTCCAATCCTAATTCACAATATTTTTCCATTCACCCCAATCCTCCTGTTCAACCATGGTACTTACATTTTCCGCATCTTCCCCGTTTCATCATGTCTGCTATCTGTTGTCTTTGATCTGGTCACAATCTACTTCCTGCTTCATTGTATCGTTTCTCCATAGTGTCATCTCCTATTTGTCCGCTGTGTATTGATAACACAGTCGTATGTGACTCTGATCATATTTTCTTTGAGTGCTCCTCTTTATCATCTGAAAGGGCAGCTCTCCATATTGTGTGTATACTCTCTCTATGGTCAACATTGATCATCCCAATTGTAGCAAAATTGATATCTTCTATACTTCATCATATTAAGATCTAATCCCTTCAGTAGTTTTTTTTCACTTTGGCATTCCTATCTTATCGTTTCCAGTTACTTCTAATGAACTTCTCTCTAAACGAAGATCACGCTCCGATGTTGCAGTTACAGTTACAAACATGCACAGCTCGCAGTTAATATTGCGGGCCCGCTATCGCATTTTCGGCCCTAACGTTAAATGTGTTGGCTGTAAATTTTATTAATTTCCTTTTAACAGGATGGTAGGTGCTGTTTTCGCAGTCATCACCATAACTATTATTCAATTTTCATAATTAAGAATTATAAACTCTGCTTTATAGCAGTGGAGAAAATCATTGAACTTTCGGATAACTCTTCACGGCACGCTAAGCGTTGTGGTCTACATAGCTTTGGTGCTTGATGGCTCTAACTGCTTTTTAAACATCTCGTGTTTCTTCTTCCTTAATTATTGGCAGTATGATTACTTTGTCCGTTTGTACCGCGGGCTCTGTAATTGCAGATGTGGCCGTGGTATGGGACAGCTAACTCCTTTTTTGCTCTTACTGTCATCACTGTGTGTCGTTCCTTCTCTTTTCAAGATGCACATATTTGGCAGTTATCGACGTTGATTGTCATTGTTTCTCCATTCTTGGTATAGCGTTTTTTGTCAGATTCCACTCCTTGTAACTCCTAATTACTTCTATTTACACGTGTTGATGGATAATCGTCTATTATTGGCAAGCCCAGGAAAAAACCCAAACAAGAAAAGAAAAAAAATATGATTAGAGCGTTGGTTAGTCATGACTTATAATATCATTGCTTATATATTTTAAAAAAGAAAAAAAAAATTGACAACTACAATGTAAATTTAAAGATATAAATTTTGTTTATATCTCATTTTAAAAAGAATTGAATCTAAAGTGTTACTTTTATTATCCTGCTACTGGTTTCAACTATTAAAATATTTTAATCCAAATTTTACTTTTTTAATTACCATATTCATGTCCTTTTTTAAAAAAATAACTTATGCGAATTTAAAAATTCACAATGCAAAATAGTTAAAAACGGGAAGGGTTGATTGGCGAAACGGCCAATAAAACCAGTCCCCTGGAATATGTGCGCATTTTTATATATATATATATATATATATATATATATATATATATATGGGGGGGGGCGAGTGTGTGGGTATATATAAATAATATTTGAATAATCAACAAATTCTTCAACCTTGCATATAATTTGCATATTTTTGAATTTTAAATTTTATTTTGCATATAAATTTGGATTAGTCATTAATATATATATATATATATGCATATACATTATAAGAGAATATATTCTTGCCATTATTTAAATAACTTCAGGATGTTACTTACGGCATGGCTGGATATAATTACATGCAATTAATGAATAGTATCTAATTAGGTGCGAGTATGACACGGTCCTAAAATTATGATTTTAGCTTTCTGTAATTATTCCCATTGTTTGGTTAAATCGTGTTGACGATCGAGCTTGTTTAATAAAAATATTTTTAGTTCTTTCAAAAGGTAAATCTGCAACTACACTTAAATTTTGATGTTTGCATTTAGCTTCCGATGTATAAGTTTTTCTAAAGTGCTGCACAAAGGACAAGTAAAATGAACGAAAACTAATGAATAAATGTGGAAAAATTATACAGCGAACCGAATTAACAAAGTTAACAACAAACAATTTACATTATCGCGATAAGAAAAATTGCAAACAGTCATTAGTAATATTTTAACGCTTGTTATTCATTGTCGACTGGTAAGCATGTATTGGGAAGGTCAGAAAATGGGCAAAAATATTCGGGAGATGCACGACGATGTTGCACACACAAGAAAGCCGTCTGAGAGCATTAATGCTGATTCAGTAACTGTGTTGTACGCGTCATTCTCAATCAATATAAACGATTTACATTTGATGAAATTTTTTTACGAATTCTGCATGAAGAACACTCTGCCGAATTACACCATCTTGCATCGGGAATTAAACTTGAAAGAGGTTTGTGCACGGTAGATGCCGTGACAGGACTTGAAGAGTTCGGCATCAATCGGTAACTAGGCGCTACGATTGAATTTGCAGTCCATTACGAACGTTAAAATTAGGAATTTCTCTTTCGCGAATCGTTACCGGAGATGAAAGTTGGATCCACCGCTTCACGCCTAAAACGAAAAATCAATCGAAGATTTGGTAAAAGAGAAGCCTACCGAAGCCTAAGAAATTTAAAAAACAGAGTACGTCGACGAAAAAAGTCATTCTGATCTGTTTTTATGATGTCCAGGGTGCTATTCTAGAAGAGTAAGTGCCTGCAGGAATTATGATTACTGTCGTATCTTATTGTAGAACTTTGTCGAGATTACGGCTCAGCTCTTAAGAGCAAACGCTCAGGGATGCTGAGCCACGAGACGTCATTTTCTTGTGTGATAATACAAAACCGCATAATACAAACACGACCAAAACTCTACTCGAACGGCTCAAAATTTAATTGTAATTAATTACTGATTTTAGATTATTATATTTTAGCTTTACGATTAATTAGGCACAAGAATTGGGTAAAATGAGCTTAATTATAGTTCCGTTTTTTTCCGGCAGATTTAAAATACAAATTACCGAGTTTTTTTTTTTTCGTTTTTTTCCCCTTTTCCGAAAGTCACAAATTCCTGAATATTTAGTCAAATAAAAATTTAATTACGCTTTCGAAGATATTTATTAATTAATTAAGGTTAGTTTCTATTTTTAGACTAAATAATAATAAATATAAAAAAAAAAATGCGTGTTAAAATTTAAGTGATAGAATTTCTGGATTTCTACAAATTATTAAACACTTTAGCCAGAATCACCCCTTTGGTCAAACTTTATTTATAGAGTCACATTTGTCAAAAACAGCAAAAGCGAAGAAAAATTGAACTCTTGTAATAGTTTTATCGATCCTAAATCGGGACCGTAAACTGTACCGTATTAATTGTAGTTTCAGCTGTGTAATTTTAAATTTATTGCATTCGCAGAGATACAGAAGCAGAAAGCAGTAATACAAACGGCACTCCTGAGGACCGCTTAGATCCTTATTATGACAGAAATGCTTGTTCACTTTTCAAAGAAATGGGAACGAGAAAAGATCTCGAAAATCACGATCAAGCTGCTCGTACGCTAATCGATTACAAGAAAGGATACGTTATGCGAAAATGCTGCATTGAACCGAACGGAAAAAGAAGTAAATTTTTATCGTATTATTTTCTTTCCTTCTAGCTACGAAGTGAAATTTGCTATTTTAAAAAATTAAAGAAAATTGCAAATCAAATATAAAAAAACGTCAAATAAAATACGTTAGAAACGTTTTTTCGCCAATGTTCCATCTTCAGTTTTAAAAAAATAAAAATTCGTAATAAAATTGTTAAATACACTCCCCTTAATGTGTAAGTATTTTTGTTGAAATTTCAGCATTATAGATGTCATCGGTAAGTATAGCGTAAGCTACTTTTACGTACCTGTCGGCGCCGCTTCAAATCGAAATCGGTGTGAAATCAGATCGATAAAAGTCAGTCTGTTGATTCAATTCTGGATCCACATCGGTGTGTCATGCAGTAGCCTCATCGTAACTTGCGTTGTGTTATCGAGTTTTTTTTTTTTTCTTTTTCTTTTTGAATCCCTTTCGTTTTCTTCTTCCTTTCCCGCCCCACAAAGAGAATATTTGACGGTGTAAAATTAATCATCTTTATCGTTATAATTGAAAATAAAGATTTCCTACGCCCGATTAATTAAAACTAAATTTCATTCGTTTTGTTTATATAGCACCGCTGGGAAAAAGAGGCTGGAAAATGTACTACTGTACGTTACGTGAACTGGTATTGTATCTGCACAAGGACGAACACGGATTTCGGAAAAACCAGTTTAGCGATAATGCCCACAATGCGATCAGATTGCATCACGCTTTAGCTACGAAAGCATCCGACTATACGAAGAAGTTGCACGTGTTTAGACTGGAAACGGCCGACAGAGCGGAGTATTTGTTCCAAACCAGGTATTTATAAATTTAACTTTTGCGTTTTATCGCGTCTGTTTTGATCATTTCGTATAGTGCCCCTGTCAGTTATTGAAATTACTTATCGAAAAAGCCCCCCCCCCCCAGCGACATCAAATATATTTATTATAAAAGAAACGTGTTACATTTTAAAATTATTCGATCGCCTATTTTGTTCCGTTTCTCGTATTTACAATCATCTAAAACAGTGTTTCTTAACCTTTAAGTGATGGGGACCATTTGACAAAATTTCTGTCTGCCATGGACCACCAACTGTTTGAAGGTAATATATAATAAATGTAAATAAATAAAGGGTTGTTCTATGTGTCTATAAATAAGACACGCATAAAATTGTTCAAAGTCAACAGTATTTTAATTTTTGTTACGAAAATTTTACAGAATAGTGGTATTTTACATTATTTTAATGCGATTTCTGCGACTGCATACTTTTTACTAACTTCTGAATCCTTGGTTTAGTGCTACTCAAAGCCAAGCACATGTCGGCACTGGCATCCAACCGATTTCGGTGCTTGCTTTTAATTATCAAAAGCGTCGTGAACCCCCGCTCGCATACATATGTGGATGATAACAAAGTTCGGTAGCGTACAGCAATTTCTTGAATCTTTGGGAAAGAAATTGCCTTTTGGCTCCAAAAATTTTCAAAACTAATTCCTGTCACGAATATATATCTTTCAAGTTACTATTGTGTTGCATTTCAATCACTTCTTGAATTTCATCAAGCACCTCAGAAACGTTGATCACTTTCCGCGAACACCTTCGTCCTCACAATAGTCAGGGAAATAGCGACTGAATTCACTTTTTAAATTTTTCAAATGAAGTATCATGTTCTTTTGTATTTCTCCTTTAATCTCGGCACGTTGCCTGTCAATAATTCGATTCAGCGTATCAAACGTAAAAAAATTTTTTCTTCCAACCTTGTCGATCCATAGCTCGATTTTAGTGATAAATTCACTAATTTTATCTTCGCATGAAAATTTATTGCTTGTGCCTTGCAACTTCAGATTTCATGACCTTTGCAATTGAAGGTTCAATATATTTAGTCGTCCGAAAAAATAAATCAAATAAGCAAAACACATTTGAAATTTGGACTCGCAGAACTGATCATCCAGCAACAACTCCGTTGTTCTCCTTGTTAGTTAATAATATTTGTACTTCCTCTTTACAACCCCGACAGCATATTTCCTTTGGAAAGTCGACGCACTTCCGTATAGAAAAGCCGAGTTTCGCGTTCAGAGTTCATATCAGAGCACAATTGCTCGAAGAGACGACTATTAAGTGCACTTATTTTTTAATGAAGCTAACTACTTTTACAGCTTTAGTATTTTTAGGATGGCTTCGCGGACCACTTTGAGTGCTTCCAGGGACCACCGGTTAAGAACCACTGGTCTAAAAAGTCGAGTTCAGCCGTTTCTCACTTGTTTTACCGCCAAAATACGACGATTAAAGAGTATTGTATGAAACAACCACTTCTTTTTCTGCTTCTTCGTTGTTGTTAACTCGATTGCAAATTTTCGAATTTCCCGATATTTTTACGTCTTCATTTCGGATTATGGCCGTTTTTCTCTCGAAGTTTTATAAAAAATACGCCACCCGTTGTGTTCTCTTCAAATTTTTCGCCTCGTAATAAGCTTTTCAATAACAATACACAAACAGTTTTCGTGGTTCATATTAACATCAGATTCACGATTTTTGGTAGACACCACATCAACATAAACAGAACCATTTAGCATTTCGAACGCGATTACACGGTCCATCGAGTTTTGTTAATGTTGATATTTTTTTTTTTTTGCCGGTCTACGTTCTGCCCCCATCTCCCCGCAGATGGAAATAAATATATATATATGTAAAACGTTTTATTAAATTTCAAAAGAAACTGAATGGACCCGTGTGTATTTCCCCGTTGCATCTACATCGATACACAGATGTTAGACGGCGAACGCGACTGAAATCGATGGACATTTGTAACCTGAAAAACCACGTGGCCGTAAAATGTGCTTGTTTTTAATTGACCTTTCTTTTTCACTTCCGATTGGTTGTTGGTGATTAACAACGCAGATAACATATATAATACAAATCGTTCTCGATTAAGGTGATGAATTTACACGGAATTTTATGGTTTTTCTAGATTTAGGTTTTGTTCCGATTAGAAAGTTGTTAAAAAGGTCGTTAAACTTTATTAATAAATGTCGTTGTCCCCAAAAAATAAAGAAAAACCAAAAAAGGTTCGTCTGTTTTACGTAATTTATAAATTTTGTCGCATGCGTGCGATAATGTAATCAATATTTTGGTCAAATAGGCCGGTACAATATTCTCCTCCCATAAAAATAATCGGACGATACATGATGGGTCAAGGCTGATGATGAGAAAGCCGAGGTATTTGCTAAATACTTTAGCGAAGTCTTTAAACCTAACCGAAAGGTTATTATAAACTCGAACGATATAACGGAGTTTTCAAATTCCCGACTACAGTTTAGTGTGTTCACATTACGCCAACATCCCCGAAGGAAATTTAATATACGATTCGAAAACTAATCAATAAAAAAAGTCCTGGTCACGATCTGATCACCAAAGAAGAGTTGTTAGAACTGCCACGCAAAGCTATTTTGTTTATTACTAATATATTTAATGCAGTTCTCCATCTGCAATACTTCCCGCTGTCTTGGAAGATGGCACAAATAGTGGTAATTCCTAAACCTGGAAAGTCACCCCAGAGGATGTAACTTCCTACAGACCAATATCCTTATTACCTATCCTATCCAAAGTCCTGGAAAAACTAATCTCAAAAAGACTACATCCTCTTATTATGGAGGAGAATATTATATCTGACCACCAGTTCGGGTTTCGAGAAAAACACTCGACTATTGAACAAGTACACCGAATCCAACGCATTATATCCGAGATAGCGTTGAAGCTAAGGAAATATGTGTAGGTGTATTCCTGGATAATATAAAACAAGCCTTTGATACGATTTGACATCGTGGTCTGTTACATAAAATTAAGAAAAATCTTCCTCATCCTTATTATCTCCTTCTAAAGTCTTTCCTTGATGATGGAACATATCAAATTAAATTCTAGAATGAACTATCTAACATCTATCCTGTATCCGCTGCTGGTGTGCCTCAAGGTAGTGTATTGGGTCCGGTGCTCTACCAAATGTACACTGCAGATTTCCCTGACAGCGAAGACGTAACTATTGCTGCATTTGCAGACGATACTGCTCTTTTTGCGGCAGATAAAGATGCTGGAATAGCGACAAATAAATTACAGCTGGCGCTAGCAAAATCTGAAAGGTGGTTAGATCGATGGCGGATTTAATGAGAAAAAGTGTATGCAGATTACATTCACACTACGAAATGTAGCCTGCCCGTCAACTAAAATTAACGTCGAAACAAGGAATGAAATAAAATACCTTGGGTTGCACTGGGACAGTAAATTAAGGTGGAATAAGCACATCTCACAAAAAAGAAGCATTTGGATATAAAGCTAAGGAAACTCCTACTGGCTTCTTGGTAGGCATTCCAGGTTGTCGATCGAAAACAAATTATTCATATATAAAATAATATTAAAACCAGTATGGATTTACGGTCTAACTTTATGGGGTTGTGCTAAAAATACGCATATATCAATAGGATACGACGTTTTCAAAATAAGGCCATTAGACTTATTGTGTCACCTCCTTGGTGGTACGTCTTCACAGACACACTTCATAGGGACTTTAACATACCTTACATAAAGGAAGAAATAAAACTTGCCGCCCGGCGGTCTACTAGACGCTTAGAACCCCATCCCAACCCGTTGGCTATCAATCTGCTTGACAACAGCCAAGGAATTCGACTGCCGAAGCGCTCTAGAGTCTTTGACTTTATTTAAAACTTGAATAGATGTTCCTGGGGAGCCCTGATAGTGGTAGCTCCTTACGCGTTAATTTGTATTCCGGTACAATTGCTTGATGGTCTATGGAGACCAGTTGTAATTAATATAAAAATTTAAAAAAAAAGAAAATATTTGGAAAAATGTAAAAATTGGAAGAAAAAACATCGAGAGAATGCAAGAAAAGAAGGAAAAAAAGATGTTTTTCGAAAATAATAATATTTATTTAGAAAGATCGTCCTTATTCTTTAGTTTCACATATCATTTTGGCCGGCAGTGGAATACGGGAAGCGTTTCCCCGGGTGTCTAGTTACATACATTTTTTTTTTTTTTATTATTACTTATCATTTTAATAAATAGTTACAAATTTTAATATTAAAAAATTCGGTATAAAAAATTATTTCAAATTTCTACAAAAAAAATGAGGTGATAAGTCTTTTTATTTATTTTTCTTTCCTACTAAAATTCTGTTTCAGGTTAAATAAATAGTGTAATCGTTAAATTGTAAATTGTTTTTTTCTCCCTTTTTTGTTTCCCTTCACACAGCGATAGTAAAGAATTACAGTCATGGATTGACACGATAAATTTAGTGTGCGCAAGTTTTTCAGCTCCGGCCTTATCAGAACCTGTTGGATCTCAGAAAAAATTTCAGAGACCTCTGCTGCCATCTGCTCCTTCTAAATTGAATTTGGTAATTTTTTATTTATATTTTTATTTATATATATATATATATATATATTGTATATATGTATTACAGGGTGACCACCCAACCGGAAAACCAGGTATAAGCCGGGAATTTTGTCGTAAAACAGGGGAAAAAAAGTAAAAATAGCCAAAAACGATATTTTTAATAAGAACAAATCATTTGAAACAAAAAATGGGTAAACGTTTATATTCAGGGCACCAGTTCGTTTAACGCTGTTATAGTTGATATTGATACGTACGTGATCGTCACCTTTAAGCTCATTTCACTTACCTTATAGTTCGTCTCAACTTATTTCATATTTCACTGCAAATTAGAGAAAAATATTAATTCAGAATGATTCAAATTAATTGTTTTTACCATAGTTCAAAAATTTTGAAATATTTTTCCCACTTTATTGGTCTTGAAAAAATTTTTCAAAGTGTGTGAACTATTTCAAATTTGCTCACAGCCATGGATGGCTAAAAATCCAAAAGCTAAATGCTGACTATACATTTGTAATTTAATTATTGAATACGAAATGAAAAAATTATTTTTTTTTTGTTTAAAAAATTTTACTTTACTATTTCAGAGATATTCGTAAAATTCTAGCCACTAAAAAATTTTTAAGTTAATTTTATTTTAATTATAAATTTTAAAATAACATAATTTTGTCCGTTCTAATTATTGTTCTCACGCCTGCTATAGATGACGTGATTTATTGTCACATTTATCACCACATCTCATAGACCGCTCATTTGCATGTGAAAGGCATATCACGCCGTATTGCGTGTTATCGCGGTGTTCCGGGTTTCCTTGTTTTTGTTTATAGTGTTGTTTTTTTTTTTTTGTTTTTTTTTTTTAATTATCATTAAGTATGGCCACCGAAATTGAATTGTGCGTCGCGTTGTGTCAGCCCACACATTTCCAGTTGATGCGATTTACGGAAGAAGAGATAATCTAATATTACATCAAGCATCGGGTTCTTCCGTATTTCAGGTTAAATTAGTTTAAACAAATTTCTTTTTTTCTTCTCTTTTATGCCTCATTTCTTCCTACATATTTCTGCGGTATTTTTTTTACAAACCAGCCTATTAGGGTATGTAATTTTATTTATTAAATATATCACCTTTTTTTTTAAAATGACTACGTGTATCATATTCATTCTATCTTATTTTATACGATTTGTTTTTAATATTTCCTTTTTGCGACTTTTTTTTTTTTCATCATTTACGGTGTATGCTCGTTACTTTTAAAATATTCCCTTTATAGTATTTCGCTTTTTCCGCGCCATTTTAAATATGTCCCCGGTACTAACTGATTATCTTTCCGGGAATTTCACTTTTCGCTCTATTTTTCGTATGACGTTACGTTACTTCGCCTTTTCACGTCATATTCATTTTTGGTCGTAATTTTAGTTCGCTCATTTTCGTTGTTATTCATAGTGTGTGTGTTAGTTCACACGCCATGAATAGCAGCGAAAACGAACGAACTAAAATTACGACCAAAAATGAATATGACGTGAATATAACAGCTTACCACACTGCGGCAGTCAATATTATCAGAAAATTACATTCTTCTTTTCGTACAATTCTAGTAATCAGGAAATCGGGAGGATTTAGACCAGGAAAACCCGGAATTTAAAAATTACATTTGAGTGGCCACCATGTATTATATTTTTTCATTTGACATTACCGAATGCAAAGCGTTAATCGAAAGGTTAAATTTGAAGTAGTTTTGTAAACTAATAAAATATTTTTTGCAACTGTGATCGTGAAGAGCTTCGAAACGCGTCAGTGTTTAATTTTAAATATATTATTATGAACGATGAATCGTTTAATAAGGTTTCTTCCTATTTGCTTTGTCAATAAACTGTCACATCAAATTTATTCGTGATTACATTTTATCCATATTTATAATCTTTAATCTGGTTTTAGATTTTTCTTTTATCGATTTCGGTAATTAAACTTATAATGCGGTTCCTTACTAGCTATATTCTCTCTACAAGTCTTATCGTGAATCTTCTTCGCCATGTAAACTAATTAAATTAGTTACATTGTCGAATCACAGACTCGGGCATTAAATCGCATCCACGCGGATCTGATGTTTGTTGGTACAGCGTAATGGTAGACACTAGTGTGTAAGTACAAATGCGAAGCTGAATAGACCGTTACGAATTAAAGAAATAATAGGCATTAAACGATAGGAGAATGAAAATAGTCCTCATGTACGATGGGAGGAACTTAAGTGCCTGAAAAAACCCGTTAAATTAGTAATACTCGTCGTCGCACAGGTAACTACTGCGTCTGTAAAGAAAGCGGAAGAAAATAATATAGTTTTCCACTTCGCTAGTCCCGTTAATATTAGAAAAAAATTAAACATTTATAATTTAAAAGCGTAGTTTACATTAATTAAACAAAAGATACTTCGCGGGAATATATATATAACTCGGCCATTTTGGCCTTGTGACCCCTCTTACTTACATTTCTATCTCTTTCTCTTCTATACTTTGTATAAAATTATCAAAATTTACAACGTAATTGTAAATCGATCCACATGAATATAATAACATAATCACAGAAATCCTATAAAATATACCAAACGTTATATAAAATCAGGACATTTTTTCTAATGGGGGGTAGTCTAAGAATTACGTTGTAATTTTTATTTTTATATATATATATACACACTGGTATATAAAAATTGATTATTAATTCTAATTCGTGCACTGTTATAATAACCGACGTGATTGCTTTATCTTATTTTATGTTGCACAGCATAATATTATGTTCTTTTAAAATTCATTTTAAATGTCTGATTTCTTGTTTAGAGGGAACAGTTAAAAGAACACGAAAGAATGGTGGAAAAATTGCAAGATGAAATAGTAGGCCATTTGGCACATGCACCCGAACGTAATAGTAAAGCTCTAGTCGTTCATAATTATAAAGAAAAAGACGCGTATTTATGCTACGAAGTAAGATACTGTTAAAATATGTCTGTGTTATTTGATTTTAACGAAAATTATTATTTTTGCTAATGGTGTATTTTTTTTTTTTTTTCTTTCTTTAATTACAATTTTAGAGCGTCAATTATCGTTAGAACTAAAATCACTAAAAATGTGAATTATACCGGCAACGCTGGACTTGTTTTAATACATCTCCCTCTGTATTTGTTTTAGCGCTGTGCGTGAAATTATTCCCGTTCAGTATAACAGGGTTTTTCTCTTAAGCAAGGTTTTTCTAATTACTACTTCGAAAAATCGGTTTTAATGGACTGAAGACAATTACTCGTTCTTGAATTTAGTTTATATTATCTCTCTGGATGAATAGTAGCTCTTTGGTAGGGTTCTTATGGTCACGCCTCTCTTTCAACGTTGTCTATTTCGTATTTCTAATATTTTTGACTTTTTGATACGTTCTATTTCTCACGTGAGCGTTCATTTATTTAACTTTGTCTTATTGAATTTATAATGTGTGTAAAATAAGCAGTAATTTTCCTCATTGGAAATATTTATTTATTCAGAAATTGTAATTTGTAACGTAAAATTCATCGCAGTATCTACGTCATCCACTCTTTGAACACTTCGATGGCCCCTGAGAATTCTTACGGAACGGTAATAAATAAGCAAATTACATCTACATTCTCGAAATTTATGACGTTTACGTACTTTCGAATACGATATGTGAAGCTCCGAAAAGAACCGAACAACTTAAATAATATATCAGCGTACTGAACGAAATTGTCTTTAAATCAAACGAAATGGTTCCACTTTGCACTCAGTTTTCCCGTATATCATGTAAAGTAGAAAGAGGCGAGTTTATTGACCGCATTATTTTTAAGGATGAGCAGGCCACATGGACTCTTCAAAAGCCGATAAATTTAAAACTTAAGTTTCGGGCTTACAGCGGACGCAAATTCTGACAAACGATCGTTTCAACATGTTCGTTATCACAATCAAATACATCGTATGTTACAGCGTAATTACTCAGAAGTAGTTGCAGCATTTGTTTGTTCTGACGAACATGTCGAGACGATGATCCGGCAGAATTCGCTTCCACTGTTAGCCGTAGTCAACGAAATATTCTACTTTCAAGTACGCAGAAAAATGGTATTCTTCTGATTGACTTTGCGCCTCTTTTATGCTATAGTCATCGTTATAGAATATGGTCAAAACCTCACAACACCTTTGACTGGCTACCGAAAAGAAACGAAGGAAAATGTTGCGAACGGGTTCACACAGAGATTGACCCTTTCCGAAAGATTTAGATTGGAAGTTTTTAACCATCCGCGGTCTAGCCATTAGAGAATAACTAGATACCGTTCGTTACTGTTCGTTTAGTACTTTTTACTCAGTCGTAACATAATTTTAAAACAAAACTTGCTAATAAAAGAGCACAATTTAGTCGCTGAACAATTTCAAAAAATTTTACCGTTGATATTTATGTATAGAATAATTAATAACAAAATTTAAATTATTTCCACCGCGATATCATGTATTTTACATTATCGTATGGAAATTACGATATTATTTTACTTAGAATCGGTATATTATCGTTTTTACATTACTACAACCGCAGAGGAAATATTAACAGTTAGAATAATTTGTCAGATTTAGTATGACGCTAGCTACTAAAAAAAGATGTGTTGTGAATTTGGGGTTGAGGCACAAACTTACTGTTTTTTGTTTTTTTTTTTGTTTTTCTCTCTTCATTATTATTGCGTATCTGTAATTATTTGTTTCGACTTTTACGCGTTTTGCGTAGATTATTATTTGTTACCCGCGCCTATCATCTCTTTGTAAATACTTTTTAAAAATTTAAAAATTCAGTTGGTATCATCCCGCGCGCAATTACATTAAAGTCAAAGATCGATGTAATTCTTCAATATATACCTTACGTAAAATTCATTGCGCTATATGTAGAAAATACGATTTTTTAGGAGTTTTTTGTAATATCTAAAATACGTAACTTTCCAATAAAATGGTAAAATTAAAAGTTTCACTTTTGAACTTGCGAAAACAGTCCAGATACCGGTTTGGAATGTTCCTTAAAAGTACCATTCTAAAGTAACGTTACTCAAATAACGTTTCATCTCTACTAGCCGTTTCTCTACGTGCATATGTTTCTTTAACGGAAGAAACGTACATAAAGTCCACAGCGGGCTGTAAAATTCTATGACTGAGACATACGCGGATATAAAAGAATTGTTCAAACAATGACGGGAATTGTGCGGAAAAACTCGATACGTAATATGCACCGATTGATAATACACGGCAGGCACTATTAAAAATGTTCTAAATGAAATGGCATCTTCGTTTTATCCTTTACCGCATTCCGAACTAGTCGTTCGATAGTAGTTCTCTGTTAAAAAGACGCTCATACCCCTTATCATATCATCCGTTCTAGTGACTAAACGACACGTGTTCAGCTTTAGTTTTCTTAATGTTCGAAGTTTATCCGTTCATTCCGGTTTTTTTTTTTTTTTTTTTTTTTTTAAATATATACGATGAGCAATTGTAAAACAACCTGCGACCTCTACGATTTTAAAGGGATTTCGCGACAAAAGAATTTAAGCAACAGCCGATTATCGCGAGTGAAATCAAACGTGACTACTACTATTATGGGGAAAGGGAGAGTAGTAAAGTCTAAATTTATAACTAAAATATGTGATTGCGTTTGTATGTTTCAGCTAAAACGGTATAAAACCTATTTATATCTTTTGAGATCGAGGTTACCGCAATTGCAGGACTCGAAATCAGTATATCCGGTACCTTTGGCCGATATCGACAGCGAGGAAGAGAGTACCGCAGCAGACGAGGAAAACGACGAAGTCCCGCCGGTGAATAACAGGTACAGTTATCGAGCCGCAATATACTCAAATGGCAATTCTTTGGATATCGGTTGATCGTGGTCGGACCTAGTCGTTCTCTCTTCAGCGCACACTTCCTACACACGCTTTCCTCTGGTTTCGCTGCATGATTCTACATAACGTTTATTTTTTATTTTATTTTTACCATCTCCCGTTCTACTCTTTTACCTAACCGGAATAAGTACTGCATCCATCTAAGAAAAATAAAAAAAATCCCCTTTTAATGGTAATGCGCGACTATGTTGTGGTTTTGGTTTCGGTGCTTACTGGTAAGTGAATGCGATTTAACTACTTTCTTAACATTATCATTATATAATAATGCGTATAGAAAACTTATTCATAGGTGGTAGATTGAACCTTACACTTCTTTCTTCTTCTTAATGGTAATCGGTTATTCCGGTGTGTAATTCTATCTTCTAAATCTGACACTTTCAAATGTCAGCCGCTATCATACCCTTCTTCTTTCTCTGTATTACATGTTCGCCGAGGTAGAAAACAAACAAAAAAAGCTGCTCGTGTCAATGTTTTAATTGCAAAGTCGCACGATGGTACTGCGTCCGCTGGAAATTATGCAAAATGCTTAAACTGTTAAATATAGTTTTTAAACTCAATATTGAATAAATGATAAAAAATATACAAACGCAAACATTAAACATATTTATAATTAAAAATTACACCGAATAATCCATGTCTTTGAATATTTTAAAAAACGAAAGGAAATATAAAAACACATAAAAACGATGTTTCGATATATTTGAGAGCCGATATGTTTTTAAATAAATAAATAGATGAATAGATTATTGACTTAAATAATATAAAAAAAAAAAATGAAACGTATAGATCGAATAAAATTTAAATAAAATATCAACAGTTATATATTGAATAATCGATTGGTTGATCTGTATTTTATAATTAATAATATTGTGTTTTGTATTTATTTGTACGCTTCTCCAAAATTTAACAAATTCTGATCTTTAATTATTTTTATTATTTTCATGCCCGTTTCTATATTATTATTATTAATGATATTTTTAATTTTTATTAAATTTTCAGCGAATTTTGATTTGTCTATTTTTGTTCTCTGTACCGTATTTTAAATGATCTTCTCGTCTGCCCCGTACAAATTTTGTTACAACTGTTGTATGTTAGCTTATAAATTCCTATGATAAATGATGAGTGGCAAACACAATATGAAAAAACTAGCGGGAATGTTCAGAAGAAATACTTCGAAATACACAAAAAAAACATACAGAAGAAAACATGGTTTACAAATAAAATGAGCGGAGAATTTATACGTTGTACACTGCCGAATACTTACGGGTCACATAAGAACTCCGGAAATATTACATAGGCTATGTATAATAAATAATTTTTGTGCGAATGCGGAGAGATTGGCTCAGTTGAACACATTATTTGGCAATGTGAAATATATGATGATCATAGAACAGATTTTTAAAAAAAAAAGTATTACCATGCTATAAGACCATGCCAATAACCTTACTACAGATGGTACGAGAACCAGATCAGGAACCTGCTTACATATTGTACTAATACATAAAACTCAGTAATATAATTGTATAAAATATAATTTATTTTAATCATTTATAAATAGTAATAAAAACTTAATAAAACAATAAAAAAAGTAAAAATAAATAAATAAATAAAAAATGTCGAATGGCCAGATGGCGAAAGCTAAGCACAGAGGGAGGAGGGAAAAGAAAAAAAATCCTGGATTATTATGTTTATTACTGTTAGTGGATGTTGAAGTATTACTGTCTACTAATTTATAGAATAAATCGTTGCTAGTTCTGAAAGCGATGTTTAAATTGTTGGGTTTAAATAATTTTGTAGCTTTATATTGGATGAATGTAAGTTAATTTTATTTTAACCATTTATTGTTTTAATGTTTTTTATACTACTTTTATCGTTGTAATACAATTTTGAAAAATCGAAACTAGCTGAGAAGCGATATGATTTTTCATGGTCGTTCTGAAAAGCTTTGATCGTTGAAAATTACTCGATAAAGAAAAAATTTAAAACGCGGTCGGTGGAAATAGAATTTAAGAAAAATCGAATTAACTGAAAAATCAAAATCCAAATTTTTATTTCAAAGATTTTTTTAAACACAATCCGTACTCGTACATTTCGTAAACATGGCTTCTTTTAATTACATTTCTAGACCAAAGCGAACGCATGAAGTTAAGTACATCGTGAAAAGTCTGTAAAAAAGAATATTTAATGCTTTTTATTAGACTAATTTAATTAATATTTCTTTGAATTATGAAAACCCCCCTTATATGTATATAATGTGTGTATGGTTTCGTGTTTTTATTGAAAACTTTTTGGTGTCTGGTGCGTTTGTTTACTTATTATTATAAAACGATTTGCATGATACCCAACCAAAAATGCGTTAATCTACCAATACTGCGCGTGTACCAATCAAGAGTTTACTATAGAGTAAACTGAATGCCATAAAGATAACAGTACAAATACATACAAACTAAATCACTCGAGGAGGATCATCTGTTCAACAAAGGAATTGAAAACACTTAAATAATGTATGGTAGGGTGAATACAGTATAACAAATTTATAAATCCAATACCGAGTAGACTGGAAAAAAGAAGAATACTTTATCTGGAAAAAGCAGAAAAAATCATAAACAAGAACGACAAGATGCGAGAAGAAATATACAGAGAATTATAAAAGGTAGGCCTTAGCTCATCTTCTTAACTTCATTTTTCTGTATAATCTTCTAACGCATTAGCAGAAATGAAGTTAATATGTAAATTAAAGATGACTGCTTTCTCTTTGGCGTAAAATATTTGGCGAAAATAAATTATACTTTTCATAATGAAACTACTTTCATGTTTATGTATATGTGTGTGTGTGTGTGTAAATTAAATCTTATTTTTTCGACTTGACAGATTCTTTCTTTTTCCTCGGATTGAAAAACCGAGACCCGTAATGACACAGATAAAAATTTGGATACTTATTATGGTGCCACATAATAGTGGTAATAAATCTTTTAACAATTACTGAAAATAAAAGTGGCACAACATTCTAATAAAAATTACGGGAATTAAAAAGAAAAAAAAAAAAACAACTCAAATCACTCATAAAAGATGGTACCTCAGTGGTTAACTGAAATACCGTGATTACATACTGTCGTTTACCGTTCAACCGATTTACTCTGTCTGTTCTAAAGGTTATATCAATCTGATCGCTCTTACCAGTATATGTGCCGATAATTTATTGTTACCGAGAAAGGTAAATTTTATAATAGAAAAAGATGATATATATATATATATATATATATATATATATATGGAAACGATTGAGCTTAAATTTTGAGAACCTTTAGAGTAGTAACAATTTGGTTTGAGTAAATAATCGGCTTACACGATGTAACGTAAAAAACTTAAGACTATTACCGATTATAATAAAGAAAAAGAATTCCAATTTATACCGAATTATAAAAAAAATAAAGAAAAATAAAGATTTGGTCTACTGCTAATGGTTACATTTTTAAAAATTGTTACAATGTGGGGTTAAAACAAACCAAAGGGTGAATAGACTGACACAAAATAATGATAATTTAAAAAAAAAAAAAAAAAAGCTGTTACGGTTTCTTTAACGACTGCTGTTGGATGAAATTATTGCAATCTTTTTATGTTACATAAAGTATTGCTTTAAAGCTATAACAGTTTTTGATATCTTCTTTTTTTTTTTTTTTTTTTTTTTTTAAAGTTTTGGTTTTTCATTATTGTTATAAGTATTAAAAACTTAAAAACATTTTTCTTTATTTTTTTAATTAAAGGATCTAACAATTTTTTTTTTTTTTTATTCGGGCAATCCAAAGTTAGTAGATAGATTTTTCACAATTCTTGCTTTATGTTGATGTTGAATAGTCTTTATTATTTCTAGAACCAAGTTTTTATATTCCCTACGAGTAAAATAGATAATACTTCTTTTTATAACCAAATCAAGAAAGTAATATATGAAAAAAATAAAAATAAAAAACGGAAAAGAAAATAAAATACACACCCGATTATTTACTGTCGAATTTCGCTTTACCTGTAATGGTGTTCGAAATGAAATAATAATACATATAGTTCGTTTTTTTTGGTCTCCCCATATAGTTCCTTAATGTGATGTAACTAATCCGATTATTTGAACAGCTATTCCAATTATACGGTCCATTTAAACAGACTTGGCCATATATGTATTTGTATATTAGAATAACCAATTTAATTCGCTTTTGTTTTCCTGTTTTTTATTGGCGTCAGAGAATTCGCCAGTTTCTTTTGTTTCAAAATCATCCGACGATTTCAGTCAGGTTAACAAAATTTAAGGATAGCTAAAGAATTTTAGAAATATTAAGACGAATTTTTAAAAAAAGTCTTCCTGCCACGTTATTCATTTTTACATTAAAGAGGGGAAAAAATCAAGAAGCTAAACCTTCAATTTTTAAAAGTTGCTCAGACATTTTTTGAAATGTTTCGAACATCTAATTTTTTTTTAACATTAATATTTATTCTCCTTTTTATTTACTACAAATAAAATTATTACAAGTAATTTTAAATTATTATTATTATTATTATTATTATTATTATTATTATTATTATTATTATTATTATTATTATTATTCATATCTTTTAATAAAAACCTGTTTTCAATGAGAATTCAGCGATAATTATTATATTATTCGCAATTTAAAATAATTCTGCATTACGCTCGAATCATTATCAAAGGTATGCCTGCCATGAAAAATATCTTCTCTTTGCGTTACGTTTTCTAATGTGTATTTTCAAAAACTCTATATTTCGAATCGAGGTATTTTTTTAAGCGTTTTTCCGTGATATTCTCTTTTTATTTTCTGAATTACAAGTAACAGTCCTATTTCCCCTTGGCCATCCAGAGAGCTTTATCATCTATACGCGGGATACTTGCATAAAAAGTTGGACAGGGAATGTTAAAAAAATTTGTATTAATTTTTTTTTACAATACTTATATCTAATCTTTCATTCGATGTAACGTAACATAACGTACTGTCCTCGTTTTTAAATCGAATTTTGGATTATTTATAGATACGATTTATTTGCAGTTTTTAATTTTTTAATCCATTGATGTTCGTCCTCCCGTAATATTAGAATCTTAGATATAGATACTTGTCTACTCCTTCCCTTCTATCAATGAAATTTATAAAATATTAACCATAAGTAATAATATTTTATACAAGCGTGCATTATTGACAATATCCTTATCGTAAATTTATATTATATAATAATTATTTTCAGTTAATACACGAGCGTTTACATATACGACCGCGTGTGCGTACCAAAAAGCGCTGTTTAATGATATTAAATCTGATTTTTATAATTTATTTAAATGTAGTTTTTTTTTTAAACTCTCAAAAAAATTAGCACTACTTTTTTGTCATTTCATCGTGTTATTGTCAATATGACTGATTACAAAAATACCAAATTGTTTTAACTGGATACAAATTTTTTAAACTTAATCATGATTTTTAATATTTCGCGGGAACGCTGATTATTATTTATTTATTATTAACTGTGACGTTAACACTTAAATATTCAATTATATAAGTAAATTTAAAAAAAAAATTAGAATTTTACAGACAGCTCAAAACCACATTTGTCGAATTTATTTACAAATTTTTATTTTTTCTAAATAAATATTTTACTATTACCACAAATTGTTTATCTGGGAATAAGTACTGAGTTGGAAATTGATATTACTAGCGTTGTGAATTTATTTATAATTTATTAAAATTGAGATTATACGTTTGCACTTTGTATATTCCTCAAAAGTCAATGTATAAGTAATTGAAAAAACATAAATACACTTTAAATATATTTGCAAATTTTGAAAGATAATCGCGCTTGTATAAAATATTATTAGATATACTAATAATTACTGTTTTATAATGGCAATATAAAATAAATGAAATGGGGAATAATTAATAAATGAAAATATTAAAATATAAAGACAACTTTTACCAATTAATATTTGATGATTACAACATTTTTGTAAACTTTTTTGTTTTTAGCAATGTTATTTTATTCACAGCCGTGTAAAGTAGAAAAAAGAAATAAACAAAAATTTAATATTTAAAGATGACCCAATCTTAGTAGCATTTTTAATTCAATCGTTTTTGTATCGGAATAATTTTTCAGGGTTCGTCGAACAATAACGCACGATTCCACCGACTTAATTCAAATCTAAAAAATGATTATAAATAAGCCGGGGAATATTATTTACCTTTTGACGAATGATTTCAACGTCATCATTGGTGTCGGTCTTAATTAGGTTAAATAACTAAAAGTAGCGCTTTTTAAAATTCGAAGGCGTTTTTAGAATGATAAAAATGCGTGGAATTAATGTTTTACATATGTATTGCATACATGAGTTATACGTTTCGCGAGAAATTACGAAAATCTATATGAAATTGTTACATTTTGGTTTTAATACAGAAGGCAGTTGGTAAAATGAACCACACGATCTCTCGCCGAAGTTGCTGCATAAACGGTTTCCAGATTTGTTTTCAGTTAATTTTATCGCATAAACGAAATCTTCCTTTCTAGATAAACGTAGTGTATAGTTTTTTAATTACCGACTTTTCCGCCTACAATAAGAATTTTTTTTTTTTTTTTTTTTTTTTTAAGATATATTATGTATATATATATGTATGTACTACAACGAATTTTTTTGTAATTAGATAAATTCTGTATTTAGATTTTTAGAAAGCAACGCGACATATTTCGTGTAAAATTATATTTTATCTTTTATTCGATACTGCTAGGTTTATTTGGATAATTATCAAAATAAAAACGAACAAACCGGATATGATTGTTATCGAACCCTCTTATATTTTAGCGTTAAATTTTATTCTTCCATACGAAGCAAAAAAAAAAACAAAAAAAAAACGTTTAGGATAATTTAAAATGAACGAGAACTAAGAATTCTCATTCAAAATTGGTCAAATAATTCAGGAATGCGTAATAATTCTGTTGAAAAATTTACAAAATTTACGAAATTAACAATATCGTCCGCAACTCATCTACGCTCGGACCACTATTCTTGTCCCATTTCACTTCTAAAAACCTTTCTCGAGAAGATTTATACTCTAACTTCGTTCTAGGGAATCGATGCTTCCATGTCGTACTAGTTGACTCTTTCTGTCTGTAATAATAAAGCCCGCTCCTTATCTCTTTTTAGTTTCCTACTCGTTTATGCATAATGCGGGCAGCATTTCGAGCGTGCTGATAATTCTACCATTATTGCGAGAAATACCGCTTTCTGATTGTTGTAGATATTCATTTTGTAATAAACCTGGAACATTTTTCATGTTCTGATCCTTTACAACCCAGCCCGTTACTCTGCATGACGCCGGTAACACATTTCACGTTAACAAAGTCTAATATTTGATCTGAGTTGGATTGTCAGCTTTCGAGTTTTCTTTGCAGCTTCATCGTTAAGAGTGTGCTGGAATAATTTTCTTCCTACGTTGCTTCTGTGAAGTTCTGCGCACCTGTCAGTTTACGTCACAACTGTGGCAGCATTGTTTTAAATTTTCTTTTAAATATTCTTTTTTCTACCCATATCAAGAATTGCCGATCATAAAATTTTAACAACATAAATATTGAATACATATTGACCGCTCCCGCCGCTTTTATGTATTATCAAAAGCGAGTACTACTCTCGGTTAACTACAGCCTTCAATTTTAAAAACCTACAATAATGCGTCCCTCAAAATTGTTCGGTGCACAACTTTTTGAACTGCATCTTATTACTAGATGTTCTAAATTTGTTAGCACAAATGTGCTCGGTGCTACTTACAAAAATGTTCTATCAATCTTTCTCTTCCCCCCCCCCCACCCTCACCCTCACCCCGCAAAATAAAAGTTAAAATACTATAAAAATTTCCTATACTACGATGGAAATAGAAAAAAAAATTTATTCGACAATCACTTATAAACGATAAAAAAAACTTGCGAAAATTTAAAAAAAAATAATAATTTCTGTAAGTAAAAATGCTTTTGGTTTTAAAAGATATTCTGAAAGGAAAATATATCTGTACAACAAGAATAATCGAAATGTAATCTCTATTATTTTGAAAAAGTATACAGTTTCATTTTAGTTTACAAAATTTCAGAATTGAAACGAGTTAAAGTGATTCTAACCAAATGGAACAGGTTGTAACAGGTACATATAATTGTGTAACAGTAACAGAAGTGGCAAGAATAGTCAGAAGTCCGTTTGTAAAACAACCGAAACGCGCTGACGTCACGAAATCGGGGGACCTCCAATTAATTTTCAGTCCATCGCGTATCAGATATAATAGTCACTCTGTTATCACCACATGGTCCAGCTTGATGTAAACAAGACAGAAAAAAAACAAAAAAAAACGAGCGAGTGTATAATAAAGATGAAGTAAAGACACCTGTTACTGCTTCCGAAATGGTGAGGAGGAATAGCAGGAACATGATGATTTTTTCACCGGTGATATTGAAATACGCATCAAGTATCAATACGCGTCTTATCACTAGTACACTACTTTGATACTCGGCAACGAAACTTGAGCGGATTTCTTTCGCTTGACAGACTATACGCAAGAATAACTGGAACAGATCATCACTGAACAAGTAGCATAATAGTAGCAGCGGACATTTTAACTGGAACCGGTTGCTGTACAGTTAATAATTTCAAACAAAATCTCGTTATACATAGTTTATTAAATGAATCATAGAACTTATACACTTTTATCAAATAATGATGTATCGAAAAGTGTATATGTTCTATCGACTCGTTATTGTTATTTGACAGACTTATCACTATCACTTATATATAAACTCGGCAACTTGACTCTGCCCCTTGATCGCTCTTCATTACATTTCGATTTCTTAAAATTATCAAAATTTCAACGTAATTCTTACCGACATCGGCACAAAAAACGTAACATAATCACAGAAATCCTACCCTAAGATTTAACTTTCGTTACATAAAATTGGGACATTTTTTCTAATGGGGGCCGGCTTAAGAATTGCGTTATAATTTTTACATATATATATATATGTAATGCTATATACAGGGAGCGCGGTAGTCTAGTAATTAAGGTACTTGGCTACCAAATCAAAGGTCACAGATTCAAGACTAGTCTCGTTTTGGATCCAAGTCGCATATACCTAATTTGAAATTGAACTAGGTACAAGAGAAATCTGGGAAAGTAAAGGAGGCCGAGAGGATAGACCCCCCCCTCCCCCTTAGTTTCGTTGGGCTAGGTACATTATGAAAAGCTTAATTTCAGAATTTCCGGCGCCCTATCGAAGGTATAAGATTTACTTTATTTACTTACTTAATATTATGTACATACATAAAAAAAAAAAAAAGTTTTCCGTTGCAATATATATTTATTAAATTATACTATAATACCTTTATTTTTTGAATTTTTATTGCAGTAAAAATACTTCAAAAAGCGCTATCACCCCCCCCCCCCCACCCCCCACCCGCTGCGCGCGCGCACGCCCACTGATTACCATTGTGTCAGAACAATAGTTATAATTCATAATTTATAATTAAATCGTATCAAATGTTCGAGTAAATTGAGCTCTCATAGACTCTTCATACACAGACTTAGTCAGAAAGTATTGAGGTTAGGCTAAAGGGGGCTCTGCGATTCTAAACAAATGGGAGGCAGTTTTTTTATATATATATATAAACTCGGCCATTTTGGCCTCGCAAGGGGCTGTGCCCCTCGACCCCTCTTGCTTTCATTTCTGTCTCTTTCTCTTCTATACTTTGTATAAAATGATCAAAATTTACAACGTAATTCTTACTGGCATCAACACACACAAAAAATAACATAACCACAAAAATCCTATTCTAACATTTACCTTCTGTTATGTAAAATTAAGACATTTTTTAAATACAATAACAAAAATCCTACAAAATATAACAAACGTTACATAAAATTGGGACATTTAGCGTTACATAAAATTGGGACATTTTTTCGAATGGGGGGTAGCCTAAGAATTACGTTGTAATTAATATATATATTCTCCACTATACTTATCCAGATTACTCTGCCACCTGTTTCAATTTCAGGCCTAGTGTATCTCGGGAAACCATCTAGTTTTGTAGTCATTCAATCGTTGACAATAATGAAGCAAATTATTAGTTTTCAACAGAATCATTACGCGTTGTTTTATAGCTGCTCACAAATACTGGATATTATATATTTCACACTGAAAAACTGTATTAGACAGTAATTTAATAATATACGCTGCATTTAAATTCATAGATTTTTTTTTAAGAATACCGCCCCAAGTAAAAATTCGCAATTATTAAGTTTCGTAAATTTGGTACAATCTATGCTTTTATTTTTTGAATGCATTTTTAAATAAGGACGGGTTTTAATCATGATTTTTTTTTTTGGTATATAAATGATAAATAATTTATTCGAATGTTTTTGTTTTTTTTTTTTTTTTTGACCCGGCATCTAAAACATTTGGCCAGTTTTATTCGAATATTTCCTTCGTTCGCTCGAATCGTTCGTTTTCAATTTATACTATTATTCGATAGTTAATAAAATTATTGTTTTAACTATAATTCGTAATTGTGCAGTAACACCAAAATCGACATTACAAAAAGGGGTGGGTTAAGTGGTAACGCTAAGAGTTAATTTTAACTTACGAATATAGAAATTACCTATTCACTTATTACTCGCCTTGGTATTGTTTTTCCTAATTAAACGCGACATTAATCAGTTTTCATTAAAACTTAACCGGTGGGACATTTCTACTACGATTGCTCTTTTCGGTCGAATGTGATAGTATTAATTAATTTTCATGCGCAAAAATGTAAATTACTGGAAATGTTATTCTTATTAATTTTTACCGTCTTTCTTTTTCTTTCTTTACGGGGAAAATTGTTAGTCACGGCTGTTACCGTTTTTATTATTTTTTTTTTGTTTTAAAAAGCTTGGAATAAAAGGAAAAGAAAATCAAAACGATATAAAAAAATATTTACAATCTAACTTATTATAAAATATATATATAAAAATTTTAAAGCAAGAACACGAAATGCACCCGATCTGTAGAAAATAAATCAAAAACTATTCAAAAAAACTTAGCTATAAGCACAGGCGGATAAGTATTGTAAAAAACACGAAACGGTCCGTGATCATTGTGACGTCATCAGTTGTAGAAACTGTATTCTACTTGTGAACGCTAGCTGCTAATATTTGTTTTTATACTGGAGGTATTTAAATAACACATTTTTTGATACACCTTAATTATTGGAACATAAAAGTTAAGGATAAATTTTCTAAATTTTCTAAATTATTTGTTTTATGTGAAATTTATCTTTTCAGACACAAATAAGGTTGAAAAAAATATTTTTATTTTAATAAATAGTATTTTTATTTTATTAGTAACATATACATATTTATATATATAACATTTGAGAAGTTTATTTTTAGATATACAGATAATGTTGTATATACTGCAATGAAACATTTACAGTAGAAGGTAAACTGAGTTAATTTAAAAGATTATTCATTAACTGAGTTAATTTAAAAGATTATTCATTAACTGAGTTAATTTAAAAGATTATTCATTAACTAAACACAAAGGAAATTGTAAAAGGAACGTATAGCCGACAGTGGATATTAATCTTCAAATTATAGTTTCTATCGTCATTATCTGAAAGATCTCAATACCGTCGTCATAAATGGCTTAATGTTTTTTTTATAATAAGATAATAATTAGTAATATTAATTTAGTAAAATTTTCCTATATTTTTAAAACTGTTTCTTAATTTATACTGAACATAAACAAACATAGTACATTTCTAAGTACCGTTTCAAAGCAAAGAAACCGCTTATGATAACACAAACCGTGTAAATTTTACTGAATTACCCTAACACAACTATTCGAAAAAAACAAAATACGATAAATAAATTATAAGACCGCAAAAGATTTAATGCTACGGACACTCCCACTACCACACACTGAAGAAAATTTTAAAAATACTAAATATATGACGTCACGATGAAACGGACCGTTTTGTGTTTTTTTTTGCGACATTTATCCGCTTGTGCTATAAGCACATATTATGTGCACGCACTTGCTCAAAAATATGTACTCCTATCACACCAGCGAGGTAGATGCTCACGGTTACCAGAAGCATATACGTTGTTACCACTGTTATTAATGGAAAGGGATGGTAGAAAATTCAGAAGATTCACTATTTCCTATGCTATTGGCTGAAATTTTTTCTCATTATTTCATCGATATATTTCTCGATAGATCTGTTATAATCTCTGCATTACACATTTTTTTAGTTAACGCCTTTCGATTGTAATTATTCTCTTTTTCATAATAGAACTTTCTCGATGCACCGGGGTAATAGTTAGATCGACATAAACTGCTCTCTTTTAAAAGAATCATTTTTTCACTATTCTGCGAGTGCGTAGATTTCGACAAGCATTATAAACATTGTAGGCTCGAGAAGAAATACGCAGGTTTTTTCCTTTTTTATAAAAACGGCAAAAGATTTTCCGTATTCAATCGGAAATAGGAAGCGTCGAATATTATATCGTGTCTTTCAATTTATAAACGAACAGAAGGAGGAAGGATCGCATACAATATATACTGTTTGCATTACAGTTGTTAATGTCCCGCCGTATATATCACGTAAAATCATCCATCACCTTCTCATTTTTTTTTTTTGGTCAGAACACGATTGTACTAAAGATGCGGTCTGTCTTTAATTTTTTTGCGGCATCTTGATTTTCAGATATTCCGAAACTGTTAATGAAGTAAATTATTAAATGACACAGATAAACAGATAATAATATATTCGAAATAGCGCATACGCCGGCATATTTTGAAACAACCTACTCCATTTTGTCGAGGTGAATCTTCGACAAAATTAATTCATTTATTCCGAAATATGTCGGCGTATGTTATTTTGAATACGTTTGTTTATTTGCGTAATTTAATAATTTGTATAATAATATTACAAGTGTGTAATATAAAATACAGCACATTGATTATATTAATAAGCGTTTTAGGTCGTGGCGCGCATCGACTTTTTGCAAGTGTTTTTTTTGTAGAGCAATCTCAGATAGTTTACACGGGATATAGATACTTCCCAACTTCAAAGTGCATTTTTAAGATAAATTATAACGGGCGATGGGATTTGTATCGTTTCGATATAGCCAAGTGTTGTCACCGGACAAGGGCAATTCATGCGACACACCTGTGCATCGTCTGTACACGAACTCATAACGCGGAGCAAAAATTATCAAAGCGTCATCGTACCTAATCCGGATTTATTCACTCTCATTTTATAAACGCAAATTGTATCATATTCCAGCAAAACTTCTGCAGACAAGCTCTAGCGGTGCCGCCTTCTTAGCCTCATGAAGTTGCTTTCTCGTTTGAAGAAAATAACCGTTTAATTAGGTTAAATCATTCTCGCAGACTTTATTAAGCCCCGTCTCTCGTGGTGTTCGTCATTATGAGATCAAATTCATTAAATGTGAAATGTACTCTTTCGCTTGAGCTAATTCAATTTATGCAAGTTCTTCGTAGTAAATCGTTTAATATAAACATCGTTTGGTGAATGTTCTGCAACCGTCGGGGATGTAGGATACTTTTGGATTTGTTTTTTTTTTTAAATTATTAGAGATGATGTCAATTTTGTAAATATAATCCCCCCCCCCCCTCCCGGTCGTCAATTATTTATACGTCGAAGTTATAACCCCACTGGCGGGTTAGATTCCTTAATAAAGATACTTCCAGAAGCAATATGCGTATAACTCTACTATTAAGCAGGACTAATTCATTTCAAAAATGTTGTGTTCCTTAATTCTGTATTTATTTTTATTTTTTTAAATATTGCTTCTTTTTTCCCGTTATATACCGTCTTTCAATAACTATAAAATATTATAAATTACGCTACAAAACACCTGAAATGTTTATTAATATACACATTAAAAGAAAAAGTACTTTACAGTAAGAGGGAAAAATGAATTAAAGGTTTTTTTACAAAAAAAATTATCTTTTAGATGGTGAAGTCATCCGATAAAATTAAATCATGTCCATTTAAGTACGTATCCAACAGTCAAATCTGACAATTCGATGGATTTCCTTTAGCCTTTGTTTTTCGTTTATTATTCGAATATTACTACTATTTTATATCAGAAGCGATGGACGAAAAATTGTGAAACGAACAAAATTTTATCTATAAATTATTAACGTACTCTTTATTATTAATATATATATTATTACATTTTTATTTTGTACTGTATTGTAAACGTGTTTCCTTAAAATTGTTGTTTCCTTTTCTTTTCTCTTTTCTCTTTTTTTTTATACATGTACTCGTATATTCATTTGTATACGTTCTGTCGTAAAAGTGATTTATTATAAATAATTAGCAAAGTTTTGTTATTATATATATGTGGCATTTAATGTACTCTAAAACGCGTGAGAACTAGAGACGCTTTTTATTCGTAATATATTTTTAATGCCTAAAAACCGATTTGTGTCGTACATAGTATATGAATTTTATTTTTAAGCGGCATTTATTATATTTACTTATGTGTTTATTATTGTATTGTATTATATGTACACGCCTTACATAATATTGCATATATTTTGTAATATATTCTTTCTATTTTTTTTTTCTTTTTTTGTTTATATATATATATATATATATATATATATATATACGTGTTTTTTAATGTATTACATTTGTTTTTTATTCACGTTATTTTTAAAATATTATAGAATATTGTTTTTTTTTTGTTTTTTTTTTTTTTTTTTTAATTTAACATATGCGTACGTGTGTATGTATAATAAAAAAGAAATTGGACGTTGCGGTTTAGTTTTGTATTAATTTTTACATTGGACATGCATTTGTATTGGGTTTTTAAAGAAAAGAATTGTTAGAAAAATTTTATTTCCAAAGGGCTAATACTATTTACACAGGTATTTGGCAAAGGCGCGTGTTTTAATTGATGATTTTTATACTGATTTTTCTATATTGGTATAGGTGTATCATTAACACTGGTTGAAAACATCAATTTAATAATCTAGGCTCTTATTTAAAAAGGTGGTGCAGTTTTTAGGTAAATAGTTTTTATCGGTCTATAAACATCTTTTTTTTTTTTTTTTTAAATTAGTATTTTAATAATTACATTAGTTTTTAGTTTGTCTCTTCGTGTAACTTACTGCAGCGGACAGGTATTTGATCTTGTATTCACTCTTCAGACAAGATTATTCGCCTTAATATTGCATATTTCTTTTTTTTTTTTCGATATTTATTTATTAATCAGCCAATAATATTTTGATATTCTCTTACTGTTTTTTATATTTACTTATAAGCATAAAGTCCCATCGTTCTTATTAAGGTATTAAGGACTGCTAAGATTAACAATTTACACCTAATGAATCTGAAGAGAATATTATAGGTCAGTCCTTCCTTTTGGAAATTTGTAGCATTTTATGTATTTTCTCCTATTCTACTAGTGCTTAATTTTCAGCATAAATTATATTTTTTATTCTTTAATTTTTTTCATTACATCAGTTTATCAGTCATCACTATTATTCCCCATATTCATTATGTTCAGTATTTATTCTCCACACAAGCTTGATACTACGATAACTCGGTATTACATGAACATTCTTACTTCGCCAATTCTTATTTTTTTTATACTAACATTTAGCACTCGTTATTTTTCGTTTCTTCCTCACTTTATAAATCACCTTTATTATCGTCTTCACTGGTATTTATAAGCACTGCTCAGCTTACTGATAAAATGCAAGAAAAAGAAAAAAAAGGACGAGATGACCAGTATGGATTTTATAGAGGTTTGTTGTACAATTCTGAAGAAAACAATTTCATAATTAGAATATTCTACGAATATAGACTCGTGTTCCTGAAATGAATTTTAAAAAGGTATTTTTTTGTTACAAGGTATTTAAGAAAAAATACAAAATACAAATAACCTCCTGACACTTCCGCGATAAGGAAATATCTTCAAATGCATTGACTATTGCTCTCATTAATCTTTTCGCACGTTCTTTTGTAACACTTTACTTCGTTCGGTCCAGTATAATAAAAGTGGAAGTACGGAATTCTTCGGGGGTAGATGGCGGAAGTCACATTCATGGACCCTGCCAACAGCATAACGTCGTTAACGGAAATGTAAACTTTTTCATAGCGCGTAGTTCGCCCCTCACGGTATAGCTGATGGGCGCGTTAAAATTAATTTCAATCATTGTTGCTGTACACATAAATAGTTCAGAATTAACACCGTCTCGGATATTTCTTCGACGGCAAACATATATTCGTAGAAGAAGTCGGAAGGAGAAATTCGTAATAATCTTTCTTCACCGTAACGAGTTGATCTGCCATTACATCGCCTTACGTCTCTTCCAGCCAGTTTATGTGAAATTCCGAGAGGCATCGAAGAGGCTGCTGATATCTTCGATTAGTATTATCGTCTTTTCGGCTTTTAGTTTTCACGCTGCACAAATTAACGAATGGTCAGAATAATCAGGCGGTGAAAATTATTAAAATTATAAATACCAGCGTACCAGACCATACTGCTGTACATTATACACTCATACTTTGTTCGATGTGGTACTCTACACATCTAAAATTTGTATCACAACAAAAACAACAAATTGAAATTCATCTAAAACGATTTTATCTGGTGACACACACATGTGTATATATTAATATATGTATATATATATATATATATATAAACTCGGTCATTTTGCCTCACAAGGGACTATGCCCCTTAATTCCTCTTGCTTAAATTTCTGTCTTTTTCTCTATACTTTGTATAAAATGATCAAAATTTACAATGTAATTCCAAATCGGTCCAAATGAGTGTAGGTTATGCGCGAACTAAAAAAAATGGAAAAGGACGAACGTGTAATAACCTCCTTTTTTTTTTTTGAAATTCGGTAACAAAACTACATCTCCGCGTGGTAATTTTACAAATTATGAACGTTTGTCAAATGAAAAATAATAAGAAAAAAAAAATCCAAAAGGACCACATTTTTTTTTTTATGTTTTTTGACGAATACGCTCAATCTATGTTCACCGATTTCCATCATTACTCACACGGTACAGTTGAATGGTACTCTTTCTAATGGACAACAAAGAATCAGTAAAATCGATTTATATAAATATGAGTTATACGCGAACAAACATTTAAAAAAAAACAACAAAAAACGTGACGAACGTATACCTCCCACCCTTCTTTTCGGAAGTTGGTAAAAATTAAAATATTACAAACGTTACATAAAATTGAAACATTTTTTCTAATAGAGGCCGGCCTAAGGATTACGTTGTAATTAATATATATTTATATACATTTCATATGTGTCCAACGAAAATTTAAATATTGCAAATAGTGATGAATGAAATCGGTACTAACAAGAGAGCGATTCGTGCTAGAAACAATAACAAAAATTCAAGGTCAGAATAGAGTAAAAAAGAATTTTGCATACTTCTTGAGAGCGTGCACGAAGAGATGTTGTCCAAATTACGACTGGCGGCCATTTTCTGGAAAACTGGGAAAGCTCAAGGAATTTCATTAGGTAGAATATATTCGAAAAAAAGGATCGAAAAATACACGCGCGTTATGTATAAAATTTGAAAGTATTAAAAAAAAAATGATTTCTCTTAGCATTTTTGTACATTTATCGTACTGGATGAAACAAAAATTCGAGTAGATTTTGCGCTAGTCATTGAAAAAATAGGCGATTTAGGTGTATAGTAACGAATTTTTTTACGTTGATGAAAAGTGTAAATTATATTTTAAAAAGATTTTATCATCGCGGTGTGATAAAAAAAAGGTTTGCGGAATATTCGGAAATTATGTTATTGTTTTTTTTCTTTTCTGTACGCGGTATTGAGGTTTTCTATTAACGAAGACCCTGATAAAGAAAAAGAAAAAACGGGAAATGGAGAAAATTAGAGAAATTGATTATTTTGATAAAAATGTGGCGTCCAATAAGTAAGGATATTTCACGCTGAGAAAAAAATTTCTTATAAACGTGATCAGCTGCAAATGTTTCGATTCCGATTTACGAGTCAAAAGTTATTTTAAAAGAGGGGAAAAAAAAACAAAAATTTTTTTCCACCACTCTTTTCAACAACGGCTGAGAAGTGATGATGCCGAAAAAACTCAAGTGGCTGCTTCTAAATTTCGTGCTAAATGAAACTTATATACCTATAAACGCGATAACGGGGGCAAATGCCTTTCCGTAACAGAACTAAACCAAGTGAAAAAAGAAGACAACCGTTAATTCGGAATAATTCACGAAAGACTGGGGATTAGTTACTTTCTTCTTTTATTGTTTACAATAATGTGTTTCTTTTAGGGAAGAGAAGCGATTGGTCAGTCCGATTATTAATTACGCATTTATTACAAAAATAAATATCTAATGCGAAATGTATTTTTCATGTATACAGAGACGAGTCGGCTGATTCTCAACTTTTACCGTGATTTTGTTCTCTTACCGATACTACACCAACATCCGGATGATTGATGTTAATCGACCAGCACACGCTATTTGTGTTCCTTTTTGCCATTTTCTCAGTTCGCGATATTATTGGTCGTTCCTGCATTATTCCGAAATTCTTTATTCGTCTTTCTCAACTCTGTACCGAAGAACACATTATCCCCGCGTTTATAGGAGAAAACGTTTTTGTTCAACTTGAAATTTCAGAACCTCCGGCGTTTTGGGTATCATCACTTCTTAGCAGATATCGGGTATGCCGAGTAATTTATATGTGCGCTAATCGAAGAATGTTGCTCGATAATCCGGAAACGATGCTGCTCCGGAGCTACAAGATAAAACGCGCAACTTCAATAATCGTTGATCTTTCCTCTTGCCTTACTCACCAAATGATACGTTCCAATTAGTGCTGACGTTTTTATTTTAACCGTAACTCTGGCGTGACAATAGAAAAAGCATAAAAAGAAAAACCGAAAAAAAGAAGAAGAAAAAAAAAAGCGTTAACAGTTTTAATCTCCGTTTAAAACACTTGCCAATTATCGAGTTCTGACTGTCTCGTTGGGTAAAAATTGCAACTATTTGGCCAGCTGCACTAAAACTGAACGTTAAAGCAGTGTAATGATGTAGCTTATAGTGAAACAAGTGTTATGACAACGATTTATTGTAACAAAATACGCGACGTCAGATGACAAACACATATGTGATGTCTGTCTGAAAAATTATCGAAGAATCTATACCAAAAAAACAGTTTTTTCTCGTGAAAGCCGAATTTTTACCGACGCTCGGACCAAAAAAAAAAAAACAAACAAAAAGCAAAAAAACTGGCCATCAACTGCATTTTCTATTGCGGCTCCTATATTAATGGTGCAACCTGTTAGCGTCGCATGTGTCCGGTCGGCTGGTCCCATTCGGCCAGGTAAATTGTCGTCGCGTTCTAACGATTTTCATCGACGTAATAATATTCGTCGACGAAAAGCAAATACGTTGTGTTTTATCGCTTGCGCAATGCCATCTGAAATAGCAAAGTTTGCGCGCAAAAAGTCAATACGCGGAATAGGCGATTTTGTTATTATTATATCTGTCACAGCGTAGACGGTAGCGAGCGTAATGAGATATGCATTATCGCGACGAGCTTGCATGAAAGAAGATGTGAGGTTGATCAGTGATTACGCGCGTTTGACAATAGAGCGATCGTCTTAAATGGAGCGTACACTCACGCAGCACTACTTGATTATGATATCGATAACAACGTAATCAATCAACAAAGAAGTTTATTATTATTATTATTATTATTATTATTATTATCTAAGACAGCGTGTTCAAACGGGTTTATGTGTACATGCTTATTGTGTATCATTACGAATATATAGAGTCGGTGTCATTATTATCAGAGTGGCAGTAATAATAATGATGATAATAATAAACGATTACCTCATTGAATGTATGTTGCGATTAATACGCACCTCTGTGTTTTATTAAATGTATGTTGCGATTAATAATACGCGGTGATAATAATCGTCGGTGTGCGAACGCAATAGTGTCAACATGCATACGATTATTAAAGTGGATGATGCGTGGGAAAAAATTAAATTTTCTTTCCTGTTTGCCGTAAAAGTTCTATTGAAAAATTCCGCGTGCTAAGTAAATCAATATGTAAGGCTTAATTAAAAAGGACCATCTTTTGTTAGAAACTAAATAACTAAGAAATGGTGAAATTTATTCAGGACGGCGCAGGAATATGTGTAGCGTCACTACGGAATGAAAATCCTTACAAAGATTCAGTGAAGTTGATTTTTAAAAATGTTTCAGGATTCTGAAATTTCTCTTCGTTTCCTAATTATCTCTCAGGAATAACTACGAATATTACGATATGATGAAGCAAGTTTTTTTTTAGTTCCCCCCTCCCCTGGTTAATTAGTTTAGTAATTTACGTTAGCTTTCTTTTTTTTTCCTTAAAATTGATGGAAAAATATTTTTATTATTAATCCTGCCTCGAGATCATTATTTTTCCCGTTGTAATAAAATATATCAGAGAGTCATTGGAAAGCTCTAAAACACTAATAACAAAATTATTAAGAATGTTGTTAGTAATAAATTACGGTAGATGCTCTAGTAGATTTCAAAAAACCAGTTTACAGAAAAAGTATATTTCTCAACTGGTAAGGTGAATAAACCTGTTATTAATATATATATATATATATTTTAATGGGTTTGTCAACATGGACATTGGCCCAAGAACAGTGGAATAGAGGGGAAGGAGAGATTCAGTTCCTTACGCGATCAGAGATAGCCGACAGAAAGGAATCAAGAGCTAGAATAACCGAAGGAGAAGGAAGGGAGAGAATGAATGAAGAACAGTATGAATACCGGTTTGTAAGAGGAAGGATTAAAAAGAAGCTTGTTCAGTTGATAATTACGAACAACCCCGAACATTATATGATCGGGATCACAAATACATTGATTGCTGGGGGGGGGGTGCAAAATAAGGAGAAGGCACGAGAGAATAACGGAACAATGAGGAAGGGAGCAAACTATGCCCAAAACGCAGGCGGCAAATCGCAGAGTTCTAAATTCGCGTAAGTTCTCACGAGAAAAACTCTACATTAAAAGTATTTTACAAGTCTAACTTTCACACTCTTCTTCTTCTTCCGAACTAAATTTGTTTTTTTTTTGCCTGCCCACCATCATTGCACCGGTAAATATCAAATGGAAGAACAAGGTGATCAAAAATCTTTTTTTTTAAATTTTATTTTTAAATTAAAATTGCCAGGTGACCATTTACTGATCCGTAAAAGCAACTCTTGTAAGGAGACAGCACTGACTTTCCTCTTTATTTCCCAATATATTAATTTAGAACAAATCGTAAATTCCCTTTCGCTTTACGCACCCCCAGACACACTGTTATCTAGCTAATTAATATGAGGCTCTAAAATATCTCAAAGCTGCGCGTTTGATTTCAACTTTTACACACGGAATATTAAAGTGTGTTAATCGGAAATACGATTAGATGCGGGCCCGGGTGAAGAGAGGAATTTTAGAACCGCTGTATCTTGTTGATATATGCGTATCTTCGGCACAACTCCAAAAACATAATGTCCAAATATAGACTTTTCATTATTATCCTATAAATCGCGATGTTTGTTATCCAATGAGATAGATAAATTTGCCCCAAGAATCTCCAATGTGTTTCAGTTCCGGATGTTTTTTGTTTTTTTTGTTGCCTAACGTGGGTTTTTTGCCATTGTAGCTAGACAGGTGTACTTCTCGATATTTGACATCTTTTTCTTGAGACTAACATTTATTTCAACAGGTTTACCCAGCGGGTACATCTCTCAGTGTATGAATTACAATATTGCTCTCAATGATTTTAATGCGCCATCGTTTGAGCCAGGTTTCCGTCTAACACGTGCTCCACAATTTTCTCGAAGCTGCTACATTTAGCCTACAGCCACGAGAGCTGTGCCCCGTCTGCAAACGTTGCCGTAGTAATAACGTAATCAACTATTGAAAAAACAACAGTATACAACGGATCGATAAAAATTGTATATCATTTTCGAATATCGGAATCTGCTAAAAGGCCGAATTTCGGTTGAACTTGTTGTCTTTTAAACCGAATTGCCCCGGGGTGCGGTCGTATAGCAGTTTTCCTCGCGGGAGAGAGCAAGATTGAAAAAAATGTATTTCACCTATACGACACTCTGCCATTAAAAAAAATAATTAATAATTTTTCAAGAATTTTTGCCGTAAAATTTTCTAATAAAAATCACATTAATAAGTCGTACGAAATTCGTCGCAATTTTATTTTTATTGAAAATCAACGACCCGGCGTAATTTCCTTTTTTATCTATACGCAGAAATTATATATACATATAAAAAAAAGTGGATTTTCTTCGAGTTTCTGCGTTATACACAGTTTTTTTTATTACCGAACGAAACTGATCTTATTTTTCATCAGTTTTCCTCGCTTTGACTTTTTTCTTTTTGTCAAATTCTCAGCGGGGCAGCGCCCAGCAAGTCGAGTATATCTAACGTACGATTTATAAAATTGCTTTTTGAAAAATGGATTAAAATTTTTTGCAAAATTTTTGCCGAATACGATGAAAGTTCATTTATTGATTGCTGAAATTTGTATATAGTTTTACCTAAAATGGAAGCAGCAGCTTAGTTTTTAATCGCCGTCTACTATATGTACATTAGTAGAAAATAATATATACGTAATATTAGCCGTTAACAGTAGCTGTTACATTGAAAAATCACATAACAGAGCCCCTCATTAATGTTTCATCCGCGTTATCGGATAGCACCAAAGCCGGTATTCTCGTCTTTCGTTACAATCGGACAAGTTGTCAAATTAGAAAACGGCACATCCCGTATTATAAATAGATAGGCGGAACCGCGATCAAAGGTTAATTTTAATGCCAGTAAAGTAATAAAAGAAAGGACTGATTTGATTTCCTCGCCGTTATTATTTAAAAATAATTGCAACCTCGTATTTTACGTAATTAAACGTATTACGAAAAGAAAAAAAAAATAAGTAGAAATATTCATTTATTACGTTATTCCGTAATTGCGAACTTTATAAATATTACACAAAAACCAATGAATTTGTCGGTGCGTTATTTTTAATAAATATGTACGTTTTTACGTTATAAGTTTTACTTATTTAGCAACTTCCAAAGTATCGTACTAAAAGAAAATAATTACTTTATTTAAAATTAATTCTTCTCTGCGCAAGACAGTATTAATAAACGTGTTTATTTACAATCAGCGAATCTGAATTTTTTAAAAAGAACGGTGATCTTTATAAAAAGGCTATTTTCTATAGGAAATTACAAATTATCTTACTTTTATATAAAAAAAAAAAAGTAAAGTATCTACATGCAGATACATATCGGTACATGGATATGTCTTATTATCCTCAGCTAAAAAATATCCAATGTAAAATTCTGGAATCACTCTCCTGGTTACGAACTGATACACCTTGATACTATGGTAGCAGCAGTTATTTTAATACTATGGTAGCAGCAGCAGATATTTTAATACTATGGTAGCCGCAGTTATTTTGATCACCCATATAATTATTAATATCACACGTTGACATAACTCATATGTTTTAATCAAACAGCGTTACAGTTTTTGCTCTTGAAAAAAGCGTGACGAACAATTTGACTGACCCTCACCGGTAAGACATATCCATGTCAAAAAAAAAAAAAAAAAAAAAAACTTATTTATGGGTTTATTGTAAGCTTGTCATTATTAAGAATACCAAGATATTGCAACAGTGTTTGTATATTGTACAACATTAACTGGGATTAAGATTTTTAATTATATGTACAGCCCTCTTATTACCCAACATAGAAAATGCATCTTTAGAAGAAGGAAAGGAAGTTGCGAATTTTCAACTTTTTTCATAAAAAATTCTATAATTAGCTTAAAGTCATAACATGTCGTTAAAAAATAGCTCAGGACATCTCAGCATATGATATTAGTTCACAGCTACTCTGCAAAATTTTTTTTTATCATAGTGTACAATATATAAGTTCCGTAAAAATATCACTAACTCTGCCGGCTCAAGAAGGGCACGCTGTAGTGTTCCTTAAGGTTCTGTGTGCTGAACCAACTGTCGGAACTTATGTTCTACGATGCACCATGATAAAAAAGAAATTTTGCAACCTTTTTAAAAATAGCTGATGATCTGTACCTTGTTTTTAACGTTGCAAAAACTAATTATAGAATTTCTTTAAAAAAAAAAAAGTTGGGAATTCGGTACTTAATTTTCTTTTCTTTAAAGGTAGGTCTTTTGTGTTTGTTAATAAGAGAGAGCTGTATATATAATTAAAAATCTTAAACTCAAGTATATATAATATAATAAATATGTGTTACTCTTAAGTGAAAAGAAATAATTTTTTTTTTTTTTTTTTGGGCGCGTCAACTTGGAAATTACGTCACGTTTTTTTATAAAATTTGTAATATAAATTGCTGCTCGAACCGTAAATTAAATTTTATCACCTGAAAAAAAATAAAAAAAAATATGCGAAGTATTATTACAGTCAATTGAAATATAGAAGACTATCAACTCAGGGTCCAGGAGGTGTCCCCCTGGCGGCGAAAGATGCAGTATTTATGTAATTCAATTTACATTTTTAAGCCGTTCGAAATATTTCTTAATAGCTGCCTAATTTTAATAAGATGTTTGAGATATTCGCCCCTATTAGTTTTGTGATTTTAATCAAGCTTTTCCGGTTAATATACGTTCCAATTTAAATTCCGTAGTTGTCCTTCATAAAGATTGCATTTGTTATCTCGGTATACTCCTTAATACTCGGCTGTCCTCTTTTGAACATATTAATTTCTCCTCTTCTTCTGCTCTTAAAAGACTAAACCTGTTGAAAGCCCTGTCTCCTATCAAATTGAGAAACGGCGATCCTTATATTTCTCTGTATGGCTCCTTTGTCTCTATGGTAATGCTTCAAACCCCGTTCTTCCCAAATTAGATATAATCCAACTTTTTTTCGTCTATGTGTTCGTAAGTTTTCTCCGATTCCAATAATTCTTGCTGAATCAAATACATCTCCCCTCTGTTCATCCGTAGATCCTATTTAGGTTATTGTTTCCTCGCAAAACGCGCATCGCTGACGTCTTCCAAACTTCTTTCTTTCTATATCCACATTATAAAGAACTGGCGTTTTATTATTACAAACAAAATTCGTGTCCTTGCTCACATCGCCTTACGACTTAGTTCTTACTCTCTTTCCTCCTCTAACCTGCCCTACGTCTCTTTCAACTTCACTAATCTGATGAATTCTCCTATGGTTCTCTACCTGTCCTTACCGACCGAATTTTTATCTCGAAACGTCACTATGCAGGAATTCCATAATACTATAAATTCCTTATTTCCTTTACATAGGAATATCTTTACTAATGATTAGAAGGGTCCTGGTGAAGTTGAAATCTCTTTTATCCTCCCGGAAATTGATCACTCTAAATCCTTTCGGCTCCCTCCCTTTTGATCTATATTTACGACCGAACTCGTGGCGATTCTACATTCTGTTACTTATGTTTTCTCCCATTGCTATTTCACGAACTATTTAATTATCTTTGATTTCATGCTTCAACCCATACGATTCTGCTTTTGTCATTCTTCGAATACGCTCTCTCATTCGTGATATTTTTTCTGTTCATTCAATCCGTGTTGATTATGCTAGTCATGCAGGCATAGAAAGCAATGAATTGATGGATCCTCTGGTTAGAGTCTTCCTCGCCCACCTTTTTCTCTAAAATTCCAGATTCGAATCTCCTACCTCTTTTCAAAAAACTTCATTCCAAGTACACTAATCTGACATTTATGCTCCGTTCTTTTCTAATAATCTATCTCACTACCTGACTGTTCAACCTGCGCTTCCTTCCAAGCCGCAGTTCTTTGACGTTCTCTTACTTTGACGTTCTACTATTGTTTCCATTATTCGCTAAACGTCTTAACCATTCACTGTTACCTTCTTTTTGTTTTCGTTTTTCCTTAACATTTTCTCTGTTCTGTCTTCTTCACCCGAACGATGAGGCTTTCTGTGATTTCAATCACATTCTTTTTGAGTGTCTGTCTCCTTCTCAAATGAACTATCTATTTTTTACATTTAACTCCTAGCACTTGACGTTCCTGTTCTCTTTACTATGCTTTATTTATACACTTGGTTCTTTTTTATTACCTATCTCTAACCGAATTGCTATCTAACTATTGATTTTTTCCTTTCTATATCGCTTCTGGGCATAGGATCTTTGTTATCAAGAAAAAAAAAAAGTAATACAAAAAGCCCTCAGGAATAATTAAATTGTACAAACCAATCTGAAACATTATTATATTTACTTGAATGATAAATCATACGGGAGTGATATAAAAGTCCTAATCGGTGGCTCATTTCCATTTTTCTTTATTATTTTGACGCCGGTTGTTTACATTATAATTTTAGAATAATTGTTACGACATATTTAAATAATACCGAAAAGCAAGAATTAGTAGATTGTATTCAAAAAAATAATATACCGTATGACTTTCTCAGCTGTTATACAATCAATTATTTTGTTTATAGTTCGGTTTTTTTTTTTTTTTCTTTTAATCATGCAACATACATTTATTACTCCGCTGAGATTGATTCTAAATTGTAAATATTAAAAAAAAAAAGAAAAAAAGAACAACAATCGCAGCGAGGCTAGAAACGTTTTTCACGATAAACAATAAAACTGATAAATATATCGGCGTTATTACTAAGTCATTTTAAATAACAGAGCCACATTCGTTTTACAAACTTCTTTTATAGTAAAAACAGGTTGTTAAAAAATTACTTAAAAAATAAACATCGAATTTACAGAAGGCTTTTCAGCTAAATTATTCTCTAATAATTTGTTCATTTCCTGATAAAACAGAATATTGTATCGAATTTCCAGCTTCGATCCATTTGCAAATATTTTATAGTTAACAACTTAAATAACTTTCCTTCCTACACTGTAATTTTTTTTTTTTTTAATTTTAAAATAAGTTTTTGAGACCCACAGGGCACCCGTTGTGTAAGTGCCCGACACTCTTATCATCGTTTATTCAGATTGTACACGTTACAAATTTATATACATGTTAAAATATATGTGTAGAGTATTTCCACTTTAACATTGTTTACTATTATATATTTATTATTATTATTATCTAATTTTTTTTATTTAATTGTGATGTTCAGTATGACATAATAATTCTCACAGAAACCTGGTTGTATGAAGCGGAATTAAACCATTATTTTATTTCTGATTATACATCCATAGAACAATGCAGAAGTAACAAAAGATCAGTTGGTGTTATAATGTATATTAAAAATAGCATTTTATTTCAAAAAATTTACATCTCTATCCTCTCTCTGCAATTATAGTTGGAGCGAAACTATTTTTTGAAGACAACATTCACGTAACTATTTTTACTATCGACCGTTTCTGTAATCATAATCATGAAGATTTCTTATCAGATTTGCAGCGCGTAATAAATTTATCTTCAGCAACCTGAATCTTATCAGGTGATATTAACGTAAATCTTTTGGATAAAGTTAAGTCTTCCGGTTATTTGAATTTACTATATTCATGGGATTTCACTAGTATTGTTAATACTCCGACTTTTATACAAGAACGCTCTGGTTATTCATCGTGTATAGATCATCTTTTTGTTAGAGTATCCTGTTTAAATCAAACATAATATACAAAATTCTTAAAATAAGTTTCTCCGATCATTGCGCTATAGATGCATCAATTAAATTTTATTCCAACCATAAGTCGATTAAACCCAACTGTGTTTACCGTTTCGATAAAATTAAGTTCAAGCAATATTTAGCAAATATTGACTGTAAGAAAATATGTATATAGTTCGCAGTTAACAATTAACGAGAAATTTGAGGAGTTCATAACGATAATAAAAAATGGTGTGGAGAAGTCAAAATGTAAATTGCATACTAGAAAATTTCGTAAAAGATCACCTTCGATTACAGATAACTCAGCTTTCTCTTGAAAAAAATCAAGTATACATATTGACTTAAGTGTTATCCTACTAATCCCTGTTTGAAATCGCAGTTTAAAGAAATCTCCAAAATTTTGCAAAAGATTATTACGGAAAGCAAAAATGAATTATTATAATAAATTATTAGAGAGCTGTGGGAATAATCAAAAAAAGTATTGAGCGGTTATTGAAAAAACCCTAGGAAATAATTCACACGAGCATTGCATAACATATCAATTAACGGTTTAAAAACGAATGCGTGCGGTAATGAAAAATTGATCGCTGATTACTTCAATAACTATTATAGCAATGTCGTTAAAGAATATGATTGATAACGCGGATACATCTAATTACACTCCAGCTAAAGAAACTACAACTCTTAACTCTTTTTGATTTATTAATTTTTACTTGCGATGAAGTTAGGCTTGGAATAATATCAATGCCTAATAAGTCCTTTTTATTCAGATATAATGGAATTTCCATTTCGTTAATAAAAGAAAATTTATACTTTTTTGTAAAACACTTAACCTATTCATTTAATACGTCCACTCAAGTTGGAAGATTTCCAGCAGTTTTAAAATTTGGTATAATTACGCCCGTTTTTAAAAATGGCGATTGTACTAATATTTCTAATTACAGATCAGTATATATGTATTCTTTCCACCACATCTAAAATATTTGAAAAATGTATTAAACGTAAAATATTAAATTACTTATTAAATAATAACTTCTTTAGCAAAAATCAGAATGGTTTCCTTCCTGAACGTTGCGCAGATAACGCATTTTTCAATCATATTTCACTTATTGCATCCAATTTGGAAATGGGCGGTTCGGTTGCGGCAGTTTACTTAGATTTAAAAAAATCGTTTGAAACGTAATTCATCATAACATCTTGTTGCGTAAATTGTTTAATTGTGGCTTTCGAGGTATTATTCATGACTGGCTAAAATCATACTTAAGGGGAACAGATTGTATTGCTCTAAAATTAATAATATAAAAAGCGACTACGTAAAACAACTTTACGGAGTACCTCAGGGAAGCATATTGGGACCCCTCCTATTTTTAGTTTACATTAACAACTTATGCAATTTAGATGTATATGCGAAAATATTTTTACGGTAAACTCACGCAAACAAACTATTCTTCAAGATGTTTTACAAGATGACTTGCACAAAGTCAAAAAGCTGGTTACACTTTAACCAACTGTTTACTACTCGGAATAAAATTAAATTCATTATTTACAGTCACGTACCACAATTTAAATGGAATGATTTTGAAATTTTTGGGGAACATGGTGCTCCCCTGGATAGAGTTTATGAGATAAAATATCTAGGTGTTCAACTAGACTGTAAACTGTTCTGGGATAAACACCCAACTTATCTTGCATCGAAAATTAGAAAATTAAACTACATATTTTATTATTTAAGCAATTTTTTTAATATCATACACCTCCGTAAACTATATACTGCATTATATCCACAGATATTAAGCTATGGGGAATCATGCATTGGGGCAAAGCTGCTGATTATCATTTAAAACATCTGATACAACTGCAGAAAAATGTTATAAGGTTACCTGATAGAAACCCAGACTTGTAGACTATAATATTTTGCATTTTTCAAAACTTTATGAACTGCAACTACTCCTTAGGTTTGTTCTTAAGAATAAAACAAAATTTAACATCGCTGTTACTCAGAGTATTTTTAGATCAGCGAGTGAAGAATTAGCAGCATTACCAATTATTAACAAATACCATATCCGGAAATGTATGGAGGTCTTAAACTTTTTAATTCTTTAGCCTTTTCTTTAAAAATAAATTCGAAAAATTATAAAAAGCGCCGCAAAACTCTTGTATTATACTTATTACAACACAGATAAGGAAAATCAAAAAGAGAATAATGAGAAGAGTAAAGAAAAGGGAGAGAGGAGGGAAAGAAAAGAAAAAAGAGAAGAGAAAAGGTGACGAGGGTGGAGAGAAGAGGGAAAAAAATATTTCATTTAATTTTTCTTTTACTATTTACTATGAGGGCACAAGTGTAGTTTTTGTATTTTTATATACTTAATCAGCGAGTGTGTGTATATGTCTATGAGTTTATAAGTGTGTATGTGAGCCTGACTGCATATTTGTATATGAGTGTGACATATGCATCTGGAGTTGTCCGGATATTCAATTACTTTTTAATTAACACTATGTGTGCGCGTGTACGTGTGTGGGTAAATATTTATTTTATTTTGTTTAATGATTATGAATAGTTTTTGAAGTTTATTTCCTTTATTTGTAGTTTTCTAATGTTTTTTTGTTCCAGAAATGTTTATTGTTTGTAATAGCCATCGCTCGCGCAAATTTGCGCTTAGATGGAATATGTATAATAATAATAATAAAACTTGATTTGAAAATTTATTTGATTATTATTATTATTATTATTATTATTATTAATGTCGGAGAAATTGTTGCAAATTATCTGGCGTTATGTTGAGCCTGACATTTATCCTAAATATATATATATTTTTTTTTTTGGCTTGTTTTTTTCTTTTAACCTTTTAGCCAGTTTATGTGTTAAACGTGTCATATAGTATTCAAATTTTAAAGTTCAATATTGCATTTTTTGAGGAATTGATAAAGTTGTTTACATGCTTAATGGATTTGTAAGAATGGATACTGTATTTATCGGTAGCGTGTGATATTCCTGAGTTAATTTATTTATAAGTTCTTCTCGTTGTTTTTCGAATCGAGTACAATATAGGAGATGATTAATATTTTCCTCGTAGTCTTTATTACAATATTGGCATTTATCCGATAATTCGACGATGCACCATTTTTTTAACCGGTCTGCTGTTCTGGCATGTCCCCTGTTCTAAGCCGTATGATTTGCTTTGTGTAATTGCTAGGTAGGTTCTCCTTGACTTGAAGGTACCACCATGGGAGTTCCTGATACTTTTTGTACATTGAAATAATATTTACCGCAGTTTATTCTGTTCAAGATTAATTTTTTGTTTATTTGTTTCTATATTTTTAACAGTATGTACGTAATCTGTCCAATGGTATTTGATTTGTTCACGTTTCCGGTGACTTTCCTTGTTTGTGTATCAACGAATTAATTTCCTTTTATTCCACCATGTCCTAGTATCCATTTGTGTACTACGTGATTATTGCGATATTTACTTTTGCAGATTCGATTTTCCTTTTAATCTTCATGAATATATTATCGTCGATTGTGTCTATTTTATATAATGCGCTCAGTGAGTCGGTTAGTATCGGAAAATTATGATTTCTATTTTTAGTGTTTATGAATTTGTCGATTGCTTGATACAGTGCATATAATTCTGTCGTACATGACGAGTGTGTCATCGGAATTCGGAACGTTCGATGTTTATTTGGAGTTTTATTATATATTGCACAGGAGCAGATTCTGTTTTTTCTATATTTAATGATCCTTCTAAATATATATATATATATATATATATATATAGTGTATATTGCTTTAATGTCCTATTTAACTTATTTTTTATAATGAAACTCTACTACCTTTATTATCGAACCTGCCGGCACATTTGATTTATACGGTACAGTATACGCTTCAAAAATTTCAAAAGTAAAAACATAGTGAGTTGCTCGCACGAGTTAATAACGAATCGTATATATTTTAAAATGCAATTTGAAAAGAAAATCCATTTGTAACAAATTGAATTTTATTTGCCGGAAATTAAGAGTATTCAGCGTTTATTTCGGTACAAAGAACAGCGTATATAGAATTTACTTCTGAAGATGACGGTAGAATTATACCGTAACTGATTATTTTAGGTTTTAACGGTATTCCACAGAAATGTCTTGCTTTTGTACCGTGAAAAAAACTGAATAAAAAGACGTAATTAAAAACTGTTAAAAATTTATTCACCACATTTAATAAATAATATTATGCTCCGAAAAATATACTTTTCAAATATTTAATATAAATACGCTACCTGGTGTATAATTCGTGATTTTGCTTGCAAAAATAATAGCTATTTATTTCTGAATCGGAAAAAACTTAATCTCTTTTTTGATATATCTATCTATCTATATATAGATATGTGTATATATGTATATATATATATATATATATATATATATATATACCGTATGCCTATCATTTAAACGTATTTTTAATTACATGAAGAAACAAGAATTATAAAATTTAAACACCAATTACATCGAAAAGGTAATGATTAAGATACATAAAGATTAAAGATAATCGTGTAAAGAAATAAGTATCAAATCGTACAGTGTTTAGTAAAATATCAAAAATTAAATTAGAATGCGACTTGTCGAAAGTGCTTCAAATAGAAAGAAAAAAACAAAAAAAAACATGTCAGTTTAACAAGGGGTTATTTACGAATATTACTGTGTCCACAAGGGAGAAGCACTCGAAAATTAGGAAGAATGATTGTAAAAATTCACGCATAATTAATGTTATGAAAAATTCATATATTATGTTAAGATAAAACGAATAAGAATTTAATAAGAATTTCTCTAGCTATACGTACGCACTTGTAATTGTTAGAGATATTGCAAGTGTGTAACAACTGCACACTAACTGCGTAAAGAAAACAATTTTCCGGAGGGGCCATATGACTAATGTACAGCTGGAAGTCATATTTCCTAGTTGAAAAGTCTTTTCAAAGAGACTGTAGGATAAACTGCACGAATGTAGGGAAGACTGCTTCGTTTAGTGCCTTATTGGTTCTTTCGTTTTCTTTCATTTGCGATTAGCTTGGAATGGCCACTTTTATTTATAAGAGTTACTTTGATATTATTATTGTAAATAAATCGTATTATTTGTTTAGCTGTAATAAGGATGTGGTACTGTACGGAGACCTCACCATTGATTTCACATGGCTAATGGAAATTTACACAGATTGGTAATGTAAATTATTTGCCAGCGACTTTTGTTTCCGAATAACTGAACAAATTGTAAATGTGTTAAAAATAGTGTTAAGTAATTTATGAAAAAAGAAAAAAATATTATTCTAAACTTCCTCTCTCATATATATATAAAAAAAAAAACATATATTTTATCGGATCCAATGTGTGTACAAGTCCGCATTTTAAGAAATTAATGGAGAAGTTTTTTAATTCTTTCGAAATCATTTTCATGCTGTAAAAACATTTTCGGTGTTCATAACTAGATGGGCGTATTCCAGAAAGGTCGATCACGGAAAGAGCACGACTAGTATCATAATTCCTTTATATTAAGTTTTAATTTTTTGTTCTTAATGCGTGAAAGATTTTTCTGATTACAATGAAAGATCCAGAGGTATTTTTTAAAGTAGATTATTTTAATCTTTATTTATTTTTACTGTTTTTTTTTTTTCCTTTTTTCACATAAAACTAGATACCACGTGACAAACTGTATACAAATTTTATCCCATATTCATTTTAATATTGAAAGATAACTAAGAACACGCAGATGCAAATTATAAAAGTTATTTGAATTCCGCATTTTTATATTACCTGAAGAAACAGATTTATCGTAATTGGAACAGAAAATGAGACGAATGAGAAAAAAAAAAAGAATAGAATATATTCGGTAAATTGGAAATTAAAAATTTCTAAAAGGTACAAAATTAACCAGTAAATGTGGTAAGTAAACGCTGCGCCAGGTAAGAGAACTATTTTTATAAGAAGAAGAGTATTCTAGTGAGTAAGCTGAAAATTGGATGATGTTTCAAAAAACATAAAAATCGTTCATATGCGAATCGCGTTTTATTGTGCGCAATAAAAATGTAAGCAGCAAGGAAACTTCATAAAGAAACGGAAAACGAATAAAATATACGATTGAGAAGAAACAAACAAGCTTCTGTAAATATTAAAGGGAGTCGAATGAAAATAAAAATGATAAAGTAGTATGAATAGATGTAAATTTCTAATTTCATATTAATTCGATGTTACAATATGCTGAAAAGCAATGTCGATGTTATCAACTTTATATTATAATGTTTCACTTGAGATTATTTTGTTAAAAATAAAATTTATATATATATATATATATTTCGTTATCATGAAGCGATCAGCTTCGAAACGCGTCGCAAACGTATAATGAATATTCTCATTTTATAAATATTTCGTGTGAATTTTATTTGATAATCGATCGAAATAGTGCATGTATTAAATTTCGATATTATTTTATTATTAAAAGAAAAGAAATACTTCTTAATTATAAATTACACGCCAGTGTAGCTTGCGCTTCAACAATGAAAAGTGAAAATTCCATAAAATATTTCGGTGGTTTAATCAGGGAGCGTGATCTGGAAAAATCACATGATTCAAGCTATGTTACATGAGCCCCAAGGAACACTAATGAAGTAAAACCATTCATAGGGTTTGTGCAATGTTATGCAAAATTTATACTCGTAGCCTAGTTGCTAGAGCGCTTGACTTCTGTTACGGAGGTCACGCGTTCGATCCCGGGCGACAACAGAACTTATTACAAAGAATTAAATTAAATACTCGCTAATAATCACGTGGAAGGCAATGGCAAACATGCGTACCATCATATGCGCGCTAGTTTAGTACACACAGCAGACATAAATAGGACTGCACTTGTATATCGATAAATCAAACGATTACAATCAGTTCCGAATGAAATCTTGCGCGTGCACACATTCGTACTGCATATAACAATTGCCTAGTACACTACTTATATCTGTGCAGCTGAGATGTACGAATAGGTAGTCGCCGACGTTCAGGAATTAAGTATGGCGCTATAAAAAAAAGAAAAAAAAAAGCTTCAATTTTATCATAGACTGTATATCGATTATTCCGGAAGAGAATGTAATATTTAAATTGACTACAGAATGCCAACAGTTATTTCAAGTAATTTAATCTCGTTCTAGTCGCTGTTTTTTCGCGTATTCTAAATGAGGCTGAAAACCCTCTTTAACCCACGCGAAAAAAACAAAAAAAAAACGACAGCCAATTATCGATTTCATCAATCCCATCACTAATTCACTTGTTCAAGTCTAGTAAAGCAACGTCTGTTTTTTTTTGTCTTTAATTTTTCGGTGGCAAGCTAATAGAGAATCTTTGCTCGGAAGAAATACCGAGAGAGAAAGAGCATCAATTAAATAGAAATCCGATCAAAATTGACGAAATGAAAAAACTAAGAGGAGAAATGACAGATAAAGAAGTTAATGGCAGGGTGAAAGAAGCGCAAAAGTCTAAATATTAACATATGAAAGTATAAAAACTCTTTCGTTTCGTTGGGGGATGGTCATTCAAAAAGGACTTGATCGAAGTTCCAGAAAATTTCATCACTCAAACGAAGAGGAATGTATAAGGACGGAAGTCAGACGAAGGTAATAAAATGTTTAGAAGCGAATAATAATAGAAAAACAATAGCTGAACCAAAGGAAAATCATAGAAGTGCCGTTCAGAAGGAGTTGGACGGACAGATATACAAGGATTGTTTATTAGGAAAGAACGAAAAATAAATGTCGGACCAGAGTTCATAAACTGGAGTTTTTATAAAGGGAAAGGAGATTCGAGCTTGGATTTTTCGAAAAATAAATATGTAGTAACGCATAAATGTAATGCTTTTCACACTATACAGCATCGACCTTTTAAATATTATCTACCGACTACTTACCTAGAATGCCAGTGCATTGAATGTTAAACTGGTGCATTTCCAGAAAAAAAAATGTATCGAGTAAATGTTGCAGATATGACTGAGTTAACTCTACTCGCTGCAGAAATCATTCGAAAGGAAGCCTAGGTCGTTATCGACTTATCCATTTTTTAAAAAAATCTTTTCAAAAAGGAAAATTCGGAGAGCAGCCTTTACTCGATGAATTATTTTCTGTGAAAACCGAGTTGTTACTCTTGCGAAGTTTCATTCGGTCATCTTGTATGAACTTCACTCTTCGCACATTGCAATTTTAAAACAAAAGGGTGTAACGAGCACTGGTTATTGTGTTAGAATAGATCAAGACATAGAACACGTGATCAAGTTATGTCGACTCCGTGCTTCAGTGTAGAAGAGCGCCACGTCCAAAGCTCCTATATATATATATATATATATATATATATATATGTGTGTGTGTGTGTGTGTGTGTAAGAACAGCCGGCTGAGTCCTGGAAAAGAATTCATCCAGACTACATTGAATATAAAGATCACCATTTCTATGTATCGCGAACGATGTAAAAATAAAATAGATTGAAATTGTTACGTCGGCAAGTGATTATTTAAGTGACGGAGAATTGTTATAAATTTCTAATTTCGTACTATAATTTTATATATCGATAATTATTTTAATTAATGATATTACAAAGTTATATCCAAAAATTATATCAACATTGTTGTTTTCAATTTTTCTTTTTTTGTTTCGATGTATAATGGTTGATTCGAAAAAATAATATAATTTTATAAGAAGAGGTGTACTCCTTAATTATAAATTACGTACGTTTCCGGTTACGTGATAAACAATTTGTTTAAAGCGCTGCTTTTTTGGTTCTGATAAAGTCACAACGGAGTATGATGGAGAACACACACTTGAGAGAAAGTTGAAAAAATAAAATATAACAAGAATGATTTAACAAGGAAAGCGGAAATGGCATAAGCGAAAATAAAAAGATAGGAAGGAATAATTAAAAATTAAGATATCCTTGAATTTAATTTAAATCCGAATGACAGATATACGAGAATTAATTTTGCACGTCAAACTGTTAATTTTTCCTCTAAATTTGCAGACTAAAATAAAACAGCATTTGATAAATTCAAACAATGAATAGAATGCGTTTTCCGACTCTATTAATGCGTATTTTTAAAATTACCTCGATTAATTTTCCCATTATCGATTTTCACTTTGTTCCAAGAAAAAAAAAAAAAAATCTGCTCAGTGAAAAAAAGCTAAAGTTGAAACCGATGTACGGGAGTTTCAGTGCTCGACTTTGCTCTGAAATATATTTCAGAAAAATCAAAACTTTTCCTTGAGATTTATCGAAATAAAGCTATATCTCTATATACCCCTCGGCGTATAAATAGGACCGTTAAACAGATTATCATTATTAATTCGTTTATAATTTTAATTACTGTAAATAAACTGAGTTACTACAGATTTATTTGATGGTTTGCGGAAAAAACCATATCTATCGGAAATAGGTAACGTTTCTGTTTAAATTAAATTTAAAAAAAAAAAGAACATTGTTGGGAAAAAGTGTAAATGCAGTGAAATTTATGACAAAGCAAAAAGATTACCTGCTACGATAAAATTAACATTCGGGCCCTTGGACATCTTCAATTACGCTTCGTTATTATAGCTCTTAAACGCATTTTTCTGTAAAGTTGTACTGTGTTTGTTTAACGGACGATAAATCATTACGTATTTTTCATTATTGTGATAATAATTTTCGTTATCACACTTTGCACAAAACTGTCAGTAATCGAAAATATACGTTTCCATTCGAAAGGTAAGTTAACACAGTTTACCGACGCTTTAATTTGAATATGGAACGTCTAGAGTAAACAGGTTGATTTTCCCGCCGTTTCTACTGTGAAACATGGACGATTGGTATGTTTACATATTATCACTTAGTAGAGATATTTTTAAAAGTGGTCCCGTTTAAATTGAAAATATTCAAATAGTCGAAGATTTCCTCTGAAAAATTCATCCTTTAAAGGAGAGAATAATTATTTTTACATATCCTTTCTATTCCGCTGTAAACATAAATAAATACATTAATTAAAATAATATTACCCTTTAACGGTAACTTACATGAGACGATTAAAAGAACGTTCATTTATCTCATCTAATTTAATTAATAAGAGAATAATGGCTTTTTTTAATTTTCAAATTCTCACGATTATATTGTAATATTTTCGTTATCAGATATTGGCAAGAGTGTAAATGTTCATCTTTCAATGTAGTGGAGAAGTAATGTCTGCTGTTCAGTCGTACATTTTCTTTGCCGTATTTCTGGATTAATTGTTCTGTACCATTTTGTTGAAATAATTATACGTTTAATTTCTTACATTAATGTTCGCAGTAATGTTTAAAGGTTTTAAAAGAGTTTTCTCATTTAAACAAATGTAAAACTTTTATTAAAAAGTTGTCGAAAGTTGGTATAGCTTGTGTTGTAAATTACGTAGTAGAGTTATCGAGTGTGTTCCACTTCCATCGGCCAATTTTTTTTTTTTTCTTTTTGTATAATATAAAAATTTTACAGAGTGAGTTTTTTTGTAATATACTTTCTGAAGTTTAAACATTTATTTTACAAAATCATACATATAAGTATATGAATACATACCTCTATTTGGATGTATATACATATATATATATATAGATAGATATATATGTGTGTGTATATAGTAGTTATTGTTTTTAATCATTTTTCCTTTATTATACGCAGGTTTGTGAACTTTTTTACGGTTTTCTGATGGTTTATTGTTAGATGATATATTCGTGTTTTAGTTTGTAATATGTACGAGTAGGCATGTATGTGTTATATTTCACGCGATCTATATAAAAAAAATTTTGTTCGCTAGGAAGCTCACAAATTCATACTGTAATGTTTTTCATTTTACAGTTTACTTATATTGATGAAATATAAGTTGTTTTACGATTTATTGAGATATTTTTTGCCCTTTGCAGGGAAAACACGATGTAGTTTAAATTTTGTTTGGCAAAGCTGAGTGCGAATAAAAATCTGTTGATTTTAACATTGCCTAATAGTGTATATACAAGTATAAAATTAACTGGTTGAAATATTTATTTTTAGCGAATGGATAAAAGTGATTAATTTTTCGCTTTGATTTATTGCGTGTTTGTTTATTTTTAAATTTTGCTTAATAGTTTAACTTTTCATATTGTTACATCGAACAGTTCTAATTTCATTAACGGTCGTACACAATGTTTTAATTAACTTTTTTTTGATTAATTTCGAAACTATCGTTATCGAAGAATATGTAAATTAAGGGAGAAGTCTATATTAGTGCAGAAAAGCATTTGCAATGTTAAATCTGTTTTCATTGTACTTCTTTATAAATTGTATAATAACATACGCGATTTTAAGTATAAAATGAAAAAGCTTTGGTTGTCTTTCTCGTTATACTGTTTGAAGAATAATTTTTCAATTTAACGTTTCTCGTCAAGTTCGTTTTTAAACTTTTAAAAGTGAATGCCATAATTTTAACAAACATTTATTTCTGTTATCAAACTGTTTTTTTAACAATTTTTAACTTTAAGCACATTATTGTTTTATAATTATTGCGCGGTTATTTAAAATACACGAGTAACTGGTTTTTTAACACTTGTTTTGTAGTTCAGCAATAGTGCAGAAGATAAGGGGCACAGTTATATTTCTTAAAACATTGTTTTTCTATCCGTAAATTATGCTATGCGAATTATGCTTCCTCTGCAAATTAAGTTTAAACTCGAGTTGTAAAATATCGAATTGTTCTAATTTTACCCTAATAATTTAAAACATTCAGAGAATTAAATAACGGTAACGTAAATAAACGATAGGAAAATTATGTTTTGCGCCTAGTGTTATGTAAAGCTAAAACTTTACATAACTTTGTTTTTATGTGGTAACATCCGATAATTGAAGGATATTCATTTTTTTTTTCTATACATAACATTGGTTAATTCTTTTTGTTGCATATTCGACTGATATGCTCATGAATTTAATGATAATTAACATTTATGCGATTATATTAGTTCGTGTTAGATATCGGTCCAGCTGACGAATATAAGTGTATTGTATGTTTGAATCTTTTTATTCGAGTTCATCTCTCTACTAAGTTTCAAAACTATTTTCGGCTGGTAAATGTTTTCTTTTCAGCTTTCGCTTATTACCAGATTCGTATCAACTCTCTTTAATCATCGTAAGTTGGTTTTTTTAAGAAATCATTTCGTATAACTTTAGCCTTATTCTTATTGTGATCATTTTTTTAGTTCATAAAATGCAGTTAGTCGCGAAATTGTACGTTCTTCGTAAGATTCAGTAGAATATCCTCAAATATTATTAAAGGAATAAATATGTTTCGTCGTTAACCTACAAATTTTTCGTAATCATAGCTGCACTGTAAAGTACTCCCCATATGCGTACTACTAACCGGTATGCTAAATATTTTATCAGTCCGATGAAGTGTTCACCATTTTGGATAGCATTTTATATTTAATTTCGTAGTGTGATTAAAATTCATCAAAAGCATTTTCCCATTTTCGTGCTTGTTCGTATATTTATTTTAAAATTTATACCATCTAAATTTATAGGATGTAAAATGGAATTTTGTATTTCTGTGGTTTTAAATTACTGTATTATTATAAATGTGTTAACTTTTATAGGTGGTAATTGTTAAAGCTAACGAATTAAGACGGTACAAATGCCTTATAACTATATTGTCGGAATTGTCGAAGAATGGTGGGAACTCAGTACGAAGTAAAATGGTCCGATCATTCGTCGCAGGTATTTTCGCAGCTGCGCCATTTGCTGGAGAAAGAAATATTAGTTGATGTCACGCTAATGTGTAATGAAAAATCTCTCAAAGTACATAAATTGATGCTTGCCGCTTGCAGTCCGTATTTTCAGGTTAGTTCGTAATAAATAAAAATGACATCAACAGCAACAAAGTATAAACCTGCACTGCATTGTTGCATGTTTTTTTTAAAATGAGAAACAATTCTTTTTACATCATTCCCCGTTCTCGTCTGTTTTATTCGGTTTTGTTGAAATTATCGAAACTTTTTTTCTTTGTCTGCATTTTGAAATTAAATATAAACGATTAATTAAAATTTACGCGTTCACTTAATATAAAGAAAAACTTATTCTGTATTGATAAAAAAAAAAAACAATGTGTCTGCAGGTTACTTTACCTTAGTTGTTTTTTGTGTGTTAAATAATTATTTTCCATTAAATTTTCAATTTATGTCATTCTGTGTGCAGCTGTTACCCACTTTTGACAGTATTGACACTTAGAGCAGTTTATAGGTTGTTTTGTTTTATTCTGTTTTTACTTAAAGATGGTTTTAATTTTCCCCGGAATTTCCTTAATATTTCGTTTAAATGTGAACATTGCTTAAATGTTTTCAACTGGTTTCTGTTAATAGGGTTGTTTTCGGTGTAAAACGTATTTTCCTTTTTGTATCAAACGGTTTCCAGTGAATAAAATTTCGTAATGTTTTAGATAGCCATCGTTTCGTATAAACGTCATTTTAAACTTTTATCATATGGTTATTTCCTTCTATTATAGTCTACTGGGAAATTCTGTTGTTAGTCGCTAATAGTGTTCATGTGTAAGAGTTCTTCGTGTATGTGCTTTTATTAATTTCGAATTTTTAGTCGATGCAATATAAATTATGAGCAGCGGGGTCGGTACGATTCGAATAATGGCTTCTTAATAATAAATTTCTTTACTGACCAGCATATCATTTCATGAAGCACAATGTCGTAGCTGAAGTTTTCGAGAATAGCTTCGAATCATGACTGATAATTTATTTACGGTGATGAATCAAGTAGGCACGTTGATTTGTCATTTATTATTAGTATTAAAATCGATTCTGTCGTCGTTAACGTTGGATTTAAAATGTTACGAGACATGCATTTAAAGGGTAGTAAATTACTAGGCACGCATAAAGGAATACATTTCTCATTCCGATACGTGGTTAAAAGTTGAAGATACTGTTTCTGTTAAACATCGTAATTATGCGTGCATTTTGGGAGGTTAATATCTGTCACGCAATGTAAAAACTGTTTCTTATCCGATGATTAAATTTTAAAGTGAAGATTTTCGCGCCGGTTTAGTTTATGAAATGTCAGTGATGATAGCAGGAAAAGTTTTAAAATGATCGAAAGAATTTGAAATTCAAGTGAATAAATGTTTTTCATTTCGCTCAAAAATGAGAAAGTGGATGAATTAGTAGGTATGGAGAATAATTGTTTTTTTTTTTATATAATTTTTCCGTCGAATTAAGTCGATATGCTTCGAACGTAAAAAAAAAAAAAAAACGGGTTTTATTGAAAAGTTTCTCATTTTGCGCCATCTTTTAATATCAAGATTGGTTAATTACGACGTGTAAATTACTGAAAAGTGAACATTAAAAAATTGTGTAAAACTAATTACTGCATTCATTTGATTACGTTTCGGTGTTGAAAAATACTTTTTTTATTATTATTATTATTCAACTGAGAAAACGTGTTCTTCTATTTGGGTTCTAGGGAAGTAACATAAAAGCATTGGGGGGGGGTAGAAATACTGATTTTTATGGTTGTTTTTAAAAAGACGGATGAAATTTCTGTGATTATCTCGTACTTCATTTTAAAAAAAAAAAAAAAAAAAAAAAGAAAGAAAGAAAGAAAAAGCTGTTTATTACCAAGTTAAAATGTAAGGACTGATTTTTATACAGCGACTATGCAAAACCAACTAATGCCATTTCCAGCGCAAAGTTTATTTAATCATTAGCGAATCGTTGAATCCTCTGCAGTAGTAATTAACTTTTCAGTGCGCCCCCTCAAAATTTTCGCAGTCTGTACGTTCTGAGTCCCCCTTAAATACCAATAATTATAAATATTTATTTCAGAAAACTAAATTTTATTCACTTATCATAATGCTCAAATTCAGTAATTTATCAATAAATTGAAAAGAAAAACTTAACGAACATAATGATTACGACATTCTTACGCTGACGATAAGATAAAATTCTGTTACGTTTTTGCGTATTTAGAAATCATGTAACCTTTTTTATATAACGGAAGTGCGTTCTGGAAGTTGCAATAGAAAATCCTACACAAACTGTAAAATAAAATTTAACGATTCTGACCATTATTTCCCGAACAATTACGTAGTCAGTTGAAACTGATATTTCTATAACAATTATAGAAGATTATCAGCTGGTGTCCTCTGGCGTGATTTAAAGGATTGCTTTTATATATACATATATATATATATGTGTGTGTATATGTATACACACTAATTGAAATATTTGGCGTTGTCCGAATGATTAATAATAATAGTAAAATGTATAACAATAGAAATGTTAGCAGTATTTTTCATTCAATAAAAACAGGAGCAGTAATAATAATAAATCAGCGGTATGTATTTTAAAAATATTTCCTGAAAAAGATAATAATATAAAATAAAGTAAAATGTTTATTCGCTAGAAAACCCGTAAATTGCAATTTATAAGAAAAGTTTAATTTTAAAAAGTTCCAAAAGTTTTCTTTAAAAGTAGACAGAAATATTAATAAAGCGATATGTAGCACAGAATTTGTAAATTGAGATTTATAAAAATATTTTAATGAAGGTTTCGGAACTCTTAAAAATTACCAATAACATTTTCACGTTCCTTCTGAGTATTATTGTTTGAAAGGGAAGTATCGTAATATTGCAGCGGAATATTTCAATGATCAAAAACTGTTAAATGTCGTGTACTATGTGCTGAAGAAGACCGTAAATAGAACCCTTTGGAGTTATTGTTTGCGTTTAATTATCAATAAATGAGTAGCGAGAAATGACAGTTGATTTAGACACAGTGTACTTTGTAAATTCGCGGTTATAAATTTTATTTCAGAAATTCCACTCTTACCTTTGCTTCATTCGTTTCTATATTCACATTACAGACAACGATTAAATGTATGAAATCATTTTCAAATTTATACCTTTTTTTTCAGTTCCGCTTTTAAGGTATTATGCAACGTCTGCGAGATTATGAGAATTGATTTATTCGTAAGAAATTTCGCTTTTTTCTTTTCTAATTCGAAATTACATAATTTACACACACGCACATATATATATATATATATATATAGAGAGAGAGAAAAAGTGAAATAGGGGGGAGGCATAACTTATTTTTTATAAATCTATTATTATTCCTTGTGATTTCATCGACGTCAAATTGAACAGAAATATAGTATACTTAATTTATTGTTTTGTTTTTTTTCTTTTTTGTGTGTCTTAAAATTTCTGAGATAGAAATCTGTATTATTGTAATTGTGAAATCGTTGCAATATTAATTTTCATTTATTTTAATTGAACAAAAATTTGAAGAATTTTAAGTACAATTTTAGGCAACAAAAAATAGATTAAATAATGTGCATCTTTTTTCATCTCCTTCGAAGAATATGAAACAACCCATCTATTGTTTACTGTAATTGACCAATTTTATTATTTATGGAAAATCCGTTGTACTGCGATGGTTGTTAGACGTGTAGCCATCCTTGCTCGTTACCGTGAAATCAGCCAACTATCAGTGGGGTGCTTTTGGATACATTAGTTCCTCTAAATGGAAGAATTATTACTACGCTACAGGAATGTGAAGGATTTTCGTTAGGATTTTGAAATTTTGCGTTAATAATTTTGACGCCTTATTGCGATGAATTCGAGATCTTGAAGCCGTAATAGAATTTGAACGTTGAATGTAATTTAATGAAAAGAGAAAAGTAAAGTAAGTCCCATATATCCTTGATAAGGTATCATGGGTTGTGACGTTAAGGTTCATTATGTACTAAGCTCAACGACACTAATGAGAGTAAGGGACCGGTTTCTTTCTTTTGGCCATCTTTACATTCTCAGATTTTTCTGGTACCCAATTATTTCAGGCTGGATAAAACTGAGGTGACTTGGATCCAGACCGAGACAAGTCTAGAACCGATGACCTCTCGTTACTTGCGCCAAATAGATTTTCTTTTGAGAGATGAACAATAGCTTTAGCTGCGTACGCGAATGCAAAGGTATTTTGTTTTTATTTATTTTTTGGCTTGTCAATCAGAAACCTTTACTCAGAAACAGTTAAAAGGAAAAGAAGTCGGGTATATTTTAATCCGATTAGATGTTGTTAATAACAAAGAACAGATAGAAGCAATAATGAATTGAGAAGGAAAAGACAATATAGGAGGCGCAATAAGAAACACGAACTGTCTCGACAAATGCGAATACAAAGTAGAACGCTCTCCAGAAAGAAATTAACACTTAATAAACACGTGATTATCGTAGCAAACAATTGCATCATTTGAACGGAGAGAGCAGTGTAGGTAGAAAGGCAATGAAAGCGGGAAGCAGGTAATAGGGAATGATTAGAACTTAGACGAATAACGAAGGTAACAAGAAAACGGCAGAGTGAAGGAAACTAGGATCCACCTTTCTTTGAGTTAGTTAAAAATTTTATTACGAATAGATTTGGGAAATGGAATAAATTTGTTTCGACTTTTCCAATGACACAAAGTGGAGAATGCTGCCACAAAAAGGTAAAAAAAGTTTTGTTATTTCACTCTTTACCCGAAATGGTGTACGAAATTCGTGTTATGGAATGGTTTTCGCCTTTATATTTTAATGTAAGCGGCGTAAACGCTTGTTATAATGCAAACAGTTACGAGACTGATCGAGCGGAGTTGCGATGATTGAGCAAAAAATTGCGACGGACATTTTCATTACTATATATTTTCGTACAGGTGTTTGTGAAAAATAATAATCGCCATGTATATACGGTATTTATTGTTATTTCTATTTAGCAGCGGTTAATACTTGCACGTACACTACACATAAATCATGAAACGTAAGAATGAAATACAATATTTTCGGGTGCGTGTGAATTTTTGAGTTTAATTAGCTTCAATTTACAAAATAATAACGGTTTAATTTCGGTAAAACTCATCATGGATGATGAATAGAAATATACAAAAATATTTAGTTTATTACTGGCATCGTCTATTGATGGCGGTTTAAAGCCGGTTGTTACCGTTCCCTCTGGTGGTCCGATATGCATGTTTATTTTTATTATTATTATTTCTGCATTTGCATTACTCGTTCGTCCATCTGTGTGTGTACGTGCCAGCACTCTAATAATTATCTATAAACACAGATAGGGACACACGTGTTTTTCCCGTAAGAGGCTTATTCACTTTTATTCTCGCTTGTTTGTTTATTTTCATCGCGAACGATATATTAAACTGTGTTTATATACGATAAACCTATCAACGCTAAGGTGGAGGGCGGGCATTTTGCATTTTATTATCGAAGTAGGAATTGTTTTTAACATTTCGTAAGCTTTTTTTCTTTCTTTCTTTTCCTTTTATATATTCCTTTTTTTTATTTTATTAATTTACTTTACTTATTTTATTTGTTTGTTGTTATCTCTTTTTATTTATTATTATTATTATTATTATTTTTTAAGAAATAGAAAAGATTAGTTAAAAGGAAAAAATCTACCCAAATTAGTCCGTGTAAAATTGTCCGCGTGATTTTCGTTGAGTTCATTTCGGTAACTGTTTTTTTACTCGACTAATCCGATGTAGATATCAGTGTACTAGAAATTGGTTACGTTTCAAAACTTGCCTGCATGAATGTACTGGACACGATTAGAGTGACGCGTTTATAGTACGAGTATGATTTTAAATGCAAAAGTGGACTATTGATTGAAAATGTTCGTTTTATGTCCATTGTTATTTAAAAACTAATAAAAATAATAGTAATAGAAATAAAATTCTTGAGTTAGAAACGCGTAAATATTTTTCGTTTCTTTGAATTAATAAATAAGTTAAATAAAAACGCCGTTTCGTTTAAAAATATGCTTCGCGCCTAACTAGGGGAATTTAATCATTTATCACAAAAAAAAAAAAAAAAGATAAAAACATTCAAAAGTTTAAACATTTGCGATCCTTTTCCGTTTAACTTAAAATTAGAAATTCCGCTATAACACCCCATTCATATTCGGACGATATACGTTTCGGTCACAACAACTTCAAACTATGATAATAAAAATTTTACACATTTCTTCCGTCCTTTTTCCTTTTTTTGTCCTCTCATAATGTAAATTACTGTTTTTAATTCTATTTTTTCATTGCATTTTGATTATCTGTATTGATCTGGAACATATATTGTAGTACTTTTCTGACGGTTTTTGTAATTTGGCAATTTGATTTCCGTATACGAAGTCGCGATGTATAAACATCGCCTCATATAATTGTCACACTTCATTCGTCATTGTTTCTTAAATAGATAATACCAATTAATCATTATATCTCATATAATGTTCATGGGAAATCTTGATAAATAATTAATAAGTAAGTTTGAAATTGACACATGGACATTACGTACGAATTAGACTCGCAGTGTTCAAGAGCTGTACAAAAGAAATTTTCCGAGCCCTGTGAGCAATGTTATAATTGTTCCCACGAAAATATTTTCATTTTCGCATAAAGTTTAATGGTGGTATTTTTGCGCGGGCGAGGTGGAAATTACGTTTTTTTTGTTTTTTTTTTTTATACACTTCTGGAAAAAAAGTGAGTAATTAGTGAGAAATTTTTTAGGAAGATACCCTTTGGTACAAAAAGATAGAAGGAAAAAAGAAAATAAAAAATTCGTAAAATTGTTTTAAGAGAAACTAATGACTCTCCTGAGAATCTCTTAACGATGGAAAACAATATAGGAATGGCAAAGTGTAAACGCTGCATTAATGCGGGCTTTCAGTTGTAGAACTGCAATAGAACGAATAATTTTTTGCAGATGAAGGGGAAATATAAATTACGTCAAAGCGAACTATTCTGTGTCATTAGATGGAGTTTAATAAATGTATTTAAATATTGTCTCGGGTCTTTTTGTCTTGAATTCTGTGCCTCTTTACAGTATTGTTTTTAATTATTTTTTTTGTTGTTTTGACATTGCTAATTAAATTGAGATTGTCTGCAGATCGTTATTAACATATCTGCATTTATTTTTAACATAAAACTATAGAGAATACATAATGATAAAGAACCCTCTTTCTCTCTCTCTCTCTCTCTCTCTCTCTCTATATATATATATATATATATATATATATATATATATATATATATATATATATATATATATATATATCATCTTTTTGTATATCACGCCTATTCAGACTTTTGATAATTCGTTCATTTCAAACTGTTTGTTTGTTCGGTGGAACATTTTCAATATTTTTGAGAGCCTGTTGAAATTTGCTCGCTTGCAGCTTCTTATCAATAATTTAGTTTCCTTTTAGCAGAATTATTCTTAATTATTCATGGACATAATAGAAATGCTACGTTTCAACTACCTTTTTTATACAAGTATCATGTGTTCAGAGGTCCTGACAATGGCATGCTATTGAAGTTAGCGGTGTGGCAATATATGTGCGTGGGAACAAACGGTGCCCATCTGTAGCAATCGATAACGACAGCGAGTATAAGTACGAGTATTGTATTATCAAACGCTATGGAAAAAAAAAAAAGGTGATCGTCTCGTAAACGGCATTTTTTTTTTTTGCTCGATATGGCTTGATCAGGGATAGTTGCAGACAACTTCAAAGTTTTCTTATAGTCAAACCTATTGCATAGAAGAATATCTCCCTCTAACTCACATCCATACGCACATTCTCTTTCATTCACTCGTTACATCCCTGATCTGCTCCTGTTACCGCGTTTTCATCAAACACACCGTTCTTGTAAAACTAATACGTTCTGCTACCGCTCTCTCTATACAATTGATACAAGCGAGTGATAGATAGTGTCGTATATATCGCGAAGAAATATTTACGAAATAAAATATTAAATGAAGCGTGAGCCTAACACGTATATATTTACGAAAGATTGAAAAAATTTGAAGTTTGAAAAATAATATATACCGTTATTAATTTTAAAATTCATATGATAGGCATATGTGTAGCGTGCGCGGAGTAACGTATATGTGTGGAAACGAATGATTTGCTTTTGCGATGGTTGCCGGTGGATGTACTCGGAAAATAAAAAGTATTACGAAAAGATAGTGGGTTTACCCGTGAAAAAATGTTATTTTACCCTATGACGGTAGGGAAGGAAAGGGAAGGGAGAATTTTTGAAACCGAGTAAAATAAAACAATATTCTCGCGATCCTCAGAAATAACGGAGTACTGTGCGAAAGAGTGTGTATGATGTGTGTGTATAATGGTGTGACTGCGATGTAAGACAATGAAAATGATGCACCCGGTTCAGGCAGCCGTTGTAAAATTGATGCATTCGTCTGCACAGCCGATGAAAATAACGTATTTTTCTATACGTCTTGTAAAGTCAAAATTTAAAATTAAAAAAAAAAAAAAAATGCAAGAACGAAACGCGGCTTGAAAAATACCTTTGCAATTTGGGTTCTAAGTATCGAGTTTCGAACGTTTTTAACACTCCGCCCAAATTTCACCCCAACCATCTTCCAGCAAATTAAATTTAATAATTACGCTACATGTATTACAAGCGGAGACTTGTACAGTACGTCTGAGTGACAAAAGTATGCAGCGGACGCAGAAATGGAAGTGCGTGTGACTACATGCCGATCGGATGAGATACATCTTTTTTGAAATTTTGCTAGAATGGGTACGCGGGAAAAAGAGTGGCTGCACAGTGGACGAATACATCTTATTTTCTATACGTCTTCTAGTGTAAAAATTAAAATTTAAAAAAAAAAGTGCGAGAACGGAACGGGACTCGGAAAGGTTCTTCAAAATTTGGGTTCTGTTACGATATGTTAGCTTCATTTACGTTTCTTTTGTTATATATATTTTTATTGCATGCTTGGTACATAATTTCCGAACCGCGATCGGCTGAGACTTACAAGGTTGGTGCTATTTTTTTACCTATTCGTTCCTCGCCGTTACCAGGCATCTGAAATTACGCACTCGCCTGTTTTGCCCACTATGTTTTTTGCTCTGTACTACCAGTGAAGCAATGAAAATTACGAAGACGTGTATCTGAAAACTGCAGCATTGCCGGCGGTCATGGAATCCATAACATCTGCCAAGTGAAAAGTATACATTTTATAGTAATATACATGAATCTGCTGTGGCGTACTCTAAAGTTCACTACGTTTGCACCGATATGTATACTTTTTTTTCACTTGGCTATCAATATGATGCCCAGACTAAATTTTGTCTATGGGTCCCCCTATACCATTCGTGAAAAAATTAAAAATACATGGAATAGCATTCTGGCGTCCTGCTTCAACTTAATAAATATGTGAACGTAGTAGTGATATATATATATATATATATATATATATATATATATATTAGATAGACAGATAGATAGATAGATATAGATGTCACAATGTATTACGATATACCTTTATCTATCCATTTCTGGACAAAATTCTTCCCCAAAATCTTCCATCCACTTTTGTTCTGCACATTCTTCGAACGGTTCGTAGAATAATGTATGATCATTTGATTTTGACCTACATAAACGATTCATAGAAACTTGAACAAGGATGTATGTATAACACTTGTTAAATTATAAAAACTAATTCGAGTTGAAAATTTTTGAGAAAGTTATAAAAAAAATTTTAACTGGAAAAAGAAGTCAATTTTTTCGCGATATGTGCTAATCACTACTTTTTTTGTAGTCATAAAATTTTGAAGTTTGGATTATTATTTATTTATTTATATTTTTTTTGATTTGGATTAAAATAATCCCCTTACTTTTTTCTAATTATTGTGGTTAACTTTTGGTGATATCGCTGCGAAATAAACTAATTATCTAAATTTTTTTCCATCGCAATTTTTTGTTTAAATCAGTTTTTTGTTGTCTTTTTAAAGATACTTTTGATCGATAGTATGACTGAACAGTAGATTTTCAGTAATTTTCTATCGAATTTCTAGTTTCTTTTAAAATATAAACCTTTTTCAACCATGTAAGTAAGCCCTGAGGGGATACGTAACACCCACATTATTTCAAGTGGAAGTATAGAATAACCTTGAGAAAAGATGATTGGCTTAGAAAGTTGAAAAATTTTCGTTTTTCCCCCATCGAATTATGGATTCGATTTTTAATACGGTGATAACTAAATGTCGGAATAGCCGGACAGGTAATGCCAAAATCGTTATCACAACTAATCGATTACTTCTATCAAAGTGATTCAATTTGCGTTTTGCGGTTTCCATAGTTGAAAATATTGTTTCGCGGTTATAACGGTAATAATATTTTATATGATAACAAGAAGAAAACGAAGTTAATTTATAAATGAAGTTAACGGAGAGAATTAATATTTGGGAATTAAATCAAATAAGTATCCAATTTGTTAATTCGTTAATAAAAGCAATGAAAAATCATTTAGAATAGTTAAATATTTTACAAATCAAATATAATATGTTAAAAGCGTCTTTCCGGAGGAATATTATCCTCCATGTTCAGTACCAGAAAAGGGGAAAGAAAAATATTTATTAGAAAAGATTACAATTTAGGTATCTTTTAGATTCAGGCCCTGTGTAAATATATATGTGTGTGTATATATCGCAAACATGGACGATCAATGAAACCATGGGAAGGAAAATCGCGGCTTTTGAAATGAAAAGGTATGGAAAAATCTTAGAATCCCATGGACGGTCCCGTAGGACAAACGAATACGTGTTAAAAGAGCTCGAGATCGAAACCTACCAACAGCTATTAATATCCATCAGGAAACGCATGTTAAGCTTTTTCGGTCATATAGTAAGAGCAAATGGGCTGCAGAAAACAATTTTGATGGGAAAGGTCAAGGGGAAAAGGAAGAAATAAAGTCACAACATCCGACTTGGATAATGAAATGAAGGAGACTATATATGTATATGTATATATATATATATATATATATATATATATATATATATCTGTGTGTGTGTATGTATGTATGTATATATATATATATTGTATTTATCTTTAGGAGATATCTGATTTTTAAACCATCAGACAGATTTTGTGATTGCGTACAGTAGAATTATTTTTAAGCAATGTTCTAGTAAACTGGAGATTTGGTGCATGATTGCTAGTTTTACTTGCTCCATATCCGTATCGTGTATTGTATTCTAGCTATAATTGTTATATTAATAGTCGTATAATTCTGTAACACATTATTTACTTTAGTTTGCGAATTGCTGGAATGGTGCGTCTTATTTTACCTGCTAATGAGTATCCATATGAGGGTCACTGTGTTAAATATTTGAATTCTTCAATCAACTCGAGGGATTCGCATTTACATGGTATGGTTTTTCGTTTTGTTATGGATCCATTTAGACCCGTTGCTCATTGTGGCGAGGAATGTGAAATGTGTTTATTTCGACTACTTATTGCAGCGAGTTCGCTGAGCGAGGAAATAATAGTTTGCGATTAAATTATTGAATTTTTATTCAGTCTTTTACTTTTACCTTTAATCGTTCGTTTTCATTTTAATATAGGTTTCTGTGTTAACAAGGTTTATTATGTAATAAAGTGATATTCATTTAATCGGAAACAAATTAAATACTTAGGGTATTAATATAGACTAAAAATCAAACTCTGTATAAATGTTACGATACATATTAGATTCATGAATAAAACTTGTTCCAAATTTTTTGTATTACTTTATATAAGACCTAACAGTACATTTATATATTTGCGTAGGATCAAAATTAAATATCTTGTACAAAAAATTAAATAATCAATGTTTTTTACTAAAGTATAATAATTTTTAGTTTTTAGGTTGGATTTTGTAATTAATTGTAAATTGATTGACTTAATATCCTAATTAAAACTCTACAATATAATTATTGCTTTTAATTTAATCACTTTACATTATTAAATTTTAATGGACATTTTTCTGAAGGTCAAAATTTTCTTTACAAAAATAAATTATAAAACTATTAAAAAATTTTTAAATGATATTTCAATTATTCTACATAATAATAAAATTCAAAACAACAGTTTTTAAAACCGCGTGTAACTTTAAATACAAACGAAAAATAATTTACCATATTTTATTTCAAGTCTTTTTGTGTAATTACAGACCAAATATCATTTTTCATATTTACTTTTTTTAAATCTTTGTGTTCTGTATTGTATAAAAATTCATATTTCCTAACCGTTTCAATTAGTTTTTCCGTTATATAGAAATAAAATAAAAAAAAAAAAAAGGGACAAATATTTATACACGTTACAAACCAGAAATACATTATGTATTTATAAATTAAAAATGGCAAAGAAATGTTATATAAAAGACAACTATTATATCAAATATGTATATGAAACATTTGATTTTTCCTAACTCACCTATTTCGACTATTTCTCGCTGCAATGGACAATGTTAGGTTTAAGTGTACAGCAATCGATTTTCAGAAAACACACATTACACATTTCACATTACTCGCTGCAATGGGCAACGGGCCTTAAAGTCGTGCGAATTAGCTTTTGGGGTATACGTTTTAAACGTACTTTATGTTTTTGGGGACATAATTTTCGATTTTTGGCTATTAATTAATCGTGTGCCATAGATTCATTTGTTCACACCGGCTAAATCTTTCCGTAATAATTACTTGAAAAAATATACATGTGTGGAATGATAGTGGGACCAGAAGAGTGTTCCCCGGCCAATTCCGTATTTGGTATGATATTAATTTTGATGCTTACGTTTTGCATCTTTAAGATAATTTTTTCGGATCGTTTGTCGTTATTCTTAAATGTCCATAATTTCTACGTACTCAAACATCGGTAATATAAAGACGCTGGGAAACGCGTGCTCGGCTAGTCTAGAGGAAATATTGTGAAAAGTACACGCTAATTAGAGCGTCTTCGAGCAAGGTGATTTTACTGTGCGGATGATTGATTGTACTCCGTAAACAGATTAAGCGAAAGCAATGATCATTTCAGCGATCGTTACATTACGTTAATGAAAGAACATTATCGTTGAGTAGGATTATAAACATGTTTGGTACATTTATTGGTAGCCCTTCATAATATACGGCAGTTTGCGATTATCTTGTTCACATTATTGTATTTTATTGGAGATACGTGCACATTCTTGCAAGGAGTTTCAGTCTTGATGCGGAAAGTGTAGAATTTCAACGGTAAATCTTGCAGCCCTGTGCCGCTGAAGAATTCAGTCACGGATGCTTACGTTGATTTCTGACTATCTCGAACTAAATACTTGCAGCAGTTGACTACGACGTGAAGATTAATAAAGCGCAAATTTTTTCTATACATTTTCGTTTATTATTTGCTTGTAACTTACCGATTTGGTTTCGTATGCGCCAGTCGTTCGTGGTTTAAGAGCGAGCCGAACAGTGATGATTTTAGCGATGTGACTCGATAAAAAACTCCCCGAAATTTTAATAAAAATTGTATTATAATTTTTGAAATTTTGCCTAAAAAAATTTACGTATTCTATAAGGTTGTACGTAAAATGTTCGCGCTTTATCTATAAAAATATAAACAGATCAAGCACGCTTCGGATAATGCGATAAATTAAAACATCTTGGATTTTTTACGATTGCTTGATGTTCAAAAATAATTCATAATCGGTTCTATTGGGATTATTGTTGATTAGAGTTCGACAGAGGGTTAAAATCTTGGTTAATGTGTCGAAGATTACATCGTTCCGAAATTTCCTGTGTACTTTTCTGATATTCAATATTATTTGTAAAATTAATTTTGTATAAAACTATTTTTTTTATCGTAAAAAAGAAAAAAGTCATTAATATGCGTCTTAAGCATATTTTAATATTATGAAATATCCTACCAAATATCTAGAAATACTGATTCGAAAATAAAAGTCAAGAAATAACGGTAACTAACGTAATATTTAGAAAAAAAACGAAAAACTTATATTTTTAGTCCATATAATATGTATGTACAAAAGATCGGTTTTGTATCGTTTTCAGAATTAAAAAATTGCATACACATTTTAAGCAAAAATTTCACTTCATTCTTTGTTTTTTAGTTGATCTTTTACATACTTTTCACTCGTTTTAACTGCAGCACAGATCACTTAAATTATTTAATTAAAAATACCTAAATGACGTTGTTAAAAACATTTAAGTTAATCTAAAAACTTAATATTTTAATAATTTAAGTTGTCGTTTGCTCTGCAGTATAAAACTGGTTGTTTTGTTTTTGTTGTTTTTTGTTTGTTTTTTTTTTTTTCGAATTTAGGTGAGATCTAAGTTTTAGACTTCTAAATGCCGACGAGTGTTGATAAAGTTAAAAACAGTAGTGCGTAGAGAAGAGTGAAGTTGAGTTTTGATCAAATAACAGGTCAGAGTAGGATTCGCTGTTTTGTCTTCATTGAGCTCATTAAATACGAACATATTAATTCAATTCATCGCAGTGATAATCTTTTGAAAACTTCTAATATGTGGTGGCAACGACCAGCGCGCAGTTCCATTCGCACGAAACACGTATTATAGTTAATCAACTATGCTACGACGGTATAGCTGTGGGGCTAACTAAATGCGGTGATGATTTCGGATATTACGGCGATCTGTAAATATTTTGTAACCATTTTGTTATTTATCGTTCTGCGTACTTTTGTTATGATTGTCTAGGGGCTGAAAAAATGTATCGATTATGCGACGGAGTTTGTTTACGTGAAAAATGACATAGTCGAACGCTACGTGGGTTCCGGGTTAATGAAATATTTTTTCGATTAATCGCGTTTTTCGTGATTGAGATTGCCGTATTTTCGTTACTATTAAACAATTTTTTCGTCCTTTGTTTCCGATTATTTTGGAAATGGATTTGTTTTTTGAATGTTTGCCAGATGATAATCTATTTTTAGCTTTATTTATCGAGTTGTGTGCCGTTTTAATCGCTTTTTAGTGACGTCTTTAAGAACTCGGTATGTTTTCAATTGATTTTCGACACAATTCGAAAGAATAGGTTCTTTGACGACTATGTACTCGAGAAAATTGTAGTTTTTTAGTTCGGCTGAAATATTCAGTTTGAAATGTTTCCGGGAAAGATTCGTTGGTGGCTAAATTTTGAATAGTATATGCAACGTTAAATACCTGTCGTATTATAATGATGACAATAGTTTTTATAATAATAATAGTAATATATTTCTGAATTTCCATGATGTATCGAGTGTTCTCTCGAAAAAATCTTCAAATGAAAATTTTATTTAGTCATTTATCGGTATTAACTCTACGATCATGCTGAATATTATATCCATTGAGAAAATATACGAATATCTTATTAATTGTGGTGATGTTTGAAGTGTGATGTAAAAACCTTTTTAAAATATTTCATAATAAAATGAAAGTTGATAATTTAAAAAACTCCCGAGGAAATTATATTGGAAACATCTGGAATTTGGTAGTAACGGTATAATTTTAAAGCAATCTTAACAACGGTGTCCCGTATTCGTTTTAGTGTCTAGCAATATTATTAGAAATAAATAAATATGTTTTTTTATTTCAAATGTTATGTTTGTTTATTGTTACTTTTTTAAAAAAACTAATTAAGTGATTTCGAAATACCATTATTTATTTATCATTTTTCTTTTTTTGAACAAGGACGTGATTTAACTTTTACGGTTGTTTAATACGTTTTGGATACCTTTCACTAAGTAAAATATGGAAATTTTTCGTTTCGATAGTTACTTTATATTTTAAACGAATGTGTGTCTGTCCATATTTTTTCGTTTAATAATTATTCAACGGTTATATTGAAAAGAATGAGTAGGCTATTATAAACATTTTCATTAACTGTTAGAAATTGTCCGCTTGCAGTTTGATCCAACCACCGTGTGTATAATAATCGGGTGGGTAAAGAAAGCAAATGGACACCGTCACCGGTTATTTGCTCCACGTGGTGAGGAGTAATTACGTGTTATCACTGATAAAAGTTCTATATCTATAATTATTAATTTAAATAATAACCTACTTAAATGGTTTCATTTTTTTCCTTTTTTTCGCTGTAATATTAAAAGGTTGCGTAAAAAAAGTTCGTATGCAGTAGAAGACTTTTTTATATCTCGAAATTGGTGTCGTTCTATCAGAAGAATTTGAAGTCGCTAAAGAATTTTGAATGTATTTTATTCTTGAAACTGGCGTTGTCGCATAAATGTTCGCATTTATTTAGGATGTTTTCCGTTAATTGAAAATCTCGATGACCTGTTTCAAATCTATCACACTTCTGTGCGCCTTTACCTAGTGAGGTCCGGCTGCTAAACCAAAGGTCACGAGTTATTGACTCGACTCTGTCTGCAATCGAATTACATATACATATATAGCGGAGGGAAATCTGGAAAAATAAAGACGGTTATGAGAAATGAACCAGCTTTCTTACTCTCGTCAATACTATTAGCCTTGGGATAATAATATATGTTGCGAATTTTAATTTCATAAACCCTCTTATTTATGTTCTTATTATCTCGTCCCTATATCATTTATTTAAAAGTGTTTTTTTTTTTATGTGTTCGTCACCGTGTTATTATTTCTACGATGTAGAGTACGGTTCTTGGTCATTTTGTAAAAATCGTTTTATTAAATTGCATCTGCTCCGTTAACTTATTTTGGAATTTTTAATATTTTCGAAATCAATTTTAATTGACGAGTTTAACGAATTAGAAGATACCGTTGACCCCATATTAAATGGTTCTTAATTTCGTAATCGGTTGTGTTTTGGTTCATTGTTTAGTATTGTGTGAATGCATGCGTGTGCGTCGACCGACGGATAATAGTAGGGGTAAGTATGTAATTAATAAATAAATGTCGGCTATACTATGATTTAATGTATTGATCTTTTTCTTTTTGGTCTTTTTGCTTTTCTCAATTGTTACGACTGTTACGACTGAGCCTCCTGCCTACAACACCGATAGTGATTAGGTTCGAGAGTTTTTCTTTTTGCCTTATTAACCGTTTGACTCGAAGTGATTTTTTATTCGCCTAACAATGCAATTTTTAATCACTGCAATTTATTTGGAACATTTAAATTACCAACGTGATAGAGACTTTGTTTTTAAAGCACCGTTTGCGGTGATTAAGTTTATTGTAAGTATATTCGATGAAAACATTTCTTATCAAACTCGTTTTCACAGACTAGTAGTTTAACTGAAAGGCGTACGAAGGATATATATACTAATGCATGATAAGCCGCTTTTCTTCCCACTTTTTACTACTACATTATCGCGTATAGTTTTTAGTGTTTTTTTAAGACTACGTAACCATCGCTATTATTTAAGTGCCTCGACACGACAATTTTTCAGTTAAATCGTGTACATCAGGAGGTGCATTCACCTTCGGCAAACTTAAAATTTAAGTAATTGTATTCGTTGTTGATATTTTCTTACATAATTTGAAAAAATGTTATTATTTTTTCAATTGGACGCAATTATATGTAGGAAAAATTACTTTGATTTCCTTTTGCGTATTGGACAAACTGTAATAATACGACCAGTTATTACTACGCTGTTTCCCGGAGGGGGGGGGGGAGAAAAAAAATATAAAATAAAAACAGACGTGTCAGAATAATTTGTTATGTACATTCGGAAGTTACCGGGAAAGAAAATGTGTGGTTAAATTTAGAAAAAAAACTTTTTTCTTTTCTTTTTCTGTCAGTGTATCTCGTAAACAGAATTTCGCGACACATTTACAAATGAACAAGTGATGTAATATTTACTTTCAGTTTGTGTAGCTCGATGTAGAATCATGACCGTTGTTAGATTTTAAACAAATTCGATATTATAAACATTTTTGAATATTAAAACAAATGTTGAAGTAATTCAGTTTTATTAATTTGTCGGAAAAACTGGAAGAATAGGTTTTTATTTTCAAAAAAAAAGTTAAGATAAATCATTGTCTCTATATGTTGTGGGCGCGTATATGTAGGAGTATAAAATGTATTCCAGGTGCATACAGAAAATTTTACGACAGTTATAAACGAGAAGTTAATGGTGTGGTCTTTATGATTTTTACCGGCTACAGTAGTAGGTTCAACTTGTTTTTTATTTTATCAACCTTAAGGTTCGTCCGAATGATAAATTAAATGCCGTGTGTTCCGTTGACAATATTGATATGTAAGATGGAAACATAAAGACACTACTTTTAATCGACTAAAATTGAAAGCAATGTAGAAATATGTGAAATTAGTTATGTACCGAAATAATTGCAACATCGCGCGAATAGGTTTATCCTTTTTTTTTTTTTTTTTTTTTTTTCTCTTTTACTGAATTACAATTTGGTAGTGTTGATTTACATGTTTTTATAATATGGACACATGTTGTCAAATTAAAGTAGCATATTAAAAACCAAAACATCGACGAATTATAATGGAATAACAAAATGTGAACTAACGTTATCATACTTTTAATGTTGCAATCAATTAATACGCAAAGTAACAATGAAAGAAATGTAAAGTTAATACGAATGTGTTCGTGGCAAGTAATTCGGCGATTAAATTATATGTAAGTGATTTTTTAGGCTACAGAACTTGGTTATACTTCTCATTAAAAATAATTCTTATTTCACGGATGTATCATTATAATTTTGGTGTAAGTCGAAATTATAACTTATCGAACAAAAGCCGTTTATGCACTTCCCGAAATTAGCCTAAAGCATAATATATTCGAAATTTTCTTTTTAGTAATAATTGTCCTGATTTTATAAAATTCAGCTACCGTTTTGGAAATACCGAAGTGTGATTAATGAAATTTTACCTATATATGAAAGCAAGTAAAATATAATTTTTTTCTTTCCCTGGTAAAGAAGTCAGTACCATTTTTTGAACTTTTAAAAATTTATTTTGGTTCGTAATTCACTAAAGTTCCTGCAAAATTTAATTAGCTAACTATAAAATTAATATAAATGCGTAGTATCTTCAAAACCGATAAAAATTTCGCAATTTTACGAACCAATTGATATTTGCCATTTAAGATTTAATAATATACAGTAAATTCTTAATATTTGCGAGAGATACGTTTTAAATCTTTTTTTTTTTTTTTTCGCGAATTTTTAATTATACTTTTTTGTAGAGGTGGCGAAAAAAATATTTTTTTAATCCATTTGGAGGAACCCAAATAAGGAAAATTGAAACGTTTCTTTGCTCACTTCGTTCACCAACCCCGTAACAAATCTCTCACCTTGCTCGCTTTGATTTCACTCCGCAAAATTGTTCTTAATTGTTAAACTATCAACGCATTAAATGTCTGTACTTCTAAAATAATAGTACTGCTGTAAATTGTAATTTATAAAATTATGCAGGTTGCTCTGTGCTCAATTATTTCTCTATAAAACGAATTCCAATATTTAATTGACAGCTGATTTCGTTAAGACGCGCTGTGAAAGAGGCGAACAGGGATTTTCAAATACTATTCAACTACCCTCTATTTCTAGTTTGCTTTTGACTATCCGATGTATTACTTTTAAATAAAACAAAAAAGTGAAAACATCAAATAGCGTTGACCCAACTTTTTTTATTAATGAAGAGAGAATAATATTAAATGACACACACTGGGTTTTCTTCTAATATGAATAACACGAGTTGACTAAAATTATGCATAAAAATAAATATAATTTGTTTGGAAAATAATAGACTGACATTTTTTTTTTTTTTTTTTAATGTCGTTGTTACAAACAACTTAGATATCAATTAAATATTTTTTTTGTTGCGCTAATAGTAAGCAAATTAAAAATTTCCCTGTTACGTATTTAGAAATTTTCGGGTTAAATAATTTTTTTCTGTTACTTACTAATCGGCATTGTTTTTCATACCAAATTTTGATTTTTTTTTTACAACACTATACTACGATGTTCAAAAAAGTACTTACAAATTTAAAATTTTGAGTTAATTTAAGGCTATCTGTTTGAAAATTTTCAAGTTTCGTAATTGTTCTATTAAGTACTTGTCCAAAATGATATCTATACATATATGTGTGTGTGTGTACGCGCATGTGCACGTTTACATATATGTACGTATAAATATATATATATCATCATCGTCATTATTCAGAGCGTCGAGACTACCTGTTTATATTATACAAGGGGTTTTAAAAAAATAAATACCGAACTTTCCTCATAAAATCTGTATTGTAATATTTACAATTTTGCACACGCTTGTCTGCTTCAAAGTACTCCACCTTGCTTGCTATGCACCGGTCCAATCGTTTTTTTCACTGTCCGTATGCTACCTGGAACTCGTTTGGTGTGATGTCTCATAGCTGTGCCTGCGATTTCTCTTGAATTTCTTTTATACTTCGAAAACGATGTTCTTCCAAGGTGAATTTTAGTTTCGGAAATAGGAAAAAGTCTGCTGGATCCATATCTGGAGAGTAGTGATGACGGGGAAGTACGGCTGTTCCATTATTGGCCATAAATTGACCAACAAGCAGAGACGAGTGACTTGGCGCGTTGTCGTGATTTTTGCTGAGACGTGATGCATGCCAAGTTTTTTTGTCGAAATTTCGTTCTGCAACCTGCTGCACAGTTAAACGACAATTTCCATGAATCACAGACCGAACAACATCAGTGTTTTCATCATTTGTTGACGCTGAGGGTCGTTCTGATCTTACATTTTCGTTGGTCGATGATCTGCCCAATTTGAAACTTGTAAACCACTCGTAACACTGTATACGTCTCATACAGTTCTCCTTATGGGCTTGCTGAAGCATTGTCCATGTTTCAGAAAAACATTTGCCGATGTTAAAGCAAAATTTAATGTTGCAACGTTGCTCCAGAATGTGCTTCTTTCCTCTTCCTCACTATTTTGCAGAGCGTTAACTACGCCTGTTCACTTGATCGCTTAATTCGCTAACTGATCAGACTACGATAATGCGGTAAGCGCCTTGTTTTGTTTCGAAACAATAACGCGACGTGTAGCATGACGCGCGGATTAAAATTGCACATCGTTCCGAGACAATTTCAAAAGTTCGGTCTTTTTTTGAACAGAACCATGTGTATATATATATATATCGGCCATTTTGGCCTCTCAAGGGGCTGTGCCCCTTGACCCCTCTTGCTTACATTTCTATCTCTCTCTTCTATACTTTGTATAAAATGATCAAAATTTACAACGTAAATCTAAATCGGTCCATATGAATATAATAACATAATCACAAAAATCCTATTAAATATAACGAACGGTATATAAAATTAGGACATTTTTCGTTAGATACAATTGGGATATTTTTTCTAATGGAGAGTAGCCTAAGAATTACGTTGTAATTAATATATATATATAAGTTAAATTCTTCAGATCCCGCCGCGGGAAAATACCTATAAACATATAGATGATAGGTCTTATGTAATGCTCATAGGAGAATAGATTTTAACTTTGGTAACGCAAAATCGTTACAGAATTTTATTATCCGCAGCGTAAGAATGACGTAATCGTTAGTATCGAATTTCAATTATTTTTTTTACGTGCTGTAAGTATTTCGTTGTGCATTTTGATTGTAAACTTTGAAATCTATCATTTGGAGTCAATTTTTGGGGGCTTGTATTAGTACTGGGGCGGTCAGTTGCTCGGTTACCATAAATTTATACGTCTAGTGTTTTGAACATCTTAAACTAATGTGTATTGAATATTTTAATTGAAATAGAGTATTAAATTTTAGTTGCGATTATTGGAAGGTAGTATTTTGGCAATTTGTAAATGTTAGAAGTTCTATAATAAATCACGAAAATTACTTTTTCATCTACTGCAGAAAAAAAGCTACAGCGTCTTAATAGGTTTATTCTTTAGCATATCGATGGAATTCATATGTACATCGCAGTGTCAACTAGCTAACTTACCTATATTGTGTACTACAGTGCACGTTAATGTATGATCAGTGGCAGTGCATGAAAGTTTCAATAGCGAAATAAAATACGATGAATTGATGATTTAATATATTACCGCTTCTTATTTTGAAAAAGAGTCATATTCTTTTTCTTACATTCGGTAAACCAGTGAGATTATACTTCTTCGAGTTGTTATTATATTCTCGAGACTTCAATCGAAAAAATTGAGGTATTTTAATCGTAGAATTTGATAGACGTGGGAATGTAATAGATCTCACGTTAATTGTAATAAGGCGTGCGTTTTTTTATTATTAAATAAATAAATTAATTAATAAATAAATAAATTAATTAATAAATAAATAAATAAATAAACGCACATCGATTATGTTCAAACTGTGCTGCGACTATATATAATAATGCGTGTTTCCGATAATTTTTTTAAGAATTATATTTTCTTGACGCGATTTACGTTTTCAACAATATGCGGAAATTAAGATTTACAAAAAAAAAAAAGATGAAAATAAATTTTACATTATTGGTCTTGCAACTATATCGATCGATCTCGGAGATTAATCGTTTTCTGTCGAATTTATCGTTAATTATTTTTAGCTTTTAGTGCATATGTAAATGCGATTTATTCCTGTACTCGTTGGTTCTCCTGAATTATCATTAATTGTTTACGAATCATGACCGAGACGTGTACGAGCATTTTTCGGCGGCTCTTTCTTTTTATGACCAACTGTGTACTTTCGGTTTTTGCACTTTAATTTTTCCAACGCAATAGCCCTTTTCAAGATATTTAATATCGATATATTCTAAAACATTTTTAAGTTGTAGGTCAGTATCCCTGTCCGAACGAGTAACTTAAATTGTTACAAAATTATTATATTAAGTACTTAAGCAACATTCGAATAAAACGTGGTTTGCATCAATTTCAAGTTTACCTTTATCTCTTCTGACGCACGTGCTGAAAAATTATAGTTTGTTTTTTCCATAAAATAAAAATTATCAGCAGAATATTAAATAATTTAGTTGGCTCGATAATAAATGAATTATAATCACAAAATAAAACGATTATATTTCAAAAAGGCCAACTTGTTTAACTCGATTAATAATTCTGGTAATGAATTTTAAATAATCACGGCGGTGAAATTACGGATCAAATTATCCGATACTAGTCGGAAGTTTACTGACAAAAAGAGAAGAAAAAAAAACATCCTGGCTATCGTTAATTATGTACGTTTCGCCTTAACCGAATCGAAAAGAAAAAATGGAAAATGGAAATAAACACGAGAGGCATGGTGACCGAATTCGATACATAAAAAACGGTCGTAAACCTTCAAAAAAAAAAAAAAAAAAAAAAAAAGTTAAATTATTAAATGAAAAATGAGTTGAACTCCTCGAGTGTGTTTTGAATCTCTAAAGTTCTTATTTTAATTCCGCCAAAAAATGAAGAAAAAAAATTTCGCGCGTTTTATTATTTCCTTAAATAAAGAGGTAACCGTTTTTACACGTTACAGATAATGAATATAGTTACATCACGCTATCGATTGACGTGCATTAATTATCTGAAGTTATCTCCTTCGCGGTAATATTTTAAAAACAATTTAACCCTTTCCAATGGTATAGTGGCGCCAAATATTCTACGTGTTCGTTAATATATTTATCCGACGATAACGTATTAGATTCTTAAGATTTGCCGTGCGATGAAAGAATCCGGTCACATGATACATGGAGCTTTGTATGTAGTTGCGAGAAGGATTCGAGTTTCTGTCTCTTGTGCGGCCTCTGCAGATATGCAATATACTGTAAAGTGTATAGGAAGACGAAAATGGAGAATGAAGTTTACAAGTGTAAACTGGGGTAACAGTGTTGTTTAAGCGGTTTATATTTACCTCTGTCCATTTATCAATTAAATCGGTATCATTTTTTCTCTTTTTTTTTTTTTTTTTTTTTTTTTGATCTTAAAACAGTAGCTTTTAGTATTGTTCTTCTCGGTCTGAAAAACCGCGATACTGGCCTAATAATTAATATCGTCTTCCCTTAGAATGTTAACTTCGTGCACCATTATCTGTCAGCGATGTTACACTGTGTAAACACATTTTACAGTTTGATCGGTGTAGTTTATCCGAAACCAACTTAATAATGGTCTCTACAAAATGGAAGAAAGGGGAGGCATGTGTTCTTATCAAACATTTGCTTAGTCGAAAGCTGTTTGGAACGATAATTTTAATTTTTAATATAACCTGATATTCGGATGCGAGCATATGGCGTTTCGATCAAAATACAGTCGGTTTAGTCGAGAAATGAAAATAACTTTTTTCCCATCTAATTACCTTAAGCTGAAAAATTAAGACAGATGTACCCCAGAACCTGTACCTCGTGTTATTTACCTTACTTCTTTTCTTCTATAATGGTTTAAAGAATGCGTACCACTATTTTCAGCCCCGATTGCAGTATTGTTTTACAAAAATTAATCCGTTTTTTTCTTTTTCTTCTTTTTCTTTTAATGACTATTATTAAATATTACAAGTGATATTTCGCGTGGAAGAAACGTTTTACCGTAGGGTTTTTTTCTACCTCTCCTCTCTATATTTCCACTTCAAAATTATCTTAACGATACACACTTGTACTATTGTGTTACATTTTAAATACAGTTCATATACTTTATGGTATTTTGAATTACTTTTTCATCGTTGAACTAATGCCCATCGTATCCGTTATAAAGGCATTACTTATTCTCTCCCTTTTTCAGTGTTTTGCTGAAACGTATGTTTAAAGTTACCGTTTACTGTTTACGGTAGACACTGTTTTTTTTTGTTTTTTTTTTATTATTTTAAATACGTTTACAGTTATTTTTTCGTTGCTTGTTTTATAAAATTTTACCGTAATTCTCGTATGTAATATTTATTCGTTGTTATTTGCTTATTTTAATAAAGCATGTTCTTCAACGTGAACTGGGCGATCATCCATTGATTGTTTTGAAGGATATGCAGTTTAGCGTTCTGAAATCAATCGTTGAATTTATGTATTTCGGTGAAACGGTTGTTTTCGAAGACGATTTCAATTCATTGATTGAAGCCGCAAAATTTTTTGAGGTAAGTATCGATTATTGAAACGCGTAAAAAATCATCGACACACAGTACATGTTTCAGTTGGAAATTTATTATATTTATTTGAATTTATTTTAGAATTTGTGGTGCTCTTATTTATTTTTATTTACAGTACTAGCTGTTGCCCATGGCTTCACCGCTATATTAATACTCATTTAAATCTTTTCCTGGAAGTTGATAGTTTTTATTCCATCTAGAATATATATTTATTATAGTAAACGTTTTATTTCAGTTATTTATTTATTTTATTTTTTTTGTGTATATGTTTTATCGAGTGTATTTTGCTCCTCTTCCTTCCCCGCTTCATTAATAAAAACCTTCGTAGGTTGGTTAAATTATATAAAAAAATTACAAATTGTGCATTAAAAACCTTCCTCATAAAATTACTATTCGTTAGTGAAAATCAGAACAAAATCAGTTCGGAAGATCCCATTATTAGTGCGTACAGACCGACGCCAAAAACAGTTTTTTTTTAATATATTTATACATATATATATATATATATATATATATATATATCGAACCTCGCAAGGAGGCAAGCTCCTTTGACCCTCTACCTTTTTTTTTTTTTTAATTCTTTTAGAAAAATCGTTTTTAATTGACTACGTCATTCTTTTCCGTCTTTTATTTTAAAAAAATTTTGGCATTTATACAACATTTCATTCAAACTTTGTTTTACCTTATATAAAGTAACAGGGCATAACCATGGGATGAAAAATATAGTCTACCCCGGGCTAAGAAAAACGTAGCAATTAATATATATTGTATGTGTAAAAAGTAGACAATAGATAAAGTGTGTCTTTTAGAACAGGGGTGTCAAATATTTCATGTTTTTATAGTTTGTAACTATGCCATATAAGATTATTAGGTGTATTATTGGCAACTTTTGCAAAAGAAAATATATTTCTTTAAAGAAATATTTTATTTTAGTTAGAAATGATAAATCACTTTGTTGAACATTTTCCTAGAATAGAGCCGGAAGAAATACGTCTATGACACGATTTAGAAACCCTTTTTACAAAAAATAAAAGAATGAAAAAAAATTTTAATTTGCATTCGCCTCGACAATCTTGATGTCATCGTTATTATCTTTGCAAAGAGCTTTAGGCAATTAGCTGTCTCTTATTTTTAACGAAATTTTGCATTTTATGCTCGATTTCTCTGTCCGCGTCAATTTTACCGCACAACCTTTTATTACATCCAACATTGATATGTCCGCGTTTCGAATTCCTTATGAACAGCGGAAGCCGTATTTCTCTCGCAAATCTGTAAAAATTGATTATAATTCAATAGTTTGATCTCTTCGCTGAAATATTGTAATGTACAAGAAGTAACATCGTCTCTTTGACACAATCATAATTTCAACGTCGAATGATTTTTTTGTTCTTTACCAAATTTGTAATTTATCTTAAATGCCGTAAAAACGCGAATAGCAAATGTGAGTTAAAGGTACTTTCGCCAACGTGTCTTTTAGTTTTCGTTATATCTATTAATTCTCTTTTTTTTATACGCCATTGTAAATTATTCATTTTTATTTTTTTTTACCACTCCGATCTTAGGACCACAATTGGCGGTTTCTACGTTAAGTAAATACTTCCTCATGCCTCTTCTCATTAGAAAAATACATGATTTTTAACTAATATACTATTAACTTACTATCATTTTACGTTACACACAATAAACAATATTAAAAAAACAACTTTCACGAATTAAGTACGTTTCATAGAATTGTTCAACACAATTTAGGTTTGAGCGAGTGAAATTAATTCCGTGGATGTTGTTGTAATTTGCTCAAGGTTATCCCCGGGTAATGCGTCTCTGCACCAGTATATCTTAAGTCCTCTCCGCGGATTCCCAGGGAGTAACGAAGTGAACATGCTGGACGTTTCTATGTTTTCGCTGAGTTCTAGTTTACTAAAGAACGTATCATATTGAAGTTTGTGATAGTCTTGCACGAATGGAATCTTCAAATCGTGATGGATTGTTCTATTGGACACGAAATAAGGAGCGTTGGCAACTTGTCTGAGTATTTTAGACTGAAGCTGTTGAATTCTGTTGATATTGCTCTTGAACGTTGCGCCATATACTTCGACGCCATACCTCCGATAGGTAGATTAGTCTTTTACAAGACATGCTCATAGCGGACTTCCTTCCCATAAGGCTATTTAAGATTGTAAGTCTTGAGCGAATCTTTTGCCTTGTATGCGCGATGTGGGTCCTCCATGTTAGACGTCGGTCCATTGTTAATCCTGAGTATTTAGCGCTATTGCTTTGCGGAAGAACATTTTACAACTTAAATTGTGATGTACGATTTTAAAATCAAGCTATTGCTTTTTTATTTCAATGATGTTTCGAAAGTTTACCTCCATTTTAAATATTTAGTTAATTTTGGTTTTATACTTCGGTCATTTCTTCAGTATTTATTATGATTTAAATACTAATATACGTTTTCTGCATATTAACAGTTTTGTGTGCCTTTTTTTTTTTTTTTTTTTCGTAAAACGTACTCCCATCCTAAAAATATATTTCACATTAAAACTATGAATTAAAGAATGCATTTTATCGCTCGGTTTTAAATAAGTAATAAAGAGAATGTTTTTGTTCTTCTTATTGTTAATAACGATGGATTTTTTTTTTTTTCGTGTAATCCAAAATTTAAAGAAAAAAGCACATATATAATTTATCTGAAAATGAATCTTCCATATTTGCTAATAAAAACATCCCTGAAGTTTAGTTTTATAGTTAGTTGTCATATTTATTCTATTTGAAGGAAGACATAGCCAAATATTTTCCAAATTTTATAAGTGCATTTTTTTGCTTTCCCCTCTTTTCTTTAGCTAAAGTATGTTTTACTTGATATTTTAATATAATGTAATTATCGACATAACTGAATACAGCCGTTGTATCAGTTTTACCTCTGAAACAGAGATTCTTAATTTAGGGTCCGCGGCGATGTCCCCTAATAGGATATGCAAATATTCAAAGAATCAGCGGAAAAACAGAAAGTTTACATTAAGAAAATGAAAATCGGCCCCATTCCCAACAAATAGCCACCTTTCTATCAATATGTCACATGTTTGGAGAGAAAAAATTTAAAAAAAAATTCGAACTTCCGGCGCTCCGAAGGACTAATTTTTTAAAATTGGAAACCTGAATTCTATAAACTAGAGAAACAAACGGGGATGCGCATATTTTTAATTTTGTTCAAAATTTTTAACTATAATATTTGCATCGTAAAGGGGGGAACGTCTTTTTTCGCGCTTTTTTGAACTTTTCAGTAACTTAGAAATTTTCGTTAAGGAAATGAAATACGGTTTCATTCCCGACAAATAGCGATTTTTCCGTCAATTTATCACGTGCCCGGAAAGAAGAATATTTTTTTCAAAACTTTTGAGCTTTCAGCACCCCGAGAGCCTAAATATCAAGTTGTAAGCTCGGCTATAGTTTTCCTATAAAGCGTGGCCCTTTATACATATGTTTGAGATACATTGTAGTTTTCTCAACTTTTTTACTTGGGCTATTGCTTACATGAACACCCTTTTGTTCTTTTTTTTGCTATTTTTGGCTCAAAAGGAGGATAAATAATTTTTTAACCGGGATTTTTTTGATTTTATGAAAGAGTTTGTGCGTGCTGCTTTATATTTCGAATTTTACTTTCAAAGAGTTATCATCTGGTGTATATAATTGACGGTTTTTTAGGGTTTTTGCTAGCCGGAGTAATCAGTTAGCTTGAAGTTACGCTTGTGTAGTTTCAAAGAGAATTTCAAGTGTAATTTATAACCCAATTTTGAAGTTTATAAATCAAACCGTTCGTGAGTTATTGATTTTGATTTAATATTTTTGTCATTCCTAACCCATCTTATTGGCATTCGGTATATGTTATATGCTTACGGGAATCCTAAAAATTGAAATTGGAAGAAAAAAATGTGTGTTTGCCTCGACGCGCTAGTCGCTTACAATCTTTAATTACGATGCCGAATTAGCCGTTTTTAAATATCGCATTATTTTCTACATTATGCTCAGAGAAGACTTGTAATTTCTAAATGACTATTTTTATAATTCATTTTTAGTGCCCATATTCCTTATAAAAACGGTAATAAAAAGTACTGAGCAAATCTTTATTACAAATAAGTTTTTTTTATAATCGACTCTTTATTTAAATAAAGATTTTAACGATTTTTGTTAATGAAATTATAAAATTGATGCGGCAGAAATGTACGTGTTCGGAAATATCTCTTGTCGTTGGTACTAGAAACAAAAAGAAAATATATTAGTAAAAAAATTTAGTATTAAATGTTTGACATCCGGAGGACCTAATTAATTTATCTTCATTCGGGAAAAAAGGATTAAAAAAAAAATATTTTAAAAAATGAGTTTAAATGTGTGATTTTTAATTTGAAAAAATTAAAATAGAAATATACTCCGAACGTATATGTATATAAAAATTATTTATACTAAAGAATAATGGAAATCTCTGTTTAGAAATGAAGTGTGTATGTGTTGTTGGATTCTCCCCGGAAAAACTAAAATATTAATCTATTTTGGAAAATCAAAGAACTATATAGTAAAGATAAACGCAGAGCGCGTGATCGGAATTTGAAGTAATCTTAGAAATTGCCTGTTTAATAATATCGAAAATTAAATTCAGTCCCGAATTAAGCGTCAAATAGTATGCAGACTTAGGGTAAAGTATTTATCCCGTGCGAGAGGGAATATACGGAATGGTTTTTATTTTACTGTGTATTTATAAAGAATGTAAGGATTAAAAATTAATTATAAAAATAGTGATTTAAAAATTTCGATTTAATATAAAAACAGCTCTTCTTAGCATAATATAAAAAAATAATATGATATTTGAACACGAATAATTCTGCGTCGTAATTGACGATGCAAGCGACCAGCGTGTCCAAGACAAACACCCATTTTTCTTGCAGTTTTAATAAGATTTAATAAGTTATTTAAAAGTTAATAAATATAATCTCTCTGCATTATGATTCGAAAGAAAAGTTATATATGAATGTAATCATTACGGTAAGTTATAAAAATAAAAAAAATAAAAAAAAGGAAACGGATTTAGGATATAATTAGTATAATATACTTATTCAAAATTATGTAAACAACGGTAGCTGGTAAATTTACAGTGAAAGACATAGTCGCGAATTGTCCCATTGCCTTACTGTGTGCGCTTATTTTACTATTATTTTCGAATTGTTTGATCGATTGCGTTATTCGGTTATTTTTTAACTTTGCGTTTCTATATTTTTATAACATTTCGCGCGGTTTGCAGTGAAATTTTTGTTTTTTATCGAATTGTATTTTTTTTTAAATCGCACGCGAAACATTTAACCGAAAAAATATTTAGACGATCAAAGCCAGTCGATCGATGCCTGATCAAAATTGTGCCGAAGACGACACTGCAATAAAACATTTGTAAATTATATACATATGTATATAGATGAACAACTAAAATCATAAATCTTCTTCATCTAGTTTTACTGTAGTTAGCTGTAAAAAAAACGTCGGAAAACTGAAAAATTCTTTTTATTATATTTCGGAGCCTGGTGCGAAATAAACGAAAATGTGTGTAGCTTTTATCGCTAATTTTTTCCTTAATTTCGTTTTTATGCACTTTTTGAAAGGTTTTTACCGAATAGTTTAGTAGTTTTTTTTTTTTCTTTTATCACCAAAAAATAATATATACTCGATGGAATAACTTTCGTATACATTTGGACTTTCGTGTCATTTTTTAATTTATTTTAATGAAATTTTGAAATATAGCCTTGGCGGTCGCTTCTTTTCCGTTTGTTTCGAACATTAGTTTAAAAATATACGTCACAAAAAGATAGATCACACTGTTTCTGTTTTACAGAATACATTCGTATGAGTTATTGGTGTATAATATAAATTCGTATGTAATCATTTTTATATTCATTAGCAATATGTGATAAGCTTCACAGACATAGGTGGTTCTCGAAACTTCCACAGTTGCTTTAGCTCTATTCAACATTATCACACTGTTTATGTAAAAAAAATTACATCGCGTACAGTCGTTATCGAAAATAAGTTTATATAGGACTTTGTTAAAGAGTCGTAACTTTATATTAGCTGATATTTTTATTTTATCTGTTTTTGATTTAAATTTTCTATCGCAAAGATGCTTTAAGAAAATCTGTACATTAAATTTGGTTCTTTATAAATTTGACCCCGTAATAGGTGCTATTATTATGTAATTAATGCAGTTTTTATTACGACGGTTGTGTGATAAAATTGCACATTTAACAATTATTTTTTTTAATAGCGGTTCAGTATTTACGAATGGTTTTTTTTTTTTTCTACTATTTCCGTTTATCGATAAAACTAATTCTGTTTCAAACGGATTTAAAGGAATTTCGATAATTGCTATGTTAAAATATTAAAGTATTAAAATAACAAATGTAACTGTTTATAGACACGTGAAAATAAACAATTTATCCGTACATTTCAAGGATATCAATAAATATTTTTCACCGTATTTTGAGTAGTTTTTTCAAACTTATGATAATCGTTGCATTGTATATTGTTACCAATATTAAATAAAAGTAATGAGTACAATACAAGAAACAATGAAATTGTGATGAAATATAATACTGTTGTAGTCGTAACGTATTAAATCACAAAATTTTTATTTATATTGCGGCAATCAAATTTTAGAAATTTTTCAATAAATCTACTTATAATTCATTTTTTGAAAATATTACTCATTTTCATGCACTCATTCCCGTTTATTTCACGCATCGCCTCCGGCGCTTTTACTATCCTTTGAAGCACTTTTTATACCCCTCCTGAGCGAAGTTGTTCAGCATTCTCTAGTCGTGGCTGTTTTCACAACTACTCGATCGTGACGGACTTCTTTCAATTCAATTTAAGGCAAGTTCGAATTATTAGTATATATTTTTGCCAAAATTCGGGAAAATGTAAATGAAAAATTTTACATTTAATTAAATGCGATAATTTAATAAAATATGCTTTTACAAAATGAATTTTTACGGGTTTTTCTATATTTTACTAAGATTTTACACTATTCTATTATGACTGATTCATATAAATTAATTTCGTAGGTATAGATGTTTATATACCACAAAAAAACTAACTGCAATGTAAGTACACCGTAAATTAGTATTTCAAACGCTTTGATCTACAATATTCCGGAATAGATAATAAGCGAAATGTCAGGGCTCCTAAAACTATCTTTTAAATCCTTGCGAAAAGCTTAAAATAGATAATGTCGAAGCATTGTAATGAGATTACCACTAATTATATCAATGGATATTTCTCGGAAGAGCAACATTTGAAAACGAGGAAAGAAAACATAAAAATTTTATTAATTGCACGGAGTTCGGAATAGTCCTAATAATATCATCCCCCGTTAGCAATCTAAGGCGTATACTTTCGATAAAGTTTCTTTTCCTGTCTCCTTTGTAGTCCGTACAATAAATATTTAATACGATAATAACGTATGAATTTGATTTTTCGAAGATTATTTGTATTATTTATTTAATAACATCTATAACTTTAGTTTAGAAGATTGTACGCTAATATATGTATTAGTGTATTTGTGTTATATTGATAAAGTAAACGATAATAAGTATGCGGGCACCCACAAATAGGACGTTGAATTTGTGGGAAATCTCTTACACAGTTATTTAAAAAATAATAAAAACAAATAAATAAAAAATTCACTATTTTTTATTTGGATGAAAAAAAAATTGTACTAATCTAATGGAAAATCTTTCTTCCATCCAGGTAATTAACAATAATCTTTATATATAAAATTTAAACAAAATCGTTTAATAAATCAGTATTAAAAGAGACGAAACAAAACAAATTTTTACGGGTAATTTTGTGATTACAGAATTAATTCATTTTATGATATAAAATCGTACTTTTATAATTTTTAAAGTAAAATTTAAAAAAACAATAATAACTTGAATAACACGTAAAAAAACGGAAATATTTTACTAACTGCTTTATAAACGGTAAATTCAAGTTTTATTCTATTGTAAACGCGTTCTATTAAACGATGAAAATTTTAAATAACTGTTTTTAATTTTAATATATTATTTTTATAAAATGCGTTACAATGATTATATAAATGTGAGTATTAAATCTGTAAGTGTTAATCAAAAAATTCAATGATTGAAAAAATTTGGGTTTTTAATGGTCTAGTCAATTGTATGGTTCTGTAAGCGGATATTAACTAATTTATTTTTTATAATTTATTTAAAAAAAAAAAAAAAAAAAAAAAAAACAAAAAAAAAACGATTCGTGTTACAAATCTTTTAATTTAAAGCAATTTATGTACCGAATTTCATGTTTCTATGCCCTTAGTTACAGGGTTACAGGATTGTGACATACAACATTTTCTTTTATCGTTACATATATGTAGATGTATCGTAAAATTTTTAACGTTGTGTAGTTGTAAATTTTAAGGTAGAAAAAATATTACAAATCAAAATGTAAAGCAGTATTTTAATTAAAATAAGTTTATTTTAAATAACCCCAGTACACCACCTAACATGGTTACTATTTTCGTAAAAAATATTGAAAATCGAAAACATGCAAACTTCGATGGCTGCTATGAGCGATAATTATTTATTTAATAAAGAATCTTTCAACATCCTGTTTGTTTCGTTTCTGATCGCACGCATTGTTCTGTTCTTAGCTGATGATGGGTTATACCCGAAAACGTTTCTAAGTAAGCCTTCATTTTATTCTTCGAATTTGTTTGTTATAATTATATTTGTAATAAATTACCATAAATTTTTTTTTTTTTTTTTTTTTTTTTTTTTTTTGTTCCAAGTGATGTCAAAGTTTTAACGTAAGAGATAGGGCGCTGAACCTTTTTTTTACAAATATTTCATGCTGAATGTAAAAAAAAAAAAAAAAAAAAAAAAAATCAGGATAAAGCTGTGCCCCAATTTTAAAAGAACACGTGAGAATTAAAGTAATTCGAGATTATGATTTTTTAAAACATCCAATTTTTTCCAGTTTCAACTTAAGCTTTAATATCTAATAGAATATTTTTTAGACTGCCAGATAAACAAATTGGATCATGCACGTGACATGTTACATTATTTTACATATGTAACAAATCTTTAACATATCATCACTGAAAAATTACACGGTTTTATAAGTAATAGAATTTTCCGCAAACATTTTTTAAAAAGTCCAACTTTGTTTTGTTTTTTATCTCAGTAGTTTTTGGCGGTCAACTTAAGCCGTCGTATTTATGTGCATATTTCTAGACTCCGACAAATAAACTGAAGCTTGAATCAAGAATGTAGCACGTCATAAACATTTTTTATGGAGATTTGAATATTAATATTTCTAATGTAATTCGTCTAAAAAATTAATATTTTAAGATAGATCATAGAGTACTTAGTATTGTAAATAAGTTCTATTATTTTATGGCGAAAATGTTTATTTTTAAAGTTGTAAAAAATTAAACAATTACAACAAAATGAAATAACTTATTATGTTTTATTTTTATTCGAGTTTATTTGAAATAATCTTTGAAACTAATTTATCCTATTTTTTTTTTTTTTTTAAAAGAATCAAGCTTTACTTTTAAATATCACGTACTCTTAACGATCAGTGATATACGAGTAGTTTTTTTAAATTCCATTTAAAAGTAATTTAGGCGATAAAAGGTTTTGAGCTTAAATTTCTAATTAAATTAAGGCTTTAAAGCCGTGACATTTCAACGAGTGGAAAAATGAACATGCTCTTTTTCCACATCTTATGTATTAATACACCTGAAAAAATATTTTTTGTGATGTGTCTTCAAAATACTTTTTTATTTTTTCATCAAAAGTTAAAAAGTTCTGTGAATATGCTGTTCACTACTCTATACATAAATGTGTGTGTGTGTGTGTGTGTGTGTGCAATATTTTTAAATAATTCAACTTTTCCTACATAATCTTATTTACTTTTTTTTTTTTTTTTTTTTCATTTTTTTTTAATTAAAAATTAAACATTTAGAAATAGAATCGGTTTTGAAATCAGCTTAGTATAACATCTTCCGAAATTTGTACGTTGCACTTGGCACAAATTTTTTTTAAGAGCCATTTTAGCCAACTGATGTAGTATTCAGCATCGAGCTGGTACTTTTGGTTTAAATTTATTAGTAATTATTATTGCGATCTTTAGAAGAATAAATTTGATGTAAACTGCTGTCCCTTTTCGCAGTATTACCGAAAACTTTGTGTTCTCAACAAGCTATCCTTATAGAGTGAAGTGTACTTTTTTTGGAATTCAAAAAAAAAAATTATACAAAAACATTTATTATTATGTACTATTGTGTAATTTATAATATACGATCGTTAACTTTTTTTTTATTAATTCATATGTCTTTGTACGGAGCGCCTAATTATCCTAGTTCGTATAATATTTTGTTTAATAATTGATGGTGAAAGAAGAAATTAATAAACGGTTAGCCTAAGATTCTAAATGTTTCTTAAAATTACAAGATATTTTTGCCAATTATGATCAATGTTTTGAAAAAGTTTGTTGTACGCGCACAAATTATTACTAAATATAAATCTGAAAGTTGAAACGTAAACAAATAAGAAAAAAAATTGTGGAACTGAATAACAAAAACTTCGTGAACAAAATGAGAGTTTAATAAAAGAAGTATATTGTGATTAAATAAGTGAGAATAGAAGTAAATGGTATAATATCAGAACAAAATTAACCTGGTAGAAAGTGATATTTCGTAAAAAATCTTTCGCAAGTAAGATTTTCGGAGAAAAGCATACGGGGAGACGAAGGATATCGCAAATTTTGAAAGAAAGAGACAACTGCCGAGTCTGTAGGCATTTAAGGAGAAAGAACTATAAGCAGAATGGAATAAACGTGTAGCGAGGTTTTGACGCATTATAATGATAGCCAGACAACGGGAAAGAAATTCGAGTTTTAGTTGTCGAAAGAAAGAAATATTTATTGAAAACATTTTTACTAGTATTAAGGAAAACCAAACATTCGAAATTTCCAATAAACGGTCAAGCGATAAATTAATATGACCGTAGAAGTTTTGTAAGAAGGCTATAATAACATCGAACCAAAATCCTTTCTTCGTCAACAATAAACCCATCAATGAGCGCAACTGGTTGAAATATTTTTTAAATAAATTAATATAATCTCTTAATAAGAAATTTTCGAAACGCAAATTAATATTGACGTTTGTTTCTAATGCGATTTGTGATTTGGTTTTCAGATTAAAGGTTTATCGAAAATGTCTATACCGAAAAATGGCAATAAAGATAAAATCAGTCCTTTCACCAGTGACAACATCTGTATAGTTAGCGGATATTCCAGTACCAATAAAATGGGAATTGGAACCTGTATGACTTCTAGTCCTGAATCAATTAATTTTAACTCTAATTCATCAGGTTCGTGTATATACCTTTCACGTTTGATATAATTCTATAAGTTGCTTGTGTGTAATTTTTTTGAATTTATTATTTTTGTTGATTATGAATTTGCCAGTACCGTACAGCCACGTTGTGTTTTTTGGGTCGTTTTTTTTTTTTTTTTTTTTTAAATTAAATAACACTAATTCCCGAAAAGTCACTATTATATTTAAATAAGATTATCTTTAAATTTTACCGCTGCAGAAATAGTGTAACGGTCATGATTAGCGGTTATAATATCAATTTAAAATAATAATTTGTAATATAATAAAAATAATGAAAATAGTGAAATGTATATGTGTGTACGCTTGCTGCAGCAGTATTGCTCGCGTGAAATTAAAATTCGTTAATTGTTTTTAGTTGATATTGTAATGCTGTACACCATTTTAATTTGTTCTTTGCGTACTTTGTATATTGTATAACGTTAAAAGTTTTTCTCGATAAATGCGCAGTTTCTCTCTAACATTTATAAAACATTTACAGTAATATGTTGGAAAATTAAAATTCAATCAAAAATTAAACTTATTGCCAAATTTTTCACTCGGCAGTTTTATTTTGCATTCGCTCATAGTTTTTGTTGATTTATGAGAAGAAAATTATGTAGAAATATTAATTTTTTTAAAATTTATACAGACATTAAAATGACGTGTAGTTTTTCCATTATTCCATTAAACATATATTTATTCTAACGGCAATAGACGAATTCAAAAAATTTTAAATAAACTTTAAGTAAATCTGTCGATCTGTCTGGGAATTACAACTATAAAACAATTGAAAACATTAAAAAGAAAACAAAAAAAAAAATGTACAGGCGCCTTTAAAATAATTTTAATTTTTTCTTAACTTTTTATAACTTTTTTGCCTATAATTATTAACAGAAATACTTTCTAAGCAATATTTGGATTATCATATTACTTTTTTTATTTTAATAAAGCAATTTTTTAATTATGAGCCGCAATTTACAGACTTGTCGTTGCTTTAATTATTAATGGAAAAATATATATTTTGAGGAATTCTAGTAATGGTAGAGAAGTGGTTTAAAATTACTACGAACATATGTTATATTCCGTGAACCGTATTTACATACGTTTATGAGAAACGTGAGTGCATCGGAGGGCATAACCATTAACGTTTATTTATGCAAAAGATGCAACCAACTGAGGTATGCACCCCAATTATCTCGATAGAATTTAAACTTTTTTTTTTTTTTTTTTTGATGTACAGAAATACATAACGTGATAATAGGCAGTCCTTTGACTTAGAACATTTAAACATGTATACAAATACTTCTAATAATTTCAATATTTTTACATAATGTTTTTAAATTCCCAAGTAATTTTTTAGTATTTTTCATCACGATCTTTATTTAAAATTCAAACACCGTGTAAGTAACACTTGTTAAAAATATCATTTTTTAAGATCCAAAATTAGTCTCCGGAATAAAAGATAAAAGTAAAAAGTATAAATCAAATAAACGAGAGCCCGATATAGTTTCGCTTTCTTGCCTAATTATAATAAGTTATGATTTTTTTCTCGAAATATTCTTAAAGCTTTTAATTTCTATTGATTTGATTACTCGCAAAAAAAATAAAAGTGAAAATAAATATATGTAGATCTAAAAACTTGGTTTCGACGTAACGAAGAGGTATTAATAATTTAAGAACTGAATGGAAATACGCATGTAGCATAAATTTTACCTTTAATTAATTTATATATTTCATATATACATATATATATATATATATATATATATTCCTTCTCCCCTGTAATCTGAATAATCTTTAATAATCATTTGTTAGTTATAAATTTTTGATTGTATACTTTAAGCGATGACTTATTTCAGCTTTAACTCAACTGTATAATTGTATTTAAATGACTTCTACGGTTACAGTTATCATTAAATGTTTATTATTATCGAAAAAATATCTTCAAACTGCGACTGATTTAAATTTATAATGGAAAATAAACCGTGGTGGCAATATTAAGTTGTTTTGCCGCGAGTGGCCGAGATGCATTGTAGTTTACTATAAGAAATATAGTTGCTACTGTGTACAGAGAGATCCTGAAAAAGAATCTACGCCCCAATGCGGAGGAGTTGGGAATTTTGAGTTCCTTTCGCTTGTAACAGGATAACAACCGGTAGCACACGGCTTATTGTATGCGTGAGTGGCTCTTATACAATTGCTTGAAGGTTCTGGGAATACCGGAACAGTTCTCAGACTGTAATCCAATCGAGCACCTGTGGGATTATTTAGACCGCAAAGTTCGAGAGATGCCGGTTTTGAACAAGTATGAATTGGAAGGTCATCTACAAGAAAAATGGGCGAAGATACCGGTACAGTATCCAGAGCAGTTGGTTTTTTCCATGCCATGAAAGCTTAGAATCGTTGTGAAGGCCAATATACCAAATATTAAGTTCCCACTTACTGTTCTAGACGGAAGAATTTTTCCGTGATTTGGAATTGTGCGAATCGTTATTTCATATGGTAGTTTTTAAAATTGTTCTTAAAATTTCTTTGTAATATATATTTTTATTTATTTATTTTTATATATATATATATATATATATATATATATATATATATAAACTCGGCCATTTTGGTCTCGCAAGGGGCTATGCCCCTTGACCCCTCTTGTTTTCATTTCTGTTTCTTTCTCTTCTATACTTTGTATAAAATGATCGAAATTTACAACTTAATTCTTACTGGCATTAACACAAAAAGAAAAAAATAACATAATCACAAAAATCCTATCCCAACATTTAACTTTCATTATATAAAATTAAGATATTGTTTCGTTACATTTTTCGTTATATAATTCGTTACATAAAATTATGACATTTTTTCAATAATAACAAAAATCCCATAAAATATAAATTGGGACATATTTCGAATGGGGGGGGGGGTAGCCTAAGAATTACGTTGTAATTAATATATATATATATATAAATACATTTTTGTTTGTTTGTTTTCAAGTAGATTGCACCGCTAGTGGTTCGTTGATGTACAAAAATGAAGAAAATGCATTATTACTGTCGAATGGTAATAATGGGAGTAATAATAACGTGAAAGTCGGTAGCCGAAGTGGAGAGAATTCTCAGTCGCAACTAGCCGAAGGAGCGTCCGACATTGATTATCAGTCTGTGCCGGTATCTGCCGTTACGCCCGCTACCAGTAGTATTGCTGCCGTTGTTCCTAACACTAATTCTGCCGTATTGCCGTATCCGGACGAGTTGTCGGCAAAAATACTGCTTTCGTTCTCGGAATCAGCGGTACGATCGTCCTCCCGTTTATCTTCGACGTCCAGCAACGCAACCCTGCAGGACGATGCGATTTTCCAGCAACCTCCGCGCTCGGCGTCAAATCTGTTGGAAATCAACAATGACGGCGCTAGCAGCGACTCGCTAGACGAAAATAACAGTACTTCGCAATTTTCGGATTCCGGATATAAGAGTGATTCGATTGCGAGTAGTTTAGATTCGTTTACGAACGTTATCCTATCGGCGTCCTCCTCCTGTTCCGGTACCGAATCTCCGGTAAGCCTCGGTTTTCGTTTATCGCGTTCGTCTCCGCTAAAGCAACGCTCGCCGATACCTCCGTGCAATACCAACACCAGCACCGCCGCTACCAGTACTGACGTCGGTCGTTACCCGAATTTTCGCAGTTTATTCGACAGCATAGCGGATGATAAAACGTCGCCGAAGGAAGACGCGAACGACATCGAAGGTTCCGCTAGTGCGGATGATTCACCGTTGCTGGTCTCTTTGTTGACGAAGGACGGCTTCAACAACGTTCGCAATAAATCGTACGAAGGTTGCATCGTTTCATCGTCTACTTCGTCTGAAATCGATAAGTGTATTTTAACGCCGCTAGTCGATAACTTGTCTTGCGATAAACGTACAACCGGCATCGCGTCTAAACTGCCGGCAAACGGTATATCGTCGTCGACGCTGCGATATCCGGCCGAGGCGACAACGATAAGCGGCATAAGCGTCGACAATGTGACGGACACGTGCGGACGAGAATTCGCCTTTAACGTCGGAACGATCGAAATAATCGAGAGCATCGATTTGAACGACGCCGAGGTTATCAGTCTCACGAACGAAATGCAGCAAAAGCACTTGTCGGCCGCTGTTAGAAAGAACAATAACACTGCCGCTTCGTTAAATCTGTACAAACAATGTAATAACGGAGAAAATAGCTGCGCCACTGAGGTGAAAAAGTTCATTCTGCAGCACGGCGCCAGATCGAAATCGTTGATCGGTGGTACCGGCGACGATATCGTCGAGTGCATCGATTTGAACGATGCGGAGGTTATTAGTCTTACCAGCGATATGCAGCAGAAGCAGTCGCCGATTAGGAGTATCAATAAGATAGGTGGCGGCGCGATCACCAGCGCTCCCGGTTGCTTCCAGACCATCGAATCCACTATGTTTAAGCAGTTGTCCGGAGAAGAACGGGGAGCAGGCGCCGACGCGGACGTGAACAAATTCATTCTGGAGAATAGCTGCCGGTCGATATCGTCGCTGGAGGAGGCTGACGACCCGGAATCGGTAGTTCTCTACCGTAAGAATGCGGAAGGCGTTATGGAGAAGTACGTGATTTCTCCGCAACAAATTGAGTATTTAAGAGCGATAAACGAGCACTGTCGAAACCGCGTGAAAAACAACGATGACCAGCAGCACCGTTGTGCAAAACCGGAAAGCAGAATAACAGTGTCCGAACTGAAAGTGACGGACGGCGACGCGACCCAAACAGCGAACGATCCTCGTCCGCTTAACACTTGCATCATCGACTATAAGTGCAGTCCAAAGCATACCATCGATAACATTATATTCAATAAATTACCGTTCAGAAGAATCGATTCCGGCACTTTGCTAACGGACCGGCAGTGCGCCGACGACGACGATATATTGTTCGATATGCGAGCGAAACATCATACCGCGACTCCTACGGACAGTCTCATCAGCGGGGCCCAACACCAGCATCACCATCATCACCGCCAGCACCATCATCATCATCACCATCACCACAGTACCGATCACCTGTCGCATGAGAACATGTTGGAAGAATTGGACCGGGAGTTTCCTCCGAACAGTGAGAGTCCGTTGGACGACTACGATTCTCGATCGGCGAATGACGGCGATCTGTGCCGGACGTTGTACAGTAGTCAGTCGATAAAGGACGTCGACGAGAAGTGCATCATGATCGAGGAAGACAGCTGCGATCTGGACTTAATGATGGAAACTAGGGCGGCCGCGGCATCGATCACGCTGGGCGGACGGCAGAGCGCCGGTTCGGTAGTCGTCGAGGACGGTTTGGCCGCCGACGATAAGGACGTCTACGGCGCCTGCAACGACGATCATCTACTGTTGGATCATCACGGTAGACGTTCGTCGGACGACGACGATTTAGTCTTTCGGAACGACGACGAAAGTAGTTACCACGTGATGGATGATTGCGTCGCCGATCATCTGATAGACCACGAGTATTTATTTTTTCGGAACAGGCCGGAATCGCACGATCAACGATCGCCTGCTGCGCTGGTAGCCGATCACTTGTTTCGTAAACGTGGCAACAATGGCTGCGACAACGGCAAACGCATTAATAATAATCATAATAGCAGCGACGAGGACGACAATAACGATAACGTTAATGATACGAGTATTATTAGCGACATGATATCGCGAAGCAACGTTCTCATTTCGAGCGGAATCGCGGTCTCGCGCGAACAATTGCTGGACGACGATAAAGACGAGCCGGCGACCGGCACCGCCGCTACCGTAGTCATGCTCGGTTCCAGCTCCAGTTCGTCTTCTCCCGAATCCGAGTCGCCACGTTCCAGCGCTGCCACCGCAACAGTCGATTTGTTCGCAAACACGATTAACTCTCTAGATGAGAATGCTGTGTTTAATTTTAAGTTTAGTAATAGTAGTTCTCTCAATAATAATGACATCGCTAAATCGTCTTCGTCCTGCGGCTATTTGTCCGGCCCGTTCTCCGTTCTGTCTAGCAATAAACGGAAACCACTCGACGAGGTCTACATCGACAACTTCAAGCGGTTGAAAGGAACTGGTGTCTCCAGCTTCGAACTAGAAAACGAGATCAATCTGATCGAAGAGATCGTCCTCGATTGAGATGACAAAACGGCCAACTGCTACACATGAGCGCATCTACTATTCGAATGCGTATTTGTGTGCGCCCCGTTATCTCCTACAAGTAAGATTCCGCGTCTTTTTCCTTTCTCTAATTATCTCTCTCTCTCTCTCTCTCTCTCTCTCTCTCTCTCTCTCTTTATCTGTATATAATGTATGATGTACCCTGTTCCTTATAAAGTAAATATAATAAATAAACAAAAAAAAGAAAGAAAAAAACGAAATATAAAACCGCGCAGCTTTGATTATTCGGACTACTTAGCTTCAAAAAACCGAAATTTTCACCTCACGTAGTATCGGCGATAATTTTTCGTAATACCAAAGAAAAAAATTATAGTTCTCGGATAAAGTTAGATCTAATAAAATTGATAATATCGTTTAATATATTTTTTTTCTTTTTTTACTAAAAAAAGATAACGCTGTGATTCCTTTTCGCTAACGGCGGTGAATTCCTATAAAGCTTAAGAACAAGAATGCTCTCTGTAGCGCGTGACCTTTGTAAACTGGTTTTTGTATAATTGAAACTTTGCCGGTAAATTATCGCGATGTATTGCGTATTTAATAATAATATTACAACGCCGCTTATTTGTTTGAGATTATCGTTACATCAGTTAGCTCTTGATTCAATTTCGATAAACACGTTGTTTTTGCTGGTCCCGTTAAATTTTCTTTCTCGATTTTCTTTAGTGCGTTTTTGTTCAAAAATTAATGTTCGAGCCATAGTTTTTATCAAGTTCCACAGCTCCCTCCTTTAGAGAACCGAAATAAAAATTTTAATAAATAATAATGTTTAAAAGGCCGGAAAATTAATTTATTCACAATACAAATTTTCATGTTTCGTGAGTAGTCTTCTTTTGCTTGGTGAAGTTTTTCCACTGTCCTAACCGTCCATTTTGTTTTTTAATACGGTTAATCCCCCGCGTATTACTGCATAATCCATAAACAGTTTTGCTTATTGCTTCTCCTAAAATTAGGTTCTAGGTTCAGTTTTCATCATTCTTCCGTATTATTTTCTCGTTATTTTATTTCACCGTTTATATTTCCATTTGGATATAATTTTAAAAAAATGTATGTGTATATATATATATATATATATATATATATATAATTTCTCGGTGCATATACAATCAAATTTTATCAGAAAGTACTTTTTTTTTTCATTTTGTTATCGAATCGAAAGGTGAAAGTGATTTTTTAAACTTTAATTGAATTATATTTAATTCGCCCGCTCTCGAAATGGGAAAGATCTAGTCTAGTTCTTCATTGAAGGACTTTTTTTTTTTCTTCGGTTACATGATGTTCAGCGCATGCTAGCGGTTTGCTTAAATCAGTTTTAAAGTAAAAGACGTACATTTTCTTTTAGCAGTCTAATGATTGAAGTAAAATATACGTTCAAGATATTTAACAAAAATAATATAATGCAGTAGATCAATCTGATCTGAGATCATCGAGGATCCATCAGCAGTGTTTTCTGAGCTATTGAGAATAACCTGTTTTTTTAATTAAAAATTTAGAAGCTTAAAAAGGAAGAAATTAAAAAAGAAAAATTGTGCCACGAAAAATTATGAAAGAACTAATGAAACCAAAAATAACTGTTGCGCACTTAATTAAAATCGTGTATTTATGAGCTAAAAACCTGTTGTTTACAGGTGAGACTCTCCTTCATCGGCTGCCTGCTTTTCTAATAAGATAAAAAAAAAAAAAAATCTCTACGTTATTCTCAAAAGTGTATAAAAAAAGTGGCGGCGAAACAATTAATCATTCAAAACTATCCAATTTTGCACCGATCTGATTTGTATCGCGAACTCTTTTTAATATGGGATTGCATTAATGGTACGATGTGCCAGTATGTTAATAATTACCAACCGGAGTAATTAATTTCGAATTAACATTCCCATTACGTGCAGAACGTGATAAGAACTTCATCATTACGACTAATATTGGAAAATATGTGAATAAGTATTAATATTAGTCGCGAGTGCGAAAATTTCTTGTGATTCCCCAACTGGGCATGGAAAATTCGAATTCTGTTCATTAGTTAAAAATAGTGGGCGCTAATCTTTCCTAACTGAAATTATTTTTAACCGATATATTATTAAGGGCGGATGGTGTTTGAATTTTTGCTTTTATCTCCTTCTCGCGAGCAAAATAATCCTACAAGCTTCTTATGACTTTCAATAAATGTTAATCAAAATTTAAAAAAGAATTTTATTTTTTTTTTAATTTTTGAAAATTGTGCGTTCTTATACTTAGTTTTATTCGGTTTATCTATGCAGTTATTTCTCTAAGAGGAAGCTTACATTTTGTTAAAAGCTTCGATTTCAAATATTTCTTGTGCTGCGTGTAATCTTTTTTTTTTCCTACACCCACCTTCGAGTTGTTTCATTTTTCGTTTTTCATTACCAGCTCGCTTCGAATTCGTTAATTCGCTTCCTCTTTTTTATTTTTCCATTCATATATTTCACATTCGTTGGTGTTTCCCACTTCATCGTGTTTTTCTTTATCCCGACTTTTCCTGTTTCCGTTACTTCTTTCTAAGTTTCGGTTTCGTTGTGCTTTCATATATGTCCGCAATATTTCTAACTCTGTAAGGAGCACATCTGTTTCAGGATTTGTTGTTGTTTTTGACATTCATCATTACTTTCCCCATTCTTTGTAGACAACAACCTTTTTAAATAAAGATAGGTCCCATTGCGTTCGGTTTTGCTACTAATCTCATAATTTCGCTATAATTAATAAGATTGCTTAAAATTTTTTTTACCTTTAGGTTTAGAAGAAAATTGAAATAGATCGCAGGCGAAATGCGCTTAACTGTAATTGAATTCCTCTCGTTTTTATTAAAATTTCATACCATAAATAAACCAGTAAATAACTACAAACTATTTGTTAAAATAGGTTTGTTTTTTTAATAATCGTAACATGATGCGCGGTTATATGTATCTATATTCTTGATACTTGATGATTAGTATATGTTGTAAGTGGCTGTTAAAATTATCTGAAGACGCGTATCTTATCTTTTGCCTTCAATAATTCATGATGAGAAATCTGCAATTAATTTTTGGTAGAACTTATATTCACTTTAACTTTTGAACGTTGAGGATCCTCTTCCGAATAATATGATCTTAATTTTTCTGATAATTTAAACTTTCAAATATTTAAAGAAACATAAAATTTTCACGTATAGTCTAAAGATTGCAAAACGTGTTTTTAACTTGCCCCCCCCCCCCATTTATATATACATACAAATAAAAAAAAATTTATATTGTAACAAATTTTTTCACTTAAAATTCTTAGTTCTGTGATTTCTTCTTTCGTGTATACATTTATTTTAAATATGAACAGGGTAGAACTAAAATCAAATTCCTATAATAGGGAAAATGTCACTTCGGAGTTTTCAGTTTAGTTATAGATACACAATGAAAAAGAGTGTTTTGCAAACTGCGATAATTAATTTGTTAACAATCCGCTTTTGATTTTTTTTTAATATTTATATATTTTTATATATATATATATGTGTGTGTAAATATATGTTATAATTTTCAGAATAGAAAATTATTTAAAATTGTGAAGTACAGTTAAAAGCTGCAATATAAATAGAGCGAATAAAAACAATTTTTACATTAAAAGTTACTAACATCTAGTTAAAACCTATTATTCTTCATAAATTGTAATTCTCGCGGATTTATTGTTATACTTTTGTTATGTAGTGGTGATACATATATTTAAATTGCTCTGATGTGTGCTCAGATATAGTTAAAACACGTTTGTTTACACTTTTTTACCAGTGAGAACTCCCCGGCCATTTAGGACTGTTTTAAAATTTGTGAAATAATTGTTTTAAAAAGACCTTGTATTATTCTACTAAAGTGTCATTTTATTTCTGAGAATTTTAATTTGTAGGTATAATTAGTTTTTTTTTTTAATAGAAATGCCTGATATTAATCTATGTGTTACACGCGTTAATAAACCTAGAGTGCCGAGAAATCATTTGAAGGCAAAGAAACAAATGTGCTTAACTGATGAACCAAAAGTCATTTCGAAAACGAGTTGAGAAATAACTGAATGTTTTTTTCTGTGATAGAGTGCCTAACGGTAATTTAAACATCTAAAGTGTCGTTATTTTGTGTTTAAGAACATCATAATTATAAAGAAATAATTGAGTATTTTTGTTTTCAAATTCTCTCACATAACTGAACTTATGAGTTAATGCAGTAGAAATGCCCATTTTGTTGTTAAAATGCTTACGAAAACCGATTTGTTTTTTCTTATATATATATATATATATATATATATATATATATATTTATGTATACATAATTCGAAAAATGTTCAATATTAATAATATTTAGTTTATACTCATTTATTTCGAATATTTGCCTAAGCTATATTATTAAACCGTATTTTTTATTTCGTGAAAACCATATATAGTATTGTATACTGTTTATTTTTAGTTTCGCGCGATGTATTTTGTAAGTTGCAACGGCTTGTTTAGCGATTTTTCAGTATAGAGTGTAATATTTTTTAAGGAAAAAAGTACAAATAAATTTTAAAACCATCTCGTAAGAAGTAAGAAAAAAAATGTGTCACTATTATGTTGTTTACTTTACTCATGATTATTATACATAATATTAAAATATAATTTTTATTATTAATACTTGTTTATTTTCTTTTTTTATAATTTTATTTTACCATAAAAATTAACGAGCTTTTAAGTGAAATATATTTGTAATGTTCATTTTTTTAGTCAAAAAAAAAATGAAAAAAAAAAGAATTTTTATTTAATAATTTTATTTTTATTAACGTTCAATTTTATTTTTTTTTTTTATTATTTCATATATACGTGCGCCCGATTCAGTAGCAAATCGTAAAATGTAACATAACGTTTTTTTTTTTTGTTTTTTTTTTACTTTCCGTTTTTCTTCTCTTTTTGCTTTTAAGCTTTTTCCGAATTTAATTTATTAACCCGGCTTTGATTTTTCTTCTTTTTCTTTCTTGTCCTTTTTAATTACTATGCAAAAATAACGACAGTTGTCGTAGCATCTTCTTTATCGAAACAGCCATTTTGTTGAAAAGAATTATTCGGAACTTGTAAAATAGAGATAGCCTGGTCTACCTAATCATATCGAGTAAATTTATATTTTTTTACGGAATAATCTTATTGCGTACTAATTAATGTTTGAGTTACTCGTTAAAGTATATAATTTATGTGTTTCAGAATATTGTAATAATAGATATGTACCGTTTCTAATGCGTTTTGAATTAATTCAAATTCTATGAAATTTGTTAAGAATAAAGTGTACGGCATTAGAATTATATTTTATTCCAGTGTAGTTGAGATACAACAAAATAATGAGGGATTCAATTTTCAGTTGGCCAATGCGAGCAGTGTGGAGGAATAACGTTCAGTGTTATATCTCAGTAACTATAATTTACTTTACTATGCCACGAGTGTATTTTCATGTGAAATGATTTCGATAAAACTAATTTTATTATTCGGTTTTAATATTGAAAAAATGTAATTATTATGCCAAGCGGGGCAGATCACATTGTCGTGTCGTTTGCTTTTTCTTATTTTTGCTTTCTCTTTCTTACGTTGTAATTAATTTATTATTAATCGAAATTGGAACTGCGACGTACTCGGTTTTAATTTTTGCGATATTTAGAACGCTGCCGGAACAGTTTGGCAAAAGTGTCATACTTCGACACGGATAAGTCAAAGTTTCGCCACATACCTTTTTTTAATGTTAAAAGAAAAATACAACTCTAGGCAATTCCGTAAATTAATACCTGAAATAATAAGGTGATGCAGTGAGTTTCTAAGTTGTGCAGCAAAAACAAGAAGAAATAAATGTTGCGATAAATATTTGCGTAGCGCAAACAATTTTTGGCGACGTGGATTGGTACAAAATAAATTAATCCATCAGACATTCCCATTGTGCAAGTTTTTCCTGTGAAGGAAGAAAATTTGCTGTCAATAAATTTTGATCATACACGTACTTTCATCTCTTTTTTTTTTTCTTTAAAATATTCTTTAATGTAACGCTTACAATTTTTTACTTACATTTACCGATTTTGAATCTGGTTTTCGTTATTTTCGAGACTGCTTGCGCCAGCAGTTAATGTTTTTTTTCGCATTGTCTTATTATTTTTCTCGTTCCCTGCACAAAACCTTTAAAACTGGTACACACACGTTACAGAAAATATGTCAGGAGATGGTAGAAGCGATAAGCAACCAGAGCACAATTTTTTGAAATAAATTACTTATAAAAAAAGTTTTTATCATTTTCCATCAGCATATTTATATTTTCATATTTTAAGAATAGTTGCTCTTTATTATGTTTCAAGAACATCAAGGGTTTAAGATATGCACAAACTAACATCTGAATGGTGTTTATTTGATTAGACGGTAGATTTTGATATTCGTATTTTCTGGATATTACATGAAATTCTGGATGGCACGTGGCAAGAAAGGTTTTAAAATTGTTCATTTTGTCAGTTAAATTATTTCGCTATTTTATTCTTTGCTACTTAACCAGTATTCCTCTCTCCCGAGCGGGGGGCGATTAATCGAAGTTATTATACCGGGAATGCCTGGTAGCTAAGATGAAAACTAATATTTGTCCATTTTTTTTCAATATAGGTATTTTTATGAAGTAACTGCGTCAGCAGTCGTTGAATCGAAGTCTATTTATGCGATACAGATAATGTGTAGTATTATGTGTTTTACTCATCTGGAGATAGTTCATTTGTCTAATATTGCCTGTGATGCTGAGTAAGTGATGGCCGTCATACATCTCACTATTATGGTCGCGCCTTATTCGAAAGTGACGTCTTCAGCGTTAATGCATTTTATTTCGTTGTCCGAATAAATCAGCAGAACAGCTAGTAGACCTCTATATATACATATATATATATATATATATGTATATATAACGGCCACTTTGGCCTCGCAAGGGGCTATGCCCCTTGACCCCTCCTGCTTTCATTCCTGTCTCTTTCTCTTCTATACTTTGTATAAAATGATCAAAATTTACAACGTAATTCTTACTGGCATCAACACACACGAAAAATAACATAACCACAAAAATCCTATTCTAACATTTACCTTCCGTTATATAAAGTTAAGACATTTTTTCGTTACATTTTTCGTTACACATTTCATTACATAAAATTGTGACATTTTTTAAATAACAATAACAAAAATCCTACAAAATATAACAAACGTTACATAAAATTGGGACATTTTTCTAGGACATTTAGCGTTACATAAAATTGGGACATTTTTTTTGGGACATTTAGCGTTACATAAAATTGGGACATTTTTTCGAATGGGGGGTAGCCTAAGAATTACGTTGTAATTAATATATATATATATATGTATATGTGTGTGTATATAGTATTATCTGCTCATCCGGCGTTATCTGAAGTGTTTTTGGAAAAAGTTTTGCTCGAAAATGTCCGTGCTGACAGTACCGAAAAGAAAAAATCTTTTCCGATGCATCAATTCAGATTTCGTTACCAGTATAAAAGATCGTTGGACGAGTTCATCGAATAGTGTCTCAATCGTTGAGGAACTTTTGTGTAAAAAGAAGAAGTTTGTTCAGCCGTCTCTCCGGATGTCGTACAGAGGCGTTCGACAAAAAATGCCTTCACAAAGAACTGTTTTACAAAATCGCAAAAAAATATTGCTAGAAAAGTCAACCAGTAAGCGATACCACCGGTAGGATGGCGATTGTTCTGTTTACTCTTAAAGTCGAAACTGAAACTCTGCCGGAAAGTATTTTCGTATCTTCTCATCTTCCAGATGACTGGTATAAAGCTACGAGATTTTTCCGTATAATGTTGCGTGTAGAGGATATAATACCGATGAATTTGATTGTTTCTCATCTTTAATGCTGCGACAAATGAGTATTTGCGATTTGGAGCAGTGATCAGAAAAACACTGCTCTCCGGCAATTGCTCCGACTACCGCTTCGGTGGCAACTGCTCCAGAGCAGTGAGTGGAAAAACAGCGTTGTCTTTTCTGTTAAATGTTTCACCATCTCTACTCATCCAGACGCACTACATACGCGTAACACATCGAAAGACATAACCAGACGAAATTGTTCTGTCACACAATTAACTTCGTAATTACATTTTATTTTATTTTCCGAAAATTAAAATGAATGATATATGAACGATTTGGAATTTATCGCATAACAGTAACGTGTCCACGTTATTTTTACGCGTAAGTGCTATTGTTTTTTGTTTGTTTTTTTTTTCACTCGTTGCTATTACAAATCGAACAATGTCTATCTAAAAAAAAAAAAAATCAAATTTCTAATATTAAATAATTGAATATCCTAAAAGATTTTGTTTCAGTTTTATTTTAAATTCTTAAAAGTTACCTATCATTAAGCAAGACGCATATGTAAATATTGGAAAGAGTCAGTTTTTAACTTTTGCATTAAAATGCGTTATATGATTTAGATTTATTTCTGTTTCTTAAAATCCGATAGATACCGTTTTAAAAATATTTATATCGTTTTAATGTCATTGTAAAACATAGTTTCTTCTAATAAAAATTCTGGGGCGCAATTAAGCGATTAAATAAATTTTTTAATTTTTACGCAGTCGTGAATTTAATAAATCTTTAGTGTAACAATATTTTTAATTATGTAAAAAAATATTAATCTTTATTACCTATTAAAAGTTTCGTACATCAATTGTTTGAGTAAAAACAATAATTTTGTTTCGAAGCAACTGCTCCAGCGGAGCAGCAAAAAATCGCTGCTCATTTCGATGAATTGCTCCGGGCGGAGCTACTACGGCAAATCTGTTGCCAGGCACATCTCTAGTTACGGGCATTACAATCCGACTGCTGGTCAAGGAAGATGGAAGCAAACAAACCTAGACGAATTAATGTTTATTTTTTATACGATATCGTATATATAGTTCCCCTGATTGTATAATACTCGCAGCGTATGTACACGGATTTTTAATTCATGGTGACTTTCGGAGATTTAAATTATTCGTTCGAAAAATGTATATGTTGCGGATGGAGGTAGAAATTTAAAGGGCAAAGCGCCCGTGAAACTTTGTAAATTAACGAATTAATCGTTTCGGTTTTCGATATTATTGTTATTAACTTTTTTTCGATACGAAATAGTTATGCTCACGTCTTCATCGCATTAAAAAAAAAAAAAAACTAGAAAAAACTCTCCTACACGTTTATTTAGTGAGGAATTTTGTAAATTTTTGTACATTACAAAAAAAAAGAAGAAGGAATCGTCATTTCAAGCTGAACAAATTTACCGTAATAACCGCGAAAATTTTAAACTGAAACTACGTATTTATATATAAATATATATATATATATATATATATATATATATTTATATATATATATATATGTATACATATATACAAGGGCGTTTCCAGCCGATAAGTAGGGCCCCGCAAGATGATAAAAAGAGAATATGAATTATAGGAATAATAAAATTTATAATTTGTGAAAATTTAATAATTTATTAAACAAGAATAAAATCTTAATTAAGAGACATCATTTTCGTGGGTTTCTGGCAAATTGTTCTACTACTATATTATAAAAGTCAAATTGTCCATGATTACCCGCCTATGAATACCCATCATGGCCAGTTGATTAAAAAGTTCCGAAGTTCCAAGGGCCGCCTTGGCGACGCCCATGTATATACAATATTAAACCGATCTTTTCTCAGTATTTCGTTCAAAAGTTTAACACTTAAATTCCGGAAAGTTCTCGTATTTTCAGTTCGCAAGATTTTCAAATCAGTTTTTTTCCAATTACTGTTTCCAACGTAGAAGTTGAATGTAAGTTGGTTTCCGCGCGAGCAAGTTGCAACGTTAAATAATTTTATTATAACTCTTCTTTAAATATATGTTAGGATTGCATCATCTGTGGGAATTTTAATTCGTTCAAATTTCTACTTCTGTAATTAAAAACGGTGTCAAACTAATAATGCGAAAAATAGTTGTTCTTTTTCTTTTTTTTTCATCCTTAAAGCGTTCCGAATTTAGATAATAAACATTTTTACCTGTTTGACACCACCTTAATCATTGAACGACAAAGTTTAATTTAAAAAACGATTTTTTTGGAAAAGAACGTTTTATCGCGTTTAACTAAAAAAGAATCGTATTTATTCCCCTTCATCTAACCGTAAAAAGTTTTCTCGAGAACAACGGTTGATTTCAATTCCTACAGATGGCGCTTTTGATATAATATTTACAGAAGAGTAGTTTTTAATGGTTCCGAATAAGTTTTTGCAATTATAAATTAATACAGAAACAAAGGCGCACTCAGGATTTTTTTTTTTTTTGTCGGGGTTAGAATTTAGAAGATGAGTTAAGGGGGGGGGGAGGTACTCGGTACTTCGACTAAGTACCTATCTATTTCCGTGGTTTGTAAATTAAAATAAAAAAAAATACAAAATTAACGAATATTATTTTTTTTTAAATTACAAAACAGACGAATTTTATTTAAAAAAAAAAATAATGATAGAAACGTAACATTATGTTTGTAATAAGCACAAATTAGGTAAGTATACGAATTTTATTTTAAAAAAGTTAGCTAAAAGTATATAACATTATACTTGTAATATAAGTAAAAAGTAAATATGTATGTTTTAAAAAAAAAAATTAAGTAAAACAAAACATTACAAAACGAAATTAAGATTTCAAAGATTTTGGGGGGGGGCAATGGCCCCGTGGCACCCCCCTTGAGTACGCCAATGTACAGAAATATACCGTATATGGCAACCGCAAAGAGACACTGGATAATTATTGGACTACCGGAATGGACGAAATTGAAACTCATAGGATTTTACCATTAATTAATAGATAACGAGTGTAGGGGGGGGGGAGTTGAAAGTCACTCGAGAAATGCGTAAGTCTATGTAAAAATAATAATGCCTATTTATCGAAGGGGATTATTAAAATAGGGAAGATTATCAGGCGAGTTTATTAGTTTATGTAAAATGAGAATTGAGCCAGAATAGGAGAATGTCGTTAATTAGAATGATAGAAATGAGTAATTTCACGAAAGAGTGGATGATAAGCGTTTTGAAAAAAAAAAAAAAGACGAGATAACAAGAGTCCGGCAAAAAATAATATTCGGCTTTTTTCCATGAAGAATGCGCTGTAAATAATTCTTTTTCTTTTTTTCCGAATAAGAATGGAACTTATTCTTTTTAAATTCATTTTTTTATTTAAAATCGGAGTACTCGAATTAGGGAAGTAGTGAATTTAGCAATTAAAATTTGTTTTTCACGATTGATTTTTAGTCATCCGATAAAAGATAATTGAATTCCGGAATATTTCGTCGCTTTCGGTGTATGTAGTTTACGAAATAAATTTCGCGTCAATAACTAACTTTTTCCTGCGTGTTACATCAATAATTATCTTAAAAATCGAATTTCCGTGTAATTTTATTTCCTTCTCAGATGTACGTAAATTTCCACCCATTTTATTTTAGTCACCGGAGGTTGTGTTAATTGTATTAAGAGAAAACAAAAACCGCTTACCTAAGAAAAACATTGAATATGTCTTGAAAAATTTGTTTGTGAACTTGAAACCGCGAGATATTTCAAATTTTGAAAAACGAAGGGGCGAGGATAAAACTTGCAAAAATGTACCCTCTTCCTTGAACACCTCTACGTATCATTAAAATGTTTTGAGATTTCGCTCTTTAACCAAAAATAACCCGTTTTGTTCACCGGCAGCGATGAATGTTATTCAAAGTCAGACTCGGTGCGATTGAATGCCCCGCAATTTATTCTCTCGAGTGAAATTTTTTGTTTTAAAATTAACACGTAAAACTCTTAAGCGTCGTGAAGTGGGTCAATATTGAGTATAAAATTGTACTGCGGAAATTGGGCTCGCGTAATAATCAATAAAATAGGTTTATAGTTCAAGTAATTTTCAATTGTTCACATCTAATCGTACAACAAAGATCTGATTTTCTTTTTCAGTTCTTGGACCAGTGTTGACAAACGCAAAAAAAACCTAGTCTCTTTTGAATAGCGATGAGTATTGGTCAATTCTGATACTAAGTTGTCTCGTTAAGATAAGAAAGGAATCATAGCTAAACAAAAATTAGCTGACAAAATAAGAATATAGAGATGACACGCAAATTTTAAAATTGAAGCGGCGATGAACGCGAGTGACTTAAACTTACCGTGCGGAAATGTTATACATTTATGGTTATGTTTGTCTGCAACATTTATTGTTTTATTTTGAATATTACGTACTTTCCATTATTTTCCATTAGTCGGCATCCTTCCTACATCGATTTAATAGTGGCCAAACGGTTTATTGTCAGGCTAAGAGAAAAAAGAAAAAATGTAAATCCGAATAAAGTGAAACCCTTAAAGTGGTGCGATCTAGTACATTAGGAACAAAATTTGAACGTTACACAAACTGATGTCTCCATCGTGATTTTTTTTTGTTTTATTTTTTGTGCTCGTCAACTGCGGATCTGGGCAAAGTGAAATTTTTTGGAAGTTGTGCGGCAGCGGGATTAACACTACAACATAGCTGGAATCGTACTTTAATTAAAGTCTCGGTATATTAAATTCAAGTTGCAACAATTACAAAAGCTGCATTAAATATTTCCGATGTTCTGAATATATCGCTTATGGGAAACGATTGATTGGGTGAAGTTTTTCAATTGTTGAAATTTGAGTTTGACGTATCTCGAGACTACAATTAAGGTATGAACAGGGCCGTATCCGAGGGGGATTTTCCGCCCCGCCCCCCGAAATGTCTACGAAATAATAACTGCTTGAATTAAATGAACTGAAATTCAGAATAAATGTATTTCATGATAACACACATATATATATATATATATATATATGTATATTTATAAAAATATTTCCGTAACCCCCTCCGAAATTTTGATCTAGATACGGCCCTGGGTATGAATGTTGTTTAAGAATACTCCGAATATCCTTATTTATGTCACTCTGAAGTGTGTATTGCCCCTTAAATAATCAATCTTTTGTGCTTTTTAGCGAAACTTTTATTGAAAAATTTGAAGTCGATATTTTTTCCCCTCCCTCGTTAAAAAGCTATTTTCTTTGCATCTTTTTTAATTGTTTTCTTCAAATGCACAAATGTTTTTGACGAACTACGATAGTTCAATATTCTCTCCGTATTTTGCTTTTTGAAAATTCGTAATTTTTTATAGTATCAAGTATAATACCACCACTTTTACATTAGTATGTGAAATTCCGAAATATTTTTAATTCGGACGGGATGATTTTGAAGGATAAAGGAATTAATAGTTAAAGAAACAAAAAAAGGAACCTATGGAATTTATTGCAAAGTCTATGAAAAATTTATTCAAAAAACTATCAGAAGAAAGAATGTGATTTTAGGTTTTTTTTTCCTTTTTTTTTTGAAGTTGTTTGGTTCTTTCTTGGTCTGATAAAAAAATTTCGAATAACTTGTAACCGTGAAAAAAAAAAGAAGAAACGTTTACGTTAAAAAAAGTGCATTGAGAGAAATGAATTTTATTATTGCGTGTAAAATTTTGGCAGCTGCAATTCCTTCTTGAAATTTTAGCAACTCTCCGGGGATTTTGTAAAACGTTTTTCAATTTTTACGATGTAGCATAATAGTGGGATCTGTTTATGAAAACTCAATTTCCGTAGACTACCTAATAATTCTTGGCGAGATGAGGCCGCCTGTATAAATATCTCTCACCTGCTATCCCAGTCTGCTGCCTTATGGTAAGGGTTTTTCCTATCCAAAGTCTAGACAACCCTGACAGAAAACAAACCTAAATCTAGAAGCGTCTGTCTCCTATGGAACGGCTATCTAGTCAGCGTCTGTTTTCCGTGTTAGGAGCGGCTGTCGCAAATCGTGAACAGGAACTACCGCGAAAACTAATTCTCGTGAAAACCCGATGAAAAACAATATAAACGGAATAACTTTGTCATGTGATCCGATTGGCGATCGGCGCTGTGGCTCCGGAGTTGTGTAATGGACGACCGGCCGTAGAAGGGGAACCAGCTCTTCCAACTGATTGTAATGCGGATAGAAACAAACGCATACAGAACAAAACAATTAAAATTAAAATGGCTACATGGAATGTTCTCGTGGCCTCTAAACAAAACAGGAAAATTTAACATATTAGAGAACATCGCGGTAGATATGGCGCGATAGTAGGAGTAGCGGAAACACACTGGAGAGAAAGTGGACATTTCGAGTCATCAAACGGAAATTTAGTAGTATGTTCGGACAATCGAAACGAGTCAAAAAACGGAGCAGCAATAATAATCAATAAACATTTAAAAGATGCAGTGGAAGAATTTAATTACAGATCGAATAATCGCTGTCAAACTAAAAGCTAAACCCCAGTAATCGTAAATCTTATAACAACGCAACATTCAAATGAGGAAGTAGAAGAATTATATATAACGAATTAGATGAAACAATACAGTGTGCATTCCAAACAGAGAAATCCCCTGGTGCCAATGGGTGATTTCAATGCCGAGATAGGGACAACAGAAAATGATGACCACCTACGAGAAGTGGTGGGACGATATGGCTTGAGTGAAAGAAATAAAAGAGGAGAAATGCTCATCGAGTTCTGTGCACGAAATGAGAAGTGGTGCGACAATATGGCTCGAGTGAAAGAAATAAAAGAGGAGAAATGTTCATCGAGTTCTGTGCACGACATAACTTATAGCAAACTCTAATTACAAGCATCATAAGAACGCAAGCTGTACACTTGGACTTTACCTGATGGACTAACGAGGAACCAGATCGACTATATTCTTATGAAAAAAAGGATGGAAAACATCGATAAAAGATATAAAAACATATCCGGGTATGGATTGTGAGAGCGATCACAATGCACTTGTCAGTGAATAATGCTTTGAATTGTAGAGGAGAAGAAAATAACCGAAAAAGGCTATTTAGAGCAGTAAAATACAATAATGAATAAGTGAGACAAACAACAAATGAACTCCAAGATCTTAAGAATGGTAAGACACAGAACACATGTCTGATAATGAAATGTGGGATACAATAAAACATGTAATTCCCGGATACATTGAAATCTCTCACTGAAAAGCAGAGAAGTACCGAAGAAATCATGGATATCCTAATGTGGAATCTAATTAATGATAGAAAGAAAGTAAAAAACAGAAAGGAATGAAATGACAAGCACAAATCCGGAGAATTAACTGCAGCAATAAATAGATTAGTAAAACGGGATAAAAATAATTACTTAACTGAAATATGCAAAGAAATTGAACAACATTCATTGAATAACGAACCAAGAGGGATTTATAGATGAAAGTGGAAGAAGCTGACGAATACATTTAAAACAAAACTTTTTACATTAGAAGACAATAGAGGCACCGAATTAACCAGAAAATTGAAAAGTGCATAATAAACAAAGCAACACAAGGATGGGAAGGCGGAATTTCCATAGGAGGAAGAGAAATACTCAATCTGAGATTTTTGCTGATGATCTGACACTTATTGCGAAATCGGAAGAGGAAATGAATCAACTACCGAACAAAATCGAAGATACTAGCAACAAAGTGGGACTAAAGCTGAACAGGTCAAAAGGCTGTCTTTTAATAGTAGTTAACAAAGAGACGAGGCAACTCTATATCACAAGTAGGAAACCTAATTAAATACATCCCGATAAGAGAGGAGTGAGATTTATCTCTGGGAGCATGCATAACACAAATCAAGGCGGCTCTGATCGAGAAATTAAAAGGATAGATTTGGCAAGCGGGGCAATGGGCAAATTAATTAAGATACGGAGAGATCATAAGATAATGAAATGTATCAAAACAAGACTGCTAAAAACACTAGGGTGTTTTCGATTCTGTCGTATGGATCGGAAACTATAATATCGGAAAGGAAACTGGAGGCGTTCGAAATGAAGTGCTATCGAACGCTACTACGGTCATGGACGGCGCATAGAACCAACAAGTTCATTTCGGAAGAACTGTGTATTAATAAAAAGGAGGGCTACTACCTACAATTTGAAGAAAGAAAAAAAGAAACATTATCATTTTTCGATGGTCAATTCGGGGGCCAATAAGATGGAAAAATTACCTATTCAGGGTGTGAAAGAAAACGAGGTAGTAGACTTATGTCGATCAAATAGTAAAACTAACTGGCCTGCAGACATGTGAACTGATTCGGGAAAATAGAGGATCGACGGCAGTGGCGTTTCATTGTTCAAAAAGCAGGTCTATCGGACTACGATATAGAAGAAGAAAATAATAATATTCGCGTCAACTCGGCCTTTTTGAGCGACACACTTAATTAAGGCTGGCAACGATTCTTTTAGCTGTGGAAATATTGTTCGAGCAGCATAATTTCCTCAAACGTCGTATTTTAGAACATCTTCAACACCAAAATCGAATTTTAACCGATGTCTATTTATATAAATATTTTAGAACATTTTCAATTTTCTAAAGCAGTTAAATTTTTCACCGATCGCAAATAAATCGGTCTGAGTATGCCGGAGTCTTCACGTACATCTATTTACATATATGGGGCTCTACGCTCGAATAATGTGGTATGGATTTTGTGCAAAAAATTTCGCTGTTCAGGATTAAACGATTACGATCATTCCATGTGTAATAGCGATGTTTACGGTTAAATACGATTCATTTCGCGGTATATAATTAATCGCCGGAAAGAGCAAAGGAAAAAACACGCGTTATGGAAAATTCCTTCTTATCACCGATATCTGCAAGTGCGAGCAATTTGTCAAAATTCTGCGACCGATGTGTTGCATTACCACCGGTGGCCGGCGATAAAAGTTTCGAGCGTATTTCTTGAGGAACCGAGAGGGAGAAAGTTGATTAGCATTAAGAGTGCTCTTCCAGTGTTGCGCGCCGATTAAAAAAAGCTAATGAGATGAAACAGAACTTGCGAGCATGTTATATACCGGGGGGGCCAGCTTGTTGAAGATGAAACGTCCCGCAAGACAGTTATCTGGTTATTAATAGACCGCTTCGGACCAGAGTCGACATAGCGCAGTTTTGAGGTTTTCTGTTATTGCCGAAGAAATATGTAGTTACTTTATTACCGAGCCGAGTATTTACAAACGATATTCTCGCCCCCTTCTCCCCGCGGCAGGCAAATGCCGGTCGCGCGGGGCTGTCGGAGCCTCTACAGGAAACCATTTACTCGCTGCTAGCCAAGAGGACGTCGCTACTTAAGCAGATGAATGGCGCATTAGAGTGCAGCAGAACTATCCTCGGTACTTTATTGTTGCGCTATTTCTTAGCCGAACTGTTGAACCGAGCCTATCGCCTTCGTCGTCCGCGTTATTATTGCAAGTCCTGCTGCCGTCGCTCCGTTATCTTTCTAACCAACGACATTATTACAAAATTCATATTAGCGACTTTTAATGTTGCCCTGCCACCATCCATCCGCACAGAAGAAACCCTTTCCGATTGCGCGCTGCTGCTTAATGATGGCGCCAGCCGCCGCTGTCGTCTTACTAGTGTGTGCGTACTCAAGGTGCCTGCTGGAAGTTTATACACTTGAGAAGGCTTCCTGTTCGCGTACAGAGACGCTGCTGCAGCAAAAGCTCGACTTATATTTTATCCGCAGAGCCGACTTTTATTGCCCCCCGCAACAGTAGATAACTTCGCAACGAGATCTACACCATTAGCCGACGCTCGGCTTAAATATTTATTTTATAAAATATCGCGTATAAAATGTGTTTTCCGTTTTCGAGCGTTTTCAGTTTTTTCTCTGATGCAATTGCGCGATTTTGGGGAGGGGACGCAATCTTAGGCCGGAATTTTCGGAAAATAAACGACGATAATTTTTTATTGTACATTTTTAGAAAATTTTATAGATTTGACCGGTTTTTTTGTGTTTTTTTTCGCTTTTCTTTTACTTTTCAGACTAAGCAACAAATCGGGAAGTTTCAATAGAGAGCTCATTCATCATCATTAACTACTGGATGATAATAACGGAGAGCTCATTTATTTTAATTTAGTTATTTTTAAATTTTTTGAGAGGGGACTTTTGTCAGTAATTATAACCCAACGACAACCGGATAAAATAAGTTTCAGAGTTAAATAAACGATAGAGATTATTCCCATTCGTCTCTTTTAATAACAGCGGATGTCGTCTCGGCAATAAATAAACTACCGATTCTCGTAAAACTGTGTTATTCGTCCGGCCACGAATTCGGTCAAATGCTCTATTAATTAAAAAACACATTTTAGTTATTTTCTTAAAACTACTTCGATGCAACACGCATATTTCTGCAAAGGCCAGTTTATTGCCATGCAAAAAAAAGCAAAAAAAAAGCAAAAAAAAGCAAAAAAAAGCAAAAAAAAAGCAAAAAAAAGCAAAAACAAACTTTTTCGATAGTCCATGTTTTTGTTAAAAGCATTACGGATTACAGACGACTAAAATATAAACACAGGCGCGCGCATTGAGACTCGAATATAAGTTTTTATCGTTCGTTCCGGTCAAATGTTGTGTGTCATCGTATTTCGCTCAATTCCGTTTTACTAACCGCGTTATTATGCCGTTGTACGCCGTTTTGGCGGTCATTCCGACGCGGTGGAATTGTCTCATCATCGTGATCAACATAAACCAGCCGCGAATATGACAACTACAGGCTTCCGATGCAATACCGTTATCAGTTTCGACCGCAAAGCTACCAGCTCTAATCCAGTGCACCCGTGAGAGTCTTTACATTATCTTCTTCTACGATTAAACAACAATCAAACCGCACGAAACACCAAACGCATACATATAACCTGATCGATCGATACTCCTCGAATTACTATAGTAATGTGTGTAATCCTTAACGAACAGAGGAATACACTAATAATAACGTTACCACCCCGTCCTAACAAGCAACATTCACAAATAATTCCGCTTCGTGATTTTAATCTAGAGGCCCGCGCACACTACCGACGATTATAAGCAATAATCTCGATAATGCGAAAACTATTAGTGTCATCCGAACCTAAAATTTCTCCGCTAATAGCATCATCTGCAAGAAACCCGGGCTTCCAAGGTGCAATATAGCACGCACGGCGAGGTTGCGGTATTAGTGCACATTTGCCTTGCCGCCAATAGAGTAACATACCACATTACAAACCTTATAACAGTGTTTGCTCGGTTCTCAAATATCTCCATTGGCTATCTCTAACTGTCAAATCAATTATCGATATTACTCAAAGTGAAATTAAATCCTTTACATCTGTACTAGGCAAGCGATCTTGTTAGGTGACTTCAATGCCCGTTTTTACGTCGACGAGAGACTAGTATTGTTTATTGTGTCCTTTTCGGTGATACCGCTTTCACCTCCAAACCACACTGCCCACTTCAATTCTTCTTATAAGCTGTTAATCTTTTTTCTTTCTCGTCGCTCTTTCCTTTCCTCACAGTAACACAGTGCTTAACGTTCGATCGTTTTCCCGTACGGAGTTGAATTCTCGTCTCAGAAAACAGATTTCACAGCTTGCAAAACCGAAAGCAGTGGTACAGATATGTCCTCAGCTGAACACAATCTAAATATATCATTACTACGAACTCTGCAGCTTTAGTCACTATTTCCAATATCCCATAAGGCAACCTCGCTCTGTCCGGTGGTAATCTCGGAAAATCCGAATAGCTATTTCTCGCCCCGAGAAAAAATGCAAATACAAATCTCTACAGGTGCTAACTATGATAAATTTCCGAAAGTAGTACAAAAGCGGCTACTATCAGTTCCGAATGTAGTCTTGCGTGTGTACACCTGCGTTGCATATAACAGTTGCTATGAACACTAATATTTATGTCTGTACAGCTGAGATGTACGAATAGGTAGTCGCCGACGCTCAGTAATTAAGTATGGCACTATAAGATAAGAAGTACAAGGTGTGCAATGGTTCTTGATTCGCACAAAGAAGAAACGTGTATGCTGGAGCTCCGTTGTTAAATTTCTTCGTCTACCCTTCAAGTACTACTTAAAAGAAAGATAAATTGCTAAGCGAAATCGAAAATTCATATAGTCTGTAGCAAACGCTTCTTTTTTTTTTTTTCCTTTTTTTGTAATACACTACTATTCCAAAGATACCCCGAAAACTTCCTATCTCACAAAACAAAAACTGAGAAAGTACCATATCCTTCACATTGCAATGAAAATTTTAATTTTCCGCTTTTTCGAACTTCACACTCTACCGATTAACCCGTAGAACATAATGCTCTTGGTGCGGATGCTGTCCATCCCTTTACGATCAAATACTTCTCTAATACTTACGTGAACATTTCCTTCTTCACATCTACAATCAAATATGGTCTACTACTGGTGACTTTATCAGCAGCTTGGATAATCGTGGTAGTTGCTGCTATCCTTAAAGCAAATGCTGGTCTGTCAGTTACCGTTCGATTTTCTAAATTGTTAATAGAAACGGCTCCTGCTTTTTTCCTAAATCTAACAACCTAATAATTTCCTCTACACAGATTATGAGCCATAAATCCGCATTATTGGTTTTCAATGGTAAATTCTAAATGCGCGAAGTAAATGTCGGTATCCAATATTTTTCAACGTTGAAAAAGCGTTCAAACACGTGTGCCGTTTCGGCTTGCTACTAAAACCAAAAAATACCGAAATAAATGGGCAATCTTAGATTCCTTACCTAACAGACCAATATTCCGGTTAAGAATCGAACGCCACAGAGATCTGCTCTGAATGTAACCTCTTATTTATTCTATATAGATTAACGGTATTTCCAAGAAGCCGCCAGTAGCCGATTATTTATTGATGACCTGAATATATCAACCTTGTTCAATCTTCCAAAGCCTGTAATAAATAAACTACATACAAGTTTTAATTATAAAATATTTTCTCAGTCCTAAATCTAATGGCGACCGTAAGCTGCTGGTTACCATTTGTAAAGCCAGAGAATACTTCCCGGATTAAATTACCGGTTCCAGATGTATACTCGTCGACTAGCCAATCGTTAATTAGTATACTCTCGATTCTATTCACATTCTTTTGCTTAATCTTTGGCCTACGTGTCGCATTTCTTCCTTAGCGAATGCTTGTTTCTCACTGGTATACCCTTACTTACTCTGATAATCCACCGGTATCTTCACCGTTTTATAAAATTACTTGTTCTTCTAACACTGTATAAATTCCTCCCCGTCTTTTGACCCAATCCCTAACACTTAATAAAACAAGTAACTGACAGCAGTGTGCGCAATTTTGATACTTCTTACTACAAAAACTTCCTCCTTGGGAATACATCCAGCAAAGATAGATTTATTTCTCTTAAATTTAATGTACATCAGCTGCAAATATAATCCACTGCGTCACTGAGAAAGTCTCTACGGTCGTCCTAAACTCTCCGCATATTTATACGCGTATTACCTTTAACCGCATGCGCATACGAACTCCACAGTAACATTATAAATGTAAACAATTTAATAAATGACCATTAATATTTAATGTTATATTTTCGTTATACGACAAATACATTCAACAATTCACAAAAATATATAACATACTCGTAATCAAAATTTTAATAAAAACATCAATAACAATAAATCCGACCGGTTTCGTCAAATGTTCGACATATTCATAGACTGAATTTGAATAAAATCCATTTGTTTTTTCCCTTTTATTTGTACTTTAGATAGTTACTTGAAGTTAAATTATGTCGTAACGCGTTAAAAAGTGCTCGGGACACGCTTATTTAAAAATGTTTGTTTTTCATTGATTGTATTTATTTTTAATCAACCGTTCATTCATCTTCAATCTTCTCTACGTTCTATCTCTTCAGATTATACCGGAAGAGCACTCTTTCCGGTCTGCGCGCATTCTTAAAGTTCCCGAAATCTACGATCTTACCTATAGGGGTCTGAGTTGCTGATATGTTTCGGCTCGCCTTTTCGCCTTTTCGCCTTTTCGCCTTTTCGCCTTTTCGCCTTTTCGCCTTTTCGCCTTTTCACCTTCAGTGATGCTGTTGTGTTCACAATCTAGCCTCTCCGTTCACATTACCGTTACCTTCGCAAAAGGTATACACACTTATTCTACAATCCACCTTCTTCCTGCTCGGACGGACAATTCCAAGTTTGTGGCGGGACAAAAAAATCCCCATCACTTCCGGTTTGGTAATACTTTAACTGCATTTATTATCTAGACACATTGTTAACAATATAGTTATGACAAAAAAGTAAATTTCAACACTTATTCTAACGAACCCTTAAAAAACACAAAAACCAAAAAGAAACAAAAAATCAACAACAAATACTACTAATATTTCGAAATGGAATATTTATTTTCCTTCGCGCTCACTGACTATGCAGTGAATTTCCTCTTCTCCTCCAGCTGTTCGCAGTAGTTGGTCTCTTCAAAACCAAAAATTAATTCGCCTTTTTTCTTTCACTAATAAAGCTATTTGTTTCGCTAAAAATTAGACAGGTAGTTTTTTTCGGTCTTTTTGATACGAACGGATTTATAAGTATCCTGTTTGCAGGTTTACAGGTTAAAGCATAATAATGTTATCCGCAGTAAGGTAGAAAATGACATAGCTAATTGGATTTTAAAGTTTGAAGTATACGGTGATTGGCGAGGGGCGCTTAATATATCCGTGTGCATTATAACTTGGTCCTGTTCGCTGCTGGTAGGCCGACTGCTATTGTGGAAATAAGGGCATATCTCAAAAGAGCTTGTTTAATTTAACTGCGATGAACTGTGTCAGCTACCCTAACAAGTTTTGCATCATCGTTCGGCAGCAGAACCGCACAGCATTCGCCATTTCATCTCTATATAGCGTTTCTATTTTAACCTAATTAAAATTTATTTAAATCTTTCGCCCTTCGCTTTCATATATCGTTCGTGATAATAACGTTAAAAGCCGAATCAATATGTATTTACCGTTGACTGACTTTTTTTTCCTTCCTCTTCGTCTTATTATTATGATCATTAATCTATTTATAAAACTTTCGTGTTGTAGCTCGAAGTCATGTGGTATTTTCACTTTTTGAAAATGAAAAAAAAAAAAAAAAAAAGGTAATAATAACAATAAATAATCTGGTTTTACACTTTGCACTACATACCTTCCTGCAAATAAAGAACTTTTATAATACCCGAAACTAACGCCAATGTTTTTTATATTTACTGATTAGAGCAAAACCAAGCTCCTTTTTTTTTTCTTTCAGTTCTTTAGACGTTTAATTTTCACATTTTGGGGTTTCGTTATCCGTTTTCATTAATTTTATCATCCGTTTCAATTATTCATTCCTATTTTCCTCTAAAATCGGGTTTCTTTTAATCGTTTCATACCTTTCTGCTGTTTTTTACAAGCTCCATTGTTTTTTTCATCTTTATCTATTCCGTTATTCTCAATTATCCGTACCTTTTAATTCCCTTTTTAAAGTTACCTTTATCATATTTGCCCGAATCTAATAGTTCATATTTCTATAACTTTAATCATCATCTTGATACTTTTTAACATTTTTTTCGATTACTTCATCGGGAGCAATATTATTCTATTCAATGCGATACAATTTATATATACATATATATGTATATATCTTCTTTTTAATTCCTCAATCTATATGATAGATTGGTGGACAGTTATGTTCTAAAAGTTCCTGGATAAAGCCATTTTCTTCATTTCTCCGTATTCTTTTGCTTTCACGTCTTCCTTTATTTGTTTTATGTATTTCTGTCTTGGCCTTCCTCTTGGTCTTTTCCCTTCCATGGTTCCTTCTATTATTTGTGTTAGATATTCATTATTTCTATATATATGTCCAATCCATTTAGATCTTCTTTCCTTTAATTTCCTTAATAGACTTCTTTTCTCTTTAACTTTATCTAATACTTCTTCATTTCTTATATATATATATATATATATATATACATAAACTCTGTGAGGACATAAGCTGGTCCCGCTCATCAATTATGTTTATCAACGAGTTATTTCCATCGACTACGTCATTGTTACGTTTTTTGTAGCTAGTAATAGAGATTTATTTTTTAAAACCGAAAACTATTTTTATAAGTATGACATTATGACGAATATGCCAGATGACAACGTTACAAAAAATTACAGTGATATTATAATTGTTCTTTTTACATTTCCCCAGCGGAAGAATACCCATTACATACGCACACACACACACACATATATATATATATTAATTTCTTAGGCCAGCCCCCATTTGATTTTGCCCCAATTTGATGTAATCAAAAAAAATGTCTCAAAAATTGTCTCAATTTTATGTAACGAAAGTTAAATGTTAAATGAAAACGTCATTCTTAATCACACACCCATTAGATTTTGTAACAAGGAGTGATTTAAGTTAGTATGTGTTAAGTTGTTTCTGTAGTTTAATTTTAATTTAAAGGAAATAAGGATCTGTAAATATTAAAATAGACAGTCGAGTAATTGAGCAAGTCCAACAATACAAATATCTGGGTAGCGTACTAACCAGTGATAGTAGGTGTTCGACAGAAATCAGACACAGAATAAATATGGCGAAGGTAGCATTTGCCCAGAAAAGGAATCTGCTGACAAATAAGAAACTCAAATTAAATATAAGAGTAAAATTTGCCCGCACTTATGTGTGGAGTGTATTATTATATGGCTGCGAAACATAGGTTATGACCGAACAAGATAAAAGAAAACTGGAAGCAATGGAAATGTGGATCATCTGGAGAAGAATATTGCGCATTAGCTGAATGGAAAAAAAGAGAAACTCGGAAGTGCTCGAAAAAATAGGAATGAAGAAAACAATTTTGAACTCAATTAAAATAAGAAGTGGAAAAATGTTTGGTCATCTAATAAGAAATAATTCATTCATAACAAACATAATCGAAGGAAAAATTAATGGCAAGAAAGAGGAAAAGGTCGACCAAGGAAGACGATTATTGGACAAATGATAGAAATGGCTGATTGCAGCAAGTACTCAGATATGAAGAAGATAGCATAGGAAAGAGAAGAATGGAAGTTAAAATTCGCACCGACAAGGCTAAGCCTTTAGAACAAAGAAGAAGAAAGGATAGGATTTTTGTGATTATGTTATTTTTTTTTTTTTTTTGTGTGTGTCGATGCCGGTAAGAATTACGTTGTAAATTACGATCATTTTATACAAAGTATAGAAGAGAAAGAGATAGAAATATGAGCAAGAGGGGTCAAGCCTCTTACGAGGCCTAAACGACCACCGAGTTTTACATACATATTATATGTACACATATATTTTTACACATCGTGTAATAATATTTTTTATAATATCATAATACAAGTTTAATTGCAATAACGAATGATGGGAGACCGTCGGCGGATTAGAGATTTATAGAAGTCGCATAGGGGTACGAAAAAATTTCGCGGTCGTGCTGAAAAAGAGAAATCGATGGTAATCAGGAAATAAATTGATTGGATTGTTTCGGCCGTTTCTGCTTAAAATTCCAGTCTGATACGCATTCGAGTGACGAGGGCTGTTAAAGATCACGTTCCGGACGGCTGCAGTGGATTTCTTCTGCGCACCAGCGAGGCGTTTTTTGCCTTTTTTTTTTTTTGTCAATTCGGTTCACTGATTTCAATTTAAAATTCCCTACTTTATCTATCTGATTTTCATTCGACTCTTTTTCTACAAAAGGAAACGACGCTACCGGTACAACTCTGTCTGTTGACTTTGACGTTTATTTCCTCGGCAATTTATCGAAGGATAGACACTTAATAATTCAAAGTTTTACACGTAATCTGTAGCGAAACGAAGGTGGTTGAATAATTAAATTAAAAATGATATGGGATTGCTGCTCTCTTTTTTCACTGAAATAAGTGTCTCCTGTTCGCCGTGAAATTTGAACGTGTTTTCTTAATATTCATTATAAGAAAAAGGAAAAACAAGTAAAAATAATACACTTCTTTGACGAATAAGCGGAATAGGAGCACTGAAAAAGTAAGATGGATACATTTTCATCGAATAAATAAAATGTTGGTTGCTTTTTTAATTTCGATTAAGAAATATTACATAAAACAGATTTATATAATTCGATTAAATTTATCTAATTGTTTTGGAAATTTTTTTTTTTTTTTTTAAATTTTAAAATAAATTTGTGGGTCTCACTGGGCAAGTATGCCCGTTGTGTGAGTGCCCGACACTCTTATTATCGTTTATTCAGGTTGAACACGTTACAAATTTATACATACTTATTATACACATTGAAATTATATAAACCTTAATTAATATATGCCTTAGTAAATATATATAACTTATATACATACATATATAGGTGTAAAAAAAAAAAAAAGAAAAAACCATACACATACCCACATTCACTCTAAAAAGCATATATACATATATATCATGATAGCGTAAACAATATCTTCTTTATGAATTACGAACAGTATGTTAAAAGAGGAGCGACACAAAACAACAACATAGAATACATGTTATATCAGTAGCTGCATAATTGAAACTATATATCTAGGAGTGAGGAATTCGGACGCAGTTTGTTTTTTATTCTTCGCACCATTCCTTCGCCCTTTTCACCACCTTCTTTTTCCACGCACCCATACTGTTTTCGTTTATAATATGATTGGGAATAATTCTCACTAATTTAATCAAAACTGGATTTCACCTGTGTTATCAATTCGTAGATTTGCCCCTCTAGGTTATATGTAATATATATTATTTTGATTTCTCGTTATTCGAGTAGTTTTTGGCCTAGTTAGTAACATTATATTATTGCTATTATATTCGAGTAACCTGTAATAGTAGTAGTACATCTTTGATGACATTTCATTATTTTCCTTCTATACATAATTGATCTCGACTTCCAGTAGGGTAGTATAAGTGTAAGACACCTTTTTTGATTTTTACCGATTTTATTGATTTCCGTAATGCGCGATGATTGATCCACATTGTCGGCGGCAAAAATGTTACAATCTGTTAAGACGAATGTCTTCACTTTTTAAATTTTTTTTTAATAATATTTAAATTAATTTAATGGTAAATAAAGAAAAAAATTACCGCGAGTTTGTTTTCTTTACCACCATTTAAAGCGAACGTAATAAATAATTGCTAATACATATAATACTATATGTTAATTACCATTTTTGAAAGAATTTTCGAAAGATTTCGAGTTTCCATTTTATAAAATTTAATTGATTCATTTAAAAACGTAAAAATCACCAAAAATTTGACCATTTTAATGTCATTTAAAACAAACACAACGAATCACTCTGTCGATGGTTTAACGTAAAATGATACTTCTGAAAGTAATACCTAAAAATAAAAAAAATAAAAAATGAATCTCAAATTCTTTATTATATTATTAAAACTATACCGAACGAATTAACGTTAATGGAAAGATTGTCTAGAAACGTATAGAGATATTTGTTTTAATCATCTACTTACAAATCCGGTACTTTTTCTAAAAAATATGCCTAGCCGATAATACATGTGCTCATTTAAAACTGCACGGTACCAAATTGCTGCGCGCGCAACTTCCGTCCCGTTGTGAAATTTTGCTTTCAACGAATATTTCGTACAACTTTTAACAATCCTAATATCTAAAATTGTAACTGAAATCAAGTGCCTGACTGACGCTCGGGCGATCCCTGACATTTTGCGGAGATCCGAATAAAAGTGAATTAGTCTTTTGCAATCGATGGACAAGTAGACCCATTATTTTAATTCTAGGAGCAGTTTGTGTACTTGTGTTTACGAAATTAGACGTAGTTTAGTGAAAATAGAAGTTAAGTGTAAATAAGTAATATGTATAAGATGAATATGATGTATTAGCTTTAAGATGTGTATTTATGAATTAAAGCAAGTAATTATGTTGGGAACCCACAGAAATGGCCTTGTTGGATCCGAAAATTATTTAAAAATAAAAAAAAAAAAAATGGGTTAAACGTCTCTAACGATTTTGAGAAAATTTACGAATATATTAGTTTTAGGGAGTTTTGAGCTCTAGAAATCGATCGGTCTAGGAAACAAATGTTAGCGATCAAACTTGTATTCAAGGCTTAATAAAAAGTGAACGAAGAATAATCCGCTTAGCCAAATACTGACATTTCGTGATGAAATTCACGACATTTACACGGCGGGATTCTAGATACTAGGCGAAAAAAAAAAGCTAAAATACACTTTGAAAGTGTTGATGCAATTGTAACTTTCATTATTGTACTTTTAAATGTTTTTGTGAAACTGACGAATAACAATTTAACTTAACATAGAATCGTTTAACACACTGTTTGTTTAAGTATAAAAATATATATTAAATTATAACAAATCCAAGTATTGAACAAATAGTAGAAAAAGTTAAAATCTAAATTGAAATATAAATATAAAAATAATATTAAAAATAACAAAGGTTGGATAACATTTATATTTATAAACAACAAACTATATAAAAAAAAATTTCCCCCTTCCTGGCCGCTCCCGTCCAACGACCATTATTGGCCCGGCTGAGGCATGGTACTTGAATTTCTATGCTGACCATCCTCAGCAAAACAGATAATACCGATAACAGTACTAAATAATAGTTTAATAATAATATGTATATTCATTCCTTATTTACTACTATTAAATAATTTGTTAGGATTACGATGGTTGCTTATTTTTATACAGTGTTCACATATTTATAACGTAAGCTGGAGCAAGGTCAAAGGTGATGTATCTGAAGCACGGCTAAGTCCTGAAACATCTCTTGACTGCTTCTTCTTCAGCCATCTTGTTGGATTTCTTGGAAGACTCGGTCGGTGCACTTCGGCTACGCTGACGTTGTCATTTTCTTTCATGTAGTTAAAAAAGCATATATATGTAATGCTGTTTGTAATATTCTTAAACATACTAGATGTGAAGATCGGTGTGTGTGTGTGTGTGTGTGTGTGTGTGTGTGTGTGTGTGTGTGTAAAGGAAGATTCGACACGTAGTACGGAGCGTCAGTTATTATACGGAGAATTTTTGACTGCAGCTGCTTAATTCGCTTTACGTTACTATTTGATGCTGAGCCGTATACATCGATACTGTACCTCCAAATAGGAACAAGTTTCGTCCGGTAAATTATGCTTTTGCAACGAAGTTGGATTTTTCACATCAATTAGAGTTGATTGATTCTTCCCTCGTGATCTGTTGTCTTACATACGCTATATAAGTAATTTATTTAAAAACAAAGATTAAAAATAGCATTTATAATAATCTAAAAAATAAAATAAATACCATAAGCAAAGAAAATAACGATATACATATATACATGTATGTAAAGTAAACTGCGCCGATTGTGGTAACGCATACATTAGCCAAATAGGTAGAAAAAGTTTAAATGTAGATACCATGATGAAATTCGGCCATAGGGCACGTTATACGCCACTCAATGTGGATTACCAACTTACTAGAAGGAAAAACACCAGGGACGACTCAAAAAGGAAGGCCTCGAAGGAGATTTATGGATGACATAAAAGGAATGAGGTCATACGTGGAATTTAAAGCCTGGCACGTGGCCATGTTATCCACCAATCCTTAGGTTGAGAGGAAGATGATGATGACCATGAACATATATTAAATCATTTAATAACAATGAAATAGAAAAATCAATTTATGCTGAACATTTAATGGAAAAGTAAACATAAAATTCATCAGACAAAAAATTGTAACAGTTCTAGCCATATATTTTATATAATAAAGGAAATGCCCCACGAATATAGCTGAAAATTATTATATAAACAAACATAAATTTAATATACTAAATGACCAAATCCCAAATAACAATCATCCCCTGTTTAATACAAAAAAAAATGTTTAATTTAAATTTATAATATTCTTTTTGTTTTTTGTTAAAAATTTTACATTAGTTTATGTTTAATCTTGTTTCTTAAATGTTTGTTTACATATGAACACATTTTACCGCTTATTACTCGGCGGTATTTATTATACGTAATCAACTTCTCACATATGTTCTTTGATTGGTCTTTATATATGGGCACTGTAAAATCGTTAGTTTGAACTATATAAATACTTTTCTGTTCTCTATATTGACACCTCGGTGTGATTTAGAATTTTTTTTTTTTCTGACCACATATACTTTGTGTTGTTTTATAAATTTTAGCTGATGAGACCCCGGTTATGCCCAAAAACGGTTCTGAGTTACTATGAAATCGTTCATATATTTAAATCTGTTATACTCCGATTTGTTACAATTTGATACATTTTTAATAATTTAAAATTCGACAGAGCGAAGCGAGATTTAATGAAATTCGTTTCGGAAAAGTTTTTACTAGACTGATGAACTTTTTTTTTTTTTTATAAAGTTGCGTTACTGATGAAATTCGAAATTCTTTCGAAAAAAATAAAAGAACAGTAGCGTCCTTCCGATTAGGCAATTAATTAGGGATGCGGCGGGCGCGCTGGGGGGGGGGTATCTGTGAAATTTTGACATGTTGTAATTGCATCGTCTGGAACGATATCAGATGATGTGTGTCGCGTATCTCAGGGGGAAGCGCGGTTATTAGGTTGTCTAACGTATTAAGTTATGATAATAGAAACACGATTTCTCGATGTAATAACTTTAAAACGGTACAGTGCGGTCGTCCCGGCAACTTTCTAAAACGGATGTCGCTCGGTGTTGCATAAATTTGTGGCGGCTGCACGCCGCCAGTGGGACTAATTTCGCGTCTCGTAAGAAATGAATCGGCGCGCACACGCTGTTGGCAACTTTTGCAGGAGACAAAGCGCCAAATCGAAATGTCACGAACCCTCCTGCACCTCCGTAGCGGCGAGATACACATTTCCCGCGGTCGCGTGGAAAACACATGTGTTGTGTTGTAATCGGGAGCGACGCGAGATTGCATTATGATGCGATGTGTTCCATCATAACCAGACCGAATTTACGCGATTCGGAGACTCGAAGCAGAGAGCAATTTGACGGAGTAAAATGCGAAACCGAAAGGAAAAAACAACAACAAAAACACCATCAGATCGGATGATGCGGAATTCGGAAAAGTTAACAATTGAGCCAGATGTACGCTATTTTATGATCAAACGGTAGAGGATAGTTTTTTTGCCTTTCGGGGTGGCTTAAGAAACTCCTTCAAATTAAAATAGGTGCCACAAAGAAGAATTAAGATCGGGAAAGGGACTTCGCCGGAAGCCCATTCTTCGTACGCTTCCTCAATCCTTCATATCCCAATTGCTCTAACGCAGCTCGCAAAAACAGCTGCCATAAAATGGTCCTATCCGACACATTTTTTAGAAAATACCCTTAAATCTATAAATGGCATCCGTTTGTCGCAACACTCGCAGAATTTCTCTAGATGGTGCGTAGAAATCTTCTTCTCTATCAGTCTGCAGCTAGACGAAAGCTTCCTACAATTTTTTCCAGGCGTCGCGATCTCCTCCCTCAAATTTGCCCTAAATTTTTGATTTCATCTACCACCCAGCTTCTTTTTTTTTTTTTTTCGGTCGTCCTAAAGTGATGTTGATATATGTATCCATCGGTCTTTGCCTCTAACCACATGACCGCACCATCGCCGTCTATTATTTTTTCAATGATATTGTTGCCTTTGGATACGCGTTTTCATCCATTTGTTCTTCAAAGTGACGTAGGCTTTTTCGTTGATTAAAGCTTACTTTTTTGTTCCACTTTTTTCCTTTTCTGTCTGTTAGTACCCACGTGCCTTACATATTACGACTAGCAGAATGGTCAAACAGTGTTTTTTTTTTTTTTTTTTCAGATTAAGGTTTATCGTCCTTAAGTATATTCCTGTGTTTTGAAAATGCCATTCACGCTTATTCTTTCGGAAATATTTCGTCCTCCAAATCGTTATTCACTTTAATTAATTAACCTGAAAATAAATGAAAATTTGTCTGTCGCAGTTAAAATTTTTTTTTACATGTAATTATACATTCATTCATCGTTTATATTATGGCCATATAGCCGGAATCTGAACGCTGTTCCGGTTTAGGTGAATTTTTTGGTTTCGGTTTCCCGCTTTCTGTTTTGGCAAGTCTTCAGTTTGCAATAATATTCGCAATAATATTGACTAACTGAACTTACAAAAACTATTTTTTACGCTTAAATCGACTTTTCACACTTCACCGCTCGTATGTCTGCGCTTCGGTCACACACTTTGCTTCTTCTTCCAGCTCCGTACAGTTCACTGGTTCTTCCTTTATTAGCAACTCCGACCATCATATTTTCTTCGAGTGCTCTTTCCTATTAGCGGAACATAATGTTTCTTATACTCGCTATTGAGGATATTGAACTTCTTTACAAACGCTCTTCCTACATTTTAACCTTTCCTTGCTATTGCTGCCGGAGCAATCATAGCTAACGGGAAACCCATCGGTGATTTCTTTAAGTCAACATGGAAGCGTGTTAAAGAATCCTCTTTCTCTGCATGGGAATACATCGAAAAAAAAAAAAAAAACATTAAAAAAATCAGGATTTTTTACTGATTATACACACGACTGAGAGGCTATGTGGACCTTTATTAAATGCTATTCGCCTACAATTCTCATAGAAGAGTCGCGTTTTAACATGTTAATATGTTAACGTATTTAGGAAATGAAATAAATGTTTTAAAAGCGTGATGCAAAAAATGTTATTTGTCCCATTACAGGATTTTCATATCGTCCGTGGGTGACGTAACACGACACAGCCATTAATACACACATACATATGTACATATAAAATATATGTGTGTGTGTGTGTATTAATGACTAGTGTCTTTTTACGCCGCGAGTAATACGAAAAATCATGCGACCTTTATTGCGCATAGTTTTTGCATAGATTATAATGATTATGTTACGTTTGAAAATTTCAGTTAACTACAATATGCCTCTAAGTTTTGTAGTCGTCTGGCGGTTCAGAAACCGTCCGTATTGCAGTAAGAGAATCGAGTGTTATGTTGCGTATACTTTATAATATGAAAACCATCAAAACTTGAAGGTCGAATTTAATGAACTAGCGAGCAGTGAAAATATGAAGGGATGGTCTTATTGCCTAATATACTAACTGGCGTGTGTCAGTTATCTTTAATTTCACTAAATTTAACGCGTTGTCAGCATCAAAGGATCTTTTAAGATTATCAGACTTTGGGATGAAAGAATTTACGTACCAGCAGGGGATAAGGGGTATTTTCGACATACCGTTGATTATGTGTCAGTGAGGAATGGGCATTTTCACTCTATCGATACCAGCCGATTGTCTGACTGATGGCCAAGCATTATTTTTTTTCATTAGCGTATGTTCCGGTCTTTCTCTGTCATTATATGTCATTTGCTGGCCTCCTCGGTAGTGAGTCGTGAAATGTATTTATGTTCTTTCTGGTCTGCGGTCTTTTACTGTTCGTATGATTTGAGCTAGAAATGTTTGTATGTGCGTGCAATCCGATTACATCATCGTTCTGTTACACATTACTCTTCGTTAATGTTCTTGAAAATCATCATCAAATTTCACATTATTCGCCGCACTATGTTTACCATTTCAGCACACTTGAGAACTACGAGACGATTGCAGAAATACACGTATGAAAAACACATTACGCGTTTCGGACGATGAAATTAAAAAATATTTTCCCGTAATTATTTACATTTGGTCTCCGGTGACAACTTAACAGGAATAAAAAAAAGAAGCGATTAAGTTGTTTAACAGTTTTTTTTTGACGCTTAGGAAAATCAGCGTTGAAGGCACGGCGCATTCGCATCCGGTTTTTCTGTCGGCCTCGTTATCGCTTTCGCCATTTTAATATTAAATTCGAATTCTTACGTGCGTCGACGAGCAGAAGTGATTTCGAATAAAGATGAGATAAGCAATCGTTAGTAATATCGTCGAGCATAGTCTGATCACGTTTTATTTCACGCACCCGTGATACGGTGCTTCCGCGCACATCCCTCTGAGCCGCCACATATCATTTCACACCAGGGGCCGTTAGAGCGCGCCGAATTTGCAATATTGACGTGCCACGCGCTCTCCATCGTTTACGTTTCATTGGCCAGCGTCGAAATCGCTGCAGATTTCAGTTTTTTCCTCCTTACCCATCTTCCTTGGCGCTCCTTGTTCGACGACTCGGTCTTTTTTTTTTTTTTTTTACTCGTAACAGAAACTATTAATAATTTAAAGAACGAATGCAGCCCACAATCGCCGAGCCGCTGAACTAAAGATGATAAGGTGGCAATTTCTCTATTCGCCCATTTCAAGAATCGTTTTTCCACCAATGGCAAACCGCGATAATCGTCATAAAGATAAAAATCAGAGAGATACATTCCGAAACGTGCGTCTATATTTGAATAATTAATCATAAAGACACTGGAGGAAAGCACAGTGCACACATTTAATGTGAAAACGATTAATTCGCGCAATTAGTGATAACTGACTATGCGGCTGGCAGACGGTGCTTCATTCTAATGGTGCGCACTGACACTTGGGAGAAAAATTAAAACCGGATTTGCCGGAGAATAGAATTCTGAGAATTCGATGGTATATTGAGTAGTGGGTTAACAGTGTAAAAGGTTAACCAGAGGCTTAATCTTTTTCTCGTTGATAGCACCATAAAACGTACATTTATTTTTCTTTCCCACGAATATTTTGACAGATTTCATCAGTTTAAAGGTGTATTGTACAAAACCAACTCTTCAGTCGCAGTTTATCGGATATTCCGACAGATTATTCAGAATTACATACTTCAGCCAAACGGAATTTGCCGTCACAGATATTTAATTAAAGAAAGCATCCCGGTAGAAATCCTGAAAATAGGTGAATTTAAACTTGAGTAGAGCATTAAGGAGACATTTTTTGAAGTGAACTGCAATCAAAAAAATGTGTACACTCCCGACGTTAGTATAACAAAACGACTATAAGTATACAAAGGGTGGGCCAAAACAACTGAAACTACTCTCCGTGTACATGGACGTTATCTAAAAAACGACTGATATAACATCAAGTTCATTCTTTTCCCGATAGCAGAACATATAGCAATACGAGCGCCATTGTATACGGCTGTGTGAACGAAGTGTAGTTTGAGTTTCCCTTACAGACCATTGTATAATAATATACGTGTATCGCTTACCGGTTGATAATCAAAACCGAACAAAGATAATTCGTTATTGTGTTCGAAGGAAATTACCGCCGATGGACACCGTTCGAGAATCCTCAATACAGTACGGAAAGTTTAAAGTCACAATATGACGATGATGGAATGAAGTGTTTACCAACAATGGTCGTGAAACAGCTGTATTGAAGTGACCCGAAAGGATGCGCGCAAGTGTATCGCAAAGAACGATACTTTGAGAAGGAGCCTGACGACGGCGAATCAGACAATAGACAATTTTATTGGTACGCAATTGCTTAATCTGTAAGGGAAACTCTGACTATACCACGTTCACACAGCTGTATGATTGCTATAATGGCGCTCGTATTGCTATACATATGTTCTGCTGTCGGAAAAAGAATGAACTTCACGTTTCACTCGTTTTTTACCTATTAGATAACGTCCATACTCCGGACACGGAGAGTAGTTGCATTTGTTTTGGCCCACCCTTTGTATAGAAGAAAAAAAGACTCGAGGGTATGCTCGAACTTTCACCGCGAAAGCAATAAGTGTCTGGATTTCCAACTGACGAAAGTTTTTGAATTACAACTAAGCGGTAATGGTACTTGAAGGTAATTTAACTCATGAGTTGACAAATATTATGCTACTGCAGGCGACACTAAAATGCGAACCGCGTTAAAGACATTTAAATATAATTTAATTCTGAGAGTGCGTTGAAAAAATTTTTAAGCCATGCCGGTTTTTATTATTCTATCGGAATCAATTTGTTGCTCTTAAAAGCCTTTAAGGTGGTTCGCATTAGTGTCTCGTCTGCAGTAGCATCTCCACTAGTATTTGTTATAGTTCATGAGTTAAATTACCTTCACAAGTACCATTACGGTATTTTACTACTAAAGTGCAAGTATAAAATTAACAATGAACCTTAGGAATCGAAATTAATCACGTGACATTTGATTGAATCGCGTGCTTAAATATAAAATCCGATAATAAAGTATAATGCGTTTATTATCAATGTTGAATTGGTATTTGGAAAAAACTGACTTTTTATTCAATTTATCAGGCGAGATTAGTATTCAACTTCTCGACGTGATAACCACCAGTTGAGCTGAAGCATGGAAAATTGATAACTTAGATGCACGACATTGAGAACTGCTGGTGAAATCAAATTTAACCCAGCGTCCCCCAATACGGGTCGTGCTAATTTAACTAGGAGACGATTCGGTTGTTCCGAGCTATGCGCATTAGAATTGTCGCGTGAAAGGTATCAGTTCTATTTATGATAATTTATGCTTTATTGTTGCACTTAAATGCCGTTTTCGAATTGGACGTATCTCTCTCATTGTTATTTAAGACGCGTTTAATAAAAATTGTCCATAGCCCTAACACTCGTAATAAGAATTTTATTCGCCGTCAGTATATATTCTAGAGATGTTTTCTCTCTCTCTCTTTCTTTATCAAGGCCATTATGTTGTAATGAGAATTATTTGAGGATATTTTGTGACAATTTTAACGGATCTCCATCTTGTTCAAAGTCACGATCCGACGGATTTTATATAGATGTACTGGGAACACGACTGTTTCATTGCCGTAATAAGCAATCATGACTTCATCCGGGGAGAATTGTATGAAAGAATTAAACAATCCCGTTGTTTATTCTTGGGATTGTTTAATTCTTTAAATCGAAATCTAATTCTGTGCGATCGTAGAAGAAACGGATTTTGAAACCGAGAACGGAAACAGGGGACGAGTTATATTTGGAGTGAGAAGCGTGATTAGAAAATAAAAAAGTACATAATTAGGTGCGACCAAAGTCTGCCGGCCCATGGAAGATCTACTGTAGAGAAACGAGGGTGAAGCCGAACGAGCTGTCCGCTGCATCATTGCCTTCATGCCGGAGTGACGAAGAACACCTATAAAAGGCCTACACAGAAATGGATGGGAGAAAATGGAAAATCAGTGAATTCGTAACAGAGTTGGAGAAATTATAACTGTCGAATGCTGAACTGATTTCTTGGCTGAGTGCAACCAGTGAGAATAAACGCTGTTTTATCGCGAACATATGATTCTTACCGTATTAGCTTTATTAGTTTTATTAGCTTTAGGGTAGCTGTCCAAAGATAACGATGTTCTTAGTATAGCAAAATTGTATGCGCAACTAAGAGAGACTTTTACCGACGCCTACTAATTCCCTTAGCTTTATAAAAAAAAAAACAAGTTATCAAAAGACATTTATCGAACTAGTTGATTTTCTTAAAGCTTGACAAATACATCATTTGGAGCAGTGTCAATCACAGCGCCTTTTAAATCGGGCGCCAGTCTTGTACAAAGGTAACTCTCTCTCTATGTTTGCACGCCGGTCTGTCATTTGCACATGTTTGCAACTTGGTGCGAAAAGCAGAGGTGTGGCTAAAGCTATGTTTCCGTTAGCGTCACCGTTTAGAAGTGAATGAGGAACGAGCGGAAAATTTAAAATGTGGCCCCAGATAATTAAGAGCCGTCGCGAGTGAACCGACCCGAGAGGCAGATTCAACGGCGAGTAGTTGTTTTCTGAATGTTTGACAATCGAGTTAACAAAGATGCGCTCGGATTGCAGAGAAAGCTGTTAATTACCGCGATGCCGGATTGCGCAACTGCGGAAGCCCAAACAGCCGGAATAATTGCAAATGTCGACGACTTGAAAGAAGCAGGAGACATTTCCGTTCAGTGGATGCCATGCATATTGCATCTCGTCGATGTGTTTATTCGATTAACTCTAGTCAGTAGCGAGAGGTGGGTAGTAGCCTAACACTCGGAAGGGAGACATTTCACGTCGTCAATTACCTCCCAAAGCGAATGACGACGGGAATGGTTACCTAAAACGGTGAACGGAAGAACCGACCAACAGCAGCACGAAACTAAGTCTATCTCCTTTTCGTCTTTAATAAAAAAAAAAACAAAAAAAAAACAGAAATGGGGCTTTCGGGTCTTGTTCAAGGAATAAAAAGCGCGCAATGGACAGTGTATCCGCGGCCGCTGTGGCAGTCAGACTTGTACCTAGTTAACATGGCAGTTGCTGATAAGCGGCTATTTCGAGTTTGATACGATATCATCGGGTTTCTGTTACTTCATTGTAAACTACCATCGAAGAGGACGGCAGTCCCTCTTTGAATACGGACGAAGAATCGTTCGCTATGTACATTGTGTTTTCGGTAATAGTTCATTGTAGTCCGTTACGCGATCATTTGTTCTGCTTTAGACAGTTTCGAAACTCCGGCTCGCACCCTAATTTTCCGAGTGTTTTCTCTTTTAATAGATTGAAGGAATTTCTTGATTATCTGCGACGCGATGCCTCTACAAGAGTTAAAGAAGAGAGGGAAAGTTTTCCGTTCGTTTTTTTTCCATTTTTTTTTTTTTTTTTTTTCGATACTAAATATTGCAGGTAAGCAAATTGAAAAATAACGTAAAAGATTTTCCGAATGAGTTGTAGGATGTTTAAAAAATAAATGATAATTTCGGGAAACTGCACGCTGTAACAATTTTCCGCATTTTCGCAAGGTTCAGCATGATCGCTATTCTTTAGATAATTCGAGATCATCACTCTGCTGTTCCGTTAGCGTTGTTGCTGTTATTGTGCTCTTATTTTTCAGTGTGGAAAAATTTTCTAGTTAATTGTAGTGGATTATATGTAGCTTATTGTTTTCTAGATACATAAACACACACACGGCGATCAGAATGAATAGTACCCTATTTTCCTAATTTATCATACGATAAAGAGCTACCATTCGCATCGATAAATTAACGCAACGGCAGGAAAAGCATCGACTCATATTAATTAGTTCATTGCCTATATATTTCGTACATTTTAATTTTTACATACTGAATCATTAAGATTTTCTACTACCGTAACAAGAGGCGTTCAAAAAGCGGAAGGTAAAAAAGCCGATTATAATAAAATAAATAATAATAATAAATAAATAAATAAAAATCTTACAAATATTATATATTAAGTAAATTAAACACACCGATAAAATAATTATTTAATTTTTTGATATATACCGGACGCGTTTCGAAGACAAAGCTTCGTAATCACGGCAGTTTACAAATTTTATTCTAAATAACTCTGGACAGATGCGATAATTCCTTAAGCTACTTTTTGTGTCGATCGGCTTTTTTGTACATCACTGCCCTCTGGAAAAATCTCCGTCTAACGAATTAAACTGGTTTCTTTTTTTTTTTTGTTTTTTTTTGTCCCGACAATTAACCATTTGGCTACTATCGAATGGATGTAAGAATGTTAACTAAGGCGAGATACGTAATAAACAGGTTGGGACAAGGAAGAATTCAGGCAAACATGACCGTAAATGTGTGTAACATAACTAACGAATAACTGAACAGAATCCTTAGGGAAGGGAAGGGGGAGAACAAAAAATGGGGAAACTAGCCAGGCCAAGAAATACCTTGAGCACTTGAATTCAACTGAGCAGTAAAAATTAGTATAACGGGAAGCACACCATCGCTGAAACAATAAATTTAACATAATCATAGAGCGCTCACAAGAATGCCTGTACAGAATCATCACAGGAAAACTGCCCAAGCCGAGTTACTTCCAAGTACGACAGCCTAGCGAGAATTACAATTATTACCAGGAGTTGTTCGGGATAGTTAATTATTAATAACGAATAAATTTATACAGTTAAACGTCGATGCCGTTTAACGTAATGAATGTAAAAACAAAACATAAAGAACCTAATTGTTACGACACACAGAAGATTATATAAACCGTACAAGGAGGAAAGATCTTAAGAAACATTAATTGTTCAAAAAATGAACTTCGGTCATGTTCGTATTTGTTACAACTAAACAGCAAACGGTTAATGTCCTGCAACAAGTTTTTGATGATTGTCATTGCATATACCGGTCTGAAAAAAATTCAGAACTATCAGATAATACAAATGGTAACCAAATACTTAATCCCGGAATGGAATAATACCAAAGCACGAAGCTATAATTGCACCATATGATAGTATTTGCCTAGGTTCTGACTATTTATAAACTTGTATCAACCTCAGAATAGAGGTCTGATGAAGGAATAAACGACTACCATTCACCGTCCATACAGCATCGACAGTCTTATTCATACCGATACCGCAATGACCAAGCACTCAGCAGGAACCCACATATGCACCCTTATTCAGCAACACATTAATAGATTTCCATTTGATTTCGTAAATAAAAGGATGGCATTTGCAATTAAAATTACACCAACGCCCCGCCGAGTGAACTTAAACTGTCGGGGTACATACTAAAAATACAAGGGGGGTGGGGGTGGGGGGCAAAACAATTTCAACTACTCTCCGTTTCCGGAATATGAGCGTTATCTAGCGGTCAAAGAACACACGAAGTTCATTATTTTTCCGACAGCAGAACAAATAACGAGCGTCATTATAGCAATACGACCGTACTGTTTAGACGAACTGTAGTTAGAGTTTCCCTTACAGACTGTTAATGATCAAAATAAAAACAAAGACAATTCGTTATTGTGATGTTCAAAGGAAATTATCGCCGATGGACACAAAGTTTAAAGTCACAATATGGCGGTGATGGCATACGGACTATTTACGAATGGTTGTGAAACATCTGCGTTGATCCCTCATGGCGCGGACGACCTCGAGCGGAGAATGTTAACACAGTCGCAGTTGTCATTCGCGAAAATTCCTAGTTGTCGACGCGGCAAATGGAAGTTGAACTGAACATTCCTTGAACGATAATAAACAATGTTTTTTGTACGCAATTTCTTAGTCTGTAAGGAAAACTCTAACTATACCACGTTCACACAGCTGTATGATTGCTATAATGGCGCTCGTATTGCTATATGTTCCGCTGTCGGAAAAAGAATGAACTTCATGTTTCACTCGTTTTTTGTCTATTAGATAACGTCCATACTCCGGACACTGAGAGTAGTTGCAGTTGTTTTGGTCTAACCTTTATACTTTTGGCCTGCGATACATGTGTTAAGTATAGTCTCCAATGCCTTTTGTTTATAGCCAGCAGATCGGTCGTGAAAACACCAACGATATAGGCGGTCAGACCTCCAGCAAATAACGATGCAGTACCAACCGATCCGTTGTGAATTTTAGAACCATCATAAATGAAGTCATAGGAAATGGTCAAACTATGCATTGAACCCGGCGAAAGCAGTACAAATAAAGTATCATCAATGTTTAATTTTTGAGTAATTCAATAGGGCACGATTAAAATAGCGAGCCGGAACTATTGGAATAAGAGCTGGACTATGTCTGTAATATAATAATTTTCATTCCGCCGGGATAGGAGCTTTAAAAAAGGAACAAACCTCCAGTGCGTGTTTACATTTTATTTAGATTAACGGGGCTAATGCGGGGAGAGGCGACAATTACAAAATTTTAAAGGAATATTATTAGATGTGTAATTCTTCTAATGAATAAAGATACTAGTGTGTCTCTATTTGTCGGAATCAGACAGGGGAAGAAAGGACATTTCCAGAAATAAGTCTCAGACAATTTTATTGGAATATCTAGTTTTGTCAAGTTACGTCTGGACGCAGAACCATAAAAAAAAAAAACAAAAAAAAACGCCATAGTTTAATCTAGAGTGAATTACGGACTTCAAAAGTAATTCCAGAACGAAGCCATGAATTACTATTTATCGATTTAAAAGAATCGAGTGTTTTTAATATTTTCGTTTTTATAAGCTCCGTATTTGATGATTTTATCAAGACGTCGCTTTAAGTAGGGGAAAAAGTGGATATCTAATGGTAGTGGCGGTGTGATCATTGCCTTGTTGAAAGAGAACACCACGAATTAACAATCCGCTGTCTATTTTAGTTCGCTTTCATGATTAATTATTCTTCCGAATTTTACCGCACCGGAAAAAATTAGACATCAAAATTCCGCGATGGTCGCACAACAAACATGCCAATTCGTCGTGGGCTTTCATTGTATCGTTTTGATTCCGGAGTGACACCACTCTTACTTAGAATATCATTACTTCGAATTATGCGTGTCATCGATGAATTTTGTCCTACATTCGTACTCTCACTTATTGAAAATGAATGCGCCACTCTGAGTTCCTTCCACCAAAAAAAAAACAAAAAAAAACCGGTTCGGTGGAGTAGTAATCAAATGGCTGCTATCAGATGGCACACTTGTCAGATTATAAACGGATTACGAGGATAATAGGGTTTTTTCTTTTCAGCTGAATAAGCGTTTTCCTAAAGTCGACAAAGCACACCTTTTTGTAAAGAAGTGGAAAATACCCCGCGGGGTGGGGGGGTGGGGCAAAAACAAAAAAAAGAACAGCGAACTTTACGATGATAATTAAGATTTCGTTGCGACGGAAAATTTCTTGTGTAAAGTGAGGAGTCTGCGTTGGTTTTTCTGCGTTGGTTTTCCTGCGATGATTAAAAAAACCAACTGTGCTCTCCGTCAGTTGTGGAAGTGACACGGCTGGAGAGTCAAGCTGTTGGCGGTTATTTGATCACTGCTCTATAATACCGACGGAGTTTGAACGGACAGAAGATGTCAGAGACAAGTACTGCCTTCTGGGGAACTTTTAATCGATCGCAAACACACTTTTCCGGTTCTTTTTGGCGTCACTTTCTTGCAGAAACTTTCAGGACAATAACGCGGTTTGACGAGGTTCGCTCGCGCGCGTGTACATGTGTCGGCAGAGCGATTTGAATTCGGCTCAGATGAAATACATTTACCTAAGCGAGGAACCGGATGGCGAACCGGAGCATTCCGGCTCAATTAGAGTTGAAATACGACGGTGTCTCGTTTCAGGGCTCCGGCGACGTTGATAACGAATCGAAAAACAGCGCTAGTCCGATATGGAGCTAAAACAAATAATTACTTAGCTTTTCTCCTTTTAAATTAGATCAGCTTTTAATTAAGTAAAATTACCGCTGGCTTAAGCGAGAGAGACGGCACGTCGAGCAAGCCTTCACCAGCACCGCCGACATTCTTCTGCAGTCGTCTTCTCCTCCCGAGTAAACTGAAAACAAATACCAGACTCGGAATAATGGAATAGACAGTTGCCTGTCGTCACCGCCGCTTTCCCTTCCGCCAAATAAATAACTGGGTCTGTTATTCGCGGAACAGCGCCCCTTCGCCCGAAAGAATTCCCAAAAGTATATTATTTTCGAAATAAGAAACTAACTGTTCTCATTGCGAAACCTACGACTCCATCATCTTCCCTCGCCTATTTTTCTCTTCTTCCTTTTTGTCTTTTATTCGTCCGTTCTTCTATCTCTTCCGAGCACCTATTATCCCCCGCCGCCTGGTCTTCTTTCTCTTCTTCACTTTGCGACGAATTTCTTTAATTTGCAATAAATTCGATATTTCGTACGTTTTCGTTTGTTCCAGTTGTTGATGGGGCGCGATGAACGACTTTTGTTTTTGTTCTTTATATTACGGGGATTTTATTAGCGATATTTTGCCCAACATATTGACATATATATTAATTACAACGTAATTCTTAGGCGCTACCCCCATTAGAAAAAATGTCCCTATTTCATTCTAACGTATGTTATAACATATATAATTGGATGCTGTAACGAAAAATGTCTCAAATTTATGTAACGAAGAAATGTTCTAATTTTATGTAATGAAAGTTAAATGTTAAGATAGGATTTTTGTGATTATGTTATTTTTTTGTTGTCGATGCCGGTAAGAATTACGTAGTAAATTTTGATCATTTTATACAAGGTATAGAAGAGAAAGAGACAGAAATGTAAGCAAAATAGGTCAAGGGGCACGGCCTCTTGCAAGGCCAAAATGGCCGAGTTATATATATATATATATATAAAATAAAGCAAGTCCCATGCCCTTGAGAGAGCGTTGGGATTGTGAAGTTAAGGTTCACAATGTACTAAGACTAATGGATCTAAGGAGAATACTGGGGCCAGTTCCTTTCTCTCGGCCACCTTTACTTTCCCAAATTTCTCTGGCACCTAATTATTTCAGGCTGGGTAAGCTTGGGAGCGACTTGGATCCGGGACGAGACAAGTCTCGATAACCTATGACACCTCCGACTTGGTAGCCAAGCACCTTAACCACTAGGCTATATGTACATATATATATATATACATAAACAAACATTGCTTATTTAACATATTGCATTTTTTTAGGTTTATGGTTTGTTTTATTTTATAAAATTGCCGCGGCAAGTTATTTGCTATTTTAGTGCACGCGCAATGAAGTGCTGGCTGGAAATTTGAGCCGACTAATTTATTAATTAGAGATGGGTAAAGTTCCAAATATTTTAAAACATCAGCAATTTGGGGAAACCTATGTTCTTCTAACTGACTAATCAGAAGCAATTATTTAATCACGTAACCACCCCCCTTTCTTCTACTGGTCATCGAATAAGAGCTACTCACTACACTCGCCTGCTCGTTGTACACAGATATTTAGTAGAATACTGATTGCAAATCGGGGTGCATTAAAATTATTAATCAAATGGTCTATCTACTACTTAGGTTATTAATTTCAAAGGGGATCGCACACAAGAGATTGAACATAGATTAGCGCTGGCCAGCGAGAGCTGGCTTACACGCTTTTGCATGGAAGCCGCAAATGCACGTATAAACGAGCAGTCAGAAAAAGAAAACCAAAGGCATTTGAATATTCTGCTGACATCGTATGATACGCATTCCGTGGACAGTTATGAAAGCGGTATTCGTGAACATGGAGATCCGCACATATATACGACTCCTATCAACAATTAAACGACGCAAATTAGGCTTTTTTGTGCATCTAATACGATAACGCTAAAAGGAATTCCCTGCTTTTTATGCGAATGGGATAGTAGAGCATACTGGTCGAGAAAGAACTGACCTTTACAAAATGATCTTGAGCCTGAAATGAAGAACATTTTCGTACAAATCCGGCTGATTCGCAGAAGATTCCGCTTCCTCCGCCGGATACGAAATTAAATCTGATAAAGCAATTCATCAAAGTATAGCCGAGAGCTGGGCCCGGTTTTCGGATGTGTTTATAAAAAAATTCCCTCACTTATCCCGAAGCGAAATTAAACGAACGTATCTTTCTTGGTCCGGATATAAGAAGACTTATACAAGATCGAAGCTGACTGCCGTCGAAAAGGAGGCATAACTTGCATTTAAGAACGTTTCAAAATTTCTTGAGAATCAAAGGAGTCCTGATTATAAAATTAACATTGTCCAGAAAATAATAACAAAATCCCATGAGCCCAAGGTTGCAATATGAGCCTTAAAGTTCTCTTTTTTTAAATTCCCATTTAGACTTTTTCACCCAAAACCTTGGATCGGCAAGTGAAGAACAACCATCAAGATAAACAATGAGAAAACATATCCCATAGATTCCGAATTGTAAATGTTTATTAAAATTTTTTTTTATTTCGGTATTTTATTATTTTGTGTAATAATCCCCCCCCCCTCCTCCTTAAAATATTTGAACATTTTATTTTATTGCCACAATACATTTAACGTTATGTGTCGGCTAACTTCAGACACAAATTGCGAATAAGTACGCTATGTGCTAGAGATACAACTCTGATTACATTTTTCGATTCAGCGACCCAAAAAATTGTAAGATCAGCTAAAATTTTAGAAAAGATTTTTTAAAAAATGTGAATTGGTTGGCCTACGTAATCGCACATCATCAGCGACAAAGTAGCGCTTCGTTTACCGCGTGAAGCGAACTCCTGGTATTTTTGGGACAGCCATTGTGTATACATCAACCAGTAATGAAGTACGAGAAACAGCCTCGGCCGATTAAGCGTTTGTTTGTTGCAGCACTCGTTTTATAATATTTTACAGAAAAATCGACAGATCGTTTCCCATTGCCAATTCCGCCACTCGCAGATGCCGACTACTCTAGCTGTGCCGCACACACACACGAATTGTTGTCACGTCTATTAGGTGTGCGTCTAATTAAGACGAAGGAGCACCTCTGATTATCAATGGAAAAATCTAGAAAGCTTTTCAGATCAAAGGCACAAAGGTATAATACACGTGAAGAAAACTTCTAGTTGCACCATTAATTTTGCCCGGTACTGATGGAAAAATATGAGACTCGCATATGCTGTTACGCGGGCGCGGGGGCAGCGAATGGGGTACTTAGTCAGCATATTACTGACGATAAAATGAAATGGGGTGTTGAAGAAGAATCCATTTACCGGCTCCAATTTGCATACGGTAGACTATTTGGGCAACATACGAAAAACAAGCAAACTAATTTGACGAAGCAGCAACCCGTTCGCGCAAACATAAACTACCCCCTACCACTCACTGGTACCCTTGGCTCTCTTTCTTTCTTCTTACTTCCTGCGCCGATCGCTGCCCTTATTTCTTATTACGTGCGTCGCGAGAAAGAGAGAAAGCGCTGGAGGAAACTAATAATGTTGTCGTTGTCGTCACGTCGCATCTGTTCGCGTTGTTAAATTTCAATTTTAGCTACAATTTCCTTCGCACATATCTTTTCCTATTTTCACAATAACCATCAACTTCTCCATTTAACCAAAAACAATCCTGTGTGCCTATATACGTATGCGCCTCCCTATACAGTGTAATCCGACTACAGACATTTCTATTTACCCCGAAGCGACCAGAAACTTTATCACTTCGTTTATTGCCGTCTTTCGTAATAGCGGTTTAATTTTATTTATATATATATATATATATATATATACGGTTGAATAAGCGATTTTATTTACACGCTATGTGTAAATAGTGCTGATAATTTATATATGCCCGTATTCAATATTGCAGCTGATCCAAATGTGCTAGTTATTTCGACATGCGTTTGGAAAATATCGGACTAAATTAAACTTACTTCGTACGCGCTTCTGATTCGTTACTTTGTTTTGTAAGGAATACAAAAAAAAAAAAAAAAATTACCTCGCGTGATATATTTACTATTTAACTACTATCGAATTTAGATTATTACCTTTTTTTTTTGTTTTCCTTTGTAGATCCACTTAAATTTATTTTTTTGCGCGATGGAGCTTATTTGTGTTACTTTTGTGGTATGATTCCGATTTCTGCCAACTTCCTGAAAAAAAACAAAACAAAATCATTGTTGCGAATAGTTTATTTTTATTTTTTATTCAATAAATAAATAAAACTCTTATCTAAGAAATTATTTTTGCAAATCATAAACACGGCAGATATTGAATTTCTTTCGCCTTAATGAGCAAAGCCTGTTGCAACCTATTCCATTCTATTCTATCTGAATACATTTTTTTTTAAATTTCTCTTCTAAAAACTGTCACACAATTACGTCTTTGAAGGAGCTCCCCCTCAGCCTACCTATCCTCTTTGCGGGTTCATGGCCTTGCCAACTGTAGAGCATCTGCTGAAATGGTGCCCCGGCATACTTCCCGTACTTCTAGTCATACCTCACCCCATCATCTGTTATCGAACCACCCGGATTGTGTTCGGGCAGTGTTGAATTTTGCAGCATCGAACAGACTGCACCGCCTTCTGAAATTTTCCGCAATAGCGCAGGTAGTTCTACACACGGCGCCTAGATTTATATATTTGTAAATTTATATATAAAAAAATTACATAAATGAACAACTATATTTATTAAAAATGCGCACAATGTCGGTGTGTGTTATTTGTAATAAATATAAACCGTGTTACTTGTGTAATTTAATAATTCATAATGTTACATATTTTATTACTGATAAAATATTATTCTGGTTCTTTTAATTACTTGAAAAATTTTTAGAGCTGTGTTAAAAAATAATCCGGGATTAAATTTTGCGTATAATAATCGACTCTATTATTATGTCGGTGTAAATACACTAAATAAAAGGATAAACATAAAAATAGCTCAATTGAAACTAGTTACAGAAACACGTTAGATAACAAGCGTAAGGATAATAGAAGCCTAACAGACGTTAAAAGACGAATAGGACAGGCAAATGCGCATTTAATAACAAAAAATCAATATTAACAAATGAGAACATTAGTATAGACGTCTGAAAAAAATTTGCAAAATCATACGATTTTTGGAGTGTGCTCAATTACAGTTGTGAAAATTGGTGCCTAATAGCGCGAGAAATAAATAAACCGAATTCAATCGAAATGTGGATCCGACGCAAAATGACGGAAACGTCTCGGACAGAAATGACAAACAATAAAATCCTAGAAGGAATACAGGAAAGAAGAAGCCTAATAAACCATATCGAAAGCCGGAAAATAAAACTGTTGGGACATGTGATAAGGAATAATAACTTTATGAAAAATATAATGGAGGGCAAAGTTACAGGCAAAAGGTCGATAAGAAGACCAAGAGAACACCTATAATGAAAAGCGTATTTGAATATAAGTAAAAATATCAAGAACTTCGGAAAATGGCTATCAACAGAACACAATGGTTGCAGCGACGAGGCATTGCTTTTAAAGAATAAAAAAAAAAAAAACTGTGACACACAGCTAGCATTTATTAAACACTTTAATCAAATTTTTGTTACTTTTTTCTTTTTTAATTCTTTATTTGGTTTTTTTTTTTGGTTTTTTTTTGTGGGGGGAGGATTATCACCGCCGTTTTTTTAGCGATGTCATCTTTGGCTTATGTGGGCTGATATTGTAATAAAATTTTCCTCAGTCCCGATTTAATTTTATTCTTATTAAAACAGCTGCCTTTTGCTTTTCGTTACCGTGAGACCCCCCTGGGGTGGGGGAACACTTTTTACAGATCCACACAAACTCCACCGGGCAATCTATTTCGGCAGAATTATTACGTAAAACGATTTTAATCTTCTTACCCTTTTCCTCTAATATTCAGAAACTGAAAATGCGGAACTTTTGGTTTAATTGACGAATGGCAGTAGTAAATAAAAACTCATCTTTAACAAACAATATCATAATCAAGCCAAATGAATCATCTAAAAGCAGGGGGGGGGGGGACAGTACACTGATTCTTCGAAATGTTCTGCCCAAATCTATTCAATTCTTTTATTTCGAATTACTACATATGTGTATATACTTTGGCAATTAAAAGATGAAGACGTGATTAAAATAGTTTCAAACCCTTACGCTGATAACTAGAAAAACCCCGCTGTTCTGATTTAATTGTCGCCGTATCATCACGTTGCAGGAGACTCTGGGTAAGTAGGTGCGAGTATATTAAAAAAGAGAGCCTGTCGTCCGCCTGTTGAGTGAAATATTGAGGGAGAAAAGGTGAGATATTTACTTTAGCCGCGACGAGGGAAGAACGACGAACTTTTAGTCTCGGTGATTGTGAGCGCAATTTAAAAAGGACACTCAAATTGTCTTCTACTGAAGCATTCTTAGAATATTTTCGAGCCGGAGTGGTCGTCGATGGCGGTTATATTTCGCTATACTGGACACCCTGTTTGTGTCTGAAGGGGGCGAGAACTTAATTTATTTCCAGCCTACACTTGCCCCAAAACGGTGTAGCTTAGAGGGTCGGCGATAATATCGTAATAATAGTTTACTACATGTCCCCATTTAGAAATATCTACGGAATTTTTGACAAATATTCAGCACGCTAGCTCGACCTCTGCATAAATATAAACATATACCTACATACATATGTATATATATATATGTATATATATATATATATATATATATATATATATATATACACATACACACGTATATTTTATATTTATTTGTCGTCATTGAGATTTATTTATACGCCTGTCGTAATGAAAAGTAGGCATTTTTCTTTAGAGCGAAACTACGATTAAATGAATTTTGAAGATGTCCCCGTTTAATAAATTCAAAAGTGTTTGTTAATTTTGAAGAATTACTGCAAGCGCACAAATAAATTCGCTCGGCGCGTCATTCGATTGACCGGAAAGTCGACAACGCCGCACTTTCGAAACCTGAACAATGGCGACGAAAAAAAAGTTAATTGGAAATTATTCTTAAGCGTTAATACATTGCAGCTATGCGCTAAACAGCCGTAATTCCATCGCACTATTATGATACGGCAGGCCGTGATTTAAATACGGAAGGTACTCACTTATTTTCCTTATTTATCTGTAATCTATACGTACCCATCATGATTATAATCAATAAAATAATAATTATCATCTTTGCGTCGTGATTTATGGAATTGATTATTTACGCAGCCGTTGATGACAATGTTCTGCATTTTCCGACAAACCGCCGTACATTCCTTAATTTAGTTTCTACTCCGAATATAATCTTCTGCGTCTCCGTATTTTACGCAACTGTTGGTGTGGCAGTCTAATTTCTTGCCCGCGGGGTACGCGAATTATTATCATCGCACATTCTCTCGTAGTTGTCGATTTTAATTAGATTCTCTTTTCATAGCTGTTTTAGTCTTTTCAGTAATTAATCTTTAAAAAATGATTCGATAGAATAGAAAATTGGAATGTCGACAAATTTTGCCGAAATATTCTCCGATAATATATCGTGAGACTAGTTTAATTCATGACGTGCAACTTAGAAGATAAATTAAACACTGAAGCATTTTCTATTTTTTCTTGTTTCAAATAACATATTTATTTCTCTAATTACCTATATGATAAAATCTAAAGTGTGGCAATAATTCAGTTTCTCACTGTAAAAACTAAAAACCGTTTCACAGTTTTATACTTTGATTTCTACAATTTTAATAATCTTAATAATTGAGGTAACTACGTAAATGAAATTGAATAATTCTTAATATAAAACTCGATTTTTTTTCTATTATTTATTTCTTCGATATATGGAAAATACCAAAGCCGTGTCCACGGCGGGGGGGGGGGGAATCCCCCCATGAGAACTGAAATAGTTATTACGAATACACAAAAATCTGAAAAAAATCACAAATTTGAAATAACTATTGATGATTTTTTAGGGTGGTCTTATCTACCTTTAAAAGAAAAAAGAAAAAATGTGCTCCATATTTTTAATAATTAATAACATATGTAATTTTTATTAATGTTCATATACGGGGTAATTCATTTATGTGAATTATTAATATATAAATCAAAATGATGAAAATTATTAATAGTACGAATATTAGCGAAAAATGTATTGTTATTTGTAAAATAAATATGCGAAGAAAATTTTCACCCCCCCCCCAATTCTAGGCACGGGCCTGGAAAATACCGTAAAACTTATCGCGTTATTCATTCTTTTCTGCAGCGCAATCGCAATACCTCTACAATTACATCTCTCTGCCGAATACGCTGCATAAAAAGGTGCACGTAATATAATTTCCTGTTTCCGCAATGGTCTCCGCTTAAATAGATCTTCCAGAAATAGCATGACCAGTACACTAAATTGTACATTATATAAGTTACGAATGAACTGCTTCATTATTAAGTCATTTAAATTTGGGAATGAATATTGTGAAAAATTCGATACGATACAATGTTAGTTAAAATTTTAAACTGATTTAAGTAAATCATTAAGTCGCAACAGGTTCGAAACAAAAAGACAAAACCGTTGAAAATATCAGAGCAGACGATACTGGCCTTTTTCAACGTAATTCCATATATATATATATATATATATATATGTGTGTGTGTGTGTGTGTGTAAAATCGGTAGCTTAGTAGTTAAGGTACTTTTCTATCAAGCCGGAGGTATCGTTTTCGAGAATTGTCTCATTCCGGATCCAAGTCGCTTCCAGGAGTACGCCTAATCTGAAATTGAATACCGGTTACATCAGAGAAATCTGGAAAAGTAAAAGCGGATCCCAAGAAGAAAAGAGCTCTGGCCCCGCGATGCAGATCTACTAGGCTTAGTACCATTATGGAAAGCTCAAATATTCATAATCCACGATACCTTATCAAGGACACTTAGTTTTATATATATATGATTTGTGTATTCTTGCACATCGCAGTATACTGTTTCAAATTTTTCACAATAAAATTATACCGTCTTTAAAATAGATTTGAAAGCGTTTCAGTAACGATAAAATTTAAAATCGTCCGACTCATTCTCGTGAAGTTATTTTTATTTGTGGCATTTCATACTCATACCCGAGATTCAGTGGCGTAGTTGAACCACTTTTTCGGGGGGTGAGGAGTAAAAAATCAAAAAATCAAAAAAAAAAGGATGGGAAAAGATCGGTTGTGGCTCAATTATCCCAAGAAATGAATAATAATTTTAGATTACTTGCCCTAATTTCCGGAATAATTAAAAAATAAAACAAAATGTGTTATTATCTTGGCAAAACTGTTCTTATCGCAACCACAATTAAAGCAAATATTTGTGTCTAAGAAATATTTTAAATGTACAAAGCAATATTTCGTTTTTTCTTTTTGCAAAAATATCTATCACTTCTTCAGGAGATATGTTCCTGTGAATGGCTCTAAATGTGCCAATCCATTTAAGCGGTTCTCGCCGATATTCAAATAGTTTTTTAGCCGTTTTAACGTAGAAAAGGAATGCAACAAAAACAAATAAGGTATCGCCAATTTCCAGTAGTTCAAATATGTTCAAAAATATCTCATTGTGTTACAGTTATTCAGGGTATATCGATAAAAGTTTTAGGCAATGTGTGCCTGATTTTAGTTTTCCACAGTTTAATTTCCTCAGCAACAAAAAAAAAGATTAAATTCGTAAAAATTATAGTTACGTATTAATTGTTGCATTATTACAATTACTAGAATTACTGTTAATTATATATCCAATGAACTTTTGGAAATTGTATATCGTCTCTAGCATGGCCAGAATAATAGTTTTAAAGTGAACATATTTATTTATTGACATTATTAGGAAATACAATTATGCGATTTTTGTTTTTATATGTTAAAAGTACAACATACATAAAGAAATTTAGCATAAATTTTTTAGACCTTCCTTGTGAAATTTCTAACCCCGCCACTGAATAATAGTAGACAGAATTACAAATCAAAATTAAAATGATTTAACATAAATTAACGCTTACTATTTAAGCTCGATATATCGGAAATGAAAATTTATTTAAAAAACATTTGTTCGTAAAAACGAGATTAATAAAAATTAAAAACTTACTGCTTCTTCAAATGTCTGTAGATGAGTAATATTAAAGGTTAAAATTACTAAGGAATAAAAAAAAAATATATTAATACAAAAAATAAAAATGTTTTTAAAAGAAATCAAAAAAAAAAAAAAAAATTGAGCGAAGAAACAACAAGAATATTAAAAGACAATTGTTAAGTTTTTAAAAATCTAGTACGGCTTATTTCAGGAAAATAACCAGCCATAATACAAACTGTAAGAACTAACAAAATCTAAATTACGTCTGATTTTCGTTTTCTTTTCAGTCTTTTATCTATCTATTTGTTTACACATATATTTTTTCTTTTTTGCAATAAAAATCTATTTTAAATAAACGAAATTGTGTACATTTTCTATGTATGCGAATTAAAAATCGGCTAGCATGAAAAATGAAACAAATATAATCGGCAAAGATCTTTCCAGTACTTCACCTAAATTTCAGGTGTTTATTGTGCTAGCGAGAAAACGAAAGTATAATAAATATAATTCCGCCTCTCAGACTGTACCGCTCTGAGCAGTTGCTTGTTTTTCTGTGCTTTTGGGCGGGCTCTGATATCAAATCTATCCGAAATTTCGGGGGTTAACCCCCCCACACGAACCAAAAAAAAAAGTACGCCATTGCGGGGATTTATTATTTTTTTTAGATCGTGTCAAATTTTTCCTTCATTCTACTATGTGGTAACTGAAAATTTTTTTTGCGGAATTTTTTTCCAATTTTCATTTTGCTTAAAATTTTTGTGTTTTTAACGTATCCTCTGGCAAAAGTGAATCGATTTTTCAGTTGGAAAACTTCAAAATGCTTACACTGCGAATATTTCAACCAGTAACAATATTAATTCACTCGGAATATTTTTAATATTAAAAAACAGCTTCCAATCAATTTTTTCTGCAGCGAGTTATAATCAGTCCATAACCGATGATCTTGCGAGACGAAGGTAACGTTAGAAATTTTCCTTTGCACATTTCTATCGCGCCTTAAGGAATACTGTTTTTTCCTTTCACTTCCTTGTGTACGTAGTAAAGGAAGTATTGTGTAATTGCGGAAAATGTTTAATGCCATATTTCAACGGATATTTTTCGATCATGCCTGATTATTCTTTCTTACACGGATGATTGATAAAAGGGGAAGTACTGTATTCACGGAGTATTTTGAATCTCACATTTCAACGGAAATATCCATTTTAACCGTTCCTGGATCCGTTTCTAAGTCGTTTTTCGTGATGTACGTATGTAGGTATACATATGTATAGTATGTATCGCGCATAATTCAAAAACGTCTAGTCGCCGAAAGTTGAAATTTCGAATATAGGACTTTTTCAACATCCGAGTTGAGCACCTCCCCCCTTTTTTCGTGGAATTTTTCTCACGACTCAAGAACGGGATTAGCAGCTGTAGAAAATCAAAATCTTGGATACTCGGGATTGCAGTAACATTTATTTACTCTACTCACTCGTTTCAAAGTTTAATCTTTTTACAGGGAATAGAAGAGTCATGTGTTTCCCATGTCAAATTTTTGTGTTTTTTTTCTATTTGGCTGATATTCTGTTTGCACCGACACTATCTCAGCCTTAAGCATATACCTCAGAAGTGGAAATACATATACATACTTTTTCATCGATACCGGTATACGCAGTGTTGTTAATATCGAAATTTCTGGCAGTTTTTTTTTTCTTTTAAATGGCAAACCAAATTTAAAAAGAAATACTGATTTCAAAATTTTGCTGTAAAAATTTAGTAAAAACGTCCTAAAAAGCAAAAAATTCCATAAAAAACTAATAAATTTTGTAGTGAAATACACACCTCCTGTGACGATTTTATGATAATTCTTATACAGCATTATTAGCTTAATTAGAATAGGCCTGGCAATCAAAACTTGCAATATCTAGAAATAGTTATTAGTGATCTTAAGCTACATCACTCTAAAATATATGTATTATTTTTCATCGAGTAATTATTTTTTTTTACTTTCTAGCGAATTTTTATTAAATTTTTTATTGTAAATCTTCAAGTATCGGTATTTTTTTTTAACATTTCATTAATTTTTAGCATTTCTTGTCTCGCTAAAAATCAACTTCTTAAAAAACGACATGCTTTTTAATTTGCTCTACGGCGGTTTAAAATACGTTTTCTTCGTTCGGATCTGTATTTATCCGTAGGGTAATTATTAGTAATACTCGAATTTTTTCAAATTACCTTTTTGTATTAATATTAATAAATAAAAAAAAAAATGATCCAAAGAGACCACATTTTCTTCACGTTTTTCGATGACAACTGAGTTTATGTCCACCCATACTTACCGATATATACTCATATGGCACCACCATCGCTGACTAGTACACTTTCTCGAATGGACGAGGAATCATTCTAATCCGTCCACGTGAACATAAAAAAAAGTAAATAATTGATTTCTTCACTTTCAAAGATGCATTTCCGCAGGTTGGTGGTTAAGGCGCTTGACTACAAAATCAGAGAAAACCGGTTCGATACTTGTCTCATTCCGGATCCAAATCACTCCCAGGTATGTGTATCCAATCTGAAATTGGTTATGCCAGAGAACTATCTGGTGGAAAGTAAAGGCGAATAATCTAAAAGTAAAAAGGAACTGGCCCCAGTTTTCTCATCAGATTCCCATTAGAACCTTAAGTACCATTATGAAATGCTTAACTCCACTGTCCATGATACCTTATCAAGGATATACGGGACTTACTTTACTTTAAATTTGTATTATTATTTATCACTCTTGTTTAACTAAAAAGTGGAGAAATTTACTATGAAGTTAGTAATTACGAAAAAGATTACTTATTTCTATTAAAAAATAAAATAAAATTTGAGAATAATAAAAAAGACCTTGGAGAATTTTAAATATATTACATTTATTCCACTTACACGTGTTCAAAAATAAATTAAAAACGTTAAATAAGAATTATAAAAAATAAAAATTAATTCAATAATTTTTAATCTCGAATTCCCTCGTTCAACCAAAAAAAATTAAATCTTTTTTGACATTCCATATTTCGCACTCCTCAACGATGGTGGGAGGGCTCGAAGCTACGAAATGCTGATCCACGACGGAAAAGACCGAAAGAGCTCTCCACTTAAATCGCTATGAATAATGCGAACAAAAATCAACTGCCATCACCTGCAAGCAACAACGCCGCTATCTGACAAAATAATTGCGCTTTTGCAAAACGTAAGCTACACAACAGAAGAGAACCCAGAAACAAAATTTTAAAATCCGTATTTTATCTCCTTTCGTCATCCTCATTCTTCCTGTATTTCGATTCGATTGATCTCCATTACCACGCTTTTTTTGTTTTTTTTTTGGTACGTCAGACTCTGCGGAAGTGAATTTTTTTCGAAATGTCAGTGCGCGACACCGGGATGTAGACATCACTCCTAATCGGCTAAAATTACCATGGTTTTTTCTTCGTTTTCTTCTCATTCGCCTCGTTTTTGAATTCGCTGTGTTTCATATTTGTGCTGTGCTTTTTTTTCCACTTCTTCATTATTTTTTTTGGTGAACATCACAAGTTTTTCTTCTTTAAATTCGCACTTCTTCATGCGGGGGGCTTTTCCTTCACGTGCATATATATGTTTTACGTTTGTAACGCGATTTCTTTGATATGAAAATTTGAAACGATACAGATTATCTCGATGATTGACATTATTATAAATAAGACGATTACATTTATAAATTGGTAAACAAAAATTACGCCATACGATAAGGCGGTAAATTCTTTTTGGCTTAAAAAGTTTACACAGTTTGTTCAGTAACCTTTTGTGCCCCCCACCCCCCCCAAGATGGCAAAACGTAGTAAGAAAGCAACTGCTGAGCTTGGTAAAAAGTAACGCTGAAGTAATTGATATAAAAAACAAACTCTACAACCTAGCTTTGTTGCATCCTGTATAGGGTTTTTTCCAGACCTTTCCTAAACAGAGTGACAAAGCTAATAAGAATTACATATAAAAAAGAGAATAAAGAGGGAAATGAAAATAACGAAAAATCATAGAGAACCGAAGAGAGGGGTTAAAAGTGTTAGACGATACGTCGTGTTTTTCAAGGTCTTCCCTAAGGTTCTTCCCTCAATACTGTCTTCAACATATAAAGTAAAAAGTAAAGTGAGTTCCGTACACTTGATAGAGTATTATGGATTGTGAAGTTAAGGTTCATAATGTACTAAGCCCAACGGCACTAATAATGAGAGTAGGGGGGCCAGTTCCTTTCTACTTTTGGATTATCCGCCTTTACTTTCCCAGATTTCTCTGGTACCCAATTATTTCGGATTAGGTATAGACCTGGGAGCGAGTTGGATCCGGGACGAGACACACTATCCACATTCTCTTCCTCTAAATTCGTCATCTTTATTCTTTTTGCTGATGACATCCTACTTTTCGCCTAATTTAATGATATTTTATCAGCCAGTGAAGCACTTAATTCGTCTCTTTCCGTGCTGGATCATTCCCTTTCCTCAATTAACCTTTCTATTTCTCCTATTAAATCTTGTTACGCCGTATTTATTCTGCAACACTTTATAATCCTGCTTCTGTCTGTCTATCCCTAGCAAATACAGTCTCCTGTTAATTATTTTTGTTATCTTGGTATCTTTCTTGACAGTCGGTTATCCTTCTCCCCGAACACATCGAGTATCTTTCCCCTTCGGCAACCAAAAGACTAACCCTGCTGAAGGCCCCATCTCTGGCCAATATTTCTCTATATAAGTCCATCATCCGCTCAAAATTTCATTATACTGTTCATTTCTCTATGATTGTGCCTCTGCCGACTCTCTTAATTAAATATAATCCAAAATTCCTGACTTCGTCTATGGTTTGGCGCTCTTAAATCCTCTCTAGTTCTAGCAGTCCTTACCGAGTCTAATACACCACCCTTTTCTATTCGCAGATCTTATTTGGGCTATCGTTTTCGTGCTAAGCGTCTTCCACTTACGTCCTCTACTCTTATCTTTATTCCTATCTTTCCATTTCTAGGAACTGGCGTTTCGAACCTAGGGAAACCCCTATTTGATCCCTCATCTCTCTTCGGCTCAGTTCGTTTTGCCCTTACATAATTTCCTTTGGCAAATCCCCTTATTTCTCTTTTAATTTCGACCAAAATCCTCCTAATATGTTTATCATAACTACTGCGCTCTCAGTATTTTTTCCGCAGGCCCTAATTAGACAGGGATTCCGCAGTACTATCGCGCCCGTCTCTATTTCCATCGCATGCAACCACCCCGTGTTGACAGATGGTTCGAAGGGGCCGGCTGGTGTCGGTGCCTCTTTTATCCTCCCAGATTTTGACTTCTCAGAATCTTTTCGTCTTCCTCCTTTCTGTTCTACGTTCTTAAACGTATTAATGACTATCCCCTACATTCCATCATTTTCATTTCCTCCGATCACCTTTCCTCTGAATTCTCGATTATATCTGACTTCATGACTGCTCTTCAGGCCATTTGTACTCCCCTACCTGATTATTCCTGCGATTTTATCATACTCCGTGTACGCTCACTTATCCACACGTTCTTTCTTCCCTTCGTTCCATTTATATTGAATTTACTACGGATTCCTAGCCATTCGGGCATCTTCGGTATTGAAGCGGCGGACTCTTCGGCACTCGGTTTTTGCTTCTTCCTAACTTGTTTCTTAAGAAAAATCCCATCCTCTAATCTTCTTGCGCTGTGTAAAAGTTTTCATGCAACAATATAACGCTTTTTCTAATTCCATTTTTTCTGCTCTTGATGTCTCCTCTCCGCCACTTATCATTCCAAAAAAAATTATTATCTTCTGTCGTCATCACTTTAGTGGAATAATGATTGTACGGACGCCTTCAAAGACAGCGTTTACTTTTTTCGACTCTTCCGGGCTTGTTTCTCCTTTTCCAACTTCGCGGCTTACAAAAGGGCTAACGCCAAGGCTAAATTCATCCTTAAACGTCCAAAAGAAATTCATGAAGAAATTTTTGTTCATCATTTTCTAGATCTACCTCCACTTCCCATCTTTGGACGAAAGCTGAAGCTTTTCGCTCTTCCAGCTCCGAATGCCCCTCATACTACAACCTTCCTTCAGAGAAGCTGTCTACTTTTCTTGATTCAGTTGCTCATTCCTATGTTACGTACCATCCCCCGAAGAATCCTCCTTCCCTACCGATTACATCTTCCTCTCATTTTTTCTCTTCTCCGTTCAGCATCAATGAACTCTACGATTCCTTGATCAGCTCTTCTAATTCTAGCCCAAGTATTGACGGCATCCCTCTGCTTGTCCTCAAGAACCTCTCTGAGTTAGCATTCAAAACCCTTTTGTCAATCTATAATTCCTTCCTGCACATTTCTGCAACTCCACCACGTTGGAATTTCTTTATTTTTATTCCTATTCCGAAAAAGAAGCCTAACTCCTTCCGTCCAATCTCTCTAGCCTCGTGTTTAAGAAAACTTTTTGAACATATGATTAATATACGCCTGGTCTGGTGGCTAAAATATAATAATAATGTACTTCCCGATAATATGTTTGGTTTCGGCTCTAACCTTGGTGCCACTGACTGCATATCTCTTTTTCTTTCCGATATCAATAAATCCTTCATTCACAAGAAATTTACCATCGCCGCGTTTGTTGATGTCCTGCCTTCGATAACGTTCACCTACCTTCTCTACAGAAAAAAAATGCTTTCCATTAACATCCCTCTTGAGCTTACTCCCTTATTTATCAATCTTTTCCGGCATTGAACAATTCGTCTTTCTACTATTTTCTTCGACGATTCCAGAACAATTTTTCGAGGTCTTCTGTAAGGATTGTGCTTGAATTCTACACTTTTCAACATTTACTTTCACAGTCTTAATATTCCATCCAAGTCCTTATTCTTCGCTGACGATATTCGCGTCTATTCCTCTAAAAATCTTTCTTCTGCCAATGAGGAGGTTAATTCCTCTCTTGCTCTTTTGGAATTATCGTTGTCTTCTCTTCATCTTTCTATTTCCCCTGAGAAGTCTGCCTCTGTAGTTTTTACATTTCGTCCTTTTTACCGTTCCTTAGTTAACCTTTTCCTGTGTCAACTCCCTATTCCTCTAGTTAACTCCTTCTCCTACTTCGGTGTCATTCTCAATAGTAATTTATCATTTTGCGATCATATCAACTATCTATGTACATCTGCTCTCAAGACATTAAATTTTCTAATAGAGTTGTCTCCCCGGAAATGGGGTGACGATCCATATATTCTCCTCACACTTTATTATAGATCCATTATTCTTTCTAAATCGGACAATTGTTCTTTTCCTTATGCCAGTGCTCCCAAATCCCTCCTTACCAAACTTGATCACATCCAAAACTCTTGTTTCTTTTTTCCTCTATATTGGTGCTCTGAATTCTTCTCCAACTCCAACTCTCCTGGCCGAAACTGGCTTCCTTCATTTATTTATTCGAAGACTTTATCTTTTGGTGAATGATTTATAATTAAACGTCTGCATATTCCTCACTCGAAACTAGTGAATTCCTATCAATATATTTTGGGAAATTGGCGTTTCTCTCCACGAAAAATTCCAATTCTTTCACACATTTCCTCTCGACTTGTCCTATTTTCTCACTTTATCCTATAACAAATCCCCGTACTTCACTTATAACTTCTTAGAACTGTCGTTTTCTCCTAAGCTATTTTCTCTTCCCTCTAACATTAAATCTTTCCCGCTTCCTGCAATACATAACGAATTTAACCAAATTCCGGCTCACAGCACGGTTTTTACGGGTGGCTCAAAATCTGCTTCAGCTGTCGGAGCTGCTTTTATTCTTCCTGATATCAACTATTCCGAGTCTTTTCAACTCCCTTCCTTTTCTTCTATCCTTTTTGCCGAATCCATGGCTATTTTACGTGCTATCCTTTTTATATCTTCAACATCCAATTTATCGAAATTCGTCATATGCTCTGATTCGAAAAGCGTTTTATTAGCCATCTCGTCTCCCTTCCCTAAACCATCGTCAGATCCTATTATTCTTTATATTCGTTCCTTAATCTATAATTTATTAACATTCCGTTCTATCCTAATTGACCTGCTCTAGATTCTGGGCCACTGCGGCATCGTTGATAACGATCTTGCCGATTCTTTGTCATGTCTAGTTGCAGTAAATGGCCGTTTCAAAGACAGATTCCCCTCCCAAAATGTCTTTGCCGTCTCTCTTACCGTTTTCACCATGACTTTTGGACTGATCTTAGAGTTCTCCAATCCTAACTCCTTTTACCTTGCTATACAACTTCTCCACCCACTTCTTCCCGGTTTAATAATTTTCCCCGCATTAGCCATTCTGTGATTTCTTCCATAATTCGCCTCCGCTTTAATCACAGTCTGCTTCCTGCCTCACTCTTTCGTTATATGTATATTTATAAAAATATTTTCTTATCCCCCCTTCCCGCGAAATTTTGTTCTAGATACGGCTCTGATGAACATTATAATAAAAACTGTAAATTAAACAAATGAACAGCCCTACCCGAAATTATTGGGAATAAGGAAAAAAATCAAAAAAAATCAGGTATTTATAAAGTGTTTATTTTTTTCCGCTGAGCGTTCTGCTTTCTATTCTGATTTGCTATGACTCTTGGTCTTCCTACTCCCTATTGCGCCTCTTACACCTATCTTTTCCTTCTCCACACATTGTTCCTATTATTTATTCCTTCCTGCTAACAACATTTGATATCGCATGAAGATATAATTGACTCCTTCCTTTTCTAATTGTTTCTGGGTAAAAGTCCCCCCGGTTGGCGAGTCCGGAAAAAAACAAAAAAAAAAAACAAAAAAAAAACCGTTAAACTCCTACACCATTTTACACTTATTTTTTGTTCTTTACGAAAAATTTATTTATTTTTTATTTAAGCTAATCAAAGAAGGCCCCGGCTAACCGCAAATCGGAGATTAGAAGAAATTATGATAACCAATGCTCGGTAGGAAAGGTTAAAATGTAGGAAGCATTAGAAGGCCAAATCGAAACAAGCGAGTACAAAAAAAATATTATTTCATTCGGCTAATAGGAAACAGCACTGTCAATCACCGATAAAAGAGTATAATATGAAATGGGTGCCGTGGACAATGCGAAGATGGAATTTTCTATTCTCGTTTTCTTTGTAATAAATTTCAAAAAAAGGACTAAAAAATACTTAACAATAGTATTAGCCGAGGACGTAATAAAAAAATTCTCTAAATGGAACCGCGGAATAATAATGATAACGCGCGGTAAGATGCGACTGATTAGCGACAGGCAACGTTGCAGTGAGTTTCGGGCCCTATCCGTCGGAGATAGCGATCGTACAGGAGGACAAGCTAGCACAGATAAGGGTCGATGAAAGTGATGGTCCACTTCCGTGAGCGCAATAACGAATTGCTTTGTTTAAATCGGCGGAGAGAGAAAATATCACGACCATCGTAAGACTCGTTAAAACCGATGTTTGAATGAACTTTCTCGAAATTATTTCGCAATATTAGCGAGATCCGTCGGAAGAAAGTATCCGATATTTTCATTCAACGTGCGATAGATCACATATAACCGTTCCTCAAGTCGAAAACAGTTATTGGCCGTGGCCTCAAAAGAATGGTCACTGTTTTCGCGAGGATTTTCACTCTAACGATTCGATCAATTTTCTGTTCGACACTGTCTCGGAATTGAACGGGGCACTTTGAAATTTACATCTGTGCCGTTGCTGCTATACGAGATGCGGTGAAATTATTTCCCGTTCTTTTCGGTTTGTGTTTTCATATCGCTTCGCAATCGTCGGATGGCGGAAAATCGCATTGCGATTACTTCAGACAAGCGCCCGACAAGGGCAAGGTAGATTGCCGAATTCGACGCATGTGTCTCTGCCACCGTCAACTGGAAAATCAAATTTGCCTCATTTCAAGCGCTTCGCTGTCGTTCGCCGATAACAATAACCCGGGCGCGTAACAATAGAAAAATCGCAACAGACACTCCGATTCAATGAGGCTTGCGTAGATGGCGGGGAATTTTTTCATTTCTGCATAAAACGCCGAGCAAGACGGCCAGGAGACAGAAGGAAAAAAATCGGGGGAGGGGGAGAAATTCTTAGAGGAAACGGAATGATGATATTCGACAATTCGCGGCTGCATAATCGATCGCTTCCCGCCGAATTCGCTCAAAAATCAAATAATTTCCAGGCTATTCAACAGCACGGAAAATATCAGCGTGCAGTGGTAGCAGCCGATCTTCGAACTATTATTACTAAATCCGAGAGTAACGCCGGCACATATGAACGCATAGGACCGCCGGCCCTGCGTTCATTGCGTTGCCGTTCCGGATTAAGAGAGTCGTCAGTGCGAGTGCGAGCTATAAATGGAAATATCACGCACTGGCAGAGACAGACGTAGGCCGGGAAAAGGCTGTTCGAATTTTTAGCAGATAATATTATTTCGGGGATAGTTTAGGGCGAATTTCCAATCTGCTCCCATCGATGGGGTAGAAGTTATTTTCCAGGCTATAGAGCTCGTTCGCTCGCGACCCGCTCCATTATAACGTAATAATAATGCGAACAGAGCGGTATTTATATTGTATTCTAACGGCGAACAATCGCATTACGTCACGGTCCTGGCTGGAATATGCTCTCGCACGGTCGACCTCCAGGCTTCGCTTCACGTATTCCGTACAGGTGTAGAAAAAATTATCTATGTCATTCGCGCCCTCGCTAACAGCCAATCAGATAGACGAGGGCGAGTTGATCCCGCATCGCATTAGCGAGGCAAATTTCGAAATTTCCTCCAAATACGTGTCGTATCTTTCCTAAAAATTTATCACCACTCGCGACTTCGATTGTTTGTTTATACACTCTGCCATCGTTATTCGTACCCTCAATTTCACTTTTTATTACTTTTTAATTTTTCCGACTCCCAGCACTGACGTGTAATTCTTAATCGCGCAACTACCGCTGTCCGTGTCTCGCGGAATACGTTTAGGACGGGACCGCGTTGTTTCATTTTTCAACGGCTCTTATTTAACGCCTGATTTCCCGGTTTGTATTCTGGCAAATCCCGCCGGAACCGCCAGATCATCTCGAAGAAAACGACAAGCTAGTTTTTTTGCGAAAATTTGCCACTTGATAACCTGTTGAAGGTTTACCGAAAAAAAACTTTTTTCACTGCCACTTGTGATGTTGAAACGCTAAGAGTCTGCTATGAACGTCGATACCCATTCAGGAAAAAGTTGCTTCTAATCATTTTGTTGTAGATATATACATATATATATATATATATATTTTTTTTTTTTTGACTTATAAATGATGTATTTGGAGAAAAAAAAATAAGTGTATAAAAGTGCATGCTTAAATCAGGAGTGATGTGCGTGTTTAGCTAAAATAATGTATTAGTAAATATAGAATCTTGTGTGTGGTAGTTTCCTGCAAAATGTACTTAAACTAAGGTGGTAAAAGGATGAAAAACACAGTCCTTTCACTCAGCAAGCATGTGTGTTGATAGATGAGTTTTTCAAAGTATAACTTAAAAAATAACTTAAAAATATTACGTGCAATAATTTAATTCTTTTGGGCTATTTACAGGAAGTGCATAAGTTAAAAAAAACACCGTGCTACATTTGCGGTTTCACGATTGAATTTGAGTTTAGGCAGTTAATAGTGTATTAGGTTTATGAACTTCCTGCGAATCGCAGACTCCGCATACAACAGGAGATTTGTAGAATTTTCTCTAGTGATGATTAGAGATTGGAAGCTATTAATGTTATATTTGGATCTAAAAGATTCTCAAATTTGGAACAATAAAAAAGATATTCAATGTTATCTTCAACACCAGAGGTGCACATGGTGCGCCCAGGGCCATTAGAAAGACGGAACCTATGTAAAAGTAGGAGGCACAAACTTTCCGCGCCCTAAAAGCACATTGTAAAAATTAATGTTTAAGCTTTTTTTAATTTTGATCTGTCAAAAACTTTCGGGAAGAACATGTATGCCTTTATTCCAGTTTGACAACTGTCCCACTTCTGCTGCCATATTGCAAGGAGTGTGTAGATATATATATTAATTACAACGTAATTCTTAGGCTCTCTCCCCCATTTGGAAAAAATGTTCCAATTTCATGTAACGTTTGTTATATTTTATAGGATTTTTGTGATTATGTTATTATATTCATATGAACCGATTTAGAATGTAAGCGTTCTTAAGGCAGAAAGTGGCGAAATTGTAACTGAAACAACTACAAAGATAATAAACCTGAGAACAACATACAAAAAATCTCTTTAACGACCAGGAAGAACAGTCAGTCCAATAAGAAGAAGAAACAGATACGCTGTTAATTCTAGAATCAAAAAGGTGGGAGCTGCCACAGTTAAGCAAGCTAAAGTAAGAAAAGTAGCAGAATCCAATAACAAACAAGTGTTGAATTTCTGAAGATGTTGGGACCTACAACAGTCCAAAAAAATAACAAACTCCTTTAATTTCATTTTACAGTAGCGGGAAAATGCCTGAAGAGTTTTTCATTGCCCTATCACAAATGCGTCTAAATTCGATGACCATGGAGACTGATAAGTCTTATGAGTCACGTTTTAAAAGTATTCTTGCGTGTAATTCATCGACGAATATCAAAAAAGTATAACGTGGAACCAGTTTGGATTCCGCAATGGTATGAGAACACGAGAATCACTATTATGCATGCAAATATTAATACAAAAAAATCACTTGATTTTTTACAAAACCGATTTATGTATATCTGTTTTATTGATTTTAATAAGGCATTCGACAAAGTACAATGCGCAGAATTAATGAAAACCTTAAAAGGTATTCATAATTTTGCAATCCCGTTACAAAAATCAGCATTTAACAGTACTAATAGACGCTCAACTGACTGGAGAGTAATGCTAATAAGGAGAGAGGCTGTGTGCTTCCTTCGCCGTTGTTATTTAATTTGTACTCGGAGGTGATATTTGCACAGGCTTTAGAAGGACGTAAGACAGACGAATAAGAATTGGAAGAGAAACAATTGCAATGATACGTTTTGCTGATGATACTGCACTGCTAGCGGAGAGTGTTGAGGACCTACAGGCCCCTAGAAAAGGGAAAATAAGGGCCCAACATAAACATTGAAAAAACCAAGTTCGTGGTGGCCTCAAGACAACCAATTGCAGATAAAAAAACTATTCCTTAACGGTAGAGGAAAATTGAACGGGTAGGAAAATACGAGTATCTAGGCCAGTGGTTCTTAACCTTTAAGTGATGAGGGACCATTTGACAGAATTTCTGTCTGCCATGGACCACCAACTGTTTTTGAAGTTAATATACGGTAAATGTAAATGAATAAAGGGTTGTTCTATCTATCTATAAATAAGACACGCATAAAATTTTATTTTTTTTACGAAAATTTTACAGAATAGAGGTAAATATATTATTTTAATGCGATTTCTGCTGTGACTGCATACTTTTTACTAACTTCTGAATCCTTGGTTCAGTGCTACTCAAAGCCAAACACATATCGGCACTGGCATCCAACCGATTTCGGTGCTTGCTTTTAATTATTAAAAGCGCCGAGAGGCCCTGCTCACATAGATAATGATAACAAAATTCGGTAACGTACAGCAATTTCTTGAATCTTTGGGAAAGAAATTGCCTTTTGGCTCCGAAAATTTTCAAAATTAATTCCTGTCACGAATATATATCTTTCAAGTTACTATTGTGTTGCATTTCAATCACTTCTTGAATTTCATCAAGCACCTCAGAAACGTTGATCACTTTCCGCGAACACCTTCTTCGTCCTCACAATGGTCAGGGAAATAGCGACTGAATTCACTTTTTAAATTTTTCAAATGAAGTATCATCATGTTCTTTTGTATTTCTCCTTTAATCTCGGCACGTTGCCTGTCAATAATTCGATTCAGCGTATCAAACGTAAAAAAATTTTTTCTTCCAACCTTGTCGATCCATAGCTCGATTTTAGTGATAAATTCACTAATTTTATCTTCGCATGAAAATTTATTGCTTGCGCCTTGCAACTTCAAATTTCATGACCTTTGCAATTGAAGGTTCAATATATTTAGTCGTCCGAAAAAATAAATCAAATAAGCAAAACACATTTGAAATTTGGACTCGCAGAACTGATCATCCAGCAACAACTCCGTTGTTCTCCTTGCTAGTTAATAATATTTGTACTTCCTCTTTACAACCCCGACAGCATATTTCCTTTGGAAAGTCGACGCACTTCCGTATAGAAAAGCCGAGTTTCGCGTTCAGAGTTCATATCAGAGCACAATTGCTCGAAGAGACGACTATTAAGTGCACTTATTTTTTAATGAAGCTAACTACTTTTACAGCTTTAGTATTTTTAGGATGGCTTCGCGGACCACTTTGAGTGCTTCCAGGGACCACCGGTTAAGAACCACTGATCTAGGCTATTGGATAACGGAAGATAATGGCCCTAACATACGAAATAAGAACGCGCATCGAGATAGGCCGGGATGTATTTACATGAAACTGAAGAGTTTTTACATAAAGCATAATCGGGGATAAGACATCGTGAAAAATTGATTCTGATCTCAAATTTACAGACTCGGATTAATATTATTACGTCGCGGATTAGAAAGGTATATTTTGTAACAGAAATGAACAAAAACCCCATAAGAGTTATAGAGCGGATGTATATAAATTAATCTCCCGTCAAATAAAAGAGGGGTTTCGTTGAAAGCGGATATTTCGGTAAAAGGAAACGGAAACATACCCGTCTCTCGCCGTTAAAATTAACGCATATAATTTCGGATGATGCAAAATTTGAATTTTATATTTAACTTTTCTCGCACCATTGAACGCGCCTTTTAACGTCTAAACTTATTTTAAAGAGACTTTGTAAAGGCATCGGCAAACCTCTTTCGTGAAATAAATAGCGAACAACGATAGCGTTGGATATTCTTTGAAAAACTGATTTACAAATAGACATGTAACAAATAGACATGTAACTATACCAGAGCATTGTACAAAATCTGGAACATGTAAACTGAAATAGCGCAGAGGCTTTAATCTATAAATTAAAAAAATAAAAACTTTCCCGTCAGTTAACATCGCGGTATAATGCAAATTGCGTGTTCTTGAGTTGAGCAGCATTAATCCTAATTTTTAAAAAAAAATAAAATAAAGTTAAAAAACCATCGTCAATTAATTTTCTTAAAAGAATAAAATTTCTCAAATTATTTCGGACGAAGAGAACTGTAAAAGGAAGGTAAAGGACGCGAGCCATTACATATTGCTATTAATGAAAATGTCTACCTACAGCGAATATAAGATGCGAGTTGTTCAATTGGGATTGCGTTGGATATAGAAGCAGAAAGATGGAGATATACGATAATAGTATTTATCCTCATTTCAGGGGGATTCGGAAGATAAAGATTTATCTAAGTTATTCGTATGAGGTTCGTTCGGGTTATATGCGTGTAACTTTACCTACTCTGCACGCAAATACACAGAGGAGAAGAGTGCGCTTTCGATCGATCTGGTAATTAAGTTTGGAAGTTGTATTAGCAATTTTCGTCAGTCGTTCCTTTGATTGGGAAATCCGTCCTTGGCAATTTTTCCAGCAAAGCTCCGCTTTTATAAGGCGGTTCTGGAAAAGGTTTATTGTTCTTTCGCAGCGAGAGATTGGAAAATTCTGCGCACGACGTTTTTTCTCGGAAATCTGTTCTGGAAACGACTTCATTAACTTAGCGCATGACAAAGTAGGAGATCAAAAGCTGGTTTTATCCTCCTACATCGTTTTTAGCGTTATCCGTTGCTAAAAGGGGTGTGCGCTTCTTTCCAGCCTACAAAGGCTATAAAAAGTCATCGAAAATTAATAGTAAATGTTTTCTTTCTTCTGCACATGCCGCGTACTCGTTCCTCTAACCATTTTATTTTTGTATCACCTTCCAGAAAAATATATGGGCAACGTGATTTTTGTAGCGTTCACTTTTCTTTTTTTTTCCCCTCTTAACTGCTCCTTATACTCTTATTACCTTTGAGTTCACTTCAAAAGCTATAATTTAATATTTTACAGTATTTCGCAATGTGTCCTATCTAGTTATATACAACACATATACGTTTGTGTATGCGCGTGCGTTATGTATGTATAAATTCTATATATATATACATATATATATAAATAATATATAGAGATTATGGTTCTAAACGATTAATTGGATCGTTAACTCTTCGATAGTATTTCATTTCATCTTGTTCGAGTGAAGTATCCTATTATGTGGAAAATAAAAAATGATACGATAAAATCAAATGACCCAGAGTATGAGAAAAGCTCCTTTCGTGCTTGCTTCGCAATAGCTTATTTAACGCTTGATCGGTTAAGCTGAAATGATATAATATTTCACACAGACAGTCTTCAAAACATTTTACTGAAAAATATTCAATATAAAACTGTACGTCTACCGTGAAATTTAAAATGCTTCAAAATTTTTATTTCATTTCAAAATCTATCTGAATTTGTTAGCATTTTGCTCAACGTGATATCGGTACGGTTTGTTCTTTTTTTTTTACGTTCTTTTTGACACGTATATTATGGTTGTGGGCTAGTCAAAAAGTTGAGTGACGCTTTTTCTTTTTTAAATGAAAACGTAGATGATTAAATAAATAATTAATTCGGATTAATCAATTAAAGTAAAGTGATACAGTGAAAAAAATAATACAATAAATTTGTAAATTATCAAAAAAAAAGAAAAAAAGAAAAAAAATGTACATAAGACGATTGGATTTACCTCAATGAACGTGTAAAATATTAGCATCCGGCGTTTTGCAGAAAGGTATCCTCAAGAATATAGCGAATTTTTGATGAGTTATTATCGAAATAAAAGTTAGCGAAATTTCCGAAACTGTGAGAGAAAAATGACTAACATTTAATGCCCGCTATTCTTGACGTAGATTTAGATTTTCAATACGAGGAAGGTAATTCCTTACTTTTTAACCTGGAACACTCAACAACATTCACGCTATTTCCACGACTACAACATAGGAGTCGGCGTTGTACCGGCTGCTAATCACGTTGAGCGTTTGTCAAGAAAGGAATTAGTTAAATAAAATTTTAAAATTATAAGACTTATTATTTTTTGCTACTTGTAGTAAAATAACAATGAAGATAATAATAAATAAAAAGTAAAAGTATAGGTTAAATTAAATTTCGATTGAATTAAAATATTGTGTCAGGTAACTCAGTAACAGTATCGAGTGTGATGATATCGATAAAATCGATTTTATCACTTCATTGCGAAAAAAACAAATTTAGTCATATGTAAACCAGCATTTAAACAAGTAGGTTATTAAATTCTGATAAAGAAATATGGGAAAATCAGAATTTTATTTGAAAGAAATTTTGCGCTTATATTTTAGATACATATATACAGTAACGTCATTTGATTATATAATTAACAGTTTTAAATTCAACTAATGCTACCAAATTTTGGTGTTTATAAAGAACTCGATGTTTACTAGTTTTCTAATGTAATCTTTAATGGAATTCAACTATTTTTGAGAATCATCAGCTGAACTACGTTAAAAATAATGCCGTGTCGAATAGTGCAGTGTTATTAATTATATTTTATTTGCAATTAAATGTTACTATTGTGATACACAGTTTAATATGAAATTGCTTATATATATATCGTTTTTGAAGTTTGCGAATTTTATCGAATAAATTGTATAGTCTTGCATATTGGCAATTCTCACTCGTATTCTATTGTTAAATGTGGATATGTGTTTAAGTGCACTGTAATTACGAAATTGTATTATTTCAAAAGTGAAAATGTTTTTAAATTTATTATTTAATCTGTTGATACTATTCCATTTTAAAGAGAACTATTATGTGAATTTTGTTAGCAGCAATGCCATGTTATTCAATGCAATATAATTAATTTATATGGAATCAGATGTTGAAGAAAGTAATTTATTAAGATCTTTCGTTTCCATACTTACAATTTTTAATCTTTTTTTTTTTTTTTTTTTGTAAATTCCGATAATCAAATTAAACAGTTTGGCACCTAGGTGTCTCCCTTGTGTGTTCTATTGTGAGATTTAAAGAAGCACGGTAAGTCTACTTTCTCTTGTAGCGATGTTCTAGGAGCGAATTCGTATATCAAATTTTTCGTATCGTGAAGATTTTTTACACTTGGTAACCCCCCCCCCCCCCCATAATGGGATGATTACCCCCAAATTAATTTTTTTAAATAATGATTTTTGCAAATAAATTATCGGTAACAACCAGTGTGTATCATAAGCTAGGTCCGATTGGTAAAATTGCTCTAGATATAAGGTCTGAAGTTGTTTATAATTGAAAAATTGTTCTAGATAATATGATAAAATAGATAATTTAACTTCCTTAATTTTTGACGATAAGTAAGAAAGATGATTAATAGTTTTTAATCCAAGTATACACCTAGATATTTTACCTCATACACTCTTTCTATGAAAATATTACATTTCCATTGTATTTTTATTTGATCCCATCTATGCTGAGGAAGATGGGGCTATATATTTAATTTTATCGCGTAAAAGGAATATAATTTACAGACTCAAACGTATATTTACACAAGACACATATTTAATAATCCGCTTTATAAATAAATATCCAAAACAATAAATAGATTAACTAAAATAGTGAAAACACAATACTATAACAATTTACTTTATTTCTCCTTCCAAATCTTCTTCTATTATTTTCTCCCTTCACCCATATCAAACATCATCTCCTCCAACTATCCTATTTCTATTGTTAATTCCATATGCTACCTTGGTCTTTTCCTAAATAGTCGACTCTCTTTCCAAGAACATATCGAGTACCTTTACATATCTTGTCTTCAACGACTGAATCTCCTGAAAAAGCCTTATTATGTCCTCTCAAGTGGGGCGGTGATCCATATATTCTCCTAATTCTCTACAAATCCATCATTCGTTCCAAACTGGACTACTGCTCCTCCTTATACGCCTCACACTCTCTCCTTCGCAAACTTGATGGAATCCAGAACTCCTGTCTTCGGCTCTGCATTGGGGCCCTAAAGTCTTCTCCCATCCCTGTCATTTTGTCCGAATCTAATATTAAACCCCTGTTTATCCGCAGATCTCCATTTGGCTACCGTTTTCCGATTAAACGCCTCCCGATCTCTTCAACTAAACTTATTTCTTTCTATCTGTATATCAATGACTACTGGCGTACGCAGTTTTTAATTATTCTTTTAATATGAATTTGATGCCGACTCTAATTAAGGTATTAATGTTGTATAAGAATTACGATATCACCTTTAAGGGTATATCACTCTGATATATATATTTTATCGGGAGTAATTATTTTTTACTTTTTAGTGCATTTTTAAATTTTTATAATAAACCTTCAAGTATCGGTATTTATTTTTTGTAAAAAAGCATTTTATTTTTTACTTTTTAGCGTTGTACTTGAATTTTTTTCTCGTTAAAAATCAATTTTTTTTCATATTATTCTCCGTACTTAATACTTAAAAAAAAAACGATTTCATTATTTTAAACTGCATTTCCACGGTGTAAAAACATCAAAAGCTACATTTCCATAGTAATTTGGCAAATTTATAATATTTTAAATCAATAAATCTAACTTGACGTTGACACTAATCATGAACGAAAATCATCCAAAAAGCTTCAACTCCCGCATTACTATTAAGGATAACTCAAAAACTACCGATCAGATCTTGATCAAATTTAAATGGGATCACATGAGAAGCACCCCACACCTTTTAAATAAAAGAAGAATCATCAAAATCGGTTAAATTAAAAGAAAGTTCTGAGGTAACAAACATAAAAAAAAAAAAAAAAAAAAATACAGTCGAATTGAATACCTTCTCCTTTTTTGAAGTCGGTTAATTAGGAATAATTACTCCGGTCTATAAAAATGGAGATCCCCTACGGATATGTCTTAACTGTATAGAGCAATCTGTATTTTATCAACAATTTTTAAAATTTTTAAAAATTTTATCAAATGTAGAATATTAAATTTTCTTTCCTGTACTAGCTCTTTTAGCCCTAATCAATATGGTTCTTTACCGGAAAATGGTATGGAGGATGTTTTATTTCATCGTAATACTTATATCGCTGAAAACCTAGAAGTTGGTTATTCAGTAGTAATGGCTGTGTGTATTTGGGTGGCTTTCGTGGCAAGATATACGGTTCGTTTGAATCTATTGATTTAATAGAATATATACCACCAAATTAAACAGTATTCATAGTGAATTTATTAATCTAAATTACTGTGACCGCCCCCCCGCCCCCCGGGGGTAGCATATTAAGCCATATATGTATTATTTTTAACATATATTAATAGCCTATGTAATATTACCATATATGGAAGAGTATATTTTTTTACGTAGGTGATGTATTAGTCGCTAATGCGCGGAATATATCGAATATGGAGCACGTGATATGTAGAAACCTACAAAAAATACATTTATGGATCAAAGAAAATAATTCTAAATTTGAATAAAACCAATTATATGATATACAATATTCTCCCACGACAATCTCAAAATTACGTGGTAAAATAATATAAATGAAATATCTTAAGCTTCAGTTAGACTGCAAACTTGCGTGGCATAAACATCCCCTGGGTGTATTTAACATCGAAATTATATGCAAATTAAACGTATCTTTTTTATTATTTGAATCAAATATTTACTAGTTTCTAACTTTACAATATACAAACCTATATTACGTTACGGATTAATACATTAAATTACCTTTTAAAACGGTTATGTCAGCTTCAAAAGTCAATTTTTAAAATTATTACGAAAGATAAAAAAAATTTTTTTTTAGTGATACGTTGTTAGATCTCTTCGTAAACTATATGAAATTCAACTTTTACAATACACGTTCTAAAAAATAAACATCTTACTTTAATATTTCATTTGTAGCCATGGAATAACCAGAGAATCCAACACACTGAAAGGGCAAGAGTATTCAGATTTACACTCTAGATCCGAGATTATTTTTTGTTTTACGTGCCCTGAAAAATCATTAATATTTTTACTTTTTAGCTTTTTTTTAGATTTTTGTGTATTTATAATAATTATTTCAGTGGGTTAACTTCCTTTAACTTTTCACATGGAATAATCCTGAGCGCATGAAATATTGTGTTTGACTGACCTTTGTTAATTTTCTTGTTTAGTTATTGCGACGATACCGCACAAGCACGGCGAGATGGTTTAAATTTAACTGTTTTTTTTTTTTTCCTGGCAATTAAAAAGAAAATTATTGAATGGAAGGTAGGATTTTTCGTTATTTTTTATCTCTATCTTTTGGAAAATAAAAGTAAAAGTAAAAAAAAAAAAAAAACTCACAAAAGAACGAAACACAGTAATTTATTTTGTTGAAACTTGTTAAACGAGGAATTTAATTTAAACGACAAATATCATTAAACGAAAGGTCCTTTTTTCAGGGTTCTTTCGTTTTATTTTTATTTCACGTTATCCCTCTGCAAATATTTCACCGCTATATGCTATGCCGCTACCCCGTCGTATTAATTATCACACCCCGCGTGTAAGTTATTTTCGTACACATATACGATGACGATAGGCGGATTTCGCGTTTCCGACCTGGCCACCGGGACCGCGTATACGCTGTCTCTGTGTACGTGTGTATTTAATATATATTACACGGCGCGCTGTTAAGCTCGCCCGCGTCGTCCAGCTATTAATAAAAAATATCTAGTCTTTTAATGAAGCACTGGCCGTTATAGAGGTAATTCCGCATATATATTGAAACGAGGGCACGGACGCGCGAAAAACAATAAACAACCATATTAGGTATGTCGACAAAAAATAAATATCTTCCGGCCAGTATTTCGGATGCCTGCAAAGGAGGGTCGCTCCTGGAAAAGGGTGTGAATCGTAATAAAAAAAAGGCCCAGTCTGCTACAAGTCCTTTAATTGGACTAGCGCGCGATCTACATATACGCGTTTTGGTCATAGAGCCTTCGCGATTAATGTAGATTTTTTAATAAATTCTATTCTTCACCACCACACACAAATGAATGTATGGATACAAAGTTTACCGAGAAAAGGGAGAACTACAAACGGGCGGTAGATCGAAATGAAACGCGTTTGCAAATAAATCTTTCGGCCACTTATCGGAAGCGACAAATTTGAACGGACTCAACAGACACATGTTACATCGCCGTTCAAAATGTGACGATGGTGCATTCTGAGCGATAATTAGCCATACTAAATAGAAAAAATTTTGCTATTTTGGACTGTGCTTAGATTGACCGCGGAAAAAACTTCAGCTTATATTTGTCGTCGCCTGAAATTTAGCCTTATTGATTAACCTTTTTAATATACATACACTTCTTTTTTTGACATAAACATGTTTTAGGGACCTTTCGAATTTTTTTTCAGAACAACAAAAAAGCACTACGAAATAAATAAAAAAATTAAGGGGTTACTTGGCATATTCTCCCGATGTTTTTTTTTTTGAAGAAGTTTTTTTTATAAACAAAACCAGTTGAACTTCAATTATAAAAAGAAATTCCATACTAATACTTTTCTAATATTAATGTACCTCGCTGCAAATTATATAGCAGGAACTTCAATTCTACAAATTGCACCACCGCGAGGTAATAGTGGTTAGATTAAGTTTACCGGTATCTTTACAACTCTGTTAACAGGGTAAAGTGAGCCTCCTTCCATATTTTTAAATAGCCGATGAGAACCAAGCGTCAAGAGAATTTCGGTTAAGTTCCTTTCTTTTCCGGATCCGCCTTAATTATTTTTTTTCTCTTTCGTCAACCGGGAGGGAACCTTTACCCAGAAACAATTAAAAAAGGAAGGAGTCATCTTTATACGATATCAAATGTTGTTAGGAGGAAATAATCAATATAATAGGAACAATCTGTGGAGGAGGAAAAGATAGGATATATTATAAGAAGCACAATATGGAGTGGGAAGACCGAGTATCAATAAAACGGAATTAAAAGTAGAACGCTTAATAGAAAGAGATGAATATTTAAATAAACGCATGATTCACATCGCAAACACGCTCTTCGTTTGAGAGGACAATATGAAGAGACAACCAACAAAAAACGAAAACATTTTCCCATATTGCTTCTTCTTTGGTATATTTGATTCGGTTTTTAAGTATATACATATGTACCAGTGATGGGCATAATTGACTAATTTGTATAATCGACTAATTAGCATTAGCAGTTTTTAATAAATCTGCTAATTAGCAAGTTTTCGAATAATCAGTAGATTTCCAAATTATAAAGAAGTAGCATGTTTTTCTAGTGTTGCCAATTTAAACATTACTTTTCCAAATTTACTGGAAAATTATTAAGAAAAGATCTATTTAATGAGCAGTTTAATTAATTTATATTTTGATATATAATCAAATGTTATTCAAAAATATTTTCTAGTGAAAATCTTTAATAACTGAACTTTATCAGAAATTGCATTAATTTCCGATAAAGTTCAGTTATTAAAAGTTCGTTCAAATCGAAACACCAGAAATAGAAATAATTATGAATTTCCATTAAGTTTGGTGTTAGTAATAAAATGTATAGTATGTTGAAAACATTCGATTCTTGTTATAGTTATTAAATTAAAATAACTAATTAAATGCTTAATGCTACTTTTAAATAAGGATCATTTGAAATGTTGCTATTTTTGTTATATTTTTCACAAGTTTGAACCATGAAAATAACTTCAATAAAATGGATTATTTTATGAACTTTTAAGGTAACTTAGCATTAATCATATTTAACTAATTTATAAGGAAAGAATTATGTCTCCGCACTAAATTTCGATATATCTTTTTTCACACATTTACATGAAAGTTCTGTTGGATAATATCGTTAAATTAACCTTGTTGCGGAAGCATAGAACAAATTAGTCTATTTATTCAGCGAATTAGAAGCACAGAGACAACACAGTTTACTAATTCTCTTAATTGAAAAAGTATTATAAATTAAAAACTTGTAAACAGCTAGAACTATTAAATATTACACATCGTAAAATATGTAATTTTAAATGAATCAATAATAACCAAATTAATCAAGAACTAGTTTCCTTTCGATATTGCCACTTATTTTTATTCTCGACTTATTATGTAGGTATTTAAAGTGAAATTTTGGTATCTACTTTACTTGATTATGCAAAATATTTTAAAATATAATATAAGAACAAACAAACTATGATAACCTTAATTAAAACTAACGTTACTTTGTTTTACAATAAGATATAAAAAGCAAAATAATGAAATTTTGTATTAAAATATCACTATTGTGAATCTTTCAAATTATGAAACAATAAATTTATAAATGTATAATATCTATTTTGGATTGTAAATAAACTTATAAAAAAATAAAGTATTTAAAAATAATGTAACCATTCTTACACTATATCATCAATGATAATTTATAATTATAGTTCATAAGTGATATAAACGTAGATAACATAAAATAAGAAGAATGCCCCTTTTTCTAAACTAAATCGTCTCCATACTCAAACGGAAAGATATGAATATAAAATGTGAAATATGAAGGGTAAATATAAAATACAGAGTTCGTACTATAACATTTACAATAAAATATCAACAGTTGTTTCTAACAGCTTAAATTATATTAAAAAATATTTAATAAATACTATAAATTACTATTTAAAAATAAAATTAAGTCTAACTAAATATAAAAAGTCCCAAATCGATTACTCTTATATTAAAAACTTATTTAATTACCTTTAAATTGTAATATAAATCGTAAGTATAATAACAGCATAAATAATACAGGGGCGGTAAAACATTATTTTCATGTCGAAATGTATATCAAAAACTTACACAAAACATTTAAATTTAAATAAACTTTAAAGTATTCAGTAATTAAAGTTTATAAAAAAAATAAAAATCTACAACAGTAACCAAAAACAAACTTCGATTGTTATAAAATCGGAAACATTAATTATGGAAAAGAGACTTACAAAAAGCAGCTAATAAGTATCAGCCAGTTTTAGAATCGACTAATGTTAGTCGTTTTTAAAAGCAGTTTCTACAAACGACTACTGAAATTAGCAGTTTTTCGATTATTCAAATAATCGAATTATTCGTTTTGGAAAAAAAATCGAATTAGCAGTTAGTTGTCAGCCGATTATGCCCATCACTAAATATATACATGTATACATATATATGTACATATATATATATATATATATATATGAAAATGACAAGAATTAAATCTCGCGTGATCTCCGTAGCCGAGTATCTGAAATAAGTCTGTCGCGCTACTAACCATCTAGTAATAGACAGAGAAACTTTTATAATTTTTCCCCGTTATAGTAATTAAAAATCGACATGGAACCATAATTCTACCAAAATTAACCTCACTCGTGTATGGCGGAGTACACGACAGTGATGGCTAAACAGGGTGGGGGGAGTTATTTTTATTTCCGTAAAAATGTAACCGCTAAACATTTTAATTTGTAAGTCACATTCGTCTATCCAAGTATACAATCGATAATTTTTATTCGATACATGACTATCATTATTTACATGGTGAGTTTTTAAGTTTTCCCTCTAAACACTGTCTAATTGTTATTCCAATGTCTACAGCACAAAATGAAAATATTTTTGTACTTTGATTTTTAAATCTTTCAGTATTTCAAGTAGACAACTTTTAATCGGCGCAGTATTGTTCTAGTAAATGTACAAAAAATGGAGTGCATTGCATTACACGCAGTTGCATATCTGTTCAACCGAATCGTATGTAGAATTTCGGAAACCCCTTTTAACAGTTTCCCCTTATCACTTTGACACTTATTTTTGCACGACGGCCGCGATATTTTTAACACATTCTTCGAACGTTCATTCTATTTGGAATCTAAATTCTTCCGTGATGCGCTCATTTTTTAAGTAATCTTTAAAAAAAGCTTCGCTATTTAATTAAATACGAAATAAAAATCGTAATAGCAATGTCGTTATAAAACAGCGAGTTTCGCGGAAATTATTGCATATAAATCCGAATATAGACACAGCGCCGAAAAAGGTTTCTCGAATATCCATTCTTAGTTTAAATGTTTATTATTGTATTGATAATTTTATTACTTTGTTTCATTCAGTAAAATATTTAATCGACGTCTTAATCTTTTTTTAATAGCGTTTGGTTGTTTTTTCTCATCAAAGCCGACCAAAAAATCGATTTCTTTTTTTTTTTTTTGCATTTTTTGATAGCTAATTATTCCTGTAGAATATATTCCCAAAACGGTTTGTACAAAATGTATTTTTTTAAAAAGTTATAGCGAAAAAGCGGATTTATCAAAAAAAAGTCGTTGTTTCGAAACTTTAAACGCGTTTTTCTCGAAACCATGTTTTTCAAACTGGGCGGTGGCACGATATCTCAAAAACTACTGAACATATCGCTATTTTTTTTTTATTTATTTCAAAGTAGATTAAATTTATTAGAGGACAAACCTAATAAAATATGATGATATTTATTATTATTATATTTTTTACAGCACTTTGAAGAACGGAAAAAAGCGCGAAAACACAAAACTAAAATTTGCATGTCCACCATTTTTCCAATTTTTGACTTTTTGATGGTTTTATAATAGGTACAACCTCCAATAGATGTAATATATTTTATAAAAATAATTTTTGGATTTCTGAGTTCACATAATATTTACAAGTGGCTACATTGTGGGTACTTTTTTTTTGAGGCGGCCATATTTCAGCATAAAAATAAACAAGTACTATTATATTACTTTTTTACTAAAAAAAACATTTTTATACATACTTTAAGACCTATTAAATAAGTATCCAAAAATAATGAGTTCTTTACTTACTTCCTTGCATGAAAAAAAAATTCGAAAAAATCGTGTCACTTTTGGGTCGCTAGATGAGAACCTCCCCTTAATTTATTTTCAATTAATTCTCGTTTTGTGAGAAAGCTCTCTCGGTGTAGTATTGCCTTGTCCTCTTCTTAGAAAATTAATTTCATATAGCTTTTATTGACCCAGCCTGTATAGAAACCTGTAGAAAAGTGTGCTTGATATTCGCGAATCTAGACAGGTTATACACATTGTACGTTCGAAAGGAAACTTTCAGTTTTGAAACTGATTGAAGTTCCGCGATATTGCTGCCATATCGTATTGTTTATTTACGGATTTCTTCCTTTTTCATATTTACAATTCTCACACATAGACTGCCGAACGGATAAAGGTAAATTTTCTACTTTTCTTTTCCCTATCAAAAACTCTTCGACATTATCAGTTATCGTCGTTCAAGAAAGAAAATATCGTGACCCATTTCTTTTAACAGCAGACGGTGAAATGTTAAAAGAAGGATGTTACCAACTAGGAATGTTAATAAGATTCTATATCCAAACATTTCTCTTTCTATTTCTGGAAAATTCAATATTAAAGGAACTTGTAAAAACAACTTTTTAATCGGAAAATTTATATTTAAAACTAAATAAACCGACCTGCTTCGGAAGCACATAATATCATGGGGGGTATTTTACAACAAATACATGGCTTTTACAACAAATACATGGCATTTTACAACAAATACCTTGCATTTTACAACAAATACATGGAATTTTACAACAAATACCTGGCATTTTACAACAAATACATATGGCTTTTTACAACAAATACATAGAATTTTACAACAAATACCTGGTATTTTACCACAAATACCTGGAATTTTACAACAAATACATATGGCATTTTACAACAAATACATATGGCATTTTACAACAAATACATATGGCATTTTACAACAAATACATATGGCATTTTACAACAAATACATATGGCATTTTACAACAAATACATATGGCATTTTACAACAAATACATATGGCATTTTACAACAAATACATATGGCATTTTACAACAAATACATGGTATTTTACAACAAATACCTGGCATTTTACAACAAATACATGGAATTTTACAACAAATACATGGCATTTTACAAAGTTGTAAAATACCCTCCATGATATTATGTGCTCTCGAAATAGGTCGGTTTATTTAGTTTTAAATATTTATGAATTTTTCGAATAAAAAGGTGCTTTTACATGTTCTCTTAATATAGGAAGATTACTCTATTGTATGGAGAAGATAGTTGAAAAGGCAATATCAAACGACTAAAAACTTTTGAAAGAGAGACCGGTAAGAATAATGAAGAGAATGCCACGGATTGACCGAGTATCAAACAAAGAAGTACTTCAAGCGAGAAATTTGTACTTTTTGAATGTCGAAACCTGAAATACTGAATAATACGAAATATCATGGAAGGAAAAATCGGATGGGTGCAGAAAATTAACGTGGTTGAGCCTTGAAACACATAACTCAAAAATAAATAGGGATCGATATAAGGCGATGGTCACAACAAGTTCCCTTATGTCTAAATGGGCTTTTCAGTATTATCTTGTAAATCACGAGTTTGTCATGCAATGGTAAGTAGCCGAATGTTGGCCAATGTAATTTTTCGATTCCGGATGTTATCTTGTCTGCCTAACACGGGCTTGCCACGTTAGCTAACTACAGGTATGTGTATTCCTAAATATTTGACTTCTTTTTCTCTTGACTAGTTATTTCTCCCTTCCACCATTTATTTGAATGGGTTCACAGTACACGTCTCTCAGTGTATGTGACCCGCTTATACATTTGCTCTGATTCATTTTAGTGCGCCATTGTCTGGGTCTCCGTTTAACACGTGCTGAAATTTTCTCGAAGCTGCTACGTTTAGTTACAGCCTGACGAGCGGCGTTGCTGTAATGACTTGATCATCTATTGGAAAATAAGCAGTATACAGCACAAGTAAAGCACCGGGCATGGAGCACTGCCTGCGGGACGCCAACAGATACAGAACAGATCCTAGAATCGTCATTTTGGCATTTAACCTAGCGTGTACGGTTCTCAAGGTGCTGCGGCTCTTACGGTGAAGATAATAGGGATGAGCACGGATTTTCTTTAAAAAAAACAGAATGCCAACGGCTTACGTTACATCGAAAAACCACAGCTAACTTCGCTTCAGTTTTCTCGAATAGTACGAACAATTCCCTCAGTCGAATGTTTTTTGCGAAATCCAAACTGACGTTCCGCTATAAAATGTTCAGACGGTACTATCGGATTTAACCGCTTTAAAATTACTTTTTTCGATAGGGTAGGTAAAATGAAAACATGTAAGATGTTATCCCTTGCCCGAAGCTGTTTTTTTGTGCCACTACTATTTGTGTCAGTTTCCAACCTTACTGCAGGTGAAATATTTGTTTTTATTTTATTTTTTTCTTTTACGGGCTCATCAACCAGGACCTTACCCAGAAAGAACAGGAAAAAGAGTTAACTAGTTAAAACTTAATTCGATCGTAAATAGCTGAAATAAAGGAACCAAGGGACAACAGACGCTGAGAGAGTAAGGACAGGATATGGCACAATAAAGAGCAGGTTAACTTTAGGAGGAGTAAATAAAGAGAAGAACGTTCCTTAGAAAGAACAGAACAGTCCAAAAAAAAAGTGAAGTGCTTTCTAGACACCCGGTAGGAACGAAGTTCCTTTCACTTTTTGGTAGACATACAAGTATAACAAGTCATTTATAAAGTATACGCTAACAAATGCCATAATATAAATTCCGTATGAATTAAAACAAAAAATAAGTTTAAATAAAATTTACACGTGTTTAGAATTGAGGTTGACCGCGCAAAATGTTGACTGTTGGAATCCTGATATTCGCACGCACACACATTCACACCCGTATATAATAGAAAGAGACAAAGTGGAAAGGTCACGTCATTTATGAAGTATACGCTAACAAACGCCATAATATAGACATCTAACGCTTTTTCCTTACGTGACGATTTCTGCCAGTTTACTCCTACCGTAAGCAGCGTTAAAAAGAACTTCGTTCCAAAAAAATGTGATTGACATCACAGACAACTGCTTCGTTAGAATGAAGAGTATAATAAGGAGAGGAAACGAAACAATGAAGTGTGATCGAAGCGTGTAGGCAAATAATAGGAACAATAACAGAACGTAGAAGAGAAGGGAATTCTGAGAACCAAGGATTAGCCGAAAGGTTAGGTTGAATTGAGAGGTAGAAGGAACGATTTTATTGATGAAGAAGGAAGGATTATCCGACCAAAATTTAAAATGGAATTTCTTACTTAATGATAATAAATAAAAGTACTCGGTTTAAAAGCGAGAACGGGTAGCAACCCGAGGCAAAAGCATCCGCCGCAGGCGAGCTAAAGCATTAAAAATATTTGTTACAGACAACATCGCTTTATCACGGGCGGTTCAGATAATAATTTACTAGTGATTAGATCAAAACCTTGAATACTTCTTTTTTGCTTTTTAATTTTCGAATTATATATATTTAATTTTCCCTACGAAGCGCAATAGGAACATTAATTTATAATATCAGCGACGTCTGTTCCAGCACCATCAGGTTTTCCAGTTGAGGGGGAACAGGTTTATTTCAACTTTTTTAATACTTTCCAAAGACTGTTGCTTCCGCATAAGAGATAGTTCAATTAAAGAGCGCTGTAAAAAATCATTTTTGATATTTCCGAATAATGTTTCAAGCTCTTCTGATTTTTTATTTAACAACGATTTACGGAAAGAATGTCTCTAGTGGAGTTTTCTCTTTTAACTATTGTTATTATGTATATGTATATATATATGTGTGTATATCTTCAAGTAGAAATATCGTGACGTCGAATGTTGCAAAATTTGTAGAAGGATTATTAGAAACCGGAAGGTGCTGCTTCGTATAATTCACGTTAAATTCACGTTATTTTATAATAAAACTGGGACATTGCATCGTTTCTTTAACTAAACAGAAAGCGGTAGAAGCTCATGTTCCATTACTCCCTACTTACGCCTTTGTCTTTTCATTAATGATCGGATCATCTTACAAACCTGAAAAACTTTCATATTTTTACAACCCGCTCGTCGTAAACGGATAGAATAAATAAAATAATCTTCCAGCCATTCCGTGCGTAGATTTTCAGCTAATGCCGAGAACAAGCTACGTCGACTGATGTTGCTGCTGCTGCTTCTGGTACTGGGCGTCGGGGCAAAAGTCAAAAAACTACTTACATCCGAGTGCCGTACCGTTTGAAGTGCCGAAGATCTGTAAACACAGCGAAAGCCGAAGTATAGCTGGTTCGGCCGGTAGTCGAGTCGTCTCATCGCTCCACAAACCAGAAATAATACATTTATTACTCGGCACGCAGATTTCATACTCGAACAAATTTCTTCATCTTTCGCTGGCGTAGCGCTTTCGTTATTAAATTTCTCCCATTTAAACCCTTTTTCTTCCTAATCCTCCCATCCTCTTTCCAGCGCCCGCCGCCATTTATCGCCTCCCACACTCCCTTTCTTTAATCATCGCTTGTACACTTACACGTTGACTAACTTTCGAAGCGAGCAAAGTTTACTCGCTCGTGTTGAACTTTTATTAATTAAAGTAAAACTAGCCCAGTCTCTTTTGGCTGTCTATCGCGATGACGGTTGTTCCTGTTTCGAGCGCAACTTAACAAACTAAAATACACGCAATTGCCGAACAGGCGCGTGTGCCCCTGAAAGAAAAAAGAGCGACCAGAAAAAAATCATTTGAAATATAAAAAGCGCCAATAACCGGCTGCTTGCGTTAATTAACGAAAGAGAGGCCGCGCGCCAAATCTTGATTTAGAGTTCCGGCAGGACACAGAAAATCTGCCTGAGCAGCACTTTCGCGCTACCACCTAAATCAACGACTATTCATCGAACCGTATCGAATGCCGCCCGAAGACCGTTGCTATCAATTTGTCGGATGACATGATTTATAATAGAGGCTCGTTCTCTCTCTCCCTTTTTCTCGGCAACCTTCGGTGTCGTCTATTTTATCAAAAGAGCGAAATAGTTAATTTCGAGAACTTTCCCCGAACTTTCGGTTATGGTTTTGCCTATTGCCGCCCTAGTTGGAAAATGATTTTCTAACCGATAACCCGGCAGAAGTTGAAATATTTCACATTCCGATCCTTCTTTCGGGCAACTCATTTTTCAGAATAGACACAACAAAAATGCGCTAAATTACTGATGGCGACGGTGATGTTAAAATTTCATTCACAGTGTGCTAATTGTTCAGATTTGTTTCCGTTTTTTTTTTATTTGTTTTTTTTTTTTTTTGAATTATTGCAATTAAAAATATTCTTATACGTTCTTTTCTTTTTTTTTTAACGATATTTCAATCGCTAAATAATTTTCAATTTTTTTCTTTTCCGTACGTGTTATAGTTATATTTTTATTAACGAAACATAAATATTTCTTACAAGGAGACCGTACGGCCTCGGGGAAACGAATTTCAATGATTTTTGATGTAGCAATAGTATAAAACTTTGTGTAAAATATTAAGGTGCAATATTCAAATATAATCCAGAAAAACAAAAATTTTAAATTTCTCTACAATTTATAAAGTTATAGAACATTTCGCCTGAAATTACCATGGCCTAAGTGGTAACGATCGTGACGCGTACACTCGATAGGGTTCAAGTTTAGCTGTGTACATTTATTTATTTATTTATTTATTTTTTTTTTTGAAAAATATAAATACTTATAATTAATTCATTTATTAGAAGAGTAAATAAATTCTTTATTTATTTATTCATTGATTTATTTTTTTATTACTTAGTGTTTTTTTCAATGCTTTTTTGTTATTTATTCACGTTTGGAATAGTAAAAATTAAATTAATGAAATAAATACCAAAAAAAGCATCGAAAAAATCAATATAAGTAATAAAAAAATAAACGAATGAGTAAATAAATAAATTATAAGAATTTATGTATAAACAAAAAAAAAAAACCCTACTCTTAATATTATTAGGGCTTAATACATTATGAAAAGCTTAATTTCATAATCCCGACGCGCTGTCAACGGTTTGAAACTTACTTTACTTAGTAATAAATTTTTAAAAAAAGTAAAATTATAAAAATACTAGACGTGGAAGAATGAAATTTATAATAAAAAATTATTGAAAAAAATAGTAAGTAATAAAAAAGTAAATGAATGAGTAAATAAATAATTTATTTACTTTTCTAATAGAGGAATTAATTATAAGTATTTATATTGAAAAAAAAAAAGAGAAAGAAAAGGAAAAAAAAATATAGACAACTGGATTTGAACCCACTTATCGAGTGTACGCGTCAGCAATGCTAAAGCCACAGCAACTTCAAACAAACCATTCTATGACTTTGTATATAACCGATAAATAAAGTGTGGAGAAAGTTTAAATTCATTTTTCTTCATTATATTTGAGTACCTTAATATTTTACATACAGTATTAAACCAGAAATCATTGAAATTCGTTTCCCCCCCAGGTCGTACGTTCTTCTTGTCAGTTGAAAAAACGACCATCACACACATTTAAACATTCTCGGTACAGTTAAACTATCATTTTCTTATACCACTGCCATGAAACGTTTAGAACTTTAATTAAATATTTCCGATTAATGCACTAAAAGAACGTGAACTGACAATTTTTTATAATTATTTTAGTGCTATTTTTAATATAAATTTTATGGAAGCAAGCGTGTGCATATATTTTTCGAATTTTATGCTTCGATAATGCTAAAATACTATTTTTTCACTCCCGAATGTATAAACTAGGAATGTCGACGATTGTATGTCTTTCGCACTTCCTCTCATTCTCTGTATATGTTGATATGAATTTCGGTTTGGTTGAGGGTCCCTACATGGACTATTGATGTAGATTCAGATACCTGAAACTTAACGTTAATTTTGATTAAGATTTGATCCTTGCTGACTTGCTAAGCATTAGGCGTTGACTTGTCGGAAGATCAGCACCGTGGAAACGGCTACAGGTTGCAAAAGAGAAAGTAGCTCGTTTTAGCCAACGGGATTTGTACGAAAAAAGAAATAACTGAATTGATCTCAAATTTATTCTAAATTTTAATATAGTGATAGAAAAAATAAATACGAATTCCTACTGGAACCTAAACGATTCAGCCACTTGACTAGACCGTAAAATTACAAAATTTAGCGATGATCGCGGGTTCGGCTGGCATCGGCAATGTTACTGTAACCATTCCTTTTCGATTGAACGATATTATCGAATCAGGCAAAACGATTAAAAATCACCTTCGCAGACACAAAATCCCGATATCCTCTTGATTAAATCGAACCGCCAGCTCTGCCGTGATAAAATTACCAGATTCTATAAATTGGGTATTCTGTAAATTGGTTATTATGTAAATCGGTTATTCTGTAAATTGGTTATTCTGTAAATTGGTGATGTTATTCTGTAAATTGGTGATGTTATTCTGTAAATTGGTTATGTTATTCTGTAAAATGGTTATTATGTAAATTGGTTATTCTGTAAATTGGTTATTATGTAAATTGGTTATTATGTAAATTGGTTATTATGTAAATAGGTTATTCTGTAAATTGGTTATTCTGTAAATTGGTTATTCTGTAAATTAGTTATGTTATTCTGTAAATTGGTTTCCGTTGAATTCTATTGCAAAGTGCGGACCACTGCAATACCGGTTACAATCCTCGCAGAATACACGACCAAATATATTGGTAAAATATGGACGCCGGCTGGGCAGGCATCCCTGTACCATACCCGAGTTATAGCAGCGATGTCCGAGAGATTGAAAATTAAATGAACCATATAAAACCAAACTACTTGCTGTCTAAGACCGCTAAAAAAAATAAAATAATAATAATAATAATAATAATAAAATAAAACAGTACTAAATCCCATATTCAGACGAAAAATTTAAATGCGAAAAAATTAACAAGATATGCTGAAAGAAATCAGACAGTACTAACGCATTGTACCTCTACTGGGACGAACTTTATTCGAAATCGTTGAGCAGTCAAACCTTCCATTCTCTCTCTCTCTTTCTTTATCGTTTTGTTAGTTTCATTTAATTGATTTATTCGACTTTGTGTAGTTCTTTCGCAATCAAAATTACACCATCAGAAAACCTTAGATAATTCAAAATTATTCCTCCAATCGATGTTAATTTCAGTGTTAGCCGGGTTTAATTTTTGGAAGATATACAATTATTATGTTATATATATATATATATATATATGTGTGTATATATGTATATATATATTATCGTGATACGATATAGATGGGGTCGGCGAGAAAATTGGATTTATTTGAATTCAGATATGATGAAATAATTTAAAATACGCAAGAGAGAATTATGTCTGAAATATATGTATATATGTAAAATAGAAATTCCATTAATATAGGTAATTCATAAGCATACAGCTGATCATCTGACGGCGTATCTAAGATGAAAAGGGAATTTCTCAAAAATAACTGTGTAAGATGATAAGAGACGGATGAATAGAGCGGAATCTGTTCGATCTCGGCGCACGGAAATTACTTTGATTTTGTTAGCGGCTGTGTGAATCCGCTTTACGCGTAAAACGAGTCCTTATATGTACATTCGCTATCTTTCTGGTCAGTTGTTAGTCATTTTTCGTATAAATTCGTAATTTTAGTCGTCATTATAATTCTAGTCAACACGGAAGGTAAATTGTTTTCGATAAGCAGTCGCGGTTAAGTAAATAAAATAAAAGCAGAAAGGTGAAAGAAACCCAGCTCATACGACAGAACAACCGGAGGTCGAAACGTTAAAGACCAAGGGTGAACGAAACGTTAGCTGCTAGAGGAGCTGAGGAGTCCAGCCTTCGTTGATTAGAGTCAATCGGGCTGATACATCGTACCTTCGATCAAAGAAGTCAACGCAGAACTTGTATTCATCGATCGGAATCATACAGGCCAGATTTTTATTAATTCATTTATATTTTTAGTAATAATTTGTGAGTATAGCGGTGTAAATGAGTATAGGACAAAGTATATGTGTATGGTGTATATGTTTTGATAATTTGTGTTGATTTGTTTATATTTTTTTATGCAGCTGCATCTCACAGTCGTTTAGTGTCCCGTTAATAAAAAACAAAAATATATAAAGAAAATTCTCTATTTTCTAATCCCGCCTCTCATTATCTTCAAATTCAACCGGTTCCCTCTGCCCAGCCGTGGTTTCAATCCTATTCTTATCAACGCTCCGCGATCATTTCCTTAATCAGACTGCGTATTAATCACTCACTTCTACCCTCTTCACGTTTTCGTTTTTCCCTGTCCTCTTCTCCCGATTGTCCCCTTCATAATTCCATCTCTCCTCCCATATGTGATGCAAACCACATCTTCTTTGAATGCCCTGCCCTTGATTCCGAGCGCTTTGTTTTGTACTCCAAAATCTTGGCACTGGGTCTTCCTGCTCCGTATAATTCTTCCTTTGTCCTTTCCTTTCCATCTCCAGATATAATCCCTGTACTCCAATCTCTCCTAAGCTCTATTTCTAATCGTCTCTTTATTTAACCCCTTCCTTAAGTTCTGTTGTTGTTGGGTCAATGCCGCTGGCGCGCCCAAAAAACGGAAAAAAAAAAAAAAAGAAAAAAAAAAAAATTAGTGTGCAAAGTGTTTGTTTATTGCCTGTGAGTGTGTGAAGTAATTTCCGGAAGGCCGAATAAATAGAAAACCAAATATAGGGAGTAAAAAGAATAAATTAGTTTCATAAATTAAAAAATAAACGAAAAAATATTTTATCACAGAACCGGTTACCTCTGGTGGCCGGTAACGTGATAATATATGTATATATATATATATATATATATATATTGGCGTCTCCTTGCCAAAAGGTGTAACTGTATCGTGATAAAATTACAAATTATAAACTAAGAATATGCTCAATAGATAATTTCTTATTCATCATTTTTCTAAGAGCTTTACCGTACGATACCTGTTTGAATAAATCGTCGGTTTCTCATCCCGTAAATGATTTCTTCGTTGTTATATTTTCATCAATGCCGATACGTCTGTAACACCAAAGCTCAAACGTGTCAATTTTCATGATTGTCATCGTCTACGATTCTGCGCTATAACGAACCGAACACACAGCATTTAAGTATTTTCGTACGCAATAGCTACATTTCGGTTTTCTAAAACCTTGTGTCAGCTGACCTCGCTACCACCAACAGGCTAACACTTTATCTCAGCACCATCTCTACCATCCGAGGAAGTAAAAAGTAGAGTAAGTCCCATACCCTTTTAGCAGGGCGTCGGAGACTGTGAAGTTAAGCTTTTCATAATGGTACTAAGCCTCATGGATCCGATGAGAATACTGGGACCAGTTCCTTTGTACTTGGGATCCATCTTTACTTTCCCCGATTTTTCTGGTAAACCAATACTCCATTTCAGATTAGATACATAGCTGGGAACGATGGCTACTAAATCCGAGAAAGTAACTGTTGGTATTAGCCCAAATCTTATATTCTAAGTGAGCCTCCAGCTCCGCGAGGCGTAGGCTGTTGTCATCAGAAGACAGCAGTCACTACTCGTGTATATCAATTCTCCTGTTAAACGAAACGAATGGCAACAACCCAGCGAACTTTGCGTGTCCCTGTCGTGGTAACCATGAAAGGACTAAAACAGAATTCTCCTATTGGTGTTACGGACGGAAGTAAGACGAATACAACATCTGAATAATACTGTAAACGAATATAGGCTGCGTCAAGATTATACAAACTATTAAGTTATTCAAAGGTCAAAAGTCTTGGAATGAGCAGGTGGATCACTAAAGTCTTAAAACTGGACACGTCGGATAAGGAAGTAATCCCTCACAGATAATTCTGCTGCTGTAGGTAACGATAAATCACTGCAGCAAAAATCCCAGCAGCTATATGCCATTTAGTAAATAAAATGGTTCTACAGTGCTTTCCTTTACGACGAACACGATTAATAATTAAAAATAACATATACATTGAAACGGTACTACGCTGCAAAGCGTCTGACTCGCGTCCAGGGATGCCACCACGGATTTAGTCCGCGGAATTATTAATTATTATTTTATTAATTATTATCATGATAGTTATTATTATTATTAATTATTAGATTAGCCAAGAAATGGGTTTCGTTTTAACGGTTTGTATTTTAAAATTTATCTACAACTATTTTACTGGGACGGTATACCGCTAAAAACACACGTTAATTAAACTAGATACGAACATAATATTACGACGATTAATAAATATAAAATAATTCAATACGTATCTCTGTTGTCGGCCGGGTGGTGCAAGATCCTGAATGACGGTGTCTCGTTGGTCCTTTAAATCGGTTGGTATGCAGAGGAAATTCGGTCCGCGGTATTTTAAGAACAATTAACGAATTACACTCCGTACACTTTTTTAATTATAACAATCGGAATTACAGCCAGTGGCCAACTTGAGCGGATTCTTCACTTTTTTACTGGTCCGATGACCAAGACCGAAAACTATAACGTGCCGACTTCGACCGTGACAAAAATTAGAGTGACTTCGACCTTTTTTTAGACGGTTCTGCTTGCCCTCGACTCCGGCTCATTCCAGTCGTTATTTTTCGTCGGCATGTTTTTTACAACCTGACCGCCGGACTCTTCGGAATCGCGACAAACAAAAACCTATGGTCGCGGAGATCCTTTGACGCATTCAAAAAGGTCGTGCCTTCCCGGAATCTTTACAACCTGCGATGTTTTCGGGCTTTATTTTTTATGATTCGTAATTCTCATTTTTTCCGAATAGTCCTCCGTGGGTGGCGATGCAAAATTCCTTTCTCCCTTGCCGACAACAGGATTATACATATACGCACACTTTCGCTCACACCATTTGCCCGATAGTCTATTAAATTACATTTTGAATATTTTATTTACTTGTTTAATAATTTTGGTTTTATTTTGTTAATTTTTTGTCGAACCATGTAATGGTCACATTACAACATTTATATGTTATTTTTACTTATTAATCTTGTCGGTAATAAAGAAAAGCACGGTGAAACCATTTTATTTAGTAAATGGCACATACGAAGTTGCTTATAAACGGTATAAAACATATATTCAAGTTTTTTTTGTTATATATTGACACGTTAGCCTTATTGAAGTTGTCTGAAAACGATGAACTGTGTTTTTTTGTGTACATATATATATATATATATATATATATATATATATATATATATACATTTATACAATAATTTTTTGACAAAAAATCTCGATTGTGTTCACCTTTTAAAGGAAAAGTTTTATAAAAAATAGTAAGCGATAAAAAAGTTCTGCACATGACAAAAGAAAGAGAAATAGTTGCAAAATGAGTTTTGAGCAGCGCGATTGGACGAGGTCTGCTCTATATTCGACATGGTCGGATTAAGAAATGAAAGATTTGTTGATAGAGTAATACTGTTAAAAAAAGTTACAAGCAGTCGACTATTTCGGTGATTTCTATCAACTAGACAAAGCAAATGCGGAATGGTGCGAAAAAACCCTTACTCGCCTCTCCATTGTGCGCAGTTGCTTCCGAACGGGAAAAACTTTCGTTATAAAGAAGAAAACGAAAAACGAAAAAAAAAAACGAGAAAAAAAAACGCAATTTTGTTGTTCTCTTCTTAGCGATAAGGTAGATAGACAGCGTTTGTTCTTTTCCACTTTCCCCATTGAATGCATTCGCAATTCAATAAAAAGGCTATGTTTTTTTTCCCGCTTTCTAGTCGCTGCCGACAAGGAACAACCTCGTCTGGTTCTTATCCGAGATTGTCAACCAGTCGGAAAAATTTCGCATTACGTCGCTATTATTGCTTGCGACACACGATAACAATTTCCCTAAAATTCGCAATAAAAGTCGGCCGTGGAAAGTACCTTTCGAAAAATGTATAATTATGCGGTATATGACAGAACGGAAGGGCATCCTAGTCAACCTCGTTTCGACAATTACGCGACATTCGACTGCACTCACAGTAACGGTATAATGATGGACAAATTTAAGCTCTGAGGCAAAATAACGGCAATGCAACAGTAATGGGGCAATAGCTGAAGAGAATACAAGCAGATTGAAGTAGAAATGGGCGACAAATGATTTGACCAGCATAGTAGGGTAGACAGATGTCGTGGCAGCTCCAAAATACACGTTCATATTAATCTCGAGTTATTTAAATTTTAACCGTATTTAATTAAACTTTTAAATAACTACTTAGCCAAAATAAGTTCAATAAATTCGATTAACTGAAACTCCGTATGCTGATTAATTTTCTCATAAAAATTTTTGTTTTTATTAATAAACTATTTTCCGAAAATTCAATTCCTTTTTTTTTCTTGTTTTTTATATAACAATAGATTTAAAATGAGAAGTTTTAGTAAAATGAAAAGTATCTGAATTACAATTAACAGTCGGCAAACCCGAACTGCACCGTTTACAAAAGGAAAAGACTAAACTGCGACAATTCTATTACAATAGATGGACACCAGTGTCTACACTTTAACAGAACATAAATATTATTACAGTCTGCCGTTTACGATTTTGTTCCCTTTTTTACAGGTAAAATTTTTATAAATTTAAAACATAAATATATATATATATAAACTCAGCCATTTTAGCCTCGCAAGGGGCTGTGCCCCTTGACCCCTCTTGCTTTCATTTCTGTCTCTTTCTCTTCTATACTTTGTATAAAATGATCAAAATTTACAACGTAATTCTTACTGGCATCAACACACACAAAAAATAACATAACCACAAAAATCCTATTCTAACATTTAACTTCCGTTATATAAAATTAAGGCATTTTTTCGTTACATTTTTCGTTACATATTTCATTACATAAAATTGTGACATTTTTTAAATAACAATAACAAAAATCCTATAAAATATAACAAACGTTACATAAAATTGGGACATTTTTTCGAATGAGGGGTAGCCTAAGAATTACGTTGTAATTAATATATATATATATATATATATATATGTATGTATGTATGTATGTATGTATGTATGTATGTATACATAGTGGTTCCAGAAAGTCATGAAACATGTTTTTTTATCGCGCCCCTCTTGCCTGCAATACGCTCAAACCAGTTTGATTAGGTAAAGCCAACTCTCAGCTTCACAGCGCACTGCAGTTCAGTGTGTTCCGAGCATCGGTAGCGTCAGCAACAATGAATTAGTGCACCTCTGTTTGGAGACCTCGTCACATCGATTGCTGATTCATAGATCTCTGGCGCTTCGTTTCCGGGTCGTACTGGAACGTCTACGTTTCGTTACCGATAATAACGTTATCCAAATAATCCGGGTCAATTTCCGTACATTTCTCACATCACTCGCGATCAGCACTCGATTGGCTTTGTGTTCGTCCGTCAGAAATTTCGGAACCAGCTTGGCGCACATGCGGAGTCTTCCGTAACAACGCTGAATACAGAACTTTTTGAAATGTTCAGGGTGTCAGCTAACAACCGAACACTCATTCGGCGGTCAGAATTCAACAATTCACGAACACAGTTCACATTTTCTTCGCTTCTACTTGTTGGTCTTTCAGAGCGAGGGTTATCGTCCACCCCTTCCTGGCCATCCTTAGACACCCACTTCGTAACTTGCATATAATTCATAACAAACTCCCCGTTGTAGGCTTACTTCAGCATTGCATAAGTTTCGGCAGCTTTTTTGTCGAGCTTTTTGCAAAACTTGATCGCCCAGAATTGTTGTTCGATTGAATCAGCCATTGCATGCGTCGTGACAAGGTCTACAAACAGAGGTGCACTAATTCACCGGTACTACTCGGAATATACTGAACTGCGGTGCGCTGTGAAGCTGAGAGTCAGCTCCACCTAATCAACCCGGTTCAAGCGTGCTGCAGACAAAAGGGGTGACAAAAAAACATATTTCATGACTTTCTGGACACACCCTATATATATATATATATATATATAACACATACATACTTCGATATATATATGTACCAGATGGCTGTTTTTGAAAGACAAATTCTTTATTTTGATTTGATTATTAAAATAAAAAAAAAAAAAAAACAAAAAAGAGAAACATTTGATTTTGCAGACAAGAAGTAAATTTTCTCTGGCAACAGAGCGTCTTATCCCAATATCGGATTGTAGCTTGATTACCAACGAGCAATTTTAGGAAATGATTGTTCCGCACATTGGAAAATCGAAAGCAGTCCGGGTTTCACTGAACATCTAGCATACAGCACATGAACATAAAATGTTCGCGCATTGATTCACCTATCTGACTTGTAACAAAGTGATTATTGCTTCATAATTGTAGTATATAATTTTTTCAAATTCATGGCAATTTCTCACTACATCCAGATAAAGATCTATTTATTCCATTCAGTTGCACATATGCATTTACAACTTCACCATGCATTTTCTATGTTGTTAATTTTATTGCTATTATTATACATTACTATTACTTTTATTACACATTACTATCGCTATTATTATACATTACTATTGCTTTTATTATAAATTACTATTACTTTTATTATACATTACTATTGCTTTTATTATACATTACTATTGTTTTTATTATACATTACTATTGCTTTTATTATACATTACTATTGCTTTTATTATATATTACTGCTATTATTAATTTTGCTTTTACCGGTGTTTACTTTTTTTTGTTTTTGTTATTCATTTCATCAGTGGCGGCTCGTTCATGTGTTCACATTCGCACGTGAACACCCTGGATTTAACTTTAAAAAAGTAGAATCCAATATTTTTATTTATATTTATTATTTATATATCACTATTAGTAAAATTAATGTTAAAAATAAATTGATTTTACATTTTAAAAAAGTAATTAAGTTTTGTCCGGAATTCTTTTAGTGTGAAGGCTACTTGTAGCACGTGCGATCGAAAACCGTGTAAGTACAATGTAGCAGTGTGTCAGAAAGATAAAAATGATGTTGCGTTAGTGCATGTGTTACATAGGCTTGATGGAGTACACTTGAAGTGTGAACCAAACGATAGGCGTTGTTCTTGCAAGATTATATTTTGTAGGTGGGCAGTACTTTAATGAAGCGAATTTGATTATAAACAGAATCAATCGATAAATTTTCATAAAACGATTATATGTTTACATTTTTTTAAACCATATTTGAATTTTGAAAGAAATAAAGTTTGATTGGAGCATATTTATGTGCTTATTTTTACTTTTATTTTATAAGAAAAGTGTATAATTGCATCTATATTATATCGATTGTGTTATTGTGTTCCATACATATACAAGTTAGTACAATATTGTACATTTAAAAACAGTTATGTGTTTAAAATTACCGTGATTCTATTTGTCAACATTATAATTTCCAAATATTGAAATCCAGTAAAAATTGGTTATAACAGCATACCAATTAGCTTTTAGCTTTGAAAGATTTATGCAGATGAATTTAACAAAAACATCACCCTTAATCTTTTTCAATGAAGAAATGAAATTTATATAAACAGAACAGATATACCGTTATTTTTTGTTTTGTTTATTTTGTTAGTGTCAACATGTAAAATACTTATTATAAATATACATTGCAAAAAATATTAGAAAAAGACTACTATACTCATTTTGTTGTAATAAAAAATCGAAAAATTACAAATTTCTTCAAAAGTAAGAAAATATCAAACCACTTCCGTTTTGGTACAGTTTTTTTTCTCTTACTCTTGCTTTATACTGATTTAAGTTTTTTTATTATCATACTTTTATCTACAAAAAAGAAAGTGCGTTGTTTGTGTTTTTGACTAAGAAATATGTGCAGTTATAATTATAAATAAATGATTGCTTATTCAGCGTAATTTATGCCAAAATATTTCGTGTCATTTTCGTAACGAACTGTTCATTAGCAGTAAATTTTGAACATTAAAAAATTATAATGCTTTATTTGATATGGGATATAACAACCAGATTATTCAGCTTTTTGAATGTTTTTATAACTAATTTCTACTGTATCTTATAATTTGTCATTTTATTATACTCTTGTTGGTGAGACATGCATTATGTAAAACTGATACTGTTCAAAATGTTGGCTGAATATTTTAGCATAAAAATTTAATTGTTTTTCTTTTTAAGCAAATTCAAAATAATTGTAATAATTGATAAATTAAAATAATGATAAAATATAAATATTACATAGACTTAAAAAACAATAACAACCAACATTTTGCAAAATTCTAACTTTTGTTTGTTTTTAATGTACTTAAATAAAAATATGTAACGAGTTTTCACAGTTCATATTATTAAAATTAAAATTAAAATATTTGGTAGAAACCACATCACTTTTAAAAATACTAATAACGTTTTGAATATGTATACACAATCGATCATTGGGAACACAGTTTAGTTTTTAATGATGGACCGCATATATTCATTCGAATATTTTCAATAGTGACGTAGTTTCTACCTCAAATTGTAATTTTACTTAAGGATAAAAAGTGCTAATTATATTCTTACTAAGTTTTTCGACACTAAAACGAATTAAAACATTTTTATGTAGCACAATGTGTGAAGACAGGTTAAATGCTTTAGCTATGTTATCAATTGAAAAACAAATGTTCCACAATATTCCTAACTTTCATGGAACTGTTATAGATTTTTTTTCTTTAAAGAAAGATAGAAGAATAGATTTAGTTTACAAGACTTTTAACTGAAAATTATTAATATGCGCACACACACACAGACACATACATACATACATATATATTAATTACAACGTAATTCTTAGGCTACCCCCCATTCGAAAAATTGTCCCAGAAAAATGTCCCAAAAAAATGTCTCAATTTTATGTAATGCTAAATGTCCCAAAAAATGTCCCAATTTTATGTAACGTTTGTTATATTTTATAGGATTTTTGTTATTGTTATTTAAAAAATGTCACAATTTTATGTAATGAAATATGTAACGAAAAATGTAACGAAAAAATGTCTTATTTTATATAACGGAAGTTAAATGTTAGAATAAGATTTTTGAGGTTATGTTATTTTTTGTGTGTGTTGATGCCAGTAAGAATTACATTGTAAATTTTGATCATTTTATACAAAGTATAGAAGAGAAAGAGACAGAAATGAAAGCAAGAGGGGTCAGGCCATAATGGCCGAGTTTATATATATATATATATATATATATATATAATTTTTGATAAATTGTTTTCAATAAATATTTGTGTAATATTTAATATATTTAATTGTGAACCTCCACTTCTGTTACTCACGAGCCGCCACTGCATTTCATTTATTTTGTTTTATTTATTTTACTTCCAATATTTTATAAACAGTATAAGTTAATAGTACCGTTAATTTTGCTTGTTTCATTATTAGTTTGGTTTTTGTTAATTTTATTTCCACTTTTAATTATTTCTTTTCTATTATTATTTATATACTTTTTTTTTTGCTAATCTATACCTAGCCCGTTAGGGTATCACTAGATTCTGTTGCGTACTCTAAACACTTGAACGATCCCTGCCGACTGACATAAAACCCAAACTTAATTTAAGCACTTAAGTCGAATGGCTTCTTCCTGCGCAGCCGATGTATCTCAGACTGATTATTCAATAACGCTATAGGACGTTCGTATGAATTTGAAGTTTTCCGATGTATCTTGTGGCTGATTTTGCAATAACCTCCCTCATATAAGGAGTGTTGAGATCTTGGTGGAGAGTCTTATTACTTACGTACCACGGAGCATTAATTATTTTCAACGTCTTATTTTGATATCGCTGTATTATATTTATATTTGAATCTGCGCTGCAGCCCAAAAGTTCGCAACAATTCTATTATATGCATTTTTTATTTTCCCTTATTTTAATTATTCTTTCGGTTTATTTTCTGTCACCTTCGCGATTTCTTTTGTTAATTTGCTGAATTTTTTTTGTTATGTTTTATTAATTTTTTGTTTCACTTGCGGTACAAATATATCCATTACAAGCATATACGAAAAAAGTAACGGTATTTAAAAATGAAACCGATGTCAACGGTTACTCTAAAATTTAAAAAAAAAAAACTACTAAAAAGTAGATTATTTGATAAAAAATAATATATTCTATACAAAGAATATTATTATTATTATTATTAATTCAAATTGCAATGATAATTAAAAACTTATTAATGAATATAACGTATAATCATTCATCTTCTATAAGCTATGATTTTTGGTGCCGGTTCCAAAAAGTTAATGTTGCTGTAGAATAGTCATAAGATTCTTAAGTATATTACCCTGAAATATATTACCTTTTATCGAATTATTTTTTAACTTTTACAACAAACTTTTTTGAAGTTGGTATCATTTTTTTATCAGTGGTACACTCTTTCTGCATGAGAATGATGAATCGTTAAAGTTGGTTTGCATGGTTAAAAGTTTTTTTTTTTCCTACCCTGGGCGCGCCAGCGGCCTTGACCCAACAACATGAAAAATTAAGAAATAGAACTAAATAGCCAGGCGGTCAGAAATGGAAAAGACAAAGAACAGCAGCAATGGAATAACTGAAGGAAATGGGAAGGAAAGGATATAGGTAGCGTTAAAGGGAGTAGGAAGACCCAAAACTAGAAGTTGGGCGTAAAGAAAGGAGCGTTCGTCAGAGAGTGCAGAACATTCGAATAGGATGTGATTTGAATCACAAATACAAGAAGGCTCAGAAGCGTGAAAGAAACAGAAAGAAGAACGAGCGAAAGAAAAACGAAAGCGAGAAGAGGGGAGTAGAGAATGATTGATTCTAAGCCTAATTAAGGAAACAACAGTGGAACGACAACAGATAGGAATGGATTGAGACCAAGGCAGGAAAAACCGGTTGAATAAGACGGTAGAGAATAAAGATGGATACATGTCAGACCAAAGACTGGAATGATTAGAGCGTGATAGAGAAAGAATGTCTGAGGAAGGGAAAGAGTCGAGGAAAGGACCAATGCGGGCGGCTGAGCGAGCTAAAGGGTCGGCTGAGTCATTACCCGCAATATTGGAATGACTAGGGACCCACAGAAAGTCTATGAGAATGTAGGTTAAAAGTTATTCGTAACGAAATATGAAAAAGATAAATAAATAAAAAAAGAAAACGCGACGAACACATAATCTTTGTCTGTGAGTTCGATAATGAGAAGCAATATTACACTAAAGTTTCTTTACAAACGATAAAAAAAAATAATAATTAGTAAAGTTAATTGTAATGTATTATAAATAAAAACATAGAAGGAATAGATATTTTTTCATGAATATCGTAGTTTGACAGTCTTTCTGCTAAGTAATGTTATTGAAATCGGATAGATTTTCGCGGTTATCTTGAAGACCTTTTGAGATATTGTGGAGCAATTCAAATAGGATATATTTTAGTCCGAAATTTATAATCTGCGTAAATTCCATTAAAACTTGTTGAGCCCTAATTAAAATCATTTTGAAAAAACATGGAAACATACGAGACGTAAAAATTCTCCGGAATGACTATGTGCGTCTTAAAAAGCGGCAGCGCAAATCCTTGCAAAACACTAACAGTAATGTAAAAACTAGTTAAAGCTTGTGTGCATACATATTCTTTATAAATAGAACCGAATTGTAAAACGGTGAAAATCATCCTTGAGAGAAATATCGAACGTTGTTTAAACGGGTCTTGCTCGGTTACCGATGTGAACATTTCATTTTAGTTGTCTCTTAAAAACGTCGTTCTGTCAACTGTCAAAAATTAACTATGTCCCTAAAAAGCGGACTACTGACACTAGATAAATTTGTCCAAGTATCTCTGGTAATCAACAATGAAAAATTTGGGAGAGTTCCAAAATAAATTCTGCAAAATTATTCCAATATACACCATCCAATAAGCGCAATTTAAGTGACTCACTAATGGCGAAGAAATACTCACAGCGTTTGGCGAACAAAACGTGAAAGCGAATAAGCGATCAAATCAAAATTTAAATACTTTTTCACACTGACAGAGCGACTGGCGCCTTACACATTAAGCATTTTCCTCCGTATATTAAAATAGCGGCTGTTCAGATTTCTACTGGCAAGCTAAAAGTTGTCTCTTTAGCCAAGTTAATCTCTGTTCTGGAAATCTTTATTTTTTTTCATTTGGTACTTTTTCGAATGACTAAAAGTACTGGAATACACACATACATATACATATATATGTACGTCTGCATGGATATATATATATATATTCTTTGAAAATGTAAAACATGAAAGTCATAAAAGGGTTTAATGAAGCAGATGATAGTCCAGTCAGTCTGGCAAATTATCACATAAAAAAGTAATCATAATTCAAATTTTCATAGTGCGAAGGTTTTATCCCTCCAGTAGAAGGAATTTAAGCGACTGTAATTAGTTTCAAGTGTGTAATCTTGCATGTTTAGAAATGATCTACAAAATCGAAATACAATAGTTCGGCTGTTCGATGAACAAGGTGAAAATATGAAAGTAAAAGTAGGTTTTCCACAGGAACGTAACCTGACTTCAATACAGTATATTAAGCATGCATACGGAATAAAAATAAATCTAAAATATTGTGACAGGTTTCATATAACGAACTAAAAGAAGCTGAAATCTAACGAGCAAATGAATACGTGGAAATATTTGAATTAGTGAACTCAACTAAAACTAAATTAATGATACTATAAGACTCGTCAAAAATATAAATTACCTAAAATAATAATGCACGTAAATGGATGTGTACATAATATGTATGTAGATGATGAGATGTTTTAATGGTAGCACAAAACTACAAATATCTGAAAAAACATTTTCTGATGGAATATACGCGCTAATAACATTTCAGATCTCCATGATACCATAGTTAGTTGTATGTATATTTATGTTAAAGAATTATGCGAACAAAGAAACTTTAAAAATAATATATTACACACTGATAGAGGAGTATATATTTTTCTTCTTCTTGAACCGTCTTCGTTGTCGAAGATTGACGTCCACATCTTTTACTGCTCTCATGCATGCTTGCCGACCCCGCGCCAAATTAAACAGATTTTCTAAATTATAACAGTCATCTCCATTCTGGGATATTGGAAATCTTCTGTAGCCACGAACACACCTTCTATCGCACTCGTCAGCATTGTTTGAAGTAAAGTATATTTTGGGCCCGTGCATCGGAATAGTATACGCGAGAATGGTAGCTAGATCATTGATGGAAAAAAGAAATAAACTATAGGCAAAAAGTTTGAAAATAACATCAAAAAGGAGCATCCGAAATATTAATAGAAAGAGAGAAGTATCAATAATGAAAATAGAAGAAAATTTAATTCACCTCGAATTTATTGAAACAGAAGAAGAAAAAGATCTAAAATAAAACATAAAAATATAATAAAGGAAATATTAACTCCTGAAAGCAAAAACGAAGTTTGGAAACAAATGAATGTGTATTTTAAACACGCGCTTAATTGAAATCTCTGAGGAATTAACTTTTGAAGAAGCGGTGAAAGAACGGAAAACGGAATTTATAAGAGAGCTGCAATAAAGCGAAAACAACTAGATGAAATAATATATTAAATAGAAATTTAAAAATAAAAATTGTAAGTATGAAAGGATGACTGTATGTGAGCATTTATTTATCTGTTTTTATGTGTGAATGCGAACAATAATTTAAAATTATACTACTGTATCTGGTAACATTGAGAAATGCAATATTTACAATCTGTCGAACATAAATTAAATAAAACAAATAGATCTATAATGGGTATAATAAGAATGTACGAATAGGCGCTGTCGACAAGACATCATCCTTAGTAACGAATAAATAAAATGAAACGGCATTCTTTATAAATCGTATTACGTGTCATTTTTAGTTTTTTTCTAAACTTTTTCGACGATTATTTCTCGCTAAATCTTATGTGACTTCTTTATTTCTTTTCTACGTTTATTTTGTATCACAGTTTTATCAACGATGATTTGTTATACACGGTAAGATACCGTTTCTGTAATTCTCTTAAAATTTCCTTAATAAGCCATTTACAGTTTTATCTACAGGAACAGAATGGCTTATCACGTAAATTACTCGGTGTTTGTTTTTTTTTTTTTTTATAACGGGTTCGTCAAGATTGGCATTGGCCCCGAAAAGAGGGAAAAAGAAGAGAAATAGAATCAGATGTTTATACGATCAGATTTAAGGCTAAAGAGAAACGAACAACGGATGTAGAAAACAAACTATGTTCAAAGCGCAGACGACAGATTGCAGAGAGAGTTGAACATCGCATAAAGGGAAAATTAAAGAACTACAAAAAAGACGGTAGATTAGGTTGGATAAAGAGATAAAAGGAATCCGGATTTGACAATGAGAAGGAATACAAGTTTAACCGTAGTATTTTGGAATAAGCAGCTGAGGAGAGGAGAGATGAACGAGCTAGTATATCGACTAGTCGTCATCTTTGATTCTAGAGTGTCCAGGAATTCACAGTAGGTCCATTTTGATGATGAAGTGAGATAGGAAAATGTTGTGGATGAGCGTATGAGAAGGATTATATGTAATCAGTAGAGGGTGAAAGAAAAGAATATAAAATGGCTTATAGAACACTATGAGGACTTTCTGAGAGAAACTAGGGAAGAAGTAATAAAAAGGACGGCGCACGGGATAGCAATAGACTCGGCATAGAAAACGGAGCAGACCCGGAATTTGAAGGTTCCTGAATAATTTAAGGAAGAACGAAAGCTGAACCAACTCCATTAGGTCTCTTGGAGCCGTCAGTGAAGATGGTAAAATGGTTAAGGAAAAAAGAGTCCAAGGTACATAAAAATTCTGATTTAGCAATGAAGTAGTTGAGAAAAGGCAATTGATGGGATGTAGGAGGGTGGAAAAACTGAAAGAAAAGTATGACGACTTGTCGGAAGAATAAATATACGGTGAAAACTGTGAGAGGTGAGTGTATTGCGTTTCTAGAGGGTACGGAACATTTTAATTGAAAATGTAATTCTCAAATGTCTGGCATTTTTACGAGCATAATTCAAACACCGTTAAAATTTTTAGAAAAATGGAATTCAAATAACTTACAATGATTTATAGTAAATAATATCGCAGTTCAATTAGAAATATATTGTTTCTTTAATCATACGGACCCTTATTCTGCAACATTCCTACCTCGGACATCCTCCTTCTTTCCTCAGCTAATCATTCCCGACTATGGTCGGACATCTATCTTTGTCTATTTTCTAATCCCGCCTCTCATTATCTTCAAATTCAGCCGGTTCCCTCTTCTCAGCCGTGGTTTCAATCCTATTCTTATCAACGCTCCGCGATCATTTCCTTAATCAGACTGCGTATTAATCACTCCCTTCTACCCTCTTCACGTTTTCGTTTTTCCCTGTCCTCTTCTCCCGATTGTCCCCTTCATAATTCCATCTCTCCTCTCATATGTGATGCAAACCACATCTTCTTTGCCCTTGATTCCGAGCGCTCTGTTTTGTACTCGAAAATCTTGGCACTGGGTCTTCCTGCTCCGTATAATTCTTCCTTTGTCCTTTCCTTTCCATCTCCGCATATAATAATTCCTGTACTCCAATCTTTCCTAAGCTCTATTTCTAATCGTCTCTTTATTTAACTCTTTCCTTAATTTCTGTTGTTGTTGGGTCAATGCCGCTGGCGCGCCCAAAAAGAAAAGAAGAAAAGAAAAAAAAAGTACTCTAACTTTATAAATATCACAACTCTCTACCAGCTTTAAAACATTTGCCGATATTTTTAGCGACATTTTTTTCGAAACCCCTTTTTGGGGTAGTATTTGTTATCAAATTCGCTCTTCACCAGTTTCGCTGGAACTACTCTTAAACATCTTTTGTGCAGCTTACTAGTTTCCTTTAGCTCCCTACAAATATTTAAATTCCGGGACATTATTAATGTTTCAAAATACACAGTCTTCTCGATTTATAATTCACAACTTATTTTAATTCACATGAAATTGCCTAATTTTTCTGGCGATGTTATCAATATTCTCAATTTTAATACGCTTTATCAAATGTTATCCCCAGGTACTTGAACGCTCACTTTTTTTATCCGCGCTTTTATACATCAGTCTTATTAAGTCTACTTTTAGTTCCTTCGGAAATCTACCTTCTTTTACCGAATCATTAGCAATTTTTCTTAAAAGTGGGCCCATCACTTTTGCATGTGTAATATTACATCTTTCCGCGGGATTGCGTTGTATCCTTGAGCCTTGTTCGGCTACAGTTTTTTTATTATGCTCTCAAGTAGTAAAATCGATATAGTTCTATATATATATATATATATACAGCATAGTCAGGTAATTATTAAATCGTTGACCGTTTTTAATACGTATCATCCGCTTGAACGATAATTGGGAAAATCAAAAATCGCTCAAATAGCACCGTTGTATATAATTTATAACACATTTGCATTAGGAGTTGAATTTTTAATGACGTTAAAAGAGATTCGGAGCATGCTCCGTGTTACGCGAGTTAGATAAACCTACGAGACCCCGGCTGTTACTACTTCCAAGTATTTAAGACTCGTAACAATTTGATAGGGCAACAGTTGACGCATACGTTCACGAAGAGCCTTTCTAGTACACTTCGTTTGTTACTGTTTGTTTCGATAGCAAATTCAAGATCACGATGCCGAATAATGAATTTTTAAAGGGTTCTACAGATAGCGTTACGAGTTTGTAACGCTTTTCAATTAATCGACGGAAAAGAACATCGGCGAAACTCACAAATTCTGCATAGTAATGATACCGATTGGATGAAGTTGTCGGTATTATCACGAAATTGATCGTCTCTGCGCTAATATAGGAAAATACGAGACCGATTGATTTCTCTGGCATACATTCGAAAATTTCAATGGAAACAAACGTCGATGAAATAATATTATTGAAGATTATATATCCGCTTCGATGTTTTCATTGTCGCGTGACTCAATTATCCGTTAATTTTAGCGGGATCGTTAGCGAAGCACTCTGAAAGGTTTCCCGCGCATTTTAGCTTTAAATTCGGCTTTTACCCGGACTCCGTTATATTATTACGTAGCGGACGGAAAAAGGTGCGAGAGAAAAAATCACAACAACCTGGATGCTCCGATTGCAGTAGACACAGGTGTATCAAAGTTTAGCCAATTACCGGGGCGCGGCATTTCGCAGGAGGACCTAATCCAATTTGCAGTAGCGTGCCAGTCGTTAAGGTGAATTGGACATCATCAGCAGCTAGTCCTCTTAAATCCGCCGTTCTCGTCTGCTCTCTGTCCCTTTTCATCCATCATCTGCACGTCTCTCTTTCTTAGACCGGGTTAAAGGGCTGCAACAAAAATGAACATCGCACTTTTACAACATTTTTCTCATCTTCGGAATATAATTTTTCCAGCAGCCTTCGAGCACTCTTAAGCCTTTGCGGATACGAGTTCAGCGCGCAGAGAAGACCTGTCCAGAAACAACTAACACGCATAGTTCCAGTGGAAGGACCGGAAACAACGGATATTACCGTAAAAGGTTAACTCGTGTCCCCAACTGCACTCAACTGCAAGTTCCGTCCTAATCGCACGATTAACACTTTTATGTGAACGCTGTGGCGCGCTACTTTTTTCCCCATCTCTCTCTCTCTCGTTCCCTTCTTTTGCATTTCTCGCACTGAGGCCTGTACGTGCTGAACATTTTTATAACGCGTGTTAGAAATGGGCCTTCCTTCCCGCATGAAAACCGAACTCGCCTCAAACCACTTCTCGCACATCTAACGAATACCCGGCGATTTTAATGAAAAGTAAATATATACACACACACATATATATATATATATATATATATAAAGAGGGCCGTGGGCGAAATTTTAAATTGGAAAAATCAACTTCACCGAAATTCGGTAAAAATGGAATAACGGTGGACTTACAGTCGAAAACGAAAATAATAACCGTGATGATATAGTATCTGTAAAGGCAAAATTTTTAGAATGAAAACAGTATAGTCAGAGAGAAAAGAAAACCGGTCCAGATTTTTCAGTTTATGCGTATAAAAATAGATGAAAACTGCTATAAACCAGGAACGACCGTTAATGAGAGAAACGGGAGAATATGTGAATAAAAGGCGCACAATGAAAGACGGGAAAAAAGTGGAGACCAGAAAGGAATGGCCAAAAGCAAAGAGAGCACATTCGAATACCGGCTGTCAGATGAAGCGATAGGCGGCAAACGGGAGATATGGAAAATCGATAACGACGAAGAAACGAAATGCTATTACAGAAGATGTAATACGGAATAGGTAGGCATGAATAACGGGGCGAGACACGAATACGGTAGGAATGAGAAAATGTCCGCTTGAATTAGTCGGAAAATATCGGCTGTAGAAAATTTGGGTAAATCGGCCGTTGGCAGAGAAGTTAATTGACTGGTTCGTCAAAGCAATCGATTGACCGGTTTTGGCAAACTCTAGAGACTTCAGCGATTAAAAGCGAACCGAAATAACAAAAAAGTCAATAGTGCAAAAGAAAAGGAATAATTCAAAGGGTAGGAGGAATATATTAATACCGCTCTGGGAGCGCGAAAAAGCACGGCTTAAGAATCAACGGTCAAAAAATAGAACAATAAGAAAGGTGAAACGTAGCTTTAAAAAATAAATATTGATACTTTTACATCCATAGTTACCAACCACTTCTGCCGGATTAATTAAATGTATAAAATAATGCGGAATATATGTATTAACGAATAGAAAATAAATTATAATTCACATAGAAACCTAACATTACTGGCCTCTTTTGGAGCCGTGCTTCGAAATCGTGCTGTAAGAAATGCAATTTGACCGTGGAGCTTGTAAAACGTTGATGGTTATTTTAGATTTTGATTAGAAATGGACAGGGTAGCTGCGGAGGAGTCGCATTTGCATTTAGAACAGAGTCAAGTTGCACGAAAGAGAGAGAAAGCCGACTCTTTAGATGGGTCGCCCTCTTTTGGGTGCAGATTCTTTCGGGCGTGGATCGTTCAGGCGGTAGCAAACGAGGGTTTTTACTCTTCATTTGTAATGTCGTATATATTTATTGCCCAGCATTAACATAAATGTGTTTATTTATGTGCTTAAAAATTTTTGTGCCTTTATTTGTGTCTTTTTCAATATTTTTTTGAAATCACTTAGGTAGCTTCGTTAAGAAATTAAATATATAATTAAAACTATAGATAACAGAAGAAACTTCAATAAACGCATCCCCAAATAAACTTGCTAGCTACGAATGAAAAAGAAATATAATATAACGGATATATATTAGAAGCAAATTCAATCCAGTTATGTTACACTTTAAATAACATAGAGTTGATTGTAATTTTTTAAATATGGCTGACCATACATAAAAAAAAAAAAAAAGTAAAAAGAACCGATATTGCATTTGTCCGATTATTAATATTAATCATCTTCATCCATTGCGTATTACTAATGCTAACGAAACTCTTAAATTTATATTGCAAAAGTCCGTTTATTTGTATTTCACACCGAAGTCGTTATTTAAAAAAAATGAATAACCCAATAAAATTATGTAAAATATGTGTTTTGTGATTATATATATATACATATATATATACATATATAACTCTGCCATTTTAGCCTCGCAACGGGCTGTGTCCTTGACCCCTCTTACTTTCATTTCTGTCTCTTTTTCTTCTATACTTTGTATAAAATGATCAAAATTTACAACGTAATTCTTACTGGCATCAACACAAAAAAAATAACATAATCACAAAAATCCTATTCTAACATTTAACTTTCATTATATAAAATTAAGACACTTTTTCGTTACATATTTCGTTACATAAAATTGTGCCATTTATAAAATAACAATTACAAAAATTCTATAAAATATAACAAATGTTACATAAAATTGGGACATTTTTTTTGAACATTTTTTCTAATGGCGGGGTAGCCTAAGAATTACGTTGTAATTAATATTAATTGCAACGTAATTCTTAGGTTATCTCCCATTTAAAAAAAATGTCCCAATTTTATGTAACGCAAAATATCCCAAAAAAATGTCCCAATTTTATGTAACGTTTGTTATATTTTATAGGATTTCTGTGATTACGTTATTATATTCATATGGACCGATTTTATACAAAGTATAGAAGGGAAAGAGATAGAAATGTAAGCAAGAGTGGTCAAGGGGCATCGCTCATTACGAAGCCAAAATGGTCGAGTTATATATATATATATATATATATATATATATATATATATATATAATAAAAAAGTACAAAAAAAAAAAAAAAAATAATGAAAAACGGTATTTTTTGTGTAGAATTTCTGATATCAGTGAATGGGTAATGTAAAAATAATGTTTCCCACTAAAACAAATGATAAAGGTTAACGAATGATACCTGAAAATCACCGCAGGTAGTCCGTAAAAAGGTCCGAGTTCGCTACGCCCGAAAGATCGCGCCTAAACAAACGCGTCCAAAAGAGCTGGCCCCTCTTTAGTATTATCTCTGAATTAAAAACAGGTGTCAAGAAAGGCAGAATTTGACTGAAACTTGTAATCTCGGACAAACAAACGAGCCAGCAGTTTGATGTAAATGCGCTGACTCTGAAAAAAGGCAATACTGCCTCTAGAGATGTGCTCTTTTAAAGATTTTTCCTTTCAGAGATAATGTGTCCTTTCGAGGATTTGTCATTTCAGGAATAATGTGTCCATTTAGAGATTTGTCTTTTCAAAGATAATGTGTTCTTTCTGAATCCGCATCTCACCTTCAACTTCGACTAAGTTATGTATCTGGTAATGAATAATCGTAATGTTAGGTTGTGCATTCAACTGCAACACCCCGGCCGAGGTACGTATCTCGTACCCCTATAATAGTAATCTTATATTGTGTATTCAACGCCTACTCCACGCGCTACTCTGACGGACAGGCGACAGAACGTCCTTGGCACATTTTGATGCGCATCGTCGGAATCATACACGACTGTGTCTGAACGCAGATATATTTCTGAGCATCTGTGTCCGAAGTCATGTTCTAGTCCAACCAGCTCAATATTAAAAGAATCGGCGTATTCCTTGTCCACGGATAATCTTTTATTGCGGTTGTAAGCAAAGCCATCAACATAACTCCTTTCAGGCCACGCTGTCTGTTTCTGCCACTTATGTAATAATTAGTACTCTCCAACAGCGTCTGCATTTCATGCTAGGAACGGCTTGTTGATCAGTGTCTGTTTTCCGGGTTAGAAGCGACTGTATTATAGGAGAAAACCTGTAATCGTACAGTAAGCAAGGGGAAACTACTATAGTACATTCCCGCGTATATTATGAAATGTCCAAACAAGCATCTGATGTGTCATACAATCCGGTTGGCAACCGGCGTTTCGACTCTCGGGATCGAAATGTGAAATATGCGAAAAAGTTTCGTAGAATGTGTTTTTCGACTGGCCCACGACAGAGATCAATGGTTGAACTTTCCCAGCTTTGGTAGTTCCGCAATGAGGGTTGCGCTCACCATCTTATACATCAGATGGACAGATCATAATCACGACACCTCCACGAGTGATTCACAACTACTCATTGATGATGACTGTTTACAGCAGCTATTTTTTATCTCCTTACCTATCAGCATCATTGACCGAGCTTAACAGCGATGCTTGGTCAGACACTCCACATATTATATATAAAAAAAAAAATTGTAAACAGATATAGAAAATAAATGCATTAATCAAAAAAAAAAAAAAAAAAAAAAAAAGAAGCTATCAGCGTCATCCGTAAGAGTGTGCTATATTTCAGAGGAGCTGCTGTTAATGTTTGTTTTACAGTGAAACTGTTAACATTTTTTATTTGGGGAGGGGGGATGAGGGGCATTCGTCGGTTTCCTTCGTTATATCCGTGTACCTGTAAGTGGATACGTCTGGTTTAATTCGATTAAAAGAAAACCCGCTTGCTAGAATATCTGCGTTATTTTAACGGTAAACAGTGTATACGGTTTCCGACTCTGCCGTTTATTACATTAGTATTTCGACTCTAAAAATTAATTCGCAACTTCACAGAGAACTAACCGTGAAGTCGAAACAGACTTAGCAACGTTCTCCACTGGACGACACACTAGTTAAGCGACTTATGGAACCAGCATGCACAACAATTTGAAGTTGTCCATCTCAAGTTTAGCACATTTCTGCCCAGTGCACGTATAAATTTGGTACCGATTTATGGTTTTCGTGAATTGCACGCGGGATAATTTTTTTTCCATGATAACGTATAATAATAAGGTGATACTAATTTCAAATTCGTTTTTACGCATCCCACTGAAAATGTTTTTAATTTTTGTTATCACTGCTTTTTTGTATTTTATTTTATTTTATTTTATTTTATTTTATTTTATTTTTTTGAGAAATTGTTCATTTTAATGCATAGAAAAACAGGACACAGTGTCGTGTACATATATAAAAATTCAATCGAAACGCTCCAAAAAGTTGATTATTAAGAATAACTTTTCGAATTCTGACGTGGATAAAAACATCGTATTTTTGAATTTATCGTCGTCGCATTTTACATTTCTAGAAGTTACGAAAATTCCATCCTTCTACTGTTCATCCCCACTGCTTATAAGAGGCAATTCTAAACCAAAAATTGACTGTCATTTACGTATATACATACGAACACGATCCTTGCATCATGCCCGGACCTGTAGATGACAGTTTTTCTTTACTACTTACGAAACCGTAAATATTAGTTGCTACGTAATTATTTTTAGAAAAAAAAAAAACAATATTTGCGGGGTATACATATACTGTATATTCTCGTAAATAATCACTTTCTTTTTAAAGACCTGACAATTCGTATTCCACTTTTCCCGAATTTTCTCCTACCTTTTTTTCTTTTTTCATATTACCATTGTTTATGGGGCAGGCTGCTGTCGGTACAATGAAAAAAAATTAGAAAAAAACACATTTAATTGGACTTTAGAAATTTTCATTTTCATTGTATATAATGAAATTAACGTTTAATGCACGAACAACAAGTGATATTAGTTACAACTGTTCGACTAGTTTCAGATATTAATCAGTCATGAGGTGCTTTTTATTATAGAAAATTTCCAAATAACGCGAATAACCGGATTTTCATATTATCCTCGACGTAGGAATAACGAAAAATCCATCGATATAAATACATGCAAACAAAATATCTTTTTAAACGGCTATTTTCTTCATTTTTTTTTTCTAGTTGGTCTTGCGCCATGTCCGCAACTGTGGTTAGAGAAGCACGATATATAGAAACATAAAATAGATTCGAGAGAGAAGCACACGTTTTACAGGTATCTTATTAAAGCATTGCAGCAATAGCAGGGTACGTATTGGAGGCACAAAAAAATAACGAATTAGGGGAATGATAACCTAAACGTGCGAATAAGAAGACTAGGTAATAAAGCGCAATTCCCCATTTTTATTTCGAAACAAAGTACCGTCGCTAAGTGTGCTAGATCGAGTTGATGAAGATCATCCATTTGATACTTGCTCGTGTTTCGAGCGGATTCTTGAAATCTAATGATGATAACGGAGCCCGTAAGTAATACTTTCTTGGCCGCTGAATAAGTCAAGTTAAAAAAACCACCATTGCGTCAGGTTAACAATAGAACGAGCCTAAATAAATAAATAAAATCAAATTAAATAGAACATAATCAGATTAAAACCGTGTGTTTTTTTACATGTCTAGTAACGTGATTTTACCGGCGCACATTTCGTTGTTTGTTCTATCAATATTTGGATAAGATGTCGCGTCCCATTAGCGGTCGACTACAATGTAATGGTAGGCAGGCGCGGCGATATTCATACCGATTTAGGCGACGTTTGGGCCTCGGAGATGCGGTTTTAGCTGGAACCGGGTTTACTACGCCGTTTCTTATTTAAGTGGCGCATTCGCGACATCTTTTAAAAGCTCCACTTTGCCGACACATATCCCGTAATCCACGTAAATGTTCTCCTTATTATTTCAACGATAACGTGTCCGCAACTGTACACGAAGACACCGCGATGCAATCTACTCGGGACACATTTAACTCGGATTCGGGCGGCAGTTGTTCCATCAGCGTCGTGTTGCTCGTTGCAGAGACATTACAAATATATAATGTGCGATGACGAAAGCCTTTGAAAGTGGCAAAGTTGAGCAGCTTACAAGGCGACAACGACGACGATGGAAAGAAAGAGCGATCAAGAGACATTAAGACATTAAGAGAAACACGATATACGTGACTAGCGGTTAAAAATCTGCCACGCCGCATAACCTAACCAATGTGTTCCGCTCGAGCAAGACGCGATCGCGCTTCCAGGCATTTATACTCTGTTTCCACACTTAGACGTCGGACTATAGTTAGGCTTTCGCATAATTCGACACTTCGTATTCAATTCGATATTTACGTTTATTGCCCGGTTCCGTAAAACATCAGCCACCTTCTACCGCCTTTTTATTAACACGCCTCCATCCTTTATTTATTCTCTTTTTTCACGACCCTCTTGACATAATCGTCTATTTTTGTCGTCCTGTTTGCTTATTGGACGCGCGGAAAGTGCATAATTTTTATTTCATGGGACGCTAATTCTGACGATAGCAGCAGGATCACTTCATTCATCTTCTGCCCGCATCTAAAGTTAATTTTTTTTGTTTTGGAATTCATCGGAATAGACAATGACTCTAGCGAACTAGAAAAGGGGGGATAAGTTGATCAGAAATGAAGGGTAAAAGAATTCAAAGGTAAGGAGAGAATAAAAGCGGCACAGTAAAGATGTTTGAAGACCAATCAGTAGATGCGAACGGTAGAAAGAGGAACGCGTTCGAAAGGTTAGAGCTTTTGCCAGGGGGCATTTAGATAGAAAGTGATCAGCCATAAAGTTGCATGTGGATAGGTGGATGAAACAGAGTGTACAAGTGGAAGCAGGAAGAAAACTGCGACGAAAACGTAAACGATAGATTGCAGAAAGAAAGATACCGCAAAGAAGGGAAATTTAAAGCTAGGGATAAGACGTTAATGGAGAAATAAAAAAAATCAGGATTTACGAATGAAAGCTGAAGTGAGCAGCTGTGTGGGGATTGCGGGATGAAAATGCACTGAAAAATCTACTGATGATTTCAAAAAATAAGAATGGGGTGGGCGGCGCCTTTACCGCTCTCTCACTGCATCACTCTGAATCCTTCAAGCTCCCGTCCTTCTGTTCTTTATCTTCACGGCGAAGTCCATCATTCCGTCCATAAGAGGGATCGGTAAGTGCCTCATTGTCTCCGATTCTAAAAGTGTTAATTTCTTCTGCTCCTGCTCATTCCTAAAACTCTATTATTCTCCTAATTCGTTCTCTCACCTCCAATCTACTCTTATACCGCTCTATTACTATTTTGTGGGTTCCTAGTCATTCCGGCATCGAGGGAAACGAGTCAGCGGATTTTCTAGCAGCTCGTTCGGCCGCCCGCGATGGTCCTTTACTTTGAAATTTTCCTGCCCTTCTTTCCTCAGCCAATCATTCCGGACAATTATCCTTCTTTATTTTCTAATACCGCCTCTCATTATCTTCAAATACAACCGGTTCTGGTTTCAATCCTCTTCTTATCAGCGCTCCGCGATCGTTTCTTTTATCAGACTACGATTTAATCACTCTCTTCTCTCCTATTCACGTTTTCGTTTTTCCTTCTCTCCCGATTGTCCCCTTCGCAGTTGTATCTCTACTTCCATATGTGATGCAAACCACTTTTTTTTTTTTCTAGTTATCGGGCCCAAAAAATATCAAATAATATTATTATTATTTTATAAAAAAGAAAAAGTAAGAATATAATTGCTCGTAGATCGTTTTTAAGGCTCTGAATTTATAGACAGAAACGGAGGAAGAATTCTGTTATCCCGGTATTTTCTATCTGCAGGCCAGGTTGCAACCCTCAATTCACAGATCGATTGTTTTCTATTTTCTTTTATGTTTTTTTTATTCGCATAAAATTCCAGAAGACCCTCAATTATTTTGAAAGTATTCGCGGAATTCGAATAATAACGGGGGGAAAAATGTTAATACGAATCAGCGCACCACGAAATAACTAAAAATAGTGCAAACCCATATTAAATCGGCGTAGATGTCTGTTACAATTTTTATAATAAATAAATGTCGCCCTCCAGAATGACAGAAGGTTAAATATATGGAAGAATATTCTCGCGCATATTTGCTTTCGAAGTCGCCCAAGTTCTCACAAAATGTGGCTGCATACTAAATCAGCTCTATCGGTAGCATAAAATGTTAGTCACCACTGCTATCGATAGTCGGTTATTGAATATTTCTTATGAAACCCCCCTTTTAATATGTCACAGTAATAATAATAATAATAATAATAATAATAATAATAATAATAATAATGTCAAGGGCGCTGATGCGAATATAAAGGACATGTGCCTATTAGCCTCTCAGCCCCAACACCTATCCTCACCTGCTCGTGGTGACCCCTGCTGACCTTTCTAATGAGGGAACGATTGGGTACTCAACCCCAGTGTAGTACCTCAGAAGATTGCTACAGACGAGGAAGGTGGGAACGGGAAAACAACCCCCGTTCTTAAATAGCCCGGATGCAAATCAAACCAAACCCAATATCCATAATACTAAATGAATGCAGTCAATAATTAAGAAATCAGGTAGGATAAGTATAATTTTAAAAAATCCAAAATAAAAGCTCACAACAAAACAAAAACCTGGCAGTAGGTATAAAATGCAAGTCCCTATATGGAGATGTTAACTAGAAGTAAAGTTAAAGGGCCGCATCCTGGAGATCGCCAGGGCACGTCTGGAGTTGATGCTGGGCGTGGCAGCATACGATCCATCAACAGTAGGGATCTGAGTAGGCGGGACCCTACTGGAGGCCAAAGGCAAGGACAGGAGGAAATGCCTGAAGAGGTCTTTTGCGCACTCTGAAAATGTGACAGCCAAAACTGAACAACAGACTAGGAGTAACGAAAATTCAGAAGCTGAAAGTGTTTCTCTTCAGAATATACAAGAGACCACCCAGGCTGGTGTCAAAAAACAACGTCAGAAATGGACATGAAATAATCGAGTTGAACACTGGGCTACTAGCGTTAGCAGTCAACGTTTGGTTTAAACAACCAATTACAATATGCACTGTGTATTTTACAGAGATAATTAGTACGGAACATTTCTTTTCATTGATAAAGCATCTGCCTAAACCGTTCATAATATTAGGAGATATGAACGCTCATAGCCCGATGTGGTCAAGCAAAAAGCCAAATTCAAGAGGCAAGATCATAGAAAATGCAATTAACGCATTTAACCTCACATTGCTTAATTTAACGGAGCCAACTCATTATAACTTTTCTTATCGAACATGGTCAAATATTGACTTAGCCTTGTGCTTCCCTCAATTGAGCAGTAAAATACAATTTTATGTACATCATGACCTTGGTGGAAGTGATCATTTTCCGATTATTATAAAAAGCCAGTTACAACCAGAAACTCCTCCCGGAAATAATGTAAATCTGTTGCCGAAGTATAAAAGAACCAACTGGTTAAATTACAAAGCTCGATGTTCGTTACAATGCATTACATTGGGCAATACTGACACCAGTGTGCAGACGTTTACAAACGCACTCATCGAGCAGGCAAAAAGATGCTCACCACCTAATAAAACTATTATACAAACTGGCAGCGTAAAAGTCCCTTGGTGGTCTAAGGACTGTGCAACTGCAATCAGAAACAGACGGAACGCTTTAAAAAAGTTAAAGTCGAACCCGAATATGGAAAACCATCTGAATTTTAGAAGACTACGAGCAAAAGCCAGGTATATTCTCAAACAAGCAAAATTAAACTGCTGGAAGAACTATGTAGCAACCTTGAATCCTGGTACACCGACCAAAGTTGTGTGGAAAAAAATTAAATCCATCGAAAAGTCAACGCCATACTTTACACCGACATGCATAAAAATCGGTAGTAACATATGCACTAATATTGACAAAATTAACGCCGTGTTTGCAGAATTTTTTACAATGTCAACTAAAGATGAAAATCAATTTATAAACAATACAGAATTATCCAACACTGGTAAAAATGCTACTTTTGGTCTTAACTTTACCAGCAACAACCAAGAACCATATAACCAACCTATCACGATGGAAGAACTACGTACTGCCATTAAACGTACTAAACCGAAAGCAGTCGGTTCGGATAATTTTCACATTTATCTTTTAAAATATGCACCTGATTTTATATTAAAAACTCTGCTTGTAATTTACAATCGAATATGGTTCTCAGGTAATCTCCCATTGCAATGGAAAAATGCCATTATAATTCCACTACTCAAGACAAATAAGAATCCAACACTCCTCGATAGTTACAGACCAATATCTCTTACATCAGTTCTATGTAAAGTGTTACAAAAAATTATCAATGGCAGACTACTATGGGAAATCGAAACACGTAATTTATTTACAAATATTCAATATGGATTTCGGTCAGGACGATCTACCATTGATCCGATCCTTGCGTTACAGCGCTCCATAAGTAAAGCTTTCTCAAACAAGCACCACTTATTAGCCGTCTTTTTCGATTTCAAGAAAGCATTTGACAACATATGGAGATACAAAATTCTTTTAACCTTACACTCCTGGAACTTCAAAGGTCGCCTTTGTATGTTTATTGCAAACTTCCTCTCTAATCGCCGCTTTCAAGTAAGATTGGGATCCGTTCTGTCTGATCTGCACACGGTACGGACCGGAGTTCCCCAGGGATCCGTCCTCAGCCGAACACTGTTTAATATCGCGATAAATGATATTGTAAATCAAGTGCAAAAACCTGTAAAATCACTCCTTTTTGCAGACGATTTATGCATATTTCTTCCATGCACTGATATCAACTTAGGAGAAAGTGTTCTGCAGAGCACAATTGATAGACTGCAATAATGGTCGGAAGATAATTGTTTTTCAACAACAAAACTATAGCAACCCATTTCTGTAGACGGAAAAAGTGTGATCGCATAGTAAGCTTAACTGTTAATAACAACCGTATAACATCTATAAATAAAGTTAAAATATTTAGGAATGACATTTGAGAGCAAACTCACTTGGAAAGCACACATTAACGCATTGAAAACTAGCTGCGGTAAAAAACTAAACCTACTGCGGAAGCTATCGCATACAACCTACGGCGCAAGCAGACATAATCTATTAATGCTGTATCGTACCCTTGTAAGGTCCAAAATAGATTATGGTGCACCAGCCTATGCTTCCGCTAACATATCGACCCTAAAATGTTTGGATACTATCCATCATACCGCTTTAAGGTTGGCAACTGGAGCTTTCCGAACCTCCCCGATACCGAGTCTACTATGTGATTCAGCGGAGTGGCCATTAGATTTGCGACGAACTTATCTAACCGTGCTGGCTTTCAGCATCATAAGGAGCACAGAGCCAAACTCTCCAGATGATACCACTGAGAACCAGAACGGAACAACAATTGATCACGTTATGTCCATTCTACATCAGCTAAACATCCAAATTCCAGTACTGGCCCGGGATCCGATATCTCCTATACCACCATGGTGCAACCGAGCCCAGCGCGGCATACAGAGCTTTAAAAATGCGGAAAACTCCGTTAAAACGATTAACAAACGTGCGTCGACTTCAAACGTAACGGTACCGTTTACCGACTTTAAACATCAGCTTAAATTCCATTTTAACAACATCTGGAACAGCGATTGGCAAAAGTTACCAACAGGAAATAAATTACGCTCCATAAAATCGTCCACGAAACCATGGCTTTCCTCAAGCCGAGAAAGCAGAAAACAGGAGGTAACGTTATGCAGACTACGACTTGGGCACACTCGCCTTACACACTCATACCTGTTAAATAAAGAACCTGCGCCCCGGTGCCAGACATGTGATTGTCAGCTGACCGTCGAACACCTACTGATTAAATGTCCAGTCTACGACCAGTGTCGGAAACAACATAGATTACCATCGAACTTAAAAGATTTGCTGTGCGACGAAGAAACCGTGCTTAACCAACTATTTCAGTTTCTAAATTCTTCTAATTTATTAAAGTTATTATAATTTTGCTAATCCTCGTTAATTTCTGTTTATTTTCCTTTTTTCCTTTCTTTCAACTTATAATTTTTTAATTTCTTGCCGTGTCTCTAGCCTAAGTTGCTGTGTACGACACGTAAAATAAATAAATAAATAAAATAAAAATAGAAGTATAACTAAATCAGTTAAATATGTAGAAGCAAAGTTTAAAATACACTCAAAATTTGAGGAAGAAAACAGGAGCATAGATGAGTATTTAGACACCTTACGGCAGAAATTAAAGGTATACAGTAAAAGACTAAGAAAATATAAGAAAGCCTCAGAAAGGAGACGCCAAAACAACCTGTTCGAAAGAAATCAGAAAGAATTTTATAAAAATATAAGTAAACAACCAAAACCCGGCTAAATCAATTAAACCCCCATCCAACTTGTCCATAAACATGGACATAGACCTCAGCTCTAAACGTAAATCGGCTGATCCCCTTTCACCGATTTCCATCACTCTACCAAAGGAAATCAGGCTTTCTCAGGCTGATCTCCCTATACCGGCTCCGTCTTGTGCCCCCGAGCTCAACAGCAGCAGTAATAATAGCAACCCCAATTTTAATATAACCAGCAACACTAACCTCAATAGTATTAGTAATAATAACAAAAATGATAATAACAATAACAACAACAATAACAATAATAATAATAATAATACTATTTCTGATAATAATCATCATCATCATAATAATAACAGTAATAATAATGATGCTAATAATAATAGTGGTGATAATAATAATAGGAGTAATAATAATAATACTAACGATAATAATAACAATGATAAAAATAATTCAAAGAATAATAACGATCATGTTAAAAACTTTTCTTCCGATCACCCGGGTCCTTTTACTATTTTCGTCGAAAGTAGTTCCGCCGATCAGAATTTAGGTAACTTTCATCCACTTGCATTGGCTAAAGCCATCAGCAAAAACTCTACTGCTTTCACTGACATCAAGCCTCGAGGCAGGGCGTATTGCTATTTTTTTCCCTTCCGCTTCCACTGCCAATGCTTTTCTAAGTAACTCCTCTTTTTTCGAATCCAACAATTTAATTGCTTTTATCCCTCACAACTCTGTATACAGAATTGGAGTAATTTCCGGAGTTCATCCCTCCTTTTCCGAAGAGGATATAAAAGAAGGAATTGAATCTTGTATTCCGTTACAATCTGTTAGACGAATTTTGCGTTCCTCTGAAGATGGCAAAATTCCTACCAGAAGTGTTGAAATAAAATTTTCTAAACCCGTCCTGCCTGAATTCATTTCCATTTACCGACTTCGATTCCCTGTCTCTCCCAGCATCCGCTCCCCCACTCAGTGTGCCAAATGCTTTCTCTTCGGACACATAGCGCGTCATTGTCGCAGTTCACATTCTATTTGCTCTCACTGTTCAGCTAAACATTCTTTCAATGAATGTTCCAATCTCCAAGAGCCTCCTTCTTGCCGTAATTGCAAAGGAAGTCACAGTTCCTCGAACCGTCTCTGCCCAGAATGGCAAAGGCAAAAAGATATCAAGCGAATTATGGCTTTTGAAAATGTATCTTTTCAAGAAGCCGCTAAGCTTAAATCTTCCAGCGCTGCTACTCAGGCATTTACTTATGCTAATCGAGCCGCATCATCTACTCTCCCTTTGAATACTTCCAATGTAGCTTCCAAGGTACCTTCTCCTCCTCGTCCAAAATCCCCCACCTTCCATAAATTACCTAAGTCTAAACCTCATCCCAAACCTCTTCCTCAATTTCCAACTGTCACATCCTACTATACTCCTTCTCCCTCAGTTGGATGGGCTCTGAATAGTTCTCCTCTCCCCAACCCTTTCTCACCTTCTGAACACTCCACATCTTCTCACAGAAATTCTAACAACCTTTCTTCTGATATCTCTTCCAATATCTCCAGATTATCTACAGCAATTACGGAGCTCCTTTCTTCTTTTAACATAGTTTCTTCTGCTTCCTTTGTTGATAACCTTGCATCCTTCTTGTCCAACAATGTCCAGTTTAGTTAAATTAACTTCTCTCTTTACACTTTTCTTAGCCAAATTTTTCATTGGCCCTCCTTACATAATCTTCCATCTCTTTTGTTTTCTTCTTCTTTTTCTTCCTTTTTTCTTATCTTATAAATGACGCCTGTACTTAATATTATTCAATGGAACTGTCGTAGCATCCGGGCGAATAAGGCAGCCTTAGAAGGCTTGCTAAATTTACATAATATAAGTATAGCGTTGTTGTCTGAAACATGGCTTCCGAAATCATCAACTTTTTCAATTAGGGGTTTTCATGTAATTAGATCAGATCGCGAAGATGGCTATGGTGGTGCAGCTATCCTCATTAGGTTCGGCATTCCATTTTCTTCCCACAATTTAGACATCCCAGGTGGCTCTAGTCCTTCTTCCTCTCCCAACTTTGTTCATATTTCTATCTCACACACATTCGCTAATATTTCTCATCCCCTTCATCTTGTATCTGTCTACATTCCTCCCCTGTGTAACCTAAAGGATCTTTCTCTTTCTTCCCTTCTTGACTCCTTACCTCACCCATTTATCATAGGCGGGGATTGGAACGCCTGTTCTCCCGCCTGGGGTAGTTCGTCACTAAATAGAAATGGTTCCTTCCTTCAAACTCTACTCTCAAACTACAACCTTGTGGTTCTCAACGACGGCTCTCCTACATATTTCAAAAACCAAAATTCCTACAGTTCTATTGACTTAACTTTCTCCTCTCCTAATTTAAGCCTGAAATGTGCATGGAATACCCTTGATGGAACCTTTGGTAGTGACCATGTTCCAATCATTGTGTCCGTTCATGGGACTTCCTCCTCTCATGTAAAAAAAGAATCCCGTTCTCCTAGTTGGAACATTTCAAAGGTTAATTGGTCTGATTTTCGTTCGTTCCTGGATTCCTCTTCCTACAGATTTGATCCTAACTTAGATGTTACGCCTCAGTATGAAAACTTCGTTCAGTTAATATCATCAGCTTTAGATTTGTCTTCTCCTCCGCAAAAATCTCCTTCTGGGAGCATCAGGCGATCCTACGCCTCGTCCTTATGGTGCAATGCGGAATGTTCAATTGCACACCAAGCCAGTGTATCCACGTTTCGTATTTTTCGAGCTGCTCCTTCTCTGGAAAACTTCCTAGCTCACAAAAGAGCTAATGCCAAATTCCGATTTACTCTCAAAAAGGTTAAAAAAGCGTCTTGGGCTGCTTTCTGTTCTTCCTTTTCTAGATCTACTCCTCTCTCACAAATCTGGAGGTTGGCTAAGGCTTTCCGAAACCCTCAGTCCTTAAATCCCTTTACTTCCGGCGTTTCGGAGAACAAGCTAGCTGCTTTCTTTGATTGTGTTGCTCCGCCCTATGTTCCTAACTTTGATGAATTTGACCTTTCTATTTCTGCCGCAAGCCATTCTGAGCATTTTCTAACTTTTCCGTTCACTTTTAATGAATTATTATCAGCGTTCCCGAAAAATCTTAACTCTTCTCCAGGGATAGATGGATTATCTTATATTGTTCTTAAGAATCTTCCTGAATATTATCTTAAAATACTCTTAAATCTATTTAACTCTATTCTCCATCTAGGTTCCGCTCCTCCGTCATGGAAATCCTTTATCATCGTTCCCATCCCCAAGGGTATTAATTCCTCGTCCTTCCGTTGCATTTCTCTTGCAAGTTGTCTGAGGAAACTTTTCGAATCCATGTTGAACCGGCGGCTGGTTTGGTGGCTGGAAAACAATGATGTCTTGCCTAACAACATGTATGGTTTTCGTTCTGGTCGAGGTCCTACTGATTGTGTTTCTTTCTTCTTGTCCCACATCTATAAATCGTTTATCCAAAAAAATTATACCCTAGTTACCTTTGTTGATATTTATAGTGCCTTTGACAGCGTCCACCTTCCAACTCTTAAGAGCAGAATGTTATCTATTAATTTACCTTCTCACTTCACATCCTTAATCATGAGTCTTTTCCTAAGTAGAACTGTTACCCTAAGATTTCCTTCCTTTTCAGAGTCACGAAAGGTTTTTCGAGGCCTCCCGCAAGGTTCCTGTCTTAGTCCTACGCTCTTCAATATTTATTCTCTTGGTGTCGCCTCTCTTAATCTACCTTCTACTTCCTTATTTTTTGCAGATGACATTCTACTTTTTTCAGCTGCTCCCAGCATTCTAAATGCTTGCAATAACATGCAAGAATCCTTGAACATTCTGCAGAGTTCTCTTTCTCAAATCTATCTATATATCTCTCCTTCAAAATCTTCATGCATTGTTTTCACATTTCGTTCCTATAATCCTTTGTCAATCAACATAAATATCGACAATACACCTATACCTGTTGTTTCCTCCTTCCGCTACTTAGGAATCTTTCTGAATAGTCGTTTATCCTTTACTGAGCATATTAATTACCTCCATTCGTCTACTCTAGAACGTTTGAATATCTTAAAGTCTTTATCTTCTTCCCATTGGGGAGGTGATCCTATGATGCTTCTTATGCTCTACAAATCCATTGTTCGATCAAAACTTGATTTCTGTTGTTTTCTGTATGGTACTGCTGCTCGTTCTCCCCTAGCTAAATTAGATTTAGTTCAGAATGCAGACCTGCGCTTATGTCTAGGAGTCTTAAAATCCACGCCTATTCCTGCGATTTTAGCAGAGGCTAATGTGGCTCCTTTATCCATCCGTAGATCCTATCTCGCGTATCTGTTCCTTATTAAACGTCTACATATTTACCCAAACAATCTTGTCCCTGCATATTCTTCTCTCTTGCAAGATTGGCGTTTTTCCTCTAATAAAGTTCCCATTCTCTGCCACATTGCCTCGCGTCTTATTAAATTTTCGCCCTTTATCCTAACTTTCGATAAACTTCCATTTTTCCAGTTTGAGATATTAAATGTTATTCCTTCTCCTAATCTTTTTTCTTTGTCTTCTTATGTAAAATATCTCCCTGCTCATGCAACAGTTTATGAATTTAACCAGGCAGTTTCATCATTCTTTGCTAACCATACCCTAATTTTTACGGATGGGTCCAAAATGGCACACGGAGTGGGTGCATCTATCTACATTCCTGCTCTTAACCATTCCAGCCTGTTCAAAATTCCTTCATTTTGTTCAATTTATTATGCGGAGACATTGGCATTACTACGTGCCATTGAGCTCATTCCATCTTTTCCTCAATGTAAAATGTTCCTCCTAATTTCTGATTGTGAAAGCGCCCTTCAGTGTATATCCTCTCCATATGTTCCTTCCTACTCTGATCCTATTATTCTGCGCATCCGATCACTGATTTTCAGCCTTTGCAGATTGCACTCATTAACCATCGACTTTCTTTGGATTCCTGGTCATGCCGGAGTTGCGGGCAACGAAAAGGCGGATTATCCTGCTCGTTCGGCTGCTCGTTCGGCTATTTCTTCTGGGCGGCCAGTCGGACAAATTCCTTCTCATGAATTATTAAATATAGCAAAAAGTATCCAAAAGGCCAATTGGAAATCTTTTTATAAATCATCGTTCTCCAGTCCTAATTCACAATATTTTTCCATTCACCCTAATCCACCTACTCAACCATGGTATCTACATTTTCCGCACCTTCCCCGACTCATCATATCTGCTATCTGTCGTCTTCGATCTGGTCACAGTCGACTTCCTGCTTCATTGTATCGTTTCTCCATAGTGTCCTCTCCTATTTGTCCGCTGTGTATCGATAACACAGTCGTATGTGACTCTGATCATGTATTCTTTGAATGCTCCTCTTTATCATTGGAAAGGGCAGCTCTATACGCGGAGCTTCTCTCGCATGATGTTCCAACTCCATATTGTGTGTCCTTTATTCTCTCATTACAGTCAACGTTGATCATACCAATTGTAGCAAAATTCCTACCCTCTGTACTACATTATATTAATATCTAATCCCTTCAGTATTTCCCATTTTGGCATTCCTAACTTATCGTGTCCAGTGATTTCCAACGAACTCCTCTCTAAACGAAGAACACGCACTGATGTTGCAGTTACAGTCACAAACAGGCACAGCTCGCAGTTAATTTTGCGGGCTCGCTGTCGCATTTGCGGCCCTAACGGTAGATAGGGGAACTCCTTGTCAAACGGCACTGCGGGCGCTGCTGTTGCAGTGTGGCCATAGTGTTCGGTGAAAATTCTGCTCATTTCCTTTTAACAGAATGGTAGGCGCTGTTTCCGCAGTCGTCGCCATAAATATGATTAATGTTTCATAATTAAAAACTATAAACTTTGCTTTATAGTGATGGAGAAAGGCATTGAACTGTCGGATAATTGTTTACGGACGCTAAGCGCTGTGTTCTACATAGGTTTCGTGATTGATGGATCTAACTGCTTTTTAAACATCCCGTGTTTCTTCTTCCTTAATTATTTATAGCCAGATTCCTTTGTCCGTTTGTACTGTGGGCTCTGTAATTGCAGATGTGGCCATGGTATGGGACAGCTAACTCCTTTTGCTCTTACCTTCGTCATTTCTTTTCTTTTCAGGATACATACGTTTGGCATTTTTCGACGTTGATTGTTATTGTTTCTCCATCTTTGGTATAGCATTCTTTGTCAGATTCCATTCCTTGTTATTCCTAATTGCTGCTATGTACACATGTTGATGGGTAATCGTCCGTTGCTGACAAGCCCAGGGAAAAACCCAAACAAGAAAAAAAAAAAAAAAAAAAAAAAAGTAAACAACCAAACAATAAGTTGGAGCAACCTGTTAAAAGTGATGTCGAGAGGTATTGGAAAAGTGTGTGGGAAATTGAGAAAACACATAAGGAAAATGCAGGTTGGATACAGAAGGAAAAAAAGTTAGCGGAAAAAATTAAACCAATGAAAATAATTAAATTAACTGAAGATGATATCAAAAATGCTGTAAATAGTACCAACAATTGGAAAGCACCAGGAATAGATGGGTTACATAACTTTTGGTTAAAAAAGTTTACAATCTTTCATAGCAGTTATGCGAAGATATTTAACATCTTTTTGGAAAATCCACAGAAAATCCCAGAATTCCTCTCAGAAGTTATTACGTATCTGATTCCTAAAGGCGAAGAAACTAGATGCCCGGATAAGTATAGGCCGATTACATGTCTATGTACACTTTATAAGCTTTTGACCTCATGTATAACAAGTAAAATACAACAACATTGTGCTCAGAATAACATACTAGCAGAGGAACAAAAAGGGTGCCGGCCAGGAACCTACGGGTGTAAAGAACAGTTGGTAATAGACGAAGTAATAATGACACAAGCTTTTAAAAAAAATAACAATGTACATACGGCATATATAGATTATCAGAAAGCGTATGACTCCGTTCCACATACTTGGCTGATTGAGGTGCTAAAATTGTATAAGATAGATAGCAGAACAATAGAAATGCTGAGAAGTATTATGGCTAAATGGAGAACAACAGTGATATTTAAAGCAGAAGCTCAAAAAGCAATAAAAATTAAAATAAAAAAAGGTTTTTTTTTCTTTTTTTTTTTTTTGGACGCGCCAGCGGCATTGATCCAACAACAAGAAAACTAAGCTAATAAATTAAATAATTAAGCGGTCCGAAATGGACGCAACAAAAGACAGCAGTGCGGACACCACAGAAGATGAAGGAAAGGAGAGGATAAAGGAAGAGTTATAGGGAGTAGGGAGACCTAATGACAGGAGCTGACTGTATAAAAGGTAGCGTTCGTTACGAAGAGCAGGACACTCAAAGAAAATGTGATTAGAGTCACATGTACGAGGAGGATCACAATCGTGGAGAGAACAATCAGGAGAAGGCGATAGAGCAAATCGAAAGCGAGAGGAAGGGAGGAGAGAATGATTGATCCGGAGACGAATTAGGGAGACAATAGAAGAACGACGACTGAGAGGAATAGAATGGAACCAAGACAGGGAACGAGGAATTGACTGAATGAAACGGTAATGAGAATGACAATTAGAAAATAGGGAGGGATAAATATCCTGCCAAAGTCTGGCGTGATTGGAGGTAGATAAGGAAAGGATATCTGAAGAAGGGAAATGGTTGAGGAATGAATCAAGGCGACCAGCAGAACGAGCCAAAGAATCGGCTGCATCGTTGCCATCAATTCCGGAATGACTGGGGACCCACAAAAAATCAATGAGAATAGAACGGGATGACTGCAAAGTGGAGGTAAGAGAACGAATTGAGAGAATAATATTATCAGAGGAATGTGAAGGAGGAGAGGATATGGCTTGAAGGACGCCCTTAGAGTCAATGAGGAATTGGGAAAGATCGCTTAAAGAGGAAATATAAGAGATAGCCTGAAGGATGGCGATCGACTCGGCAGAAAAAATAGAGCAGAAGGAAGGTAGCCGGAAGGACTCAGAATGTCGAAGCGACGGAGCAGTAAACGCACCACCCACACCGTCCTCGCTCTTGGAACCATCAGTAAAGATCAATACATGAGCAGGAAAAGAGGAATTCAACAAATGAAGAAATTCATTGTTGACTGCACCGTGAGAGGAGGAATTGGCTCGAAGCGGGAGAGAGGAAAATTTGATAGGCTGCCATAGGCTATTGAAGTCATGAAAGAAGTACGGGAGAGTGTTGTAGGAAAGGACAACAGGAGAAAAGTTAGAAAGACGGGTAGCAATGAGCGACAGGATTGGGATTTTATGAGGAGAAAAACGCCAGCAGTTTTTGATATATAGATAGGAGGAAATAAGTTTGGACGAGGAGATGGGAAGCCGTTTAATTAAGAAGCGATACCCAAGCTGAGAACGGCGAATAAACAGTGGTTGGGTAACCGACTCTGATAGAACTGCGGGAATGGGGGAAGATTTCAAGGCTCCAATGCACAAACGGAGGCAAGAGTTCTGGATCGCGTCAAGTTTAGTGAGGAGAGACTTAGAGGAATTACCGTAGATAAAGGAACAATAGTCGAGCTTGGACCGAATGATGGCTTTGAAAAGAATTAGAAGGATAAACGGATCGCCACCCCATCTGAGGGGAGAGAGAGATTTAAGGAGATTAAGTCTTTTAAGACAGGATTTATAGAGAAAATTAATGTGCTCATGGAATGTGAGGCGGCTATTTAAAAAAAGGCCAAGATAGCATATGGAATTGACAGCGGGGATAGGAATACCAGATACAGTGATGCGAGTTAGAGCTCGGTTAAAGGGTCGGAGAGAAAAAATGATACAAGACGACTTAGTAGGAGAAAGAGAGAGGTGAAGACGAGAAAGGGAATTATTAAGAATAGACAGGGAATTATTCAACTCTTCAATAGCGACGGACAGATTGTCACAGGTGGAATAGACCAAAATGTCGTCAGCGAAGAGGAGGGAGGAAGAATAAATAGGAAGAGAAGCGATATCAAAAGAGTAGATATTAAAAAGTGTAGGACTCAGACAGGAACCCTGTGGGAGCCCACGATAAACGCATCTGGAGGAAGAAAGGGAGGGAGAAGAAATAAAGAGAGTTTTGTTCTGGAAGAGGTTGAGTATGAGAATGACGACGACGGGAGTGAGGTTAAGAGAAAAAAGTTTAGAACCTAAAGCGGGAAGATGCACATTATCAAAGGCAGAAGAGACGTCCACAAAGGAGGCAATGGTGAATTTTTTTGTTAGGAAAGACTTATAGACATCTGAAAGGAAGTAACTAATGCAGTCAACCGGCCCAAGCCCAGGGCGAAAACCAAACATATTAGGAGGGAATAGATTATTGTGCTCCAGCCACCACACGAGACGATTGTTGATCAAACCTTCAAAAAGTTTATGCAGGCAGGAAGCCAGGGAAATGGGACGGAAAAAACACTGATTTCTTTTAGGAATAGGAACGACAATAAAGTCGTTCCAGGATTTTGGAGTAGAGCCAGAAAGGAGAAAAGAATTAAATATATGGAGAAGGAAAAGCAGCGCAGCAGGAGAGAAATTTTTAAGAATAAGGAACGAGAAACCATCCCGGCCAGGAGCAGACAAGGTGGATTTATTAAGAATGGATGCAAGCTCCTCGTAACGGAAAGGAGAAGACAGGAAGTGAGGCTCAGAGTCTACAGGAAGAGAAGGAAGAACAGTTTCTTCAAAAGAAGGGACATAGGCGGGAGCAATAGAATCCAAGAAGGACTCCAGCTGGGATTTGGAAGGGTGGGAGTGACGAGGGCGCTCAGAAAAGGGTGATCTAAACGCCTTAGCCATTTTCCAGATCTGGGAGAAGGGCGTATCTCTGGAGAAGGAGGAACAGAAAGACTTCCAAGAATTCTTTTTGGCAGACTTAAGGATAAAATGAGCTTTTGCGTTAGCTTCTTTGTGGGCTAGGAAGTTGGACATAGAGGAATGAGAGCGGAAGGCTTTAAGGGTGGCAGAACTTTTTTGGAACGCTGCTTTACACTCTTCGTTCCACCAGAGTGAGGAGGCATACGAAGAAGAGCGACTGCGCGTGCTGGTAATAGGAGGAGAAGATGCAGAAAGAGCAGAATTGAGCATTTGAGTGAAAAAATCGTAACGGAAGATTGGATTAGGAACATCAGAAAAAGAAGGGAGAGAGGAATCCACCAATGAACGAAATTTAGCCCAATCAGTTTTAGAAAGAAGCCAACGGGGAGATTGAAGGGGCTCGAAAGACTTGGGAGGTAGCACGTCATTAAGAGTGAGCAGAATGGGGACATGATCGCTGCCAAAAGTGCCGTCGAGAGTCCTCCAGGAGCATAAGAGACCAAGATTGGGAGAGGAAAAGGAGAGATCAACTGAACTAGAGGAAGAAGGTTGCTTGAAGAGGGTAGGAGACCGATCATTAAGTAGAAAAAGATCATGATCCAAGATAAGATTTTCAAGAATCGAACCATTAGGATTATTCCCAGCGCAGCCCCAAAGAGGAGAGTGAGCATTCCAGTCGCCTCCAATGATGAATGGTCCAGACAACGATGAAAGAAATGAGATAAGAGGAAGATTAGAAAGGCTGGAGTTAGGAGGGTTATAAACGCAAGCAATATGTAAAGGATGCGGAAGAAGATTCAAAAGAGAAATGTGAACCATGTTAGGAAGATTGGGATAGGGAGGAGGAAGACAAGGGATATCGTGCGATAGGTAGGATAGATCGTATCTAATGAGAATGGCGACGCCACCATAACCATCCACACGATCTGACCGAACTAAAGAATAGCCTTTGAAATGTAGAGACGAGGAGGATTTGAGCCAAGTTTCAAAAAGGTATTTACCAAGGAGATGCTTTAAGTCCATTATGGTTCTGTCTAGCTTTAAATCCATTATCAAACATGCTAAATTCAACAAAGTTCGGGTATAAAGTTAAAGTAGATAAGGAAATTAAATACAATCTAACACACTTGCTTTATATGGAAGACATAAAGTTATATTCAAATAACAGAAACGGTATTAACAATTTGCTGAGAGTTACAGAAATGTTTACAAATGATATAAAAATGAATTTCGGAATTAATAAATGCAGGACTTTGACAATAAAGAAAGGGAAAATAACACAGGAGACAGATCTATACACTACAGCGGAAGGAGAACATATAAAATCAATGGAGAAAGAGGAGTTATATAAATATTTAGGAATCCAGCAAAATAAACGCATTAAGCATTCAAAGATCAAAGAAGACATTCTCAAATGTTATTTGGGCCGGTTAAAGAGTATCCTTAAGACACAGCTAAAAAGTAAATTTATTATACAAGCTATAAATATACGTATGCTACACTGGTGTTAACGTATTCGTTCGGAATAGTGAAGTGGACTAAGACGGATATTGAAAATATAAATATAAAAACCAGAGCCAGGTTAACAAAAGCCAGGATGCACCACCCTAAAGCGTCAGTTGAGAGACTCTATATAAAAAGAGAAGACGGAGGAAGGGGATTGATGTATTTAGGAAAGCTAAGAACGAGCCAAATAGAAAAGCTGAGGCAATACTTTTTCAAAAAAAGCGAACAATCTGAGCTGCACAAAACAGTAACGAAGTTAGATAAAGACATCACACCGTTGAATCTAAATTATAAACAGGGAGAAACATGTCAAATAAATTCGATAGATCAGTGGAAAACTAAAACATTACATGGAAAACACATTAAAGAATTGGCAGAAGAATATGTTGATAGGCAGGCCTCAAACAGGTGGCTTAAGAAAGGAGAATTGTTTCCTGAAACTGAAGGTTTCTTAATAGCCATACAGGATCAAGTGTTAAGAACAAACAATTATAAAAAATATATAATTAAGGATGTAACAGCTGTGGATAGATGCAGAAAATGCTATCTGCCGTTTTCGGTTCAATCATAGCTCCCATCCTCACGGCATCGTTTTGCTCTTTTCCCATCCCCTTATTGTCCTTCGCACTCTGGCGACTGTTCCTTCGTTTGTGATTCTGACCACGTGTTGTTTGAAAGTTCCAGTCTTTCCTCCGAACGTAATATCCTGTACGTTCAGTTGTTAAAGCTGAATTTTCCTACTCCATATAGTGCTTCCTATATCTTAGCTTTGCCGTCATCCAATGTGGTTCCTATTCTTGTCTCTTTTCTGTCATCGATTTCTGACCGAATTAAAATTTAATCTCTAATCTAGTCCAATTGTCCTGGGTAGCTGCCCTTAGTCGGCCAAGCCCAAAAAAAAAAAAAAAAAATACTTTACTTTCTCGTGAAAATTTTTCGAAAAACGGGAATTGAGCCGTTCGGTCTGAAGTTTTTTTTTCCAGTTTAGAGCAGTTTAAACTTATTTGTCTTTTAAAAAATCAAAAATAAAAATGTTATATTCCTAGTCTTCCGATAAGACGTCTTTACATTCGTGTTAAGCTACGTATTATAGTTGTGTAGTACACACGGAGGAAGGATATTTTATTGGAATATAAACATTTCAAAACATTCCATTAGTAATTAACTGGCACGGTTCTGTTTTTTCCCCTTATATAGGGTAAAGTAGGAGATGTGATTTTCAAAATATCGTCATCTTTTATCTCCCGTACACAAGAATGTAACACGAGTTCGTTCGCCGTTTACGGTTGAAATGCAAAGTTGAAGAGCCAAAAGATTTGTTGGTGTGCAAAAATATTCATACTAATACGAATCATTCGGTACAGCGAACTGGTTGAATATCTGAATTACGACCTATAGAGAATGTTTAATTAGGCGATTCCGTTTTAACAGACTCGGAAGTACGAATTATATATTAAGTTGAATCCCTTTCACTGTGGTATAATAATAATAATAGCAATAAGATTCAGGTCAACTAAAGCCTTCGTCAAAAGCATTCGCGGCAATGGCGGTAATTACATCGTCCATAAAAATGATAGAACGTTAGAAATGCTTACTCAATGTGACATACAGACAGTTCGATAATTATAATATTATAATTCAAAATTCAGTGTTTTATATCAGCGAAACTGCTAAATTATTCCATTTTTTTCTTTTATTTGCAAATTTGACGAGCTTTTTTTATTATGTTTAACTTCTCACATAAAGAATTTCTTTATGCGGCACAGAATTCTTCTTTATTCACCGTCTACTTCCAGAGTCGTAACTCTTTCGATATATACTGCGCACTATCGCTGGCTTTCGCATCAACTTGTTAATTGACTTGATTGATGGCAATCCGGAGATCGTGACCGTTTTTTATCCTTCTTTATGCCGTTTAATGGCGCGACCTTGAGATATTTGGTTGAATTTCTTCTTAATTCTTTATAGCAATTAGTTGTCACATTTTATGTTCCATTTAACTCCGCAAACAATACATATTTATGTACGTAGTAGGCTCTCCGTGATGTTCTTAAGAAGTCACCGAAAAATGAGGTATTTATTTCCTTTGAAGATCTACGCCGTCAATAATTTCTGAACCATTTGGAACTGAAGTATTTTTAATTCCTCGTACATTTAGAGATACTATTTCCATGCGTTAATTTACTCCGGTCGAGTCATTCCATTTCTTCTTGCAATCAATCCGTTTTGTTTTTTCTCCCGACGACTACGTTTCCATTGTCGCTCCTACATAAATTAATTATTTATTGAAACATCACTAAAAATTTAATTAGTATGTTGTAAAATATTATTTCTATCTACTTTCATATTTCAACTTTATAGAACCGGAAATAAATCGCGTCGGTTATCTTGAAACAAAACAGAACGTATATTTAGCTAAGTACAGTAATACAGTATTTATAAACAAAAATGCATATCAGCTCGAAAGAGACTTAACCGACTAACATTAGTGTGATCAAATAGAACATTTAGGGTATTATTGTTAACAAAAATATAAATACTATACAAAAAAATACAAAGGGCAAAAAAAGTATAACAAAAAACCCAAAATGATCAAAAATTACAACCAATTGTTACCATTGAAAACATTACTTAACAGCCTAGAGATATCACTAACTAACTAAATTGTCTTTAATCCGACGATGCTTAAATGTACATCCGGGTTAGTTGCTCGGAATTATAATCGCCTATATTCCTGATAAGCGTTATGGTAGGAACAGCCATGAAAGAATTTTTTTTTGCTGTATTAATTATAAAATCTTTTACATAAGGCAACTATAACTAATTATGCATACTATCTATTTTAGTCCAGCGGGGATAAAATACACCGACAACATCTATTTTGTAGTAATTTAAATTAATTAAAATCGGAGTTCGAGTACCAAACTGGAGCTGAATAAGCCAATATTGGTCTAATAATACTTTTATAGATAATAAGCTTGTTTGCGGCATTTAAGTAAGATCTCCGATTGATAATTGGGTACAAAGCTGCAATGGTTCGATTTGTTTTCGTTTCAGCGTATTTTAAGTGTTCCTTAAAAGATAATCTTTTATCTAGAATGACACCAAGATTAGCCCATGGTATTTCAATAGCATTAGGGTCCGCGCACTATATTGCCCATAATTTGCAATGGAGCACGTTCGAACCGAATTTTTTATTTTTTCCCTCCTTATTACGTGGTACCTGTAAATTCTAAGCCGTCTTAACCAATTTTTAAAAAATATTATTCGTGTAAATATTAAATAATTCCAAGGATATACATATATATATATATATATATATATATATATGTATATATATATATATATAAAACTCGGCCCTTCGGGGCTCGGAAGGGAGCAAGCCCCCTTCACCACCAGGTCTAGTTCTTCTATAATTATTATAGAAGAGTAAACTTTTTCATTGGCTACGCCGTTCGACAAAATTTTTTCATTACCTTTTTTCGTTACATATTTCGTTACATAAAATTCTGACATTTTTTTGGGATATTTTCCTGATGACCCCTGGCGTAAAAATGGCGTATCCATTAACATATATATGTATATAAAATTTTCCAAAAAAAAAAAAAAAAAGACTAATCGAGAACCGGCCAAGTTCCGAAATGTTAAATTGGCCGTACTTGAAAGTAATAAATTACGTAAAATTTAATGTTTCGAATAAGCTACCGAAAGCGACAGAACCGATCGTATACTTATCTGTCAATCAGGGGCTACCTATCGTTATCATGGCCACTCTTCGACGAGGGACGTGTTAAAACTTATACTATCCGGATTACTCTTTATCCGTCCTGTAATAGTGATCGACAATGTTCCATCGTAAATGAAGGCCGATAGTTTAGCGAGTGAAGTGCACGAGTGGCTATAGCTTCGTACCAAAATTTCCTCATTCGTACGCCACAAAACTTCTCATGTAACATCGAAAATGCTTTTAAGCAATGTGTTTTCATCGATGACGCATAGTTACTTCATTGCTTTGTTAATTCAGTTATTCGGCAATACTTAAATTTAAAATAATACTTCCGCAAAATAGGTTGATCTCCGTTTTGTACATTGTACGAGAAATTACCGGATAAAACGTACAAACATTTATTTCTTTTTGCATAATTCATAAGAGGGTATTGTTACAGCGCGAAATTCACATATTACCACCCCCGATAGTGTACAACGCAATGTATTAAAACACATTTTCGCTTTAAAGCACCTGTTAAATAATAACTATTTAAAAGAACATTTCGGTAAAATTTTAATTAATAGAAAAATCCTTGCGGTGTACTAATGGAGGAATTTTAGTCAGCACACACTCGTTTCGTACTAGTCTCGGTTTAAAGCAATAGAGCTGCTTTACTCGCAAATATTAATTTTTTCTCCATTCGTCAAAAGGCCGTGCTAAAATTATTAACAAAAAATACTAGATATTAACAAAGCAAAAAAGTTAATTAACCAACATGTTTCGTGATGGCGAACCACATACATGCTTATCGTGTAAAATGACAATTCAAACGTAAATATGTAATAAAGAAGACTAGAAAAATAGGAAAATTCAATTTTTAAAAATGATAATAAAGTTGATAATCATAATAAAAGCGTAATTTTTTTTTTAATGAACATTACTGAGGTGGTCAAGTGAAATTTTTTTATAAGTGTCCATATGCGGTCGCTGGATTCGAACCTGGTTTTACGCCGGAAAAAAAAACGCCACTATCTAGCCCCAACTAAGCCACGGCAGTTGACTTACATAACAGTGTAGATCTTACATTGAAACTAATGATAAACAAATAATTAAATGATTTAATGCGAGATGTACGTAAAAGTGTTATAATTTTAGGTTATTTCTTCGTATATTATTATTAATGATATTATCTTTATATTTACTGATCCAATATGTTTCAGCATGATTCAGTGAATTAGGATTCTTAACATATTTTATAGAGGGACCAGTTGTTTTGATAAAGTACACTGCTATATTTATGTTAGCCTAGAGTAAACGAACTTCAATAAAAATAAATAAGTTTGTAATTTAACTGTATATATTTTTAAAAAAATAACTTTATTTTTTTCAAAATAATATTTTAAAATAAACTAAAAATATTTTCTTTATATTAAAATGATTAATCTTATAAACTTCAAACGTCTAAATAATAATAATTAAAAAAAAAAACAAACAAAACAATAACATAAATATAAAAAACAATAATTATTCTTCTTCGTTAGCCATTTCCATTGCCGGAAGAAAGCTTCCCCCCAATTTTTTTCCAAACACTGCGAACTTGTGCTTCTTCCTGCCAGTTTGCTCTGAATTTTCGAATCTCATCTGTCCATCGTATTCTCGGTCGTCCTAAGGGTCGTTTGCTATTTCCATGTTGTTGCCACACTTATCCAGCGGTCTTCGTCTCTAGCCATATGTCCATAAATCTCCATCTACTATTTCTGATGATATGTACTGTATCTGTCACTTTCGTTGTGCCTCGGATACGCCTCTTCGTCCATTTATCCTTCAGAGTAATCCCCAACATAGAGACCTTTCCATTTTTCGTAACATTTTAATTTATGATCTCACCCTTGTCCTTAAGGAGACCTCTACAAACGGTTCGAATAAATTAATCCTTGTAATTCTCCGAGATCATAGCAGTAGACGATATACAGTATAATGAAAAACAAAATATCTAATATACAAAGTAACTGGTGACTGAGCTTTGCACGGACTTATTCCGAACACGCAGATCAATTAAGGCATATTCATGAGTTTCACAAACATTTAAAAATGTAACAACAATACTCATGCAATACATGTAATAGGTCACAACTTCATAAGTCTCTACTTTTCAATACTGGAAGTGGATCATAATCTGCTTCATATTTAATATATCGTCGTATAAATATCGCGACAAAGCCATAATGAACCCGGCCCGGGAATGATATTTGGATCACCTTTTAAGAGTATGTTGGTGCTAATTAGATACGCTGATTCTGCAAGTTTGAGATTTAAATCATCGTGTCAATTCCGAAATATGCAAGACGTTGCTCCGTTATGGAGATGATAATTTGTAGTCATATTTTGACTCATGAATATTTGTTTGTTATTATTTTTAAGTCGAGGATGCTTACAAACAGTGCACCGTATGTAAAAATGTAGCTTATGCTAAGTAGATCATTGAAATTTTACGATGAAACAAAAGCCGTAGGACGTTAAGCATGGTGAATCGGCTCCGACCACTTTTTTGACAGCATGTTGATACTAATTAGACACGTTAATCTTACAAGTTTGAAATCTCTATCTATTTCGGTTTTTGAATAAATTGAAAAAAAATGAAAAAACGAAAAATTTTTTTTTTATCAAAAACGGCTTAACCGATCTGAATGAAATTTGAACACATCATAGAGGTATAAGAAGAATATACTCGGAGAAAATAACAGTTCATTATCTTTATAATAACCAGTAGAAACGGGCGATTTTTTCGGAAATTATTATTTTTTTTATGACAGCGTTTTTGTACAATTTTGAGATTATTTTTTTTTTTTTTACGTCTTTTTTACCAAAGAACAGCCTTTCAAATTTATAAATTGATGGAAGAGGTACTACGGCATATTACAAAAAACAATAATCGATTTATCTAAGCCCCTAAAAACCCGTAATTCTTGAATTCCTTCAAATTCGTTACAGCTGATCCGTAGAAATATGTGTGCAGTTTTCGCTTATACTGTAAGATATATACGAATATAAAATTATACCCTCTAAATATTTTCTCTGTATTTTGGACTATCAATTTAAATTTTCAATGATATCCTCATTTTAAAAATTGGACTACACATATCTTTCATTGTCTCATAGAGGGAGAGAAATGAAGTTATAAAAAATTTTACAAATATATTTATATGTGTGTATATATATATATATATATATATATATATATATATATAAACTCGGCCACTTTGACCTCGCAAAGGGCTGCGCCCCTTGACCCCTCTTGCTTTTATTTATGTTCCTTTCTCTTCTGTACTTTGTATAAAATGATCAAAATTTACAACGTAATTCTTACTGGCATCAACACACACAAAAAATAACATAATCACAAAAATCCTATCCTAACATTTAACTTGTCATTATATAAAATTAAGACACTTTTTCGTTACATATTTCGTTACATAAAATTGTGCCATTTATAAAATAACAATTACAAAAATTCTATAAAATATAACAAACGTTACATAAAATTGTGACATTTTTTCGAATGGGGGGTAGCCTAAGAATTACGTTGTAATTAATATATATATATATAGGATTTTTGTTATTGTTATTTAAAAAATGTCACAGTTTTATGTAACGAAAAATGTAACGAAAAAATGTCTTAATTTTATATAATGACAAGTTAAATGTTAGGACAGGATTTTTGTGATTATGTTATTTTTTTTGTGTGTTGATGCCAGTAAGAATTACGTTGTAAATTTTGATCATTTTATACAAAGTATAGAAGAGAAAGAAACATAAATAAAAGCAAGAGGGGTCAAGGGGCACAGCCCCTTGCGAGGCCAAAATGGCCGAGTTTGTATATATACATATATACAAAATAACAAACCTGGCTCTTTAGTGCGGAATTTGTAATGTTTTCATTCAGTGTGCAATCAGAATCGTCCGACGGTAGTTGCGTATATGAGAGACAAATGTGGTTGAGATAAATTTCATACGGCAGCTGCAAATTAGCACGAAAGCTTGTACAAAAGAAAAAGCTCTCTCTACAGCTTAACGGTCGAAATTTTTTTTTCGACCATTTGCATCTTCGAGAGATCAGAGCAGATCCCGACAACATCGTTTCAAAACGTGCTGTTTATTTCATACGAACTTATCAAATTTCACAGTAAAATGATTCGCAACAGACCGAGTTACCTGGTCAAAAACTAGAAAAAAGGATGAAAAAGAAAAACTATGTACAATGGAAATATGTATACAATTAGATAAGGAGAAAAACATAAAAGCAATCTATTTCCGCGCTGCTAAAAGTAAACTTTTAATAGGGGAAATAGCATAACTTTTATGTTTTTTTTTTCTCCATTGTATACTTATTTTCATTGTAACATACGTTATATAGATAGAGTGCGCGCGCGTGCGTGTGTGTGTGTGTGTTTGTGGAAGAGAAAGGGAGGAATAACGCAAAAAGAAAGAATAGTTATCTGCTGTTAATATAATGATGCCCGTATAAACACAATGGCCGCACCCTTTGCAAAACTAATATGAAAAAGCAGCCCCCCATTAATTGAATCTCGCGAAATAAATACACGAAACACATATGTTAATTTGTAACGGTCTTTTTAAAGGCCTGAAATGCCGTCCAAGCGGAAGAACTTTCCAACTAGAAAGATAATTATGATTTTTCACGAATCTTTTGTTGCTGTCGTTCTTTTGAAATTCATTCTCGCCCGCTATCAAAAAAAGAAAATTAATTAAATGAATTTTCGAACGCTCGAGAGAGAACAACTTTTTCGCCATTAATTTTTCGTCTGATGCTGAAGTCGGCTTATCAGTAGCCAATTTTTTCCCGGAATAATTTTATCTCCGAATGTTTTCACGAGTTTCTTCAGCGCGTTTATTTGTTTCGTTGCGCAACGTTAACGTGTAAAGTCTTCTATCGGCGCTATTTATTTAATTTTTTTTTTTAATATCTCCAGCGTTTACGCTGGCCAATCGCGGCCGTTATCGAGAGCGCGATGATAATTGTACTTTATCGTTGTCAAACATACGAACACTTTCTAAAAAAAAAAAGACAAGGTTCATGACGTCAATGTAGTTCATTATCAAAGAGCCCCTTTTACGAATTGCGAGGTGTGTGTATTGAAGGTGGTACTACAATGGAGGGGACGGTTTAAAAACGGAAATGGTCAAAGAGAATCGTTTCATTTGAACTAGTTCTATTCTAACTTCTATGTTAAGTATGGTTTCGGGGGTTTTATTACATTTTGAAACTTTTCTGTAATAATTTTTTCAGAGTTTCCGCGTTCTGTTTCGGTTTTTAACGCATCCAAATATCTACGCACTTGTGAATATTACGAAAAAGATTAATCTCTGACGATAATTTTTTACAGATGTAGCATGTGTATCCGAGAGCAAGCTATTTTAAATGAAACGCAAGGCATGGTGACTGTGTGCGGGATTGTTTCGAAGAATAAAAAATTAAAGTTAGAACATCTCTTTTGATAAAATAAAAACCTCCGCCGTTGGCTTCTGTTCAATTAGAAGCTATTGCAACCTTCACCGATAACAATCACCAGCACTGCGAGGGCACCAGGCATTATTAATAAATATACCGCATTTTCGAAAGCATACACTGATGGATCCAAAGCTAATAAGTCCAAGGTTGTCCTAGCTGCATGCGCTTTCCAAATAGACGGAATCATAGTGGGCATACGGTTGAACAACGTTGTATCGATTGCGGAAGCCGAAATGTATGCTGTGTTGTTTTGTCTTCAGGCATATTTAGAACTGAGATCCCAACCGCTCGGAATCCTACTGGTGACTGATTCTTTGCAGTCCATACGCAGTCGGATCAGCCTGAATCACCAATGGTCCTAGAAGTTCTGGCTCCCTTATACCAGCTGAGCCGAAAAGGATGCCGAGTTGTTTTTTTTATGGGTCCTCAGTCATGCCGGAATTCTGGGTAATGAGCGGGTAGACCTGGTCGCTCGGTCATCCATAAAATGCTGCTATTTGCTTTCGGTCCATTATCGTTGAGAAGTTTCCTGTCGGATGCAGTCTTCGCACAATGGGATCATCACTGGATGTCTCAATCGACCTTTCTCAGAAAATTGAAACCTACAATATAGCCATGGTGGTCTTCCCAGTCGGAACGGAACGCAGAGTGTTCTCGACAGTCAATCGCTTGAGAACGGGACATACGCCTTTTTCCCCCACGACTACAACCTCAAATAAGCTCTAAAGATACCTACCCACTTTGTTCTATCGATGAATACCCATCAGTTTCGCACATCTTCCTGAAATGCACACGTCTCAATGGGTTACGGCGCGGCCAGATTACATCATTTGCAGATATCCTCCTCAAATACCTTTACCGCTTTGAACAATCTCATGACTTTCGTTCAGTCTAACGAGCTGAGGAATCTAATTTAAAATGTGGGTCCACTCACTGCGATAACCTAGGTAGTTACATGCAGTATGTGGTTTAGTACCCGTCCTTAAATAAAAAAAAAAAAAAAAATAAACTAGTTCGATGCGGTAAATCGTTTACTAATAATAATGTGTCCGCTTTCGAACTGTTTAGAGTTAATAATTTTAAAAAAGCGAAATCTAAATGCGGTAATGCTTTTTGGATAGTTTCGCTTCGTTGAAGAGTAAAATTAAGTATGTTCGTTTTGTTGTGTTCGCTATATTGACTTTTTGTCTTCTACTCGTCATCGTTTACGTCATTTTTAGTAATTACCTTCTTTTATTTTCTTCTATTCAAATTCATCCAGTTCTTATTTTCGCCATTTCGTGTAATTAATTCGTTTCTAACTCCCTCCTCTTTCTTATTTTTGTTTACTTGTTTCGAATAGCCCTTTTCAGAGCTTCTGTTCGATTTTATTGCGTCGTCGCGTGTCAAATTATCGACATAACCCCTTTTGGGAATCGCTAAATTTAGCTGGCTGTATTTTTTTCAGATTTATCGTTACTTGCGCCGTTAAAGCTGCGAATCTACTCTTTTCGTAATCGCGAACTTTCGCTTTCGTTTGTTCGGTTTCATCAGGTAAATAACTTTATTCAACAAGGCTACATCCTCGTATTCAGTTTTAATAACAGCACATAGGGAACTGAAGAGGAATAATTCTTTCGAATTAAAGCGCGTAATTTTCGATTTTCAGTCGGTAGAATTTTATTCAAATTGAAGTTCCGTTATCATCCTGGAATATTTTATGAATTATTTCTAATTACTCACTGTTCGCCATATTAAATAATAACTGTATTAAATACGTGCCCCCCCCCCCCCCCCTTATAATATACTATTATGAGTTGTCTATCATACACGATTACCCCGACCTTAAATAAGGTCCCGCGGTTTCTGGCATTACAGTCTTCTTACATAATCGGTAACATTTAGCAATCCTCTAGCAAGAGTGTTCGGATGAATATCGAGTCTTTTTGCGTGTCTTTTAGCGGTGAACTTTGATGATATCAGCCACAAAATCTATACACAAATTTCGATGTAAGGTAGATTAATAACATGCCACAGGACGCCTTGGTTATCAATCGAAGAATCTTATTCTGGGAAATTTGTATTACTTTCAAGTTTGACGATTTAGCGCAACCCCAAAGTTGAACCCCGTACGTCCAGATACGTTTTAGAATTCTCTTGTATATATTAGACGTTTGTTATCCGTTGTCAATATGTTTCTCCTTATCAGCCAATACATTTTTTTTTAACTCGGATATCTAGTTATTTCTTTTTTACCTGTATAATTAGCACGTCAATCGGCTGTCTAAGTGCAAACCTAAATACCTGATGACCGTTGCTCGCACAGACAGATCCATGTTATCGATCCTAACGGGTGGGACTTCAACTTTTCGGTTAGTAAAATGGATATTCACCGATTTACTCTCGTTTATCCCGATTGCCCATTTTTTAAACCGTGTTTTCGTCTTTGTAAAAGCATTTTGTAAATTATTGCTAGCTACCGTCGGATCTTTGTGTGATGGAAAAAGTGCCGTGTAGTCCGCAAATGTGTACATTCTCTGTCGCAGGAAAATCTTCTGGGTATGTACAGTGTGGGAGCCAACACAGAACCCTAGGGAACGCCTGCTAAAACAGGATGTATTTCTGAGTAGGTATGTTCGTAACGCACCTGAAAATGTCGATCTTCAAGGTACGGACTTTAGCAATAGGTAAAGATTACTCGGGAACAAACATTTTATTTGTATAGTAAGCCATCGTGGAAAACTTTATCAAAAGCTTGTTGAACATCGAGAAATGTAGCGGTACATACTTTTTTTGTCTCTAAACTATTGTCGATTACACTAACCACCATATGCAATTGATCAATCGAAGAATGATGTTTTAAAAAGCCGAACTATCAGTTGAATGTATATAAAAGGCTGTAATCTTTTCAATATTAATTTTTCAAAGCAGGCAACAAGGAATTCGAACGATAAGATGTTACAGAGTAGGGATCTTTACCAGGTTTCGAAATCATTACAATTTGCGCAAACTTCCATTGTACCGGAAACTATTGTATGCGAAATATTGCGTTACATATAGAAGTGAGCAATAGCTTTCCGCTCGGAAGTTTATTTAATAGGTCAACGCTTATTAAGTCGAAACCTGGGCTTTTCTTCTTTCTTTAAACGTTTTAAGTAGACATCCAACCTCGTGAGGAGATGCTGACTTTATTGCTGAAGATGGTCCATACGGACTGTTTATAAATGCGTGTATTTCCCTATCTGTGTTTGCCCGTATGTTCAGCTTAAACACGGTTGCCAGGTACTCGGCAAATAAATTCGACTTCTGTTTATGATCTTTCGCCTATGACCCGTTACCATGTTTCGCCGGAACAATATGTTTATTCGGCTGTCTAATTTTTTTAGTACACTTCAACAAGGAATAATCATCAATTGCTAAGGGTGATAGTTTAGTTAAATAATTATTGAGTGTTTTATTTTTGATTTCTTCTAAGAGCTTTTTAAATTCTTTTATTTTATTATTAAACAACGTTTTATCCGAAGGGTTCTCCGTTTAGAACCGTCTTATTCTAAACTTTCTCTTTGCTAAGATAAGTTTCTGGACTGATATTGGATACTTTTTATTATTTTTTTTATATTTAAGAACATGGGAGTGCTTAAGATTTTTAAAGGAATTTTTAAGTTTAATTTTGTATCCAAATAATCTCTAAATGATTCCCAGTCTGTTTTGTGGCCGTATAAATGTATTTGTTTTTTCCTGCATATAACCGAATCACCAAAAGTTAAAATGATGGAAGAGTGATCTGAAAAGAGATCGAAGGAAGAATTTCTATCTGTATTGCTATGTCCGCACTTGGGCGCTTTCGCTTCAACTTTTGTCTTGCATCTTTCAACTTGCGTCTGGACACGTGCCTCTTGACGCGTGCCCGAAAGGCAAGCAATTTCTGTCCGCACTTGTTCAATTCGTCTGTGCGTCTCGTCATTAAGTCATGTGCAACCAGCTCGAGATGGTGTCAGACGCGCGCTGTCTCTACTTTTGCTAAGTTCCGCATTTTTAGTTTTGAAACATGGAAAAAAGAAGAAATCCTTGTGGGTTTCGGACTTTTTGAAAACTCGAGATTACAAGATTCTGAAATGATTTATCGTTCAAAAACTTTACTCGAACGTCGAAAGCCAACTTTGATTGTTTGCTAAATCTGATTCGGGGAAAAATAGAAAAAAAGTACACACGTTTCTGTGAAGCTATATCTCCACAGTATAGGCTTGCTATCAGTCTAAGATTTTTGGCCACAGGCAGCTCAATCAAATCTCTGTTTTTATCTATTCAAAGTTTCCAAACAAACTATATCAGAACATATACCCATCGTTTTGAAAGCTATAATTGCAGCACTGCAGGATTACATCAAGGTAAAAGTAGAAGTAATTTTTTAGTAACGTGTGTTTATTCATTTGTATTTCGTAATTGCTCAAAATAATTATCACACAACAAAAGTGATATATAGGAAAAAATACCTAGGTATATTTTTTGAGAAAAATCAAAAAAGTAAAGTAAAATAGAGAAATTAGAGTGTCTGAAAAGTACATTAGTTAGTAATTCAGAAAGTACACCAGTTATTGCTGAACGTTAAAAAACGGTTTATATCAAAGCCATCTTGTTCAGTGATCAGCAGCATTGAGATCGAGACAAACTGGAGCTAATTATTACTGGTACGACTTCCACTACTGGTGGTCCAGTATGACGGGGATGGAACAACAGAATACGCTGGAAATGATGCGACAAAATCTGACGGAGACGGTGCGACAGGATATGTCGGAGGCTGAGGCTCCGGCAACAGCCCAGTATCAGATGGGTTTGGAGTTAGAAAAGTGGTTGTTGCTGGCTGCTTAGGAAGCTGGATTGGACGCGGTGACATCAGCAGTCGTACTGGTTGTTGTTGAGGTGGTAGGGCCCACATTTCTTGCATTTCCATTTGGAATAAGAAGTTTTGAATCGGCGGTTTTCGAGTGAAGAGGCACGGAATGACGCACGTAAACCCATCACTTGCGCTTTGCTGGCCGCTCCAATCATCGCAAATTATCCATTCGTGATCAGAGTATTTGATATATTTTGCAGCAAAAGATGCAAATTTTAGTATGTTTCTTTCAAATGAACAGAATGGTCAACTGATAGCGAGGCATATTTGTTGCCATTGTGCAGAAGAACCGCTTTTATACTCGAATCGATGAGCAATCTCGACTTTTCCTTTCTATACCGGATTCTAAATTCCTACAATACTGAAACAGAAATCTAAGCAATTTACGTGTTTGAAGAAAAGTGCAAACTTTTCTTCGTGGTTTCTATAACAACGGAAAAATGTCCCCGGCGCTAAAAGATGCTCATCTATTTCAACCTAGAGCCAAGAAGTTCTACTTTCTCTTTTGTTAAATCTCTGACTAGTCGTATAAAACTGGTACTGCTTAAATAACTACGGTGTGGTGCTTTTAAACTCACATTTTGATTCAGCATCCGGTTTCCTACTTTCCTTCATCACGGCTTAAGGATTCCGGTGGATTTGGAACTGGGATATCTTCCAATGATTTCGGTAGATTCGGAACTGAGATATCTGTTTTATAGAGAGCAGGACGTAATGCTAATTGCAGGGATATAAGACCGTTTTTTTATTTTTATTTTTCGAATTGTGTCCACGGGACTTCAATAGTGCAGAAATAACAGTCGTTGCTGTAGTTTTTCTGTTCACTCCACATCATTGGAATTCCACACCTGAAAGTCTTTATTTTTTCCCGCAACGACCATCTTCTCGGTTCTTCCACGTAAAAACACAACACACCTAATGTAAATAAATTTGTTTACTAAAAATTTCCTACAATAATATACCTCTAGATTAACCAAAAAGTGGTAAAGTGATATTTTGTAATCATTTTCTTGTTTAGAAAAAACATACCTTATGTTGTGCCCAAGACTCGTCTAGTCTTACATCAAAATAAGCAAAGTAAATTTTCTTGACAAATTTTGCAATGTTCTTTTGATGTTTTTTTTCTTTTCTTTTTCATCTTATAGTCTCCACAAATGTAACAAAAATTGTTAGGACTACAACCATGACTTGCAATTTTACTTAACACAACAAACACTACAAAATAGGACCTACAGACGAAAACAAACTGACTCAGAGACCTCATCCGACGGTTGTCTGCCCTTCTTTTTCTTGTTACTGACGACTAGGTTATATATAAAAACCGGTTTTTTACTGGCACGTGTCCAAATCGGACACATTGCGTAGATTTACTTGATCACTTAATGTTTATGAAAACTTCAAATGCAAATTGCGAAAAAATGGTACGAGAAAAACTGAAAAAAGTTTTGCATTCAGCAACCTCAAAAATAGTAAGGACAGTTAAAATTTCGAAAAAAAATTTCTATATGCCTGTGTAATTCATAACTTATTTTCCTAAATTTTCCGAAACTCAGCTGTCCTCTTCATCACCATCATAATGCCATACTCGTCGGAGAGCGTAGGCGATCACTAATCTGTCGATCATACGCTGTCCTACGTCTTTCAGTAATTGCTGTAGAGAAGACGTGTTGGTCCGATTTTTAATATTTTGCAATCAATCTGTTATCCTTCTTCCGGGACTTCTCTTCCCTTCCATCTGTCCCTGTATAATAAGTTGGAGTATTTCACGTACCTCTTACGATATGGCCAAAGTATGATAAATTTATCCGTATAATGTAATTTTTTAGTCCCTTTTTTTGGAACATCTTTGTTTGAAATTTTGGCCGTCCAAGGTACCCTCGAAATACTCCGATGGAGTCACATTTACATCGCCTCGTATCTATCTAATTGTTTGTTTTTTTTTTATTATTTAAGGGCATAGCCTCAATGCCGTGCAACAAAATTGACTGAATATAACAACGAACCATATCTTGTCTTGTTCCAAGACTAAGTGATTGATCGCACAGTACTTTTCTCATATTATTAAAGACTGCTCGAGCGTAATTACATCTTGCTTTAACTTCAATATCCATATGTCTAGGTTGTCGGTGACATAGCAACCAAGATACTTGAACAACCTATTAACTGTTTCAATATTTTCATTGTTTATAGTTACAGCGAGACCATGAATTTGTTGCTTACTAATTAAAATCCATTTGGTTTTCTTTAAATTTATTTGCAGGCTGTAAATCTTGCCAGTTTCATCAAATTTCTGCAGCAACCATTGTGTGTAGGTCTTAATGGTTATTTGATAATATTATAACCGTGCCATTCGTAAAACGAACATTACTGATGATTTTACCATTTATCTTAATTCCACACGGTTGATCCATTATGGTTTGTTTAAAAACTTGTTATAGGTTAAGTTGCCAGCTGTCCCCTAGGTGCTCAATTTTTACATGAATTTACTTTAATTTTCAAAAGTTTATAAATACACATAACAGTGTTATATATTTGACGCACTTGAGAACTTATCGTGTTAGTAATTTCCTATATATTTAAAGCAATATGGCAAAATAATTATTAGTGATTAAAATTGAGGCTAAACCAACAGACATAGTAATCGTCCAGGTATACGTGCAAACACCGAGGGAAGAAGATGAAATAATGGGACATATCTATGAACAATTGATGAAATTTTGAATGGACAATCTAATAATAATAGGAGATTAGAATGCCATAGTAGGAGAGAAAGAAGAACACAAAGTAACTGGTAAATACGGTTTAGGGAAAATAAACAAGAGAGAACGTAGATTAATAGAATTTTATAAGGAAAAGAATCTAGTAATCGCAAATACGTTATTTCAGCCATATAACAGAAAAAGATATACGTGAAAGGCGCCAGGAAATAGAAGGAGATTTTAGATTGACTACATTCTAGTCAAGGAAAGATTTAGAAATCAAGTAAAACCATGCAAAACAGCACTAGGAGCAGACATTAATAGCGATCATAATCTGGTAATAATGAAGAGTTTATTGAAATACAAAAAAAAGGGGAAAGAAATTACAGAAACGCACGATGCAATATAGGACTACTACGAAATCAAGAATATAAGGAAGAAATAGTGCGTAATATAGACGATCAATTAAACTATAAGTAGGAAACAGAACAGCATTGATGAAAAATCGGAAGACCTGAAATCTGCAATAACTAAAGTGTGACAGAAAGTAAACTAAAGATGGAGAATCGAACTAGGAAGAAATGGCTTACTGTAGAAATAAGCGAAAACTAATAGAGAAAAGTAGAAAGCATAAAAATTCGAAAACCAAAGAAGGTATAGGAAATTATAAAAAAAAATGTAAAACACGGTTAACAGAGAAGCTAAGAAAGCGAAAGAAAAATGGACGGAAAATCGCTGCTCATATATAAATTATCAAATGAACAAAGGAAACACTACAACAGCCTACCAAGAAATAATGGAACATTTTTCTAACAGATCCCAACGAAGTAGTACAATAACAGACAAAACCGGGAAAGAATTAATCGAGGCTAAAGAAATAACAGATAGACGGAAGGAATATATGTATAAAAGAACTGTACGAAGATAAGGATTTAGATAAAAACACTATGGAAGAAGATTATCTCGTTGGAAAAGACAATATGGGATCAGACATTATGGAATGGAAATTTGAGCAGGCAGTGAAGGAATTAAAAATAAATAAAGCTCCGGAGGAATGGATAATATTAATGGAGACATAATAAAAACACTAGGTAGGAAAGCCAATAACGGATTATTCGTTATAATAAAAGAATGCTGCGAAAAAGGTATGCTAGCAAAAGATTTCGAAAAAAAAGTCTAATCATAACACTGCCGAAGAAACATGGAAGTTCCAGTTAAGAAGAACATCGAATACTTAGTCTACTATCACATGTACCGAAAATCTTAACTAAAATTATATGTAGAAGAATATCAGATAAAATAGAATCAGAACTAGAAAAAACACAATTCGGATTTCGGAAAAAAAACAGGATGTAGGGAAGCCAATTTATGCTTAAGGATGACAATTTAAAAAAAAAAAATGGAACTAAACAAGTTACATTCGTAGATCTGGAGTAGACCATCGATAGAGTAAACTGAGAAAAAATGATCGATATGCTAAAGAAAATAGGATTCGATTACAGAAACAGACGATTAATCTATGATTTATATAAGAACCAAATTGCTATTATAAAAACGAATAATATACAAGCCGAAGCAATAATAAGGAGAAAAGTGCGTCAAGGATGCAAACCTATCATCGTATCTATTTAATTTATATACATATATAGAACATGCTGTTAGAGAATTACATAATGTGGGTTGTAAAGGAATTTGGAATAGAAATAAATATGATAAGATATGGCGATGAAATTGCTATAGTTGCCAAAAATGAAAACGGATTAAAATATATCTTAAAAGTAATGGATAATCTCATGAATAATTATAACGTGAAGATTAACAAAAAAAAAAAAAAACAAAAATATAGTCACAAGTGATAAAATAGAAGTAAAAAGTAACAACTAATCTCGAAAATTTTACTTAAAACCCGAAATTCACTTTTCCCCCTCTTTAATTTGCAAAGTCCTACATTATCCTAGAAATGTTAAGCTTCAATGCTATTTCATTTTTTTGTTTTTGTTTCAATAGAGCTATCCTAAACACCTGAGAATAGTTCTCGTAACATAATTGACCCTGTACACACGCAAAAAACTTCGGTATTGTAATCAGCATTGTTTAAAAATATCCTCATTGCAATCCATGCCCATTCTCATTTATAGATACAAATCTAATCTGAGCTGTTTGAAGAAATTCGCTCTATTAAGAGCAGACTAATTTGATCCCCAGCTTTTTTTTTAACGCCCAAAGTTCACTATAATCAACTCTTCGCATAGAACTAACCCGTTGATGTTACATTTTGAATTTACTGTGAGATTCTTTTCAAAATTTTTACAACAATCAGGGTATATCTTTCTCTCCGAAATATGGGGGATCACTTCTATTACGCAAAAATCTCCACAGTTCCGAATAAGCATTAAATTGTTTAAATCTTTCATTGACCGACGCTAAAATCGCATCTAGCAAGCGATTGAAAAAATCCGGTATCAAACTTTTTTTAAAACAAATAATAGCATGGGCGTCGCCAGCGGAGGCAGGGAGTCAACTGCCCCCCTCTTGACCATGAAACTTTTTAATCTACGGGCCATGATGAGTATTCATAGGCGCGTAATCATGGACAATTTTGAAGACTTTTATAATAGACTAGTAGAACAATTTGCCAGAAACCCACTAAAATTATGTTTTAATTAAGATATTTTATTCTTGTTTAATAAGCCTTTACAACTTATAAATTTTATTTTTCCTATAACTCATATCCTATTTCTATCATCTTGTCCCCCCTGGCTCATCGGGTGGCAACGCCCTTGAATAATAGGCAGGGCCGTATCTGAGAGGAGTTTTTAGGGTTCAACCCGTCTCCCCGAAATGTCTGCAAAATAATAACTGCTTAAATTAAATGGACCGAAATTCAGAATAAATTTATTTCTTTTCAAAATTGAAATTTTTACGAATTCTGCGGAAACGTCTATTTTTTATTTGTTTTTATCGTAGTATTCAAATATTGCATATACAATAATTTACTACAAGGCTTTAGTGTACTATTTATAAATAAATATATTTCATGATAACACACAGACACACACACATATACGAGTATATCTCAAGCAGCTATCATCCGTCGAAATCAAGAGAAGTCACGCTAACGTTGAAACAGTTCTTGAAGAATGCGAAAGTTACTCTTTGGGCGTAAGATTATAAGATTGTACATTTATTCTATTTTATTGTGTGGCGCAGAGGCAGCAACGATGCCTGGGGAAGCGTGTGAAATGTGGCTGTACAGGAGAACCATGAGAATATCATAGATGCAGAAGGTAAGGAATAACCCGAGTATCATCGTAAAGAGCAAATGCCGAGAAGCAAATATTTAATATAATCGAAACAAAGAAGTCAAATTATTTTAGCCATGTTATCCAAGAATGTGAGTTATTACGTATAAAATTATATAAGGAAATATTGATGGAAGAGGAAAAAAGACATCTTGGCGCATGACAGTGGACCGGAAAAGTAACAATAAAAGATTTAGGCAGTGGTCAATCGTGAAATTTAGCCAGTAAATAAATGATCGACCGCTACGCGTCGTACATCTCTGCGTATGACACTGAAATAAGAAGAAGAAAATTTAAAAATGCCCAAAGTTACCTGGGACTAAAACCGGTATTTCGTATATAGAGTAACGACGATATAAATGCACGCAAGTGGGATTTATTCCATTTGAACGGATCACCGGCTCCTAATACTCTACGCTAATGCTGGCTTAAAGAACAGGGTAATAAATTAACCGTTCTTAAAAAAGTTGAGCCACTGCTTATTTCGGAATGTGTTTATTTTACCAGCAGCGCGCAATAGGGATGCGGCTGGCTTTTTGGTTAAATTACCGTGTAAGAATAATCGGTTTTACATTTGGAACCGAATTTTAGCGATGATGTTGTTCAGTTCTATTTCGGTTGTTTTATTAGTAGAGAAAACTATCGCCCGGAAATTTCAGCAAATGATGCTTTCACGGTGCAAATGAGCAGTAACATTCCTAAAAAAAATAAATATCTTTAATCGCATTTAAGACTCGCACGCAACAGTAGATAGATCTGGCCCGTTGTTGAAATTAAAAAACACCCTTTGCGATAGGAAATTAAGCCTAAGGATCAAGAACAAGATATTACAATGTTACGTGTAGTCAGTACTACTGTATGGAAGCGAGACATGGACCATAAAGGAAAATATGAGGAAGCGTATATCATCATTCGAAATGTGGTGCTACAGAAGAATGTGGAAAATACCGTGGACAAAAAAGTTAAAAAATGAGAAAGTACTGGAACTAATGGGAACTGACCGAATATTAATGACAATAGTAAAAAGAAGGAAGATAGAATTTTTTGGACACTTCATGAGAGGTGAAAAATACAAATTACTACAGACAATAATAATGGGTATGATAGAAGGAAGAAGAAAGACCGCTTGGATAGATAATATTAAAAAATGGACCGGAATTAAGAAAACAGAAGATCTAGTCAGAATAGCAAAAGATCGTAATCAATTTCAGCAGATAATCCAATCCATACATGATGATTAAGCAATACCCAAATCGGATGGCACGAGAAGAAGAAGAAGAAATACATAGCAGCCGATAAAAAAAAAAAAGAAATCTAAAGCGAATCACTGGGTTTTTTAATTTGCTTAATGCGCCATCTATATCGCCGTATTAATTTATGTTTTGCAAAGCGGTATGAAATTCGTACAACATGAAAACGTGTTTCACAATTGTACGCTAACGCACTCAAACTTTCATTATATTCGAAATAGATATTTTTTTAAGGTAGCTTTCGGGTTTTTTCAGCTACGCGCCAAAGTTATTAGAACCGGCTAAAACGGTGTATACTCGTGTATAACTCTCTCATCGCTGAACATCGAAGAAAAGGGTAACGCTGGAACAAATGACGAATCTGATTTTCGCTAGTTAACAATTTGCTGAACGAATGGAATAGATGAACACCCGTATATTTTATAGTACAGAATTAAGTATAATAATATCCGTAAAAAAAAAAACGAATTTTCTTACGCCGGATATTAAGTAAAATATTAAATTAAAACAATACTTCCTTTATTCCAAGTATAATATTATATACCCAATATTAAATTAAAACAATACTTCCTTTATTCTAAGTACAATATTACATAACCATCGCAGTATTGATTTACAGAAGGAATTTTCGAAAAACTCGAATGCTGAAAATTAAAAATACGCAATAATATGTAAAACTATTTACATGTACACGAAATTTTTGCGGATTCATCTACCAGTGGATGGGGGGGGGGGAGTAGTTGATGATAAAACAAGGAAGACAGTTTTATTCCTTCAAACATGTAACTCTGATGAGTTTCTTTTAAGGTTGTAATTCATTAAATTCGGTTCTGTCTAATTCGAAAGCCTCAGAAATGTACACACAATCGAAAGTTTGTAATCAATATTTAGAAGAGTTTTCAATTTTTCACTAATTGTTATTCTAAAATACCTACACTGTTACCATTTATCGTTAAATTATTACATATCAGGGAAGAATATATAATGAAGTACTTTTAAAATTTTAGCAGAATCGCGTAAAAATTTAGTACATATTATTTTGTGCATAAATAAAATACAATGAGGAAACAAGAGCTTTTTTTTCTCTCTTCTTTTATGGGTTTGTTAACGAGAACATTAGCCGAAGAAATGAAAAGTAGGAGAAAATAATTCTTAAACGTTTAAGGATAGAGGATAAAAATAATGATTTGATGAAAGGAATAACACGAGTAGAAGGAAATGAGAACTTTTATAAGAAGCACCGATTAGGGGAGTTACCGAACTTTTTAGGTAGAGAAAAACGATTATGTTCAGAAGAAAAGGCGTCAAATATTCTAATGAAACATGATATCAAAGTCACAAGGGGAATGTATACAGAAGGGAGATGAAAAGGACAAAATGGAGTAGAAGTAGATGAAAATCGAGAAAATGAGGGAGACCGCGATTAAAACGAAAGCGACAAATAGCCGAGAGTGTGGAACGTTTAAGAGAAGGCAAGTGTCAGGTCGAAACTAACCGTGGATTATTATATTGTCATCTAAAAATAAAAAAGGTCTATGCAAAATTTTAGCATTATTCGTCAGCGGAAAATGCCTTAAATAGAGCTTCTCAGATTTAATTACAGTCAAACAAACAGACGTGTGAAATTGAATTAAATAAAAGTGTTAAAAATCGAATTATATTTACGATAACCCCAATATTATAAAGCAACCAGTTTCAGAGAATATCGTTCATCATCATCATCAATCCGAGGATTGTTTTGTAGCGGAATATCGTTATTGCGTACAAATTCGAATCATTATGCAGCACAGGACCTTAAGCGAGTCTATTACTATTGAGACAAATTACATGCGCGCTCGAACTGTTTTGTCTACACACTTTCATTAGAAACAAGAACTATAGAAGACAGATTCGAATATTGGCCAGCTGCGCATATTCGCTCCGAGCTCATCACTCTCTGTGACCGAAACATTTGTTTTTACCTTTCTGCTTTTAAATCTCTTTAATTTAATATTTTATAAATAATTGAACAAATGGCATACCGTATAAATCCCCGCTAGCACACTGATATGATTTAGTGTAGAGGCTTTTTAAGCGAGTCTATACAATTAACCGGAGCGACTTTTGCGTATGCGCTGTTTCGCCTAAACTTTCGTTTCTATAAGATCTATCAACGGCAAATTCCGATATTATTCAAAATTCTTTCCGAGCTCGCACTATCGCCCATACGCGTAAGCAATTCTATAATCCCCCCTTCTTTAACTGAATGTTTTAAATCAGCATTTTGATACGTCGATAAAATAATATTAATTATTTAATTTAAAATATGAATATGATATTTCAGCGATTATCATCTGAAAGGCGATTGACCGAAATTTCCCCTAACCCGCCGATAACATCTACTACAATCAATATGTTTTTGACATTTTTCGTACATCTGTGTACCCAAGACGATCGGTAGAGCTATATACGACATCTTTACTCCATTGAAAACATTGGTCGGGTACAATAGGAGGAAGTCGATAGATAATGTTCTTTACATTGGTTTTTTCTCAAACGCAGAATAAAAGTTACCACCATCGGAAGCCTCATCTTTGCAATTTCACGGAACATCGAGATTGTGTTAATCCTTCATCCCGTTAAAAACTGCGCTTATTACTACGATTTTCGGAATTATAATCATTGGCCCTTTTTTGATTTTCTTTCGCTGCTTTTATTATAATTAAACATTTTTTTTATTTCTTACGAGCCACGCGAATGCTGCCCCCCCTATATTAGCCGATTGAGCCCGTAAAACTGTCGTTAAATTTTATTATTCTCTTAAGAAAAAAATAAAAGATGAGGATTATATCGCCGAAATGAATCGTAAAAATTTGCGAACTGTTACGAATCGTTATTTGTATAGAGAGCGTCATTTGTATTCGAAAGGCAAATTGCGTAGCAAAACCAGAAGGGGAGAGTAGCTTTAAAAGGACGCTTGAACAGTCTGCTTGATGCCCGGATAGTAGGCAAAACACACCGGCCGGAACTTCAATGATGCTAATTTTACCGAGAATGGCGAAAGCGCAATATTACAAAATATTACGAGAACCGAAAGCGATTTAATCCTAATTTACGCATCTTTTTCGTTTCTCTTTTTCCATCCAAACAAATCTCTTCTTATACATTGCTATTTGAACGATTCCTTTCTACAAGTTCATGAACTATTCTCATATATTTCTTCCGATGAGTGATACATAACGCCACCGTGAACGAAATCCGTGAACAATCGGCGCAACAAAACGCCATCAGTTGATTCTGGTATACATCGTTTATATAAAGGATAAACAAGGTTACGCTTAAAGGCGAACCCTGTAGAATTCCATTTTCAGTTGTAAAGGATGAAGATATAGAAGAGCCTATTCTCACTTGAATAGTTCTATCAGTGAGGAAGCTCTGGATAAAATTGCCCATATTACCGCTAATTCCGGGGTTCTGCAGCTTTTTAAGCACTCCATATCGCTAAGGCAGTCGTAACCTTTCTTTTTTAAAAAAAATACCGAGTAGAGATGTTGTGATCTGCTATGGGCTGTTAGGATTTGCCTTTGTAGGCTAAAAAGATGAACGAATGCAAATTTATATTTTCGGCCGCCTGCTTGGATAGGAGAAAGGATTTCCTTGAAGAGTCGTCGGTTCACCACATTTTCTCCACTATCTTAGAAAGGACTGAGATCAACGAGATAGGTCTATAACTTTGGGAAATGAAAGGGTCTTTGTTCGACTTGACAATCGGGATAAGGAGCGTTGTTTTTAAGGATTGTAGGATAAAACCAGAAGACCAAATTTGGTCGTAGATGCAGAACGAAAATAATCTAGCAGATGTAGAAAGGTGTTTAAGCATAAAGGGATGTATGGAATCAACTCCAGGTGCGCTATTCCTTATGTTGTAGTAGTCAACTCATGGATTGTAAAAGGAATATTTAATATATCATTTTCGTCGGAATTGAAATATATTGTCTGTTGTTCCAAGGGCTAGTTTCAGGGCCGCAAAGGAAGGATGATACAAGAAGGACGACGAAGAATTTTTGAAATAAAACGCAAAGACTCTCGCAACGCCAGACTATTCTTTAATTTTATTCAAATTGTCATTGCCGGAGAATGAAAGATTTTAGTTGAACGAGCCGGTCTGACGGACAAAGCGACCTTAGGAAACTCGAGAATATACGTTCAAAAAAAGAATATCCGCAGACGTATTGCTCTTCATAGTTTTAGTACTATTAGAGATTTCATCGAGTCTATTTAAACGGTGACACAGAATAGTAAATAAACAACTTGGTCTAAAAGGAAAAAAGATTAGACATATAAATAAATAAAATGTAAAATCGTTTACAGCAAACGAAAATCAACGTAGTGCATAGAGATAAATGAACGTGGCGTCGCTTTTGAGAAACCAATTCTTTATTTTGAAATAATTTACCAGTTTAAAATCGACTAGCAAATAATATAACTAACGAATGATTATTCGCGTCAGTAAATCAGATACTTGAAATATTCTCGGCTTATGTTTTAGTAAAGAATGAAACATTGAAATTTAATAGCCGTACGCTAAAGGCAAATCCAAAGGGTTCTAAAGAGTCTCAACCCCTTGAAAATTAATTTTTAATATAGTACAATATTAATTTATTAACGCGCATATACATTAATATACATGTATATTTATATTTTTCGATTGGAATGCTAACTAATATGGCGGTGACGCAGAAAAAGGATAATGTTAAAAATGAGAGAAACGAATAATTTCGCCCAATTCCCATTTCACCTAAAAATGAAACAGTACAAAAAAAAAAAAAAACTAATTTGAAATTATAAACTTGGCAACATGGACATGTTTGGCAGGGCAGAAAAAAAAGATAAAAAAGTGGCCAGGAAAACGAAAGAGATTGACAAATATTTATTTTTTTTTTTTAATAATAATACTTTATTATTTGTTTTGATACAATCTTAGCTGGTATGCTAAATAAAATTATCTATATTTACTTAATTACTGATATGGCTACTTAATAGCTAACTTAACTACTAAGTGACAACGTGTGTGGAGTACGTATCCCATTGGGGTTACGCATCCATTATACGCCAATTCGTGATTTATATATTTATAAGATTATTAAATGTCTAGAGGATGGCGACGAGTAAGTCGTCTAACTCCATATTCGGTATTAAGTAATTGTCTTGCTTCCGCATTGACATGACTGTGCAATAATCGCTGCTTATGCGATTAGGCGAACTCCTTGATTACATCGTTAATGAACAACATCTGCAGATCAGAATGAATGTTATCATTACGCGAGTAGCGGTAAGATTGACAAATAGCATAGTTAAAAAGTAGACAGTGCGATTTTTGGACACGCGGCGTTGAATTGCCATTGCGCTTGATGGGCTGGCACTGGTAAAAATGCGTACCGACAGATTAGTATACCGTAAATCTTTATTTCTCCCCGGTAAATAATTCGACATCTACTATCGAATTTCATCGTAAATAAATATATCTGCACGCCGACACTGAAATTACAAGTATCCCCCTTCTTGGTAACGGATCGGAAAAAATAACTCCATTTCTATTTCGCAATCTCATTATTATTCCTTTTTCAACTTGCGGCCAATCACCAGCATGAAGCGCAAACTTGTTGTGGCTTACGTCTTGTGCATATTACCGCATTGAAGAACACTGTTAATATTGTCACCTGCGTATAAAAAACAAAAATTTCAAGTCAGTTCGGTATAATAATGGATGTGTATCATTTCTAGAAACAAATCGAGCAGGTAAATATCTATCTAGTATTAGTAAGTTTAAATATTTATTGCAAATTACATTTTAAATGAGATAATAGTATTCGCAATTAGATTTCGGCAACAGATAAAAAAAAAAAATCGTGTCATTAAAAAATTATTTTCGTTTTAATTTGCTATAAATTTTTGTTTTTTACGTCAAAGCGTATTATATAAAATATTTGGTTAATTACACGCAATAACGTCCTTGTAAGATTTTAATTTGAATACGGAATTAGAAGAAATGAAAGCAGTTTGAATAAAATCAGAGATATAACTTTTTAAAAATAAGAAATCATATAAAAATCGTATCCCGATATTAATTTCTGGCTCTACAACCGGTATAGATAGCACCAGATAGCTTAGTGGTTAAGGCGTTTGATTACCAAACCAGAGGTGTCATAGGTTATCGAGGCTTTTCTTGTTGGTCTGGTACCATTTCGCTTAATTCCCATTTCGCCTAAAAATGGAATGACCCATAAAAAAATAATAATAATAATAGTAATTTGAAAAAATCAACTTGGCAACACGGTCACGTTTGGTAGGCAGAAAAAAAGATTACCCTAGCGCAGCGGAGGATCCCTCGATTTTTTAACCAAGAAAGCGTCTTTGACAAACAATGCCGCGTTTGCCCGCTGGCGAGTTCATCCGAGAAATCGAATGATTGTTACCTAAATTTTATTATTTTACTAGCTCAGACAGCATCAATTCGTCTCAATATGCGGAAAATCACCGCATACTGACTGCTTTACGCTATGAAGTCGCAATTTGTTCTGTCTTGGGTCTTATGCGTATCACTGTTCTGAAGGAAACTATTCTTCTATCTTGAATATTATATAAGTTGTCGCTTGTGAATAAAACAAAAATTTTGAGTCGGTCTAATATAATCATGGATGTGTATCATTTATAAAAACAAATCGAGCAGGTAAATAATACCTATGTCTAATATTTGTAAATTGAAATATTTATCGCAAATTACGCTTTAAATGAAATGGTATTCAATTAGATTTCGGCAGCAGAGAATAACAGAAATTGTCATCCATTAAAAAAAGTTATTTTCGCTTAATTGCTGTAAATTTTTGTTTTGTACGTCAGAAGTACATTATAAAATATTTGGTTAATTGAATAGCGTCTTTTTATATTCTCTTTCTTTTTCCTTTCTGTAACGTTAATTTACGTAATCTTTTGGCAATTTATTGAATTAAGACATTTTAAATAGTAAAATAGAAGGTTTTTTTTCTTTATCTTCTTTTGCATTTTCCGAAAAATGGCGTCTGAACCATCACATGAATATGAGTTAAGCCGAACAAACATTAAAAAAAAAAAAAAGCTCCGAACATACATATAATAACCTCTTTCTTTTTGTAAGTCGGAAAAAATTCAAAATTAGAGACAAGTTTATTGACTTATAAAAAAATTAAAGTATACTATTAGATTAATAAGTAATTTTTGCTTAATATTAACTTTACTTTTCGTTTATTTTTAAGTACGCCTTCTTTTTGATGGGTCCGCTGCTGACAAGTCCAACGCAATAAAGAAAAAACAAATAAATACACTTTTTGCCTCTTTCTTAAGATTTAAAAAGAAAATATTAGAAACGAATTTCTGTTCAAAATGAAAAAATTAAGAAAACGAAAAAAAATTATTCTGTTTGTTTTTTAACGAGGAACTTGGATAAAACTAGCATAAATGTGCATTGTTTTCAATTTGTAATAAAGCATTTATCCGTTTGCAACTCGTTATTTAGATTATTTTTCTTTCTTTTTTTCTGGAACTTCGAACACTTCAATGATCTTGTCACACACTAGAGAGCAATAAAGCTTTTATATACTGACTGATAAGGCGGGTGGGATTTATACAGCGCTGGACTTAGAATGGAATAATTCGCAAATATTAATCGGAGTCGTCATTTCGCGTACACTTATATTAAACATTTTTAGCGGTATTTTTTCACTTCTGATTTTCATATAAACCTTTTTTGTTGTTTTTCGAAAAGAAAAAATTAACAGCGGAATCAAATAGAAAAAAAAAATGATGCGTTTAGTCTGTTTAAAATTCGACAATAACGACGCGCTGTTACCAACACGAAATCATTCGTATGTTTGTCTGACCTTTTTTTTATTACCTGAGTAACCGAAACCTTAAATTTAGGCGAAATGGGAAGTCACCGTCTCGTTCCCGATCGAAGTCGCTTCCAGGTATATATCCAATCTGAAATTGAATTGGGTACCAGAGAAATCTCGAAATGGGAGAAAGGAATCCCCCTACTCTCATGAGTGCTGTTGGGCTTTGTACATTGTGAACCTTAACTTGACAATCCATGATACCCCTTATCAATGGTATGGGACTTACTTCACTTTTACTTAGAACCGATATACTATTGTCACATATATTCTCACTCCCGCGACTTGGAAAAAATGATTATTTCATAAGCGTAAAGAAATTATTAAGAATTAACAGTGCAAGCCAGGATGCCGATAAGAGTTTTCCATTTCAGTTGCCTCTCAAATTTATCCTTACGTTGGCTACTGAAAAATAATTACCTTCGTCTCTGAAATTCGAACGGCGCACCGGGCACGGGGAAATATTTATTGAACGTCTTTAATCCCCCACACATTAACAGAACACCTTTTATCAGACCGCCGAAGTTAATGCTCTTCTTCTTCTTCGAGTTAAGAAATGAGCATTATTTGAGGTCGATTTTTTTAAAAACGGAACAATGTGTTGCCTAGCGGAAAATATTGCGAAAGGGCGAAGGAAATCGAGAGAAATGAAGATTAAAGCAACAAGGGAGAAGAGACTGCAAAAGGTAAATGTAGCCCGGATTTTACAGGTAAGTTTTTTGGCGTTAAAAAAATTGCGCCCTGAACTTATGAAAAAAAATTGTTATCATTCCTGACAATTCGAATTGTTGCATATTTCTTTCAATGGATAGCCAAGTCCCCGAAAAATGTAAAGTATAATAAAAGCCGAAAAACATTCTGTGTTACCAGGAAAACACCCTCGAAAAAAAAATATATATATTATTAATTTTATTTTTCTACTCGTATTTTCTCTTTTTCGGAAAAAGGAAAAAAGTGTCTCGACCAGAAAACACACTCGTTCACTTCGGCATTCTATTAGCTCGCATTCGCTTTATTTCGCCGATATGATAAGCTTTTGAAAGCTGATGAACGAAAGCCAGTCCGCGTGTCGAATTAACCGTTCAGACATTCTCTCCCTAAAATATCATACACCGGCAGGGAGTGAGAGAGAGAGACAGAGACAGAGAATTCGCCCTTACTTTTTTCAAATGTTCTCTTTGATGAGGGCTGCTGAAAAAGCTCCCTTGTTAATTTCGATGCAACAAAAATTACGCACAATGGTCGCAAAAGTGGGTCCAACACGGGTAGGTCCGGCAATTTCTGTTTTTTTTTTTTTTTTGCTTGCCAGCTGACCTTGATAAGGGCTAAAACGGGCGAACGTGGGCCCTTCGTTCGTCTCCTGTCCGAAATCGCTCGAATTTAAATGAACGAATAATAACAGAAGCGCGTGTACACTCGCGCGATTCGCTACAGCACAGATTATTATCGATTTCCGGGGCCCGCTAGAAGAGTAGCCTGGAAGAGGAATTCCAAATTATTCCAGCGCTGCTTGGCTTTCTCGAACAAGTCCGTTCAAGGTCAAATGAACAAGTCGCGCCCGGTAGACACGAGAAGGTATTCATTTCTGCAGACCCTAATGGAAAATATTATCGTCGGCTGCTAGCCAACTTTGCAGTGGCGAAAATTAGTTTTTCAGTTTCCACGCTTTTCTCTTTTTTTTTTCTGTCTTTTATAGATTTTTTTACCTTCCCACTTAAGGAAATACTATACTCGTATGTGAGCCTTTAACCGCTCGACACAAAAATTATATACACAGGAAAAGGAATGCGCAAAAACGATCACGATACAGGAAGTATAGGCATTCATTTAAATTAGCCCAACATTTAACTATGGGAAAACATAATATAAATAACAAAGTAGAAAGTGACCGGAAGATAATTAAAATAATTAATAAAATAGTTTAAAAAGTAGGAAAGTACCGACTATCCAAAAATTTAATAAAAATAAAGTAAAAAGTAAAAAAAAAAACTACTCGATAAAAAAAAAATACATCTTATTATAAAACGTACCTTAAAGCAGAGATATTATGATTATTCTTAAAAACATTCGCACCTTAATTAAATTCTCGGTGCACCAAATTCAAAATATATAAACGATATTAAATGAGTATAACAAATCAAGTGAATTTCCTATTAAGTATTGAAAAAACATCAAAAATATTTAATTTACCGTTTTTAACTACTCAGGTGGTTAACACGACGAGAGCTGCCTAGGCTACTTAAAGACCGCCCAACAGTCCGCCATCTTGTCTTCAAAGTGTTATGTCGTCCAATACTTTTGCTAACGTCGTGAAAGTGTTCGGGAGAACTGCATTAAAACTACGACATTCGATTATGTTGTACTGACGGATATTTTAATTCTGCATAATATAGGGGGAGTTATCCTCTGCAGTATGTGGTCATGACGTTTAACTGTATGCTCTATTCTCAGTCGATTGATCGTTGTGTATTCGACAAGCGGGGTATTAATCGGCGGTCACCATGGTGTTCGATCATCGGCTTTTATGCGGCGTAAGAACCTAGTCTTGTACATCCATTCTTTGCTCCACTGCTAAGTTATTCTTCCCCGTAGAAACGTATCAAGCGTTGTTGGGCCTTGAGATTTATGCGGCGTCGGAAATAACCAAGTTTTTGGATGATTCGCGCGCTCATTCCCCGGGACCCGAGTATGTGCAGGGACCCACAGAAACTTGACCTGGTAGTCTTTCCGGTCTAGCAATAGCAGAGTCCCTTGAATTATTTTTTGTGCGATTGATTCTTCTGCGTTGTTATTTTTTAGACTTTGTATAGTAGTCGAAAAATCTGTAATAACCGGTATCCTTTTCCGCTGAGCTTTAAAATTGTAATACAGAATTGCAAACATTTCTGCATCCGGTGCCGAACAAGCATCATTTAAACAGGGACTCCCATTAGTACACCGCTAATTTCGTAAATGCACGCTGCTGGTAACAATTCACCTGTGCAAGCCTTGGATCCGTCTATATACACTTTTTTGTCGAATGTTCATATCTGTTATCGGATCAAATATCTTTAATACGGATTTCTTTGCAGACGAATACACCTGACATGCATAATTCATTTTATTGAATATTAATATTTTGTACAGTTTTGAATGGATATTGAAATTGCGGTTGGATAACTATAACATTATACCCTCACTGACTGATATTTGAAGCTATTTTTTAAATTAAAAACAATTTTGAAAGACGAAAAGAAAACGTTAAAATTTTAGGCTATACGATAATAAAAGAAACAATTTTAAACGTATGTATAATTCAAAATAGTCGTGAAGCTGATAAACATAAACACGATTAATAATTATATAAATATATATTCGCCGACTGGTTTTACTAAATTTTAATCACGGAATTTAATTAACATTCAACAAGAACAAATACATACTGCGCTTCGGTAGGTCGATAGTTAACGAAAATTATAAATTGATAATCTTGATTTTCCCCTCTACTACTTCCCTAGGGCAGTGAAATGAAATTAACCCGACCTACAATCATACGCAGCACCATCAACCAAAAACATAAGTTCATTAAGAAGGAGCTTTTTCTTCAAATTTCAAAAAATAAATTTTAAAATTAACATTTAAATTTAGAAAGTAAAAAAATGAACAAATCTACCGTAAATATAATTGATGTGAACAACAAAAATAAATAAGTAAATAAATAAATAAATAAGTAAATAAATAAATAAATAAATAAATAAATAAGTAAATAAATAAGTAAATAAATAAATAAATAAGTAAATAAATAAATAAGTAAATAAATAAGTAAATAAGTAAATAAATAAATAAATAAATAAGTAAATAAATAAATAAGTAAATAAATAAATAAATAAATAAATAAATAAATAAATAAATAAATAAATAAGTAAATAAATAAATAAATAAAAAGGATTATTAAGTAACATTAAAACCATGAAGTGAAATATATATGATAAAAAAATGGAAATATATTATGTAGAAGAAACTTACAATCATATTAAGAAATCTATTTAAAAATGAAAACATAGGGAAATCCCTCTCGCGCAGGTTTAATGTGTCAGTCGATGAAGTCAAAAATAAAAAAAAAGTAAAAATGTCCATTTTACGATAGGAAAGTCTATGGGTAACTTTATCATTTATATTTCATTTCCGAATAAAGTCAACGTGTTATGTGTGTTATTCTTCTGTTCGAACACGTCAGTTTTTGATGCAATTCGTAATGTTTTACCTCTGGTTTCGCGTTTCGTCGAAGAATAAATACGGTAAGTTGATTTTTGTTTATATAATAATTTTTCATGTCCTTTAATTAACATAACCTTCTATAATAAAATCTCAAAAATAATTTTTGTTTGAAACGCAACTGGTTGAATACAAAGGGTAAAAGAATGGAATAACGTTAATGTTAATATCTTTTTTTAGTTTAAATCAAAGGTCACACTATCGCAATATTTTTTTTTTTTTTTGTGACGTACACGATTATTTAGGAGAATGAAGTCTAGAGTAACTCTAAAGAAGACTGTATATTATCCTGTATGCGTGTTGTAACAATATTTACAGAAATTTAAAAATGTTCCTCTCCAACTTATATCGTTGAAATTTGAAAACAGTTTAAATTGTTTTTGCCCCCCCCCCCCTTATAGCTAGGAACACCAGCCTAATTTTCCGCTATCATAAATACCTATTTTAAAAATAATATAAAACTACGACATTTTCGAAAGCTGCCGAACTAAAATTAAAAACTCGTTTAGAAAATCAGAATAAACAAAAAAAAAAAAAGGTAGGGGAATAAACAATGTGAGAAGCTAAAGAAATCCAATATTTTACTTCTGAGTAACTTAAATAATCAGCTGCAGTTTTAAGAAGATAAATATAGCAACCAACGCTCGGTTTCCACAACATAGCATTAATGTCATAAAGTGGGAATATAGCTGCCGATGGAAAACTGTCATACATGAATTTCCTCCGCGTTTCTTCGTTCCGCAATTAGAGGATATAGTTCATCGAAATACCGTGGTAACGGACTTATGCGTCATCCGGCCTTTGGCATTACTCTGCTGGTATATTGTAAAACCATGGCTTATGTAAAATTAACGGCTGCATCGATTTGTAAAAGCTCCCTGTGCGGCACTATTAAGCCGATCATTATTCGCATCATCTTTACCTTTACCTACCAGATCTGTAGAAGATATAAACAGGAATAGTATACCATCCGCACCCGTCCCCTTTGGACCTTATTTCTCTCGATTATGCAATGTCCGAGAACCGAACAAAATTTAATTATAATGTTATTTTCGGTTAGTTAGCGACACTTAATTTTAATATCATCGATTAAGGGATAACACCTATGCTCAAAATTAGAACGTTAAGTAAGGCATCGAAGCTGTCGGTACAAATTAAAATTTTTTTTCCGGTATTTCAAGACATTATATACGTATAATCACACGTCCTACTTGTTAGCTCAGCAGAATAGAGATAGTTTCTTCTGGAACGAGCTTAAATTTCTGTATACAAAGTTTCATCAGGTATCACAAATACACCGCACTGATAGATTTCGAGTTAATCTTAGATTCGTCGATATGAAATTGGGATAATATTTTTTATATTATTAATAAAATGAAATTTAATTATCGAGCGGTGCGTAATGTACAAACTACCGAACATATTTATATTCAGATCTGCTAGTGTTGTTATAAGAAAAAATGAAGAACGCGAAATGATAAACAGGGGAGAGCGACAAGCTAACCTGTTGATGTAGCTGAATTTTTTTAGCCTAATAGCGGTAATTTCGATACACTCTAACGTCACGTCTTCTGTCCAACGTGCTGGGGAGAAAATCATTGTGAATCACGGATTCTTCCTCTGCAACGCGAAACTTTTACTTCAAGTAAAAAGAGATTTTTCGTTTGTTTCAGTATCGTCTTGCTGCGAATGATCAACCCGCCATCGGTTAAACTGGCGCCATCGGATGAACTTGCTGATCGATCGAATAGCCGTCCGCTGAAGACGAACATTTCAAATGCCTCCAAAGGCTAGTTAAATTTACGGCAAGTAAACTATGGCTGATCGATCTGTGGAAAAATAAACGGTTCCCTCTAGCAAAATTCAGTAAAACACCTACACAATATGCAAAATATTCCCAAAACGAAAAAAGTGTATGCCTGGATTAGTTTTAGATAATATTATTTGCCCTGGCAGCGTAGGTTTTACAATAATCAAATTCTTTCTTTCGGTAAAGAGCTGTAACTATTTTTTTAAAAACTTTCGAACTTTCGTCGTTCCAAGGGGAGGGGCTTAAATATAAAGTTGTAAGCTCGGCTATATTTTTCCTATAAAGCGTCTCTTTATGCATATGTTTGAGGTACGTTTTGGTTTTTACTCGAGCTATTATTTACGTTAACATAATTTTTTTGCTGTTTTTGAGCCCAAAGGCCTCGTATAATTTTTTAACCGAAATTTTTTGCTTTTACGAAAGAGCTTCTACGTTTTGTTTTATATTTCGAATTTCACTTTTAAAGGCTTATCTGGTAATGATGTATTTCTTTTAAGGGTGATTTTCGAGGTCGTTTTAAATTCCATATTAGATATTCTGAACGGTTTTTTGGGTTTTATCGCGCCCAGTGCAATCGGTCATTTTGAAGTTATAGATATGGTTTTAAAGAGAATTTTAATTGTAACATATGATCCGATTATGAAGTTTATTAGTGTCAAGCCGTTCGTGAGTTATTGCATATTTTAATTGAATATTTTTGTCGTCTCTGAGCCATCTTATTAAGATTCCCCGTTCACTATAATGTGTACGGAATCCTAAAAAATAGGGCATCGCATGAAGTTGTGACTTGTGCATTATTGTTTTATTAGTGAAACTCATAAATATATTTTGATTTATCTACGGCTATGTTTTTTTTTTTTTTTTTTGGTTACACTATGTAGCCATATAGTGTTACACGAAACGTTCGTGTACGTCTTCGTTTAGAAGGCCATAGGTTGAAATATTTCATTAAGTGAACTGGGGAAGCGAAAGACATTTATATGTAAAACGTGGAAACAAACATTAGCTAAAATAATCTGAATGTGGAGCAGTTTTGATATGTGCAAGTGTGACAATAAACCGCATCCCTTCATGAGTGAGTAATATGCAAAGACTCCCAGATACTATTAAACTGCAAGATACTAGAAAATCGAAGTTTTGCTTGTTTATTGAAATTATTAAACCCGCTGCAAAGGATGCGTGAGAAGTCTTTGGAAGCAGTTGTACAGAAGCCATGAAACAATGTCCCTAATAGTGCACTTTCATTTTTAAAACAAAAAAGATCAACAATTCAATGCAAAAAAGTGATAATGTTTTCGTAGCTTCTTAAACAATCTTTTTTTTTTTAATAAAATATATTCATTTTTTTTTTTTATTATTTTAGTATAGTTATTGTTTTTTTATTTATTTATATATATATATATATACAAAATATTTTTAGTTAATTTGTTGCTATTGCTTACAGGTGGTAGTAATTACTGTTTTTTATATAAATATTTTTTTATATTATTGTATATTTTTTTTAATTATTTATTTATACGTTTGAAGTTTATTAAATTAATCGTTTTAATATTATAAAGTTTATTTCAAGGTATTATTTTGAAAAAATGAAGATATTTACTTAAAATATTTACAGTTAAATTATAAATTTATTTTTTTTATCGAAGTTCGTCTTGATTAAAGCGAACATAGCAGTACTCTATCTATTATCACTAAACCAACTGGTCTCTTTATATATTATGGCTTTTACAAAAATAGACTAATGGGGAAAACTTAATATTGCGAATAAAATAACCCTAGCTTTCTGTAAACGGAAGATATTATGAAACGAGTGTCTGCAGACTAAAATTCCCTCCTTGGTAAATCGCAAGACTTTTTGATTGAAATATTACACATAAACGAAAAATACTATGTTTATATTATCGAAATAAAAAATTAATTAACCAGCACGTTTCGTTCTGAAGAACTACATTATTCATGGTGTAAAATGACAATTCAAACGTAAATTAATAAAGAAGACTAGAAAAATAGGAAAAGTCAATATCTAAAAATGATAATAAAGTCGATAATCATAATAAAAACGTAAAATTATAAAGCAAACATTGAAACCAATAACAAAAATAAATGGTTAAATTATATAATATGAGATGTACATCCCATTTTCCAATAGATGAAATGAAACTTAATGATCTATAATGTATTCTACTTAAATGCGGGGATAAGAAGTGGCAGGATTAATGAAAAAGAATTATAAAGGGGAATTTATAAAAAATAAAAATTTAATAGAAATGCACTAAAAAGTAAAAAATTCGATAAAAAACATGTTTCAGAGTGTTATAACTAAAGGTGATATTATCGTAATTCTTATACAACACTGATTTTTTATTCGATAAAAAATATATTTCAAATTGATATACTTTAGGTGGTGATATTATCGTAATTCGTATGCAATATTAACTTTTTAGAGTCGGCATCAAATTCATATTACAATAATAATTTAAAACTGCATTAAATACTACCTTGATTAAAAAGTTTCAGGAATGACCACCGTATGTTCATTTTTTTTTTTTTTTGTCAAGTAGCCGCACTGTCATTAATATTCCCGCCAAATTTAAGTGTCGCAGATCTAAATCTGTAAAAGTTATGCCGTTTTAAATACATCTGTTTTGTACGTTTTCTAAATTTTTTACGATTTCAAAAATGAAATTAACTTTGCATCAACGAGTTTGCATTAAATTTTATGTTAACAAAGGATTGAACGGAACGAAAACCTTGGAAATGTTGGCGAAGTATTTCAGCAACGATGCTCTATCGAAAACAAATGTGTTTATACGTGGCATAAACGCTTTAAAAATGGTCTCTTGAGTCCGTTGAAGATGACGAACGCAGTGCTAGGCCGTCGATATCAAAAACTGAAAAAAAAAAAAACATCGATAAAATCAAAGAAATGTTGACCGAAAATCCCAAGTTGACCATTTCTCTAGCTGGCAGAGGACATAAATATCGCTTGTGGATCCGTCCAAGACATTTTAGTTAACGATTTAGACTTGAAACGTGTTGCTGTTAAGCTGGTACCGAAAGATCTGAATTTCATGCAAAAAAGGGACCGCGTTAACATCTCGAAAATCATGATTTCCTAGTCCAAATTCGACCCAACATTCATCGGACGCATCATTACTGGCGACGGGGTGTGGGTGTACAAGCATAACGTGCAATTGAGACATCAAGCGAGTGAATAGCGTGCGCTAAATGAGGCTAGACCGAAAAAACCACATCGTTTTCAGTCGAAAAAGAGAAGGTGATGCTTACGATTTTTATTGATTACAACGGCGTTGTGCACCATGAATTCTTATCAGAACATCAGGCAGTCAACAAGGATTATTATTTGGGCGTTATGATTTGCGTGAAGCAATCCGCCAAAAAAGGCCGGATTTGTAGGCAAACAATTCCTGGATTTTGTACGTCGGCCATCGTTATTCGTGATTTTTTAGTAAAGGATAGAACGAATACTATTCAAACTAAATCGAATTCGCCTGAGTTAGGTCTCTGCGACTTCTTTCTGTTCAATCAAACCGCTCCGGAGAACGCGTTTTAGCAGGCGAGAGGAGATAATAGCAAAAATCAAAGACGGCTCTGATGGCCATACAGAAAACCCCGAGTATAACAAATGCCTCGGAGATTGGATTAACCGCTTGCATAAGTGCGTTGCAGTTAGCGGAAAGTGCTTTGAAGGGGGAAAAAATCAGTTTTGGTGAATAAGCAGGTATTTTAAATTTTCTGAACAAATTCCTGAAACTTTTTGATCAAGGTAGTATTCATTAAATTGTTTCTAGATTTTGTAATTTTAGCTCGCTGCCTACTCTAAAAAGAATTAAGGTTGTATAAGAATTACGATAATATCATCATTTTAAGATCATTCTAAAATATATTTTTCAATTTTTAGCGTTATAATTATAAGTTTCTTCTTGCTAAAAATCAACTTTTTCGTCACATTATTCTCCAAATAAAAAAAAAACGATTTTTTCATTTTAAACTGGATTTCCGCGATAAAAACATCAAAATATATAATCGCTTTCGTTATTCGAAGCTACATTTCCACGGTAATTTGATAAATTGATAACATTTTACGTCAATCGCCTTTGTTAAATAAAAAATAATAAGAAAAAAAAATGAGTTTTTTTGACGAATACCAGTTTATGCTTAGTGATTTGCATCAGTTCTTAGATAATACTACCGCTGAATGGTATACTTTCTAATAGATAATCAGTAAAATCGATCCATACGAATTATGCGCAAACAAACATAAAAAAGAAAACATACACTATAACCTCCTTTTTTTGTAAGCCGGTAAAAAATTTGGAATGTATGTCTGTTGATTTTTTCCTGACTTTTTAATGTTGTCTGTAAAGATAAATTTTTTTTCGAAAACATGGGAAACAATGTATGTAGTTGCTACTATTCTTTTAATGTGGAAAAAGGCAAAAAATAATTCTTTTTCTTCTTGTCCAGCAGCTAACGATTATTTATATTTATCGCGGGGTCTTTTCATTGTTTTGTAGAACCTAAAATTATCACTGTATTTCGCTTCCGCCATTTTTCGTTACCCTGACGATGAAATGAAGAAAATTTCGTTCTCTGTACACGTGAGTAAATACAACATCGTCGGCGGTTGGAGTAATCCCTCGAGAGAAAAGTGCAGCATGCTTTAATTCGTCTCTTTGTTTTAATTCCGACTGTTTACATTCATCGGTATTTATTTTTTCACGCAAGAATTATTCCAGCATTTTCAGTCTGAGCCGAGAAACCGTTGATTTTCGATAATATCTCCTGCTTCTCCTTCAACAAGATGCAAAATACAAAAGAATAAGATAAAAATGGTAACTGTATTTACTCAAAAGAGATGATATAGTGAGTTCATGAGCTTAGTTTACTTCTTTCAGTTAAAGTATTCCCATAAATATATATATATATATATATATATATATATATATATATATATATACATATATACATATATATATATATATATATATATAATAAAAATACAGGAAGAAATATCAAAGGTCTGATGGCGATAAATCCACAAAAAGAAAAGAGAAATAAGAATGAAAAAGAAAAGGAATAATTCGTAATTATTTCGGTATTTGATGATACTTTTTTATATATTATACTTCAGCTTTAAATAAACTGAGTGGCTTGTTAAAATGAGGTTTCCGTTTTAAAACTTACTTTCAGTATTTACCGCAGTAAACTGTTTTCAGATGAATGATACAATTTTCCAACGTTTTTAATAATTACGTCGCCTATTATACCTTGTTGCGTTATTTTGCAAATAACAGGTGGTTTCCCCCTTTGACTAACGTATTCTGGTTGCACTTTCGCAGAGTAATTAAGGAAATAAATAAATTGTTCAAAATTTTTGAATTTTCAAAAAGATACAAAATGTAACGAAATAAATAAGAGTATAAATTCCTCTAGCGAATAAGAAAATGCAATTAGGTACCACATTTTAACCGCCATTTTAAAATTTACATTTTAACATTCTACTGCGTAAAAGATTTTAACCGCATGCTGTGGAGTGATTTCAGTGATTCTGTTATTTCTATTTGTTTATTCAAAGTGTACCGGTCACCTAGTCCCATCTAACTATCGATGAGTATCGGTGAGTATTGACAAAGTTGAATAACGTTAAAAAAGTAACAGTCTTTCTTTAGAGATATATTTTCTTTGCTTAATATAAAAAATTAGCGAAAAAATTTTCGTTTGAAAGAAATTGATCATTTATGCGGAGTACCCGACACGACCCGATTAGAAGATAAGAAAACATTCAAATCAAATCAAATCATATATTTGGAATATGTACAACGGTAATTACATATACTAAATAATAATTGAAGTCGCAAATGCGCTCCTTTAGCGCGAGTAGCGAATGTAATAGGAATACAATTTGTTTTGACATGAAGATTTAAGAAAGCTAAACTAAAACATGCATGTTGAAATTATTATACGTGGGCCACTATTGTGTACTGGTTTAACTAATACATCTCAAAATTAACGAATATGGTACATACAAAAACAAAAATGAAAACTGCATAGTACATGGCAGTAGCCCATGTTTACAAACAATCTTAAATGATAAAATTTACAACTTACTTACAAGTCAGTAATAGCAAGGAAACAAGTAAGAAGTAATAAAAATCAGTAAAAAGCCGCAGAAATTAATAAAAGCTAAAATAAAAGAATATCTAGAATAAAATCTAAAATTAATCACACACATTCCCCAGTCCCAAAATATTGGTAGCTGGCTTCAACAATAATACGTAAGCTAAAGCTAAAACTAAAAATTATATGCATGACAATAATAATAATAATACTAATAATAATAGTAATAACAGTAATAATAACATTAATCATAATATTGATAATATATATATATATATAATAGTATCAAAATTAAAAGCTAATATAAAAATAACAATAACCATTATATTGATAATATAAGTAATATAAATAATAGTACCAGGTTTAAAATTAATAACAATACTGATAGTTATAATAATAACATTAAATAATGATGGAACTACTAATAATAATAAAATAAGAGATAAATATAGTTATTGCTATATGTCATTTAAATTCATAAAATTAAGTAATAAAGTATATATAAATATTTGTAATAGTGATAGATCACAATAAAATTAAGCTTAAAGTGAAATATTATAGTTAAATAATATTTACACTTCAGCTACGTTAGTTAATACATAAGAATAATAAAATTACAGTAATGTAGCTAATAATTGCTGTTATAATGATACTTTTCTAGTTATAATTAATAATAATTTTATACTTTATGTTATATAACGATTAATTACGTATAATTTTAAATTGTTAAATGATGAAGAATTTAAAATTAGAGATTTAGGTGTTTATAATAATTATATATCGATATCTATGTATTCAAAATCTTCCACTGTAATTCAATAAAGTTTATAATATGCAACCGGCGATATGAACAATTTAATATTTTCTAATTGATAGCTAAAGACTTGAATTTTTGGGATGTATTTAACTGCAAATTTTTTAATTTAAGCGATTTAATATGTTTCAATTAGTGTTAGTCGTAGGTGCTCCAAAATAATTTAGTAACAATCTACGGTTTAATTTGCGGCTATTGAGTTTATGTTTTAAAGATTGTGGTATTGAATTAAATAATTTTGCACCCATATATGTATCTAGCTTGTGTTCTACTATGAAATTTAAAAAAGCCCGGTAAGTCCGCCTTCTCTTGTGATGACCCTCTTGTTATTCCGGTGCAACTTTGTATATTGAATTTTTCTCTATTTTTTAATACATAAAGTAGTAAATGCACTGTAAATAGTTTTTTAACATCCAGCATGCTTCTGTCTATGGTAGGATATATACCTTGGTTAATTTTTTTGCATAGTGATTTTTGTAAATAAATTATTGGTGTAAGGTGATAATTCGCAGCTCCTCCCCAGTGTATGATACCATAGGTCAGTGAGGGTTGATATAATGCCAAGTACAAAGTACGGAGCTGTTTATTGTTAAAGAATTGTACTAAATAATAAAATAGGTAATTTAACTTTCTTAATTTTTTAGATAAGTAAGAAAGGTGATTAACCCATAGGAGTTTACAATCTAAATATAATCCTAAATATTTTACATTATACACTCTCTATCAGATAGTTATCTTCCCATTTTATTTGTATTTGATTCCATCTATGCTGCGGAAGATGACTGTATATTAAGTATTTCGTTTTCTTTACATTTAACTTCAAAAAGTTTCTATTCATACAATTACATACTGTATTTACATCACTCTGTAATTGACTTTGGAGTATGTTTACAAAACGGGAACTTACGATTAATACAGTATCGTCTGCATAGATGTAAATTTTTCCTGATATTTTTAGATTGCATAAATCTTAATATACTCTAAAAATAATATGGGTCCTAGAATACTCCCTGGTGGTACGCCAAATTCTTGTATTAGACTATCACTGTAGGTTTTATTTATTTTTGTGATTACTTTTCTATATGTTAAATATGATTTAAACCAACTGTAAACAAAACCGCGGAAACCACAAGCGTACAATTTTTTCAACAATATATCGTGATCAACTGTGTCAAATGCTTTGCATAGATCAAAATATACAGCTGCCACCGAGCAATCGTACTCTAATTTTTCAGTAATAGCCGTAATATGATTAAACAAAGCGCCATCCGTGCATTTATGCTGCAGAAAACCATACTGGTTACTACTGAAAAAGTTTATATTTGTCAGATAATTCAAAATTTTTACTTTTAAGCATTTTTCAAAAATTTTTGAAAAAGTTGACTATAAGCAAATTGGTCTATAATTTGTTACGTCTGATGTGATTCCACTTTTAAATACCGGTGTAATTATCACGAGTTTTAAATTAGACGGAAAGACTCCTGATTTGATAGATTCGTTAAACATAAACGTTAGCGGTTTTATGAAAAATTCTAAATTTTCTTTTATGAGGTTAATTGAGACTCCGACGAACCCATATGAACTCTTATTTAGGAGCGACGATATAGCATACTTAATATCATTCGTGGTAAAATCAATGAAACCGTAAGATTTAGTACTTGTAAGGTTCGTAAGTTGAGTTATGTTTTATAGATTTAATTATGTTTACAAAGTAATTATTAAAATGGTTCGCAATAATGTGTTCATTTTCACTTACTGCAATTTGCTCGTTATTAATGCGTATTTCTTTCAAAGCAGAATTTTTGTTACCTTTAATGTTCTTAATTATTGCCGAATATTTTTTTGGATTATCACTGTAATGTTGAAATTTGCGGGAATAATATTCTTTTTTTGCCACTCGTATTGATTTCTGTAATTGTTTAGAAATTTTTTTGAATTGGAGAAGAATAGTGTAATCTGTGGGATACTTTTTTAGTAATTTACATAGCGAATTTTTTTCTATCGATAACTGAATAACCTCATTAGTAACCCATTCTGATCATTTTCGTTTATGATTCCGAGGTTTAAGTACCTTTTTAGAATTCTCTAATACATTTCTTACGATATGTATGAAGGTGTCGAACTTTGTATCAATTGATGGAGAATTGCTATAAATTTCGTTTAGTCTACACAATTTGAGATTATTTTGTAATAGTGACTTATCGATGAAATAGGCAAGTTCTTTATGTTTTGTCCGGAAAGTAAGATCTATTTTGATACTTATACTTAAAATCGAGTGATCTGAAAAACTGCAAGGTATAATTCCGACATTAATATCTAAGTTTGTGCTTGCATTTATGATACCCCGTATAAAAACATGATCTAAGGAGGATGAATAGCAATCTTTATTCCTGTGATATGTAGGCTGATTATGTACACTCTTAAATCCATACGAACTTAATATATTTAAATAGTTTAAACTTTTAACGTTATCCAATAGGTGTATATTTACGTCTCCTGTAATTAACGAAATTCGATCTAACTTAGTTATAACGTCAGTTAAATTTGATAAGAATTCAGGGTAGTTTGAATCGCAATAACGATAGATACCCACGATTGAAAGATTATTGTTATTATTTAGCTTTATATTAAAACATACGACATTTCCAGTTGGTATTTTTACATCGATATCTGTAATTGTGTAGTTCTCTTTAACATATATAATTACTCCTCCCGATCTTTTATACGTTCTGCAATCAGACCGTGTAACATATCCTGGAATGTTATACTGATTTATTTCTTCATTAGTCAACCAAGTTTCAGTTAAGACTAACAAATCGAAATCTGTATTACTCTCACCCAGCATTATTACTAGCTCATTAAGTTATATCATGCAGCTTGAAAATTTTAAAAATTCATCTACAAAATACTGAGGCCTCGAAGTATGCCCGGAATATTATTTCCTTGTATGCGCTTAATTCTTTTTTCGCGACATCCGATCTTACAGCTAAAATTAAAAATATACTATTATTTCATCCTCGTGCAAACCCTTTCTTGATACATTAGAATTAGTCCGACATTCTGCGGTTCGGCACATTCTGTAATCCGGCACTGATTGAGCCGCCCGTGTTTGGGTATTTTCGGGTGGATTCGACGTCCCCCACTACACCAGCTGTACCGGACAGATGGCTCATCAGTTCGTCTTTGTTTATACGGTAATGTCAAGGACTTGCCGCGGTTTTAACTAACTCTTTGGCCTAATGATGAAGATGCAGATCAAAATCAAAATGTTACCAATGATGGTCAAAATATGGTGCTAGATTTGGTAGACGCTGTGCCAAACAACCCTTTAAGAGATGTATCTCATGAGGAAGTTATAGACTGGATTGAAATCGACAAAACTGTGCCAGTGGTCGAAGAACTGAGTTACGAACAGATTATACAAAGTTTTGATAACCACAAGAAACTCAGGTTCAGGAGGTGGAATCGGACGAAGAAGTAGGAGCCGTGGCAGTTGATGAAGCTAAAGTCTTATGGAAACAGGCTTCTGATTCATTGCATACATTTATAAAATTTGCCGAATCCAACAAAAGCTACAACTCTACAGAACTCTTAAATTTATTTATAATCCGTAACGACTTTTTCAAGAAGAGATCAGAATCTCGGAAGCAATATCAGAGACTTTTTTAAACGCTCATGTACATATATTAATTTTTCTTTTGTGCAGTGTATTTTTTTTAGATGAAAAAAAAAAATTAATGTTTGGATTAAATTTTTGTGTTCTCATTTTATTTAAACCCTGCAGTTGCTAGAATGACAGAATACATACTGTATGTATGTACTTTGTCGGATACTTATTGCCTTTACAAGTGTACATAAAATACGTGTTTTAATGTCTGCATTTTTATCTAGGGTGATTTATCTTTGGTACTCTGTTAAAACTATTGACGTTCGATAATCCGGCACAATCGCTAATTCGGCACGACAAAGGTCCCGGACTAAAGAGCTTCCACTGTATCATTTTTCACTCCCAGCTTCACTGGACGCATTATATTCTTCACAAGAAATGTCTCAAATCCTTAAACGTGATGGAGTACCGAAAATGGCATCATTTTAAGCTGGTCCTTAATATCGCTGAAAAATATTTACACTAAAAAATTGAACAATAAACCATTTTAAAGAAAAATACTAACTGGATAATTTTTGTTATGAAAATTTAATAAAAATTGCGCTGCAAAAAAAAACATATTTTGCCGTGTATAAGGTATGTACTATCTTTTATAAGAGGCGGATCCAAAAGGATATTGGGGGAGAGGATTATGTAATTACGTAAAATCTTCTACGATGGGCAGTAGATTGGCGAAATACCACCTTGTGTTTCATAAAAAAAATCAAATAGCGACCTTTATAGAAATTCATAAAAATGTTTTAAAAATACTTAGTCATTAGAATTGTTTTGAGGTTGGCGTTTTCGATGGAAATCAACACATAGATTTTTAATTGGAAAACACTAACCCGATGTTCTCAGACCATACTAATTGTTTTTTGTAAAAAGCTAGAGAAGCCTTATCGGAGGATAGAAATGTATTGAGATCATCAATATATAATCTAGCTACGACTACTGGAGGTTTTATGCGGTCAGCGATATCATTAATGTATAATATTAATAAGGTTGCATTTAATGCAGAGCCCTGCGGAACTTCATTCCCGATAGAGGTGCGTTCTGAGATTGCTGAACCGATTCTTACTTGTATTAATAATCGTTTGGTTAGAAAGCTTCGAATGTATCGCACCAGCTTACTGTCCACCCCGACTGCTCTTAATTTCAAAAGCAATAAAAACCTCGGAACTCGGTCGAATGCCTTCTCTAAATCGAAGAACACTGAGTGCAGGTGAGATCGGCGATGAAAGGCTCTAATACGATTTGTCTTTGTAGACCTATCAGATGACTAATAATTGATTTCAACCTGCCTCCTCAAGCTTGCATACGCCGGTTTTAATTATTATCGCAACTTAAATTTGAGAATGAGTATTAGTATTTATAAGAATCATCATAATTATATATATATATATATATATATATATATGTACATATATGCCGGGGCATATCCAGAAGGGCATGGAGGGGGGATTATATAATTACGTAAAATCTTCTACGGTAGACAGGTGATTGGCGAAATACCCCTTGTTTCATAAAGAAAATCACAAATAGAGTGACCTCTTTAGAAATTTAAAAATGTGTTTTAGAAATACATACATAATTATTACAATTTTCAATTTAACTTTTGTCTTATATTTAGTTATGAAAAAAATAAAACGGAATTATAAAATTCTAACTCTAAAATATGGTAGTTTAGAAACAGTAAGAAAGATAGTATTTTTATTAGACACTTTACTTCTTTTTTATTTTTGTTAGTAATCCGATCCGAATTCTCCTTGTTCGTGAGCAAGTTTAAATATATATATATATTTCTCATTGAACTCTATTTTTAATTAAAATTACAAAATAAATAAAAAAAGCGAAAGATCGACGACAGTTGAGTTTAAAATAGAATAAAAACGTAACAGTAATACTTCTTCTTCTTTAGCCATTATCAGTCGTCGCGATCCTTTGCCTCTTCCCGCCAGTTCGACCTAAATTTTCGTATTTCATCCATCCAGCGTCCCTTCGGTCGTCCCAAAGCTCGTTTCCCATCAGGTTTCCAAAATGTCAATAGATTGATCCATCGGTGCTCGGCTCTGACCACATGACCGCACCATCTCCATTTATTGGCTTTAATGATACTTATTGCGTCATTTATTTTTGTGGTTTGTCGGATACGTTGTTTTGTCCATTTTTCTTTCAGGGTAATAGCTAACATAGACCGTTCCATTCTGCGTTGATTTGTACTTATCTTTTGTTGTAGTTTTTTCGTTAATACCCATGTTTCGCTGGCATATGTTAGAACTGGCAGAACACATTGGTCAAAAACTCTTTTTTTTTCAGATTTAAGGGTGTATTAGTATCTTTAAGTATATTTCGTAGCTTCGAGAATGCCATCCAAGTTAGTAGTTGTATTCTTCTAGTTATCTCCTCTTCCCAGTCATTATTTACTTTCATTAATTGTCCTAGGTAAATGAACTTATCTACTTTTTCTATTTCTTGTGTGTTTATAAGTATACTACCGTTTTTGTCCGTTACCAGTTCGTTACTCATGTGAACTTAGTTTTATTTATGTTTATTCTAAGTCCTATTTCTGAGCATTTATCGCTGACGGTTTGTATCATTTTACTAGTAAAAATAGTATTAAATATTAATTATTAAAATCCGTAGGTGTAAAATTCATACAAATCGTTTATAGCGTAAATTAAGTTTCTCTGTTACAACGAATTTTTTCATAGAGGCTTTGGTTCTTGGAGGGGTCCCCTTTCTCCCTCTATGGACCGCTACTGCTTTTATCGAGTAATTATTACTTTTTAGCGCACTTTTATTTAATTTTTACCGAGTGCAACTTGAAGTCTGTATTTTTTTCACTTATTTTTCGAGCAACGAATTCCGTACTGTCGAGTGTTGATATTAATAAGGGGGGCAGAATTAGGCGATGACACGTCTGTTTTGACACCCGCTATCGTTTTTCACAGAATGCTTCTTGATCGTTTGCGTCTTCTCTACCCTTTCTAGTTTACGCTTCTTTGATCGCTATTTTCTAATGCAAAAACGCTTTTCACGCTTCTGTTCATCAGTGATGATAGTGAACGGAAAAATCTCGAAATCTCATTCCTGTCCAAAATATGTTTACGTCCCTGTACATTCTTGTTTTTTTTTGTTTTTTTTTTTTGAGAGAAGAATTTTTTCATTATTACTCCATCTTATTTATAATGTTTGGTTGGAAGAGAAGATATAAATGGGGACAGTTTGCAAAGAGTTCGCGGAACAATTTCTAATAACCAGGAAAATTGATGTTAATAGTAGAAAAAAATTATACTGTGTAATTTTTAAAAATACAATTTTAACAAAAAAAAGTTATTTTCAAAAAAAAACATCGGGAAAATAAGAGAAATACCGTCTTGCTTTTTTTATTTTTTCGGACTTTAACTCGTCGTCGCAAGTGGAATTTTTGTAAGTTGCTATATGCGCCAGCGGGATTTAAACCAAGTACTGCTAACCAACCGGAAGGCCACGACGGGGTAGTTGACTTACACACCTTCTTAGTTATCGAATTTTTTATTTACGTTTTTCGATGCTTAAAAATTTCCACACTTTTCTTTTTTTTGTCGGAAAGAATCAACCCCTCAGCCGTAAAACATGTTGAGATTAAAATAAAATATACGAAAAACCAAAATTCATTCTAATTTATAGGTAATTTAATGTACAGTTATTAAGGCTAACGCGGAAATAATAGGAATCAGTATCTATGGTAGCCTCGAATTAGTCTTATTAGTATTTCGAGGAAATTTTTTTCACATCCGCCTTATGACTAGGGGGCCCAATCTAATTTTTTTTCCATCGCGAAGGAAGCCGTGAAATTTTTATAATGATTTTCCTTTATAATGATTTTCATTTATAATGATTTTCATTTATAATGATTTTCCTTTATAATGATTTTCATTTATAATGATTTTCATTTATAATGATTTTCATTTATAATGATTTTCCTTTATAATGATTTTCCTTTATAATGATTTTCATTTATAATGATTTTCATTTATAATGATTTTCATTTATAATGATTTTCCTTTATAATGATTTTCATTTATAATGATTTTCATTTATAATGTTTTCATTTATAATGATTTTCATTTATAATGATTTTCATTTATAATGATTTTCATTTATAATGATTTTCATTTACAATCAATCGGTAGCTATAGAAGTGTCATATAGATTACGGTAAATATTTTATTTTTAATTTGCCATCAACAATTTGAGTTAATTTTTTTACTAAAACGAAATAATATTCGTATATCATTACGCACCATCTGAAAGAGACGTGCGTCACTATCTATTTCTTTTTTAAATAACTAAGAACACAATTTTTGCGGTAGACACCATGTTCGAAAAAATTTGACCTTCAAGCTTATTCTGAAAGCTTACAAAACAAACTGTTTGCATCTGATGATCGTAAGTGTAAGCTTTCCGAAACGCTAAGTTTGAAGGTCAAATTTTTTCGAACACGGTGTTTACCGCAAAAATTGTGTTCCTAATTTTATATTCATCATGGAAGTCTTAAATGTTTAATACACTTTTTATTATCTTTTTTTTCTCTCTCAAAAAATGTATAATAGGAATATTTTTCTTTCAGATTTTTAGCGGGAAAAAAAAAAGTCCATCAAATTTTTCAGACGCGTCGCCGCACGTTTTTAACGAGTTCTATTTTATCGCTGAACACTTTGAAATGTCTACGTTTGTGTGAGTAAAAAAGTAACGAGTATTTAATATGAAAAGTATAGGGGAGAATGGAATGCCGTTAGTTTTGGAGGAAAAAAGTAGATTACGTCGGTAGTATATTTTTTCTTTAATTGGATTTATTACAAAAGACGTTTCATCTTCTGCAGTTCGAGATGCCGGTAAAGGGGCGAAACTCTTGCTAAAATTGGATGTCGGACAACCATCGAGTAGAGTTCATTTATTGATAGAGTGGAGGTAGTGAAAGATAGGAAACGTTATGGTTTATGCTTTGTTTAGATCGGCGGTGGTGTGCAAAACTGTTTCCAATAATTAAGTGAGAAATTACTCGCAGGAAATGAAATAAGATTAGAATTACACCGGAATTTGCGGTAACTTCGTCTCTATCCGCACTTCTTTTAATCTCCTAAAATCTCCTCTATGCAACTTTCTCGCTGTCCTTTTTCTCTGCTTTCGTTGGCTCGTACACTTCCGTTATCTCCTTTATCCTTTTTAAAGCACATACAATTAGCTGAAAGCTTTTACCTTTGCCCCTCGAAATTCTTGACTTCTTTCGTCATTTGTCAATATTCTCCTCTTCTTCCGCGTAATCCCTCTTCAATAACCCCGTCTCTATTCTCCCTGTCTCTCTTACTTTTAGGAAACTTTTATCCCCTGATAATAGTAACGTCATAATCTTTTCTCTTCGTTAGCTCCGGTGGTACGGTGTTACTATTATTATTACTATTATTATTATTATTATTATTATTATTATTATTATTATTATTTGATCGGGAAATCTTCTTTTCTTCCCTATTATGTCATCGTCCGTCTCAATACCAGAAATGGATTTTGATCGGATTTGGGCCAACAAACAATGTGTACAATGGTCCATTATTTGAGGGGGAAAAAGCAGAATTGTTATATTTTTCCGGAATTATTGTAAGATTACAAGTCACTTGGTAAAAGGTTTAAAAGATGCTTTTTATTTTTTGCGTATTATAGCTTTTATAGGACCATGCTCTATCAATATGAATATTTGTCGCATGCCATTATAATACAAGAGCCAAAAACTTATTTCTGCACTTGTTGCTTTTTTTGCTTTTTTTAACGAAAATTTAAATTTAAAATTAATGATATATAATTTAAAAAATACGTTGCAGCCGAGTCGTTTAACAAAATTTAGTCACGTTTAATTATAAATATTTGACTTCAAAAGTTTCTGCTTACGAAGTTTTTTCGAATATGAATTAACTGAAAAGAAAATAATCTAATTGCCAATTATCCGCGATCCTCCTAAATAGCTTAAACCACTTCTTCGGATTGCCCATCCCCACATTATTCAATCTTGACTGGTACTAATACCTGAAGCAGCTCGTATTTATTCTTCCTCTCATTATTTGTCCCCGAAATATTCCCAATTTGTCTGCTTTCGACAGTCTGTTAACGATGTCGGTTTTCTCGTTCAGACGGCGTAATACTTCGCAGTTCGTGATTTCGGCCGTCCAAGGAATTCTCAACATATTTCAGTAGTACGCCGACACCTTAAAAGCTTTGATTTTTTTACGTGATGCCACGGATTCCGTCCAGGATTCAGCGCCACATAACAGAACATTAAATATGTAACACTGAAGAAGCCATGCACGGAGATATTTATCCTTAAATCTCGGTTCGTTCAGTATTTTATTCGTTTCCTGAAAATATGTGTCCTCGCCTGTCCAATTCCGCTTCTTATATCTGTCGTTGGCGCGACATCCTAAATATTTTTAACTGAGGTTGGTCTTTCGGATCTTCATATTATTGGGCCGAAGTGTGTGTTATTCTGCACATTCCCAATAGAGCCATCCATTTTGTTTTCGTCGTCCCATTTATACCGTAAGCCCAGCTTTTTATTGCTTTCGTTAACCGCATTCGTGAGTTCTCGTAAATCGCCAAAAAATATTATTACGATCACCATTGTGTATCGCTCGCTAACCGAATGTTATTGACAACACGATTCCGTTATCTTCAAAATTTTCTTCCGAATAAATATTTCATAGAAGAGGGAATAAAAAACACAGCCTTGACGCACACCCTTCATTTCGCGTCTGATATTTGGCCGCCTATTTGCACAGCTGTGCTCTTCTGATTCCAATATAAATTAGTTATGATTCTGATATCACGACTGTATCCAGCCCCCCAATTTGCTGCAGTATCTCTTTAAGCTTTTCATGCTGCACTGTGTCGAGAACGCTTTTTCGTAATTCACGAAACAAGCGAATATATATGTCCGTTTGGACTGCACAGCAAAGTTGAATTAGCACTTTTAAAAGACCGAATAAAGAGAACTTCTCTAGTCACAAAACCATTCTGAAACCCAAATTGTGTTTTTCCGATGGTGTCTGTCCACACTTACGATATATAATATTCTTCGATGTACGATTTTTAGAAATAATTTGAAATCACAACTCATTAAGCTAATGGTTCTAAGTTCTGAACGATCGGTAGACTAAATAAATGTTAACTTTAGCCAGTTCCCGTGGCTATCTCCGCCTTACTGCAATATATGCTGTTGAAAACACTAAAAATGATTGTTCTTTCTTTAAAAGCTTCATTAAGATAAATGATAGAATAAAAAAATGTACGATTGGCAGATCATGCAATCTGGCTCATTAGATGTCAATTTTTTTGTCGAAAGTCAAATAATTATGCAAGTTGCGGTTGACTGTCTTTAAATTATTTTAAATTAATTCGTATTTATAACCACAAAATTGCTGAAAAAATTTATAATAAATTATAGCTAAGTTAATCAATCCGACTGTGTAATGTGTATCATTAGTCTTTCATTTAAATTAGATTTCATCGAGAAATGTAAAAATAACGCCGAATCATAGAATATTAAATTTCTGTCAAAATTAATTATTCTACTGACCTATTTTGTTGTTCTTTTTTTTTATTACTTATTTCAGAAGTAGTCTAGATACGTTTTGCGATTTAAATAATATTACAGACCTTATAGCAACACAAAATAAGGCAAAAATGATTTCAGGTAAAGCTTATCTTCAGCTGAACATGTATAAAATAACAAATAATTGCTACGTGTTTTGTTATTTTAAGAGAAAAAAAAAGTTATTAACAAATTATCAACATTTTAAACAAGCATCGATAAAAATTACGCGTGATATAGTTCACTTTCACTTTAACTTATCATCAAAATTAAGTGCTTTTTTTTTTTTTTTATTATTTTTATAAACGGACTCTCAGAAACCTTCGCCCAAAACCGATATGAAAGCAATTGAAATGTTAATTCGATCAGAACCAATAATAGCAGCAGCAACAGATAGAAAAGGTACGAATACGAAATGTACGAAGCGCAATAAGAAGGTCGAGTTTTTAAAAGAAATGTCAATTAAAAAAACAGAACGTTCTAACAGGAAAAACATAATATTAGAAATGTAGATACGAATTTTTTTCATTTTTTTTTTTTTTTTTTTTTTTGGCTGCTCGTCAACCGGGGACTTTTACCCAGAAACAATTAAAATAGGAAGGAGTCAATTATATCTTCATACGATGTCAAATGTTGTTAGCAGAAAGGAACAAATAATAGAAACAATCTGTGGAGATGGAAAAGATAGGACATAAGAGGCACGCAATATGGAGTAGGCAGACCGAGTATCAATAAAATGGAATAGAAAGCAGAGCACTCAGCAGAAAGAGATGAACACTTAATAAACACATGATCAGCATCGCAAACATGCTCTTCGTTTGAGTGTAGAGGACAATATGGAGAGGCAACCAACGAAAAACGAAAACGGAAAGAAGATAATAAAGTATGGCTGAAGAGCGCGGACGAATAACGGAGACAACAACAGAACGACAAAGTGAAGGAAACAAAAAGAACCATAGGTTAACAGGTAGACACTAGGTTGAACAGATAGATAAAAAGGACAATTGCTAGAGAAAGAGGAAACGTACATATCCGATACCATAATCTGAGATGAAAACCTTTGAGATTAGACGATGAGACTTTTTCAAAGAAGAAATGAAAAGAGACAGCAACCCGAGCCAAGAAGTTCGCAGCTTCATTACCGAAAATGCCTGAATGGCTAGGAACTCGTAGTAAATACCAATATAAATGCAACGAAGGGAAGAAAGAACGTGAATGAGTGAGGGTACACGGAGAATGATAAAATCGCAGGAATGATCAGGCAGGGGAGAATGAATTGAAGGGCGGTCATGGAGTCAGATATAATCAAGAATTTAGAGGAAAGGTGATTGAAGGAAATGAAAATAATGGAATATACAATAGTCATTAATACGTTTATGAATGTAGAACAGAAAGGAGGCAAACGAAACATATTCTGAAAAGTCAAAATCTGGGAGGATGAAAAGACGCACCCACACCATCCAACCTCTTCGAACCGTCAGTAAACACGGTTGCATGCGAAGGAAATTGAGAATTGATAAAACTGTGGAATTCCTGTCTAATTAGGGCGTATAGAAGAAATTTTGAGAGCGTAGGTACAGTATACATATTTGGAATGAATATCACGAATAAAATGAATCGAAAATAATGTTTTCATTAAAGACATACGGACACGAATTTGAGGATGGATTGCAAGGGGAAAATAAAAGTACCGTGAAGAATGAATATTAACGAGCAGATTATTTTCAAAATCTGCACTTAGAAAGGGGGGGAGGGGGGTACTACCCTTTGAAGCAATCGAGAAACGGTCAACTTTTGGTTCATACAGTGAGAAGAGGTTGTACCAGAAAAAAAAGAGAGCTATCCAAGCTGAACACGCTCCCAGTAAGAACCAATCAGAAGAATACTACCGAACCGTATCAAGATAAATTTATTCATTTGAAACTGGTTAACAGATTTAGCCGTACTGCTAGGGAAAAAATGTTAGCATAAACATAACTTAGAATCCTTCGATGTGCCGAAATACGTGTCCGCCGCGCAATCTCCAATTCAGTTAGGATATTACGCGACTTTCATTTCGCTTTTATTTTTTTGATCCAACCCTCGAATTTGATTAATCTTTTTTCTGCGTTCTTATATATTTACATAACTCATCTCGGTATTCAGTACCGAAACAAACCTCGATATCGATTTCGTACGCCACTGTGTCTGATGCATAAGGATGTTAAATGTTTTCCCGCCTTTCTACCATCGCAAAACTTCGCAATAACGACTTTTCATCCGTACGACACACACACTTTTCACGCGTCCAACTATTATATTCATCTTTTATATAAATGTTTTGGTTCCCGACGACAATGGCCTATTCTCATTCTTACGCAACATAGCCCTCATTCAAGAACCGGAAGACGTCAAGGTTTTTATAGCTGCGTATATAATATGTTCTCCTTATTTCGTTAATTTCTGTGTATTCCTCTATAACGGTATTCTTTCCGGTTGGTTTTAGTGCTAATCCTTTTTTAATTGTCAGATCGCGTGTGTCGATTCATTTACAATTTAGTTTCCGGCAACAATTTGTATCTATTTGAACTCTAGCGTCATAGCGCCGATTAATCTTCTGATCTGACATTCAGAGTTGCTTATTAGGTCAATCTAAAAAGCTTCTCCCATTGATAACACCTTACTCCAAGCAGTACCACGTGCTTATACTAAAAAAAAAAAAAAATAAAAAAAAAAATAAGAACAAACTAAAAATAAAAAGACGACTCTTTTAAGCGATCTTTTTTGGTACCCGCATAGACACTATCTTTTCAAACTCTATCATCGAGATGTAAATAATTTACGAACGACAACTGCATTTAGAAAAAGAAATAAAATATATACAACGCCTTTTTTCGATCAGCACTGACCATCATCATCAGAAGCGAACTAAAACTCCCGAACGCAAATATACAATAGCGACAGAAATATGTCCGGATTTTTAGTAACCGCGATAATGAAATTATTACAAAATTTCAGTAAAAAGAAAATCGTGACTATATATACCGTAAAGAACGCTTATTCGCCAATTCATCTGGCTAATGGTCGAACCGAGATGAAATATCGTAATGGAAGAAGTAAAAAATGTATAAATTCATTGTAACAGTCAATAGGTTCAAGAGGACAGTCAAAAAGAAAAAGAACAAACCTTTATTTTTTTCCCATTTTTAAAGAAAAAAAGAAACCGACAGATTAGAGTTTGGAAATTATTATGTTCGGGCGTTAAGTCTTTTGAAATTAAAATTTTGATTAGAGTGTTTCGTAGCTTTCAGGAGCAATTTCGAATTTTTAAACTTAAGCGGAATTAAATAACAGAACAGTATATTTGTAACATAACGTTATAGCATTAAAAGCTGAACTTGCGTATCGACGAATCGTCTTATCGCTCGACGCAACGTACGAAATACGATTATAAATGATTACTAACTATAGTTTAGCAAACGTCATCGTAGGAAAAAGTTTAAAAAAACAATCTACGAACAAATACTATAATCATGATTTTTTTTTTTTTTTTTTTTTGGCATTTCAACTACTAACATATTAACAATCTTTGAATTGCCAATGTGCGGCAGCGAAATTCGAACCAGGTCTTATGTGAACGAAATTCCACGCCTATGTAAGTACGTCTCGGTATAGCTGGCTGCAATTGAAATCTTCCTTTTCATAGCCGTCGCAGCACGATTAAATATTAATTAGAAAGTGATTATGTATCGAATTAAAAACTGAGTCGGATAGAAGCGAAAAAACCAAAAATGAGAATAAATCGGCAAAACAAAAAATCTTCTTTCGTGATGATCGTAATTTCGAACAGTTTGGTATTTCAATTTCGATTTCGCAAAACGTCGCGATAATTTTATCAGTGCGATTGCGTCAAGGTCGTTAATAATAATGGGAAAAGAAAAAAAAGGCAAAATACGCGATGGCCTTTGCAGCATTTATCGGAGAGAGTAAATCCGACAGAAAATTTATTCTTCCAACAGGCCAGACTCTGTTTAGGCTATGGTCGGAAAAAGAGATGCGCGTATCATCCGCTCTACTACTTTCGGTTCTGTGTCAAGTTTTTTGGGGTGGCCGTAGTAATGCCTTCGCACAGTAGCAGACATTACTCTCTCGCACACGGCGATTCTCTCGCTGCAGTTTCCAATCTGTCGACCAACAACCCTATTTAACGAAGCTTAAAACTCCGTTCCTTACCCTCGCCCGCTGATAACTGTTGTTGCCAAAGTCCTCTCCTATCAGTCAATAATTATCAAGCCCCGGTCCTCACCGGTTCTCTTTCGTAATATTATTAAAAGGTAGCGGAGTCGACTTGGACGGGGCGGTTTCGGCAGTAGCTTAAGGGAAGGATGAAAATGACGCGTCTGTCGTGACGAGGGGTCGACCGTCCGATGGATAAAACGTTGGTAATTACTAATCTATGACGTTCTCGGAATTATAACGAACTGGAACCCTCGAAATACGGACAACAGCGCGCGCGCGCGCGCGACGGTGCAAAGCCTTTTCCGCTGGAACACGGTTTTCATCTAATAAAATTACCCTGGCCTTTGGCTACTACTAAATACGGATTATCGTTTATCTACGCATCTGTACACGTGTGTACGTGTGTGCATACGTGTAAGGTATTACTACGTACGTTCGACTGCTGTATTCGTAAATTACGTTAAATGCTATATTGTAAAATTGTATTATTACACTTTTACACTGTGGCATGCCCACGGATTGCTCGATGATAATCTCAGTTCTATTTAAAAGTACGTTCTCTTGTCGTGACGTAGCTGATCTCAGCAATCAGTTTTATTACCGCCCTCTGAGACTTGAAACTCTTTTTCCCGTTAGCTGTGTTAATTTCTCTTTTCGGCGTCCCCCCTTCCCATTTTTTTTTTTTTTTAATTTTTACAAATCGTTAAAAAGTGTGTACATGTTGACTGACTAATCGAGCATACAAGACATGAAATAAATTAAAAACCGGAAAAACTCCTCGGTAATAAAGACATAAAAATACCTGTAGGAGGGACGTAAAAATAATGAGAAGATATAGACATAAATTTCGGAATACAAATTATAAATAATATAATTTAAAGTGTTAAAATTAAAGAAATAACGTATTATATTTTTAAACAGAAAGTGCGTAATCAAAAAACACGTGTGGTTTGTATTTTTATTTTAATTAAATTACATCGTTTACATTGTAAAATATATAAGTATAGTAAAGTGTATCCCATATATATATATATATATATCCTTGATAAGGTATCGTGGTTTGTAAAATTAAGCTGCTCATCATGTACTTAAGGACCTAATGAATCTGAGGAGAATACCGGGGGGCCATAGTTCCTTTCCCATGGGATCATCCTCCTTTACTTTTCCAGATTTCTCTAGTGTAACCAATATTCCATTTCAGATTAGGTACATGAAACAGCGACTTGCATCCGGAACGAGACAAGTCTCGAACGTGTCCTCTGATTTATTAGTCAAAAAGGAAACTAAAAATAGTTGGAGCGTAAATTTAAAGAACCGGACCAGCGGACGTTTTATAAAATACAAGTTTGTTAGGTGAAATTTTCCAGTGAATATGTGTTGGGCGAATTGTTTGACAGTGGCGGTATGATTTTTAAGAAATATTTTGATATTTTACGCCGAGCTCGTTCAACAAAACGTTCTCCTTGATTTTTTCCCATATGAAGAAATGCTACAAAGTATCTATTCCGCTTGTTGCTTAGCACAATATAGTACAGTTATCGTGTAACGCGACATCGATAGTACACTTTTCCGAAAAATCATCACATATAACTTCGATGATATCCCTTGGATCTCGCCATGGGAACATAAACCTCGGATAATTGTTTTTCTATGATACTTATAGAAGAGTAAATTTTAATTGATTACGTCATTCTTAAAAAGAACAGTAGTTTACAATCTACGTAGCAGCCAGCTACCGTGCTGGGTAATTGTTTTTGTTCGGGTAGAACGGGTAGGATTCCCGCTACTGCACACTGACCCTTTCGAAAAATATTTCACTTGCGCTGGGTTAATGTCCGTAGTTGACGTGCCCAAAAAAAAAAAAAGAAAAAGAAAAAAAAGTTAAGTGGTGTCGAGACACCCGGTAGGGACGAAGTTCTTTTTACATTTTGGTAGATATACAAGTATAAAATCATTCATAAAGTATACGATAAAAAATGACACACAATATAGAGTTAAAACAAAAACAACAAAAACAAAAAATAAATCCCGTATGAATTAATTAAAACAAAAACAACAAATAAATCATCAGACTCGTTGAAGTGTGCTAACGTCACACAAAAAAACCGCGCTAATTTTCAAATTCAATAAAATGTACACGTGTTTAGAATTGGGTTATACAGCTGACCGTGTGCGATGCATGCTGCCTGAATCTCGATACTCGCTCGCACGGGCACACACACACCCACCCGCATATAATAGAAAGGGACAGGGTGAAGAGAACGAGAGTGAAGGTCGCCTGCCGGACGACGCGTAACGCGATTTTCGTGACCTCGCCTTTTCTGCCAGTTTACTCGTACCGACAAGCCGCGTAAAAGAACTTCGTTCCAAAAAGAAATCTATGTAGCAGTTTATTTCAGAACGGAACATAAAAACGTTTCTTATTTCGTTTAATAGTTCTATTTATAAAGAATGACTTCGATACACGGTGGTTCTTCAGACTTTGCCAAGGGCAGGGTAATGTACATTTCTTTTAGATGAATCAGTTTCCATTGTTTTTTTTTTTTTCATTTTTTGTAAAATAAAATAAACGAAACCATTATTTCGCTTCGGGATTTTAATATTATCCCAGACTTAAGTATATTTAAACGTGATCCAAAAATGTTGCAGATTTCGTTTTAGAATTTTCACCCTCTTCGGGCGTAAGAATGATTTCGTCATTAATACAATCGTTACGTTTTCCTCAACTTGAAACAAATCCCTTGATTTCGTCGGGATCAGGTAGGCTGTTCGTGGTGTTACGTTTTCCTCTTCTTCCGCGACAAATCTCTGACCTCAATGTCCTCAGTGACAGCGTAATGGATTCAGTTTCTGGACTGGATCCAACTGTTAACGTTTCGTCTTCAAGAATAAATTTTGCTTTCGGGAATTTTGCGAATACGCTTTTATGACTATTTTCTTTCTCGTTCTACGAGTTTATTTTATATATCGGTTGATACAAAAAAAAAACAAAAAAAAAAAACGAATAATAAAACAATTTTAAAAAAATTCACATTTTCCACGCCACATATTAAAAACAAACCACAAATTATTAAAAAACGAGATCCTTCTTAAGACCAGTTAAAAAATGACCACGTGACTTCAACCGAAAATTTAAAAATCATTGAAAATATTCTTCATAATAACAAAAGACTGAAATTTTTTTCTTTTCGCTTCAGATAACGGTTATGATAGCACATATTAAAAAAAAAAAAAAACAAATAAAAATACATATTCAGCGAAAAGACAAACGATTCTGAATCCGATTAGATGTTGAAAATTTTCGGCGAATTGGCCAGCAACGTTAATTACCACGTTCGTATCCGAATAAGGACCGTTACTCTCCCCCGGACGAAATAACTTTCTAATAGAAACAATTAGAAATTCGCACCCTTCATTCTAACCTCTCGACATTGCTCGTTATCAGAATCGGCGCACCTCCGCTTCATTGCCAACTTCGCACACAAACCTCTGACCGGAATCTAGCTGATCCTGCGATCAAATCACCGGAATTTTCGTATTCGGCCTGTTCACGTCTTATGCTTCTGCTGTCCACAACTATAACAAAATGAAAAAATAACGAAATAGAATATTTCCAAACCTTCAAATCGGACATCATCGATAAATTACTCCAAAAAAAACGAATCTATAAAAAAAAGTAATATATATATATATATATATATATATATATATATATATATATATATGTACATATTTATATATTTTTTTCTATCTAAACTATAAGAATACATCATAGAATTATAAAGAAATTTGAAGTAACCTGCTGGGTAGCTTATGGTTACTGGTAATGGCTATTTGTATATATGTTTAATCTTAAATAATTTGTATACAAATGGTGGAAAATGTTCCAATAGAACTACTGTCTCATTAACTTGCAACGAACAGTCTATATTGTATCCTAATCTTAATTCATTATATTTAGGACATGTATTATATGATAAACGGTTTCCGTTTCATTACTATCACAATTACAGCGTATATTGTTCTTAATTATCTTTAATTTATGCAAATAATAACCAATAGAGAACCATGTCCATTAAATATTTGGCACATACATGGTGTGTCCAGAAAGTCATGAAATATGTCTTTTTGTCACGCCCCTCTTACCTGCAGCGCGCTTGAACCGGTTTGGTTTGGTGGAGCTGACTCTCAGCTTCACAGCGCACTACAGTCCAGTCTGTTCCAAGTATCGGTAGCGTCAGCATCGGTGAATTAGTGCACCTCTGTGTCGAGACCTCGACACGACACACGCGATGGCCGAATCAATCGAACAACTTTGGAGCGATCAAGTTTTGCACGAAGCTCGACAAAAAAGCTGCCGAAACGTACACAATACTAAAGCAAGCCTACGACGAGGAGTCTGCTATGAGTTACGTGCAAGTTACAAAGTGGGTGTTTAAGGACGGCCAGGAAAGGGTGGAAGATAACCCTCCCTCTCTGGAAGACCAACAACAAGTAGAAAAAGGAAGAAAATGTGAACCGCGTTCGTGAATTGTTGAATTCTGACCGCCGAATGAGTGTTCGGTTGTTAGCTGACACCCTGAACATTCCAAAAAGTTCCGTGTTCATCATTGTTACGGAAGACTTTGCATGTGCGCCAAGCTGGTTCCGAAACTTCTGACAGGCGAACACGAAGCCAATCGAGTGCTGATCGCAAGTGAACTGAAGAAACGCATGAAAATTAAACCGGATTATTTGGATAACGTTATTATCGGTGACGAAACGTGAACGTTCCAGTACGACCCGGAAACGAAGCGCCAGAGATCTATGAATTAGCAATCGATGTGACGAGGTCTCTAAATAGAGGTGCACTAATTCATCGTTGCTGATGCTACCGATGCTCGGAATAGACTGAATTGCGGTGCGAGCTGAGAATCAGTTCCACCTAACCAAACCGGTTCAAGCGCGCTGCAGGCAAGAAGGGCGCGACAAAAAAACATGTTTCATGACTTTCTGGACCTGCACATTAAAATTTTTATTTTTAAAGCGCGCTGTAATATTAGGAAAAAGGTTTTTAATTAATTTATACCATTTGCCTCTTGATCGTATCTAGATTTAAATTCTGTAAAAACGGTAATCATTAATTACACCTTAAGGTTGTTGTTATCTATTTAGCCATATTGAATTACTTTACTTTTAAATATAAGAGATATTTTTTGTAATATATAAATCTATTGGAAATGCACGTGCTAGAACTGGTAAAGAAATATTACATGCAGTTATGTAAGATGTTACGTCTATGAGAAATTTTCTACAGTTAGAATTAATATTACTAATTAATTGTCTACTTAAATTAAGATAGTATACACTGGAGCAGTTTGAATATAAGCACTAGAGATGTGTAGTTCGCTAACGAACTATTAAAATGAACGATTCTTTTGAAGGAACTATAAGAACAAGTTCCCGAAAAGGGAACTAAATAGTTCCGGTGGAACTGAACTTATTTAACTTCCACGCCGAACTATTTGGTGTAGGATTACACGGCATACGCGGTAGAATCAGATATAGGTATACGCACTTCGCACATACACAACTTTTTTTTTTTTTTTTTTTTTTTTTTTATATATATAAACTTGGCCTGGTTGTAAATACCATTTGGCCACTAACTATTCATTAAATTAAATCAGTCTACTTCTTTTTAGCCGCCGCTGGGAATCGAACTCTTGACCACTGTCTCAACGATTAAGAGTTCACGCCACTAGGCTATCGCGACGGCCCTACACAACTTATTCATACTGTCTGACCTCAGAGTGACCTCTGACCATTGAAAACAAAACCATATTGTTTTGATTATTGCATTAGCGCGTTCTACTCTTCCGATACTTTACTACCATTGTTATTTACTCACGCGCATCACCTACTACATTCTTCAATTCATGTCATATGCTGTTAGTGTTAGAAGATACTAAATAGGTCCGAAGGAACTAAACTGTATTTATCGTTCTCGTTCACTCACTTTATCTGACCGACCGAACTATTTGGTCGGAACAATTCCACAACCTAAGGACTTTCGATCCAAAGCAGCGTGATTATAATGAATTAACGAGTGTAGTCATTGCGTACCGCGACTAAGAAGTAAAAAGGGATCTCTATCCCATTCATTACAATTTACAGTTAGTGAAACGTTATCCGATTTTAAAACTATATAACTAAAATAAAGGAAATTAATTTATAAAAATATATACATAAGTACCGATATGATAAACAGAAAAAAATAAACTTATAAGGGGGCATAAAAAAGATATTATGTAAAGATATTATGCGTTAAAAGAAAACTACAAATTATGATTTAAGAACAGAATTTCTTCAATTTTCTTCGATTAGTTTTCGCTGTTCGTAGTGCTAATCGTGTCTTGGCAGGCTAATGAATTTTTATATCTGTTATTACCGAGTAATTCGATCACCACTTTCGTTTGTTTTTTTTTGTAAAATAAATGCGAAATCGAATCAGAACGTTTTTAGTTTATTTTTCATCCGAAAATGGATTGATCAGTGCTCGCGTATACATCCGGGATCACTACACAACTTTGAAAATACGTTCCACTTAATAGTTCGTTCACGGACCGCCTACACTGCCTTTACTTGTCTAGTTCCAGAATCTAGTTGTTCCTGGTACTTGTTCCCTTCGAAGAACTAGTTCGAAAGAAATTGTTCCTCAAAAAGAACTGTATTGCCTATCACTAATAACGACTGTATTAATCCTTTATGCAAAATTAATTTTGTTTTATACTTTAATCCCCGCAGGTTTCCTCCGAGAGATTTAGAAATGCAATAATATTTATTCATTTATTATTTATATGCTCTATATGTTTAAAGTTAATCTATTATATAATAAGACTTGAGTATTTAATAGATGTGGCAGGGATACAATTATTAAACTTAATATTACCATATAGCACTTGTTCATACGTTAGTCTACGGCGAGATACCACCGTAATTTGTCATTTGTTAATTTCAAATTTTAGATTTAACGAATCAACTATTCAACTGAGCTTATTTACTACACAGTATTGCATCTGTGTATATAAGCAAAGATATCTAGGTATATTATAGATGAGTAATAAATCATTAGCATTATACAATCTGACATTCTTATATATATTACGCATATTACGATGTATTATTAAATAAAGTATGTTATGGATATATAAATGCAGCCCTTATTCGGGCCTTGCAAAGAGGCAAGCCCCCTTCACCAATCTTTTTTTTTTCTTTTAAAGTTTATTTAGAAAAATCGTTTTCAATTGACTACGTCGTTCTTCCCCGTCTATTATTTTTTTAAAAATCGTAGCAATTATACAAAACAACATTCATCTCATGTTTAGAAGAAAAAAGATTGGGGATCAACGCTTGCAGATACAAAGGGCAGAGTTTATATGTATATGCCATTGCGGGGATGAAATAAAACTGTAATAGTAATTTTGTAAAATGTCCAAAAAAAAAAAAAAAAAGAAGAAGAAAATCTTTCGTCTATGACCTCTATAGGGTTTTTCGTTGCAGTTTTACGCGTGACTCAGAAGCTAGAAGCGTATTAACGGGAAGTAACGGCACTTTCATAAGGATTATTAAATAGCGATTAAGGACGTCGGTGTTAATTGAGCTATCATCGTCATCAGTATTGACCGCGTTCTTTTCTGCAATTTTGCTATCTGAACTCGCAGAAGGTGAGACTTAGTTTTGGTCAAAAGTTTACTACCCCCGCTCGGGGTTTTTTGCTGCAACACCCATAAAAAATCCGTGCTAAACCGAAAAACGAGCATTTAAGACGAATACGACGCGCCTGAGACAGCTTAAAAGAGTAATTAAACGGAGCGCAGATGCCGCAAACTAGTCTCTAAACGGTCACTTACGTTGCTCGGCGCTAATAAAAAAATTCTCATTTCGGTCCTTTTATTCGTCCAGCGCGTGCGTCTTTCGGTTTGCAATTAGGAGAATGAATAAAAGTTGGCCCGGAACGACCGTGGTCGGGAGGAACCGGTAATTTATCCGAGTTTTATTGGATATTTAATTACTGACGCAGGTTTCAGCGATTGTTTTCGCCGACTATATTTAAGTGCCTTTGCCTAACGCTCATTTTATGTGGTGAAATGAAATCCCTCGTTTCATTTTAGTGTACCACTACAGACGGCGCCGATAAATGAAGACATGGCCGTGCAGATTCGAACAATTATTAAAGCCATCGGATCGATAATAAAATTTCTTCACGCCAAAGAGTTGACGCACCTATTCATAACAACGGAATTGCTGGGCCAACAGCAGAAGATGAACACAATGCCACGAGTGCTGATCATAGAAAAGGCCAAAGTGGATTTTGTCGTTTTCATCGTTGGCCGATTAAAGCGTTGTAATGTAGCGGTCTAAGGATAAAAGAGTGGAAAAGTGATCGACGGGTTACCACTAAACCTCTGCAATATACCATGACGAATAAGTGTTTCAGTGATACGGATGTGCTCAAAAGACCGTATGAAGTGGAGAGTGTTCGGCACAGACAACTTGCCTGTCTCGCAGCACCAAAGAGATTATTTACCTAGTAAACTTCTATTTTAAAATCAAATAATCTCAGTCCCATATGGGGTTGTGCTAAACTATGTAACATACGGAGTATCCAACGTGCACCGGGGATAATGTTCTCCGGAAGATAACCGGCGCTAGACGGTACGAAAGAAATTCAGTCATTAATAATCGGAATCTTTAAGTTCCGAAGGTGCGGCAAGTGATTAAATCAGTGGCCAGAAAGCATCAGCTGAGGTTGCTATGTAAATGCCGGAATATAATATCCGGCAATTAATAAACCACACGAGCTAGAAACAGCTTCTACGCATTGACTGTAGCTGACTTCCGTTGGAAAGTAACTCGTGGCATTGAACTAAGTAAAAAATATCTATTCTAAATATTCCAAGTGGATAGATCGCATTTTAACATCACTTGAGAGATATTTCTTTTCTTTTTTTCTATAAAACAGCCCCTTTCAAAGGAACTCTGTGTGGTTACTACAGTCTTAGAATTATTTCTAAATAAATAACATAACTAAAAGTAAATTAACATGTTACAAAGGACAATAGTCCACTATAAACTATTCTTTGCTATTTATATTGCAATAAAATTTTACGACTAGGTCGTCCGGTTTTTAAAAAGGGTCTTAAATCTTGTATAGTAAGCAAAAGATGTTCCGGGTGGATCGGATGCATGCGGAGAAAAGTCTTTAATGGTTTTTGGTCGATCCGTTTCATCCTTAAATCAATGTGTAAAGATATTCGTTTCCTTGGAATCACCGAGTGTTGATCATCATATGGAGGAATTTGTTTCGGACTGTTTGAATAATGTTTCTGTTTGACGTTTTGATGCATCCCCATATCTGTGTATCCCGTAAAATCGGTCTTATGACACAGTTTGATAATTGAGTCTCGTTTGTTTTCAAGTTTCATTTTGTAACGTCGTCCGACAAGCTCATATATTTCACCTTTTTTTTTCTCGAATCTGTTGAGCTTTTGATACAATGTGAGTTTTCCGAGTCAGCTTCGATTCTAAGCGTACAACACGCAAGTATTTTGCTGAGTCAGATTATGCACTTGTCTAACTATAAAGACTACGTAACGAGGATTTCGTTTACGAAGGGTAAAAGTAGCGTGGATAGATTTTTGCTCGTTAAGCTTGATCTTCCAGTTTTCCGTCAAATTTGTTACACGGTTCGAGGCATATTGTAGGTATCCAGTTGCTTTAGTTTTGTAAGCCGCTTGCTGACAGTATTGCCGAGCCATCAGCAAACATTGCAATCGCAGTATTTGATGTTGATGGTACATCTACCGTATACAGAAGATACAAAATAAGTTCGAGTACGCTACGCTGTGGTTTGCTTGTATTGGATATAATGATAATTTCACATCTCCATGGGATACGCGGAATTGTCTGTCTGATAAGTGTGATTTCAGCGGACGGCGCCAATTAACAGACAGCCTTAGCTTGACTAGAAGTCTTCAATACCATACTGGCTCAAATACTTGTTTAATATTGCGAATATCAAACTGATAGTCTGGCAAGCATATTAGTAGTGTTTTGAGTCGCTGAAGCAACGGTTTTTCAAGTAGTTTAGATATTGCTGGTAAGGACGATGTCGGTCGATTAAGCCATATCTATCATTTGACCAGCGCTCAGTAATTCGTAATTCCGTCTGCTGCACATCAAAAATGTAAATAATCATCGTTAATTGGATTCATGTATTAAACGAGCTTACTCGGCTACCAAACCGGAGATCACGGATTCCAAGTCGCCCACCCAGTCCTAAAATAATTGGATACCAAAAAAAAATCTTGAAAAATAAAAGCGGATCACACGAAAAAGCAACTGGCCTTAATATTATCTATTAGGCTAGTACACTATGAAAAACTTAATTACATAATTGTCGAAGGGTATGAGACTTAATTGACTTTATTAGACGAGCTCAAATATTAATCGTGCCACGGAGACAGTTATCAAACAGTAAAAAACAACATCAACGAAAACCAAGTGGTTAACGCTGAAATAACAGTGATACACAGCTGAAATTGTTTCAATCTTTGTAAACTCCTAACAGCTAATTTAAAACTGTTCTTACGTTTCAGCCAATCATAATGATTTTTCGCCACAGAAAATTGGAATCCTGCCGTAAAGAATTCAGTCTCCCTAGCTCGGGGTGGCCTAGTACCATATTAAAAAAAAAAAACTCCTGCATCGACATTAACTACATTGCTTCAGATCTTCTAACAGGCTTGGAAAACGAACGTTATCAATGGTAAAATCTCAAAAAAGATCCATCATCTGTAGCTTACACCTGCAAGTATTTTCCGTTTAAACTATTTATGTTAAACCGAAAATCGTATATTTTTCCTTTTCAATATGGATTTTAATCTTGCCGCCATATTCTACTAAAACAGAACCTTCGGCAAACAAGTTCCACTTCTTCGACCTATCGAAGGCTTTCCACAAAATATTAAACTGAGAAATTCCGCCGGAACAGTCAACATCGTTTATTCGAAATATTCTCGCTAACCGAAATGTTTGCGTACAGATCGGAAGAAACTCGATATGTCCATACCCGTGATCTTTGATGAATGGTGTTCCTTGTACTTACGAACCGACTGTACAGAAGCTGCTATTTTCTACCCACCATATCACTACCGAGAATGCATTTTCCATCTCTTTTCGAGAAGGACCCCTCTTCATTATGTAACGAGATCGTAGTCTTTCACATCCGTATTAAATTCCTTCCTAAAATAAATCAAGATGAGAGAGTACAATAAAGCGCGAACCTGGCATATTATTATCCGAAATCGAACTTACAGTTGTACAATAAATCAGCCGAAAGTGGTGACATCAGCGCAGAAATAACTAAAGCCCATGCGAAGGAACAATACACGCATTATGCAACCAAGTATCGAGGACCGGAATGTGGCCGCATGACAAATCTCTTATTCCGATATATGTACAAGAAAGGCTCAATGTGAAAATTACAAAACGGTAGCGTTAATCTCACGTACTAGTAAAATTCCGTTACAGGTTATTAACGATTGAAATACTATACCTAAATTGGCAAGTATCAAAGGAACAGACCGGATTTATCGGAGGAAAAGGCGTACTAAAGAGCAAATCTTGTCCGTTAGGCAATAAATCGAAAAGAAAAAAAGAAAAAAACGAAAAACGTCGAATTACAATAAACCCGTATTTTTACGTTTATTTAACTACCATGGGGCACAGGTTGCTGTAACTAGAGTTACCTCCTCTAGTAAGTAGTCACTCGACCGTCGTATGGTGCTAGCCCCACCGACGGGAGAAACGAAACAGCAACCACGAGGGTTCTGTACGTCCACGTCGTGCAGGGTGGTAATTTTCTATTCGGCGGGCTCAGCGCTGATTAAAAAAGCTAAATCAAAACCCACAACAGACTGCTGATATGAAAACGGAGGAAGGTTCATTTGCCGAAGATGTTCCTACTAATAAATACCGTTAAGCTTTATCACTGCAGTAACAACAGCAGACTATCAGCAACTCGTTCGCGACAATGTGCCCCAGTCGGATTGAAGAATGTCAATCCAGAACGAGTAGGCGAGTATTCGGCGCCTTAAAACCGGATCCTTTCGGCTAAGGGAGACAACCCTGACAGAAAATCATGGCGGAAGGCAACGGGAAACCACCGCCATTATTCTTCCCTAGATCTACATTCATGAATAACAGGAAAAATACAACGGCCCTAAGTCTCCGTCAGGCTGCCTCTCATCCGCCAAGACAGCCGGATAGGGTGCTAAGAATATGCGGAGGGAAAACCAGGCGGAACGTAATTAATATCGCTACATGGAATGTCAGATCTTTATATCAGATTGGAAAACTTGCGAACGTAGCATCGGAAGCCAGGAGATTAAACATAGACATATTAGGGATTAGTGAAACGAGATGGACTGGAAGCGGAAGAATAAGTACTAATAAGGACTACGAGATGATATATACTGGAAAAGATAAGCATGAACATGGAGTGGCAGTTCTGGTAAATACAAAAATAAGGAATAAAATTAGCGCAATAATTCCGAAATCAGAGAGAATAATTTTCATCAGATTCGAAGGCAAACCTAAATCATTCGTAATAATCCAAGTATACGCGCCAACGGCGGAAAGCGATTTAGCAGAAGTAGACAAATTTTATGATGATTTGGAAGAAGTTATGAAAAATGCGAAAAACAGCGACGTAGTATTTGTAATGGGTGATTTCAATGCGAAAGTTGGAGTGGACCACGGGAGTCCAGCGGCCGGAAAGTTTGCACTCGGTGAACAAAATGAAAGAGGGGAAATGCTTGTAGAATTTGCCGAAAAACATAATTTAATGATATGTAACACATATTTCAAACAGCATGAAAGAAGACTATACACGTGGACATGCCCGGGAGATAGAACTAGAAACCAAATAGATTATATTATGGTTAATAAACGATACAAAAACGCTGTCAAAAATTGTCACACGTATCCGGGAGCAGACTGCAACACGGATCACAAGATGCTAGTTGCGAAGTGCCGGATAGCTCTGAAGAGCCTTAAAAACAAAAAAGAGGATCAGAAACAAAGGCTAGACGTCGAAAAAATCAAAGTGAATAGAATAAAAGGGAAATTTCATAAATAATTAGAAAGACAGGATCATAACCCCGACGATAATACAGATGATAGCGTAGAATCGATATGGAGTGTATGGAGGGACAAGGTCATAAAGGCAGCCAAGAATGCAATACCAACAAAAGAGAAGAAGAAGCATAAGTCGTGGATAACAGAAGAAATACTGGACCTAATAGATAATAGAAGGAAAATAAAGAACAAATATAGTCAAGAATATAAACAACTGAATAAAGTTATTATAAAGAAATGCACAACAGCTAAAAGTAAATGGTACGATGAAAAGTGCGAGGAGATAGAAGAACTACAGAAACGACACAACGATAGAGAAGTACATACTAAAATCAAACAAATGATGGATACGCACAAGAAGAAGAGGACTGGAATAACATGTATGCGAAGCAAAAATGGAAAATATTGCGTCAATAACGAAGAAACGGAAGAAACTTGGACAGAATATATAAAGGAATTATATAAAGATGATTCCCGACCTACAATAGTCAACGTTAAGACACAACAAGCAGCACCAAAAATTGAAATATGGGAACTGAGGAATGCCATTAAGAGAGCTAGAAATAATAAAGCTGTGGGCGAAGACAACATTGCTGCTGACATAATAAAACACATCACTCCGAACTATGAAAAAGAACTGCTGAAGATCATCAATAAGATATACGACGAAGGCATTTTACCAGAAGATTTTAAGGTCATCAATTTCGTACCAATACCAAAGAAAAACGGCTCGCAGTTGTGCTCAGAGTATAGAACAATAGCTTTGATGAGCCATGTGCTTAAACTAATGTTGGCGATAGTAAACGCGAGGATAGAACGGAAACTGGACGAAAACTTAAGCGAAACCCAATATGGCTTCGTAGCCAAAAAAGGAACAAGAGATGCAATTGCCTTACTAAAAGTGATCATACAGAGAACACTGAATGCAAATAGAGAAGTTATTATGTGCTTTATAGATTACGAGAAAGCGTTCGACCGCGTTAACCATTACAAAATGATCGATATACTGAAGAAGCACAATATAGACGATAAGGATCTATGCATAATACAATATATGTATTGGAATCAGTACGCAAATATAAAGATTGGCAATAGTTATTCGAAAAATAAATGCGAAATAAAGAAGGGGGTTAGACAGGGATGCCCCTTATCACCGAGATTGTTTAACATATATGCGGAAGAAATTATAAAAGAAGCCGGAATTGAAAAAATGGGAATAAAAATAAACGGCCGCAGAATCCGGGAAATAAGCTACGCAGATGATAGAGTGCTCATAGCCGAATCCGAAACACAGGCACAGAAAATGATAGATAGAATAAACAATACTAGCATAAAATACGGCACGAAAATTAACGCTAAGAAAACTAAAGTGATGAAATTCTCAAGAAACGGCGGCAGCAAAACTACTTTAAAAATCGGCAACCAAGAAATAGAAAATGTAGACCAATTCAGGTACTTGGGAGTGATGATAAATACAGACGGAAGAGATCGTAAAGAAATACGAACGCGGATTGGTATGGCGAAAACGGCATTTAATAATTTGTACAAGGTGCTCGGAAATCAAAGCATGAGTCTAAGTTTACGGAAAAGAATAATGAAATGTTATGTCTGGAGCGTATTAAAATACGCCTGCGAAACATGGACAATGGGAGCAGATTGCGAAAGGAAGATAGCCGCATTGGAAATGTGGTGTTACAGACGGCTGATGAAGATATCGTGGACCACACACACAACAAATAACGCTGTATTGACAAAAGTAGGAGAAGAAAAGAGAACACTGCTGGAAGATATCAAAGATAGAAAACTGAAATACCTTGCTCATAAAATCCGAGAAAATGGAATTTTCATGATGGCGGTGCAGGGGAAAATTCCTGGAAAATCAATAAGAGGAAGGAGACGGTTAGAATTAACAACAGCGAACCAATAAATCCGCCATGCAAAAACTTACAGAAAATAATAACTCTTTCCCGGGAACGAATAATATGAATGTATGCAATCTCCTGACTCAGGAGAAGCAACTATGATGATGATGATGAAGGCATTTGACTGTGTTAAGTGGAAAAAATTATGGGAAATACTGAGTATGGGAATATCAAATCAATAGCAGAATAAACACCCATCAAATCGAATGGCAGGTATTGGAAAACGTCCGGCAGAAAATACTAACGGTTCACCCGCAATTAAAAGAACAGCTGCGGATTCAACTACAGTAAACAACGATACAAACCTATTCGGAGGGACGGACGATGATAACAACCAAAAATATGGATATGGACAAAATATATTTCCTATGCGTGTTAGAAATTCCTAACAACAAAAATAAAATAAATAAATACTTAATAAAACTATTCCATTACAGAGCTACACCATCTGGAATAAAGGAGGCAAAACTTTTATCCGCACAATCAAACAATCGAAATACATCGACTTCAATTTCGATAGTAATCAAGCACCATTCGTAATACCGTATCAAACAACATTCAGTGTCTAAATTATTTCAAGTTAGCTGGAGTTTTCGAAGTAGCGTGGCAGCCTACTAAGGTGCTCGGCTACCAGACTAGAGGTGTTATTATCGAGACTTGCCTCGTTCCGGATTCAAGTCGCTTCCAGATATGTACCTAATGTGATATTGAATTTTATACCACAGAAATCTGGGGAAATGTAAGATCCCCCATGAGAAAGCAACTGGTCTCAGTATACTCTTCAGATCCGTTAGGTCCTTGTGTACATTACGAAATGGTTAATTACACAATCTCCAATGCCGTGATGTATGGGACACTTATTTTACTTTCTTTTTTTTTTTAAGCAATTTATATAGAAGCCACGATAAGAATCGATGTCAGAAACATGGCACCCCTGGAAAGGAATACGACAAGGATGCATATCAGCTCCGACTTTTTAATATACATATATATACAAAGAACTCTGATCATGAAAAAAACGTATTCGATGGTTTCACAGGAAGAATCAAGAAGAACGTGTAACGAACCTCACCCTGGAAGTCGCTTATCACCGAATCGGGGGGGGGGGAGAAATGAGAGTTATGGAATAAAATCGAACAAGAAAGCCATACGTTACATGTCATATAGTTAACAAAAAGAGAACAAAGTTCATGATAAGTAATTCCGGGAAACCTAGAGATTCTAGAGAATGTAGCGATGGTAAGTGATCTCGGTTCGCTAATCAGTGTGATGGTGGCGGAAGCGAAAAAGAAACTAAACGTAGAATAACCGTGATGATCAGCGATGGCGCGATTGAAAAATCGGTTTTTCAATACACGAACAAAGACTTGAAAATGTACTTGTACTTTTCATATTGTTACATGGAGCAGAAATGTTTTTGCGCGAAGTAAATAAAAAATCTGCGCGTTCCGAATGTATGAATATATATGGCGAACAGTGTTAAGAATCCCACGGATAATCTCACGAATCAGATCAATTAACACATTGTGAACACCGTGTCTCTCTGATACCAAAAGAAGAGAATCTTAAAATACTACGAACATGAGTCACACTCTTAAAAAATTGTTTACTCCGATCAGATTAGTAGAAGGAAAAAAATACTACCGAGACAACGGGTAGAAAGACACTGAGCGGCTAAATAAAAGCAAATGAAAGTAGCCAAAGCTGACAGTTTATATAACATTGAAGTATTACGATGAAATTGCATAAACGACTGAAAAAGAACAGAATTGTGCTTTATTATAATATCTATTCTCTCTAATTCGCTGTGATTTAGGCCTGCAATTAATTACGTGCTCTGCACAATGTTTCTTTCAGTTTTTTTTTTTCCAGCCAAAAATGGTCGCCGGTGTGAATATTAACCGAGAGAATCTGACAACATATTCACACTTCTTATCTATAGTAATTAGTAACACTCCTTTAATATTGATCATCTGGAAACAATAGAGCGAGCAAAAACGAACTAATTACAAAAAAAAAAAAAAACGCAATTATATACGACAGTTCGCAAAACGGAAAAGTAGCAAAGAAATGATTGTCGCGTTAGCCTTTAAAACGGGGCCATTTCAAAACAACAAAGGAATGCAAAATCAAGAAATGACGAATAAGTAGGAAAGTTAAATAAGCAACTAGAGAACAAATTAGCCGAAACTATAAGCAGCAAAATGAAACCAAGGTAAAAATGATATCTCTAAGAATCGGAAACGAAACGTGTACGCGATTCGGCCGTCCGTTATTATTGTGCTGCCACGATTAAAATCAACTTTCGTCACAAATAACCGAAATAGATAACGAACACTTGACACGAGAACGTAATTAATCAGTATATAATTTCGCTGTAAACAAAAATCATTAACTATTTATATGTACATTTACTATTTATTTATTTTGGACCTTTTTCTCCATTTTTATTGAATATTTCGGTGTTCATTTTTAATACTTTCCCGAATGTGTAAATAAATGAATTCGGTTTCCTTCGAATATTCGAAAAAAGATACTAAATTATATTTCTTTATTTTCTGTTTTCTAGTAATAATTCGGAATATATTCGCTTAATGTTCAGTCTTAAGCTGTTTGTTATTACGTGTATAATTTTATTCAGATTTCGTTATCAGTTCGTAATTCCATATATGTATGTATCTCACCTCCCGTCGTCGCTGTTACTAAATTCCCAAAAACCCGTCACAGCATCGCATGCCGTTTTTTCGCATTACATATACACATACGCGTAACGTATTTATTTACATCTTTCACCGCGCTATATTCGGGGCCGAACCTCCTGATTTGATCGTATAGAGAAGAGGAGGGGGCATTTGAAACGCTATTTCAGAGAGCAACACGCATCACCTTCGGGGAGAATTGGAGCGGTGTTGTTGCAGGGAAATTAGCTGGCGCAGAAACGTGAACGAGAGAGAGATGGTAAAAAGCGCTCGAAGTCATCTGTATTCATTTTGGGTACAGTGCACTTTTTTTAACCGGAGAGAACTACGTTAAGAAACGGGCAAGTCGATTTTTTATTTACGAGAGATGAGAGCGTCTTTGACGGTAATCTACAGCGAGGAGTGCTATGATTGATGGTTCCAATCTGAACTGTTTGAAAGTTTCTCCATCTTCCGTATATATCGGTTTATATTATCACCGGTTAACATCTTCAATCCGGATGTTCCGAATTCATCGCCTAACGCACACTGATAATCGCTTGTTAAGTCTCGAAGTCACTTAACCGAAACATTTCTTAAGCTTTCCCCCTTTTTCCCTACTTCTTTTATTTCCGTAACTTTTAAACATTTTTTATCTTGTAATTATTTTGCAAATTTTTTCACGCCTTTTTGTTGCCGTCATCTTAAGAAATAATATGCCTCAAAAATATGTGTAACATCATTTAAGAAAGTATTTTTTTTACATTTTCATTAATAAAATTTCAATATAAAATAATAAAACTACGAAATATTATAGACGTTCTGCTTGTATGCGGGATACACATTAATATGGCATAAGCCGCATTTTTATATTTTACAATTACGATGAAAACCCATTAAACGCTCTATTATTGTACGTTTTTGAACGATTCGGCCTATTGTAGTTTACTGACATATTTATTTAAAAAAAAAAAAAAAAAAAAGAAAAAAAGATCGACCATTTATAAGATGAACGTCGCGCTGCGTTCCTTGAAAAATGCCATTTACGAGTGTCTCAGGATCTTTCAAAGTTCATTATTTACAAAAAATTCTAAAAACACCCGACTTTGACACTCAAGAATTACTCTAGCCCTTATATTCTATAGTTTTTAAATACCGATACCATCCGTTAATCCCATAGAGAGAATGTTCGCAATAAATTGCAATCATTTTTATTTAACGGTGATCGTTTTTGCCGATTTTAATTTTAATGTTTCGACCGCTACACTTAACATTTTCCGTCTACGTTATAAATGTTTTTGGAATTTTTTTTTTTTTTTATTGTTCTCAATCCCATATTGCATATATATGTTAATAAAACAGTACACGTTTTATATTGGTATATTTTTCGGAAAATGTAAGGAATTTATGACCCCGTTTGCAGTGTTTATTTAATTCGGTAATTATTAAATTAATGAAACTCAAACGAATTAAAATTTGTATTATTGAAACTTTTGGTTTTTATTTTAATGACAGAAATAAAATTAGTGAACTGAAATTATTGCTATACATACAACGATTGCAACTCATTCTCAGCAAGCGGCATTAATGAAACTAACATCTAAAGAAACTTTTCGATGAAACTAAAGCGGGAAATTTGGTTCCTCCACGGGGAATTACATGTTACGTTTAAACGAAATATTCTGCGTCAGTATACACATTGGTATCCTTTTTAATGTTGAAAAAAAAATTACAGTAACAATAAAAAAAAAAATAAAACAAACTCTCTGTTACGATGTGTCGATGATAGAATAAGTTTAAAATATGTTTTCGATACGTTCCAAATGTATTTCCATTGCAAAGTGTTAAAGGGAGACGACTTTAAAAGTCGACCCCTACTTTGTACATGGAGTCATTCTTAGCAGTCTATTCATCCGTTCGTTGGGTAGGAAAAATAAATGGTTTAAAAATTATTTAGATAATGGAGTGGGTGTAGTTAAAATTGATGAAGAACTAAACAGAGGGAAAATAGCATTAGAGGGTATAAGGAACTATTTTAGCTTATCTGTTTTTTACGATTTATACCAATTCCATTATAAGTATGTTAAAAATTCGACGTTGAAAGTTCTGCATATCAGAATGCGCAGCAGATATAGAACATTCCAACTAGCAACTGCTTACATAACTGAAAAACGTACTTACCAAAAAAATTGAAATATTCCGAAAAAAAACAAAGGGGATAAAGTGCGCGCGACGTTTTTCTTCAGAGCATTTCCATTTTTTTTAGTAAATGCGTTGTTTTTCACGCGTTTTGCATTGTGTTTTGTTATGAAACGCCGTGATTTGCGATACTCTTTTTGTCGTCTGTTCTTTCCCGTGCCCGGCAGACTCACTCTCTTGGCGGCAATGTATAAGGTTCGAGCTACATTTCTTACATTTACACCAAAGCCCAAAAACGTGTCCTTCCCCCTCCCCGGCCGTTTGTAGTGAAATCTGTTAACATAATTTTAAAACGGTATATATATATCAGTGGCGGCTCGTTCATGTGTTCACATTCGCACGTGAACCCCTAGATTCAACTTTAAAAAAGTAGAATCCAATGTTTTTATTTATATTTATTATTTACATATCACTACTATTAGTAAAATTAATGTCAAAAATAAATTAATTTTATATTTTTGAAAAGATATTAAAACTTGTTCGGGATTCTTTTAGTGTGAACGCTACTTGTAGTAAGTACGATCGAAAAGCATGTAAGTATTACTGTGTCAAAAAGATAAAAGTGATTTTGTCTTAGTTCATTTGTTACATCGGCCTGATGGAGCACATTAAAATTGTGAAACAAATGATAGGCGCTGTTTTCACAAGATTCTAATGCAGTGAATTTAATTATAGACAGAATTATTCGATAAATTTTCATAAAACGATTATATGTTTACATTTTGTTTTGCTGTTTATAACTGTATTTGAATTTTAAAGGAAATAAAGTTTGGTTAGAGTATATATGTATTCTTTGTCAGTCATTAATAATTTTACTTCTATATTATAAGAAAAGTGTATTGTACTCCATCTTACATATATCGGTAATGTCATTGCGCTGCACACATATACAAGTTAGTATACATTGAAAAACAGTGTTATGTGTTTAAAATATACTGCGATTCTATTTGTCAGCATTATAATTTCTAAATATTTTAAAAATTGGTTATAAAGACATACGAATTTTAGCGATGAATATTGCTGCAACCGGTAAAATTCTATAAAAATTATATGTTAAATTTCTATCAGTTAAAATGAGATGGGTTATATCTTATCGTAACTAACATTTTTGTGCGCCGGTTAAGAATTATTCTTTGTAACGACATAATGACGCAACATTAACTTTGAAAGATTTATACAGACGAATTTAACAAATAAAAACATCATCCTCGATCTTCTTCAATATGAAGAAATTAAGTTTATACAAACAGAAGCAGATATTATATCGTTATTTTTTATTCTGCTTGTTAGCGTGACATGTAAAATGATTATTATAAATAAAGCATTGATGAAAACTTGTGCTAAAACCATTGCAAAAAATACTATTAGAAAAAGACTACTATACTCATTAATAAAAAATCTAAAAATTATAAATTTCTTCAAAAGTAAGGTAATATCAAAAACCACTTCTATTTTTGCGCAGTTTTTTTCCCTTTTTATTCTTGTTTTATGTTGATTAAGTTTTTTTTTTTTATTATTTTACTTTTATGTATAAAAAATGGGTGCGTGTTTGTATTTTTGACTAAAAAATATGTGTAGTTATGATTATAAATAAATGATCAACATTCAGCGCAACTTATACCGTAAAATATTTCATGTCAGTTTTATAACGGGAACTGTTCATTAGTAGTAAATTTTGGACATTAAAAAATTATAATACTTTATTTGATGTAAGATATAACGACCAGAGCCTCTTTGAATGTTTTTATAACCGATTTTCGCTGTATCTTATAATTTGTCGTTTTATTGTGCTCTAATATTGGCTGAACGTTTTAGTATTAAAATATACTTTGTTTTTCTTTTTAAGCAAATTCAAAATAATTGTAATAATTGATAAATTAAAATAATGATAAAATATAAATATTACATAGATTTAAAAAATAATATCAACCAACATTTTGCAAAATTTTAACTTCTGTTTGTTTTTTAAAATACTTAAATAAAAATATGTAACGATTTTTCGTGGTTCATATTGCTAAATTAAAATTTTTGGTAGAAGCCACATCACTATTAAAAATACTATTTAACGTTTTGCACGTATATACATGGTCCATCATTAGAAACGGAGTATCGCATGTATTTGTTCAAATATTTTTAATAGTGACGTAGTTCTTGCCTAAAATTTTAAATTTAATTTTAGTAATGTGAACCGTGAAAACTCGTATTTTTTTAAGAATTTTGAAAAAACAAATTAGAAACATTTTTACATAGCACAATGTGTGCGAAGACAGGCTAAATGCTTTAGCTATGTTATCAACTGAGAAACAAATGTTCCACAATATTCCTCACTTTCATGATATTGCTATAGATTTGTTTACTTTATAGAAAAACAGAAGAATAGATTCAGTTTATAAGACTTTTAATTAAAAATTATTAATATGCACATACACAACGCACACGTGTATATACAATAGTTTTTGATAAATTTTTTTCAATAAATATTTGTGTAATATTTAATATATTTAATTGTGAACCTCCATTTCTGTTACTCACGAGCCGCCATTGATATATATATATATATATATATATATATATATATATATATATATATATATATATGTAATTAAGAGGATGCTCACCATCTGTATTAAGAAGTTATGTGTATACTGTTTTATGATTTTTTTTTTTTTGCGTTTTTTGGTTGTTACTTTCATTATCTTAAGTTGTGTTGTAACTTTTAATAAACGATATTAAGAGTGTGGGAACCCACAGACGGGCAGTATGTTTTGTGGGACCCACAATTTATTTAAAAAAAAGAAAATAATAAGATGTGATGACCGTTTCGCCATGACATGCATGACAGCCGTACAAACAATATAAAATGTCAGTGAGTGACATGTCAGCTAGTTAGAATTTCTTCCGCTACATCAGATTACGATCTTCCTTCGGTTCAAAATCGAAGACGCACCATGCACAATCTCGATATTCTTATCTCTCTCTTAAGTCCGTAGATTTAAAAAGTACAACTGGATTAGTCCCTTAAATCGAGACGTTCGAGATTTCGTAAATTTCGGGTTTCAGTTAATCTAAAAAAAAAAAAAAAAAACGATTTCTAAGCTATCTTTACCATTCTTAGGTATTTACGGTGTCGTAACTTATTTCGGATTTGGTAAGAGTTTTAGGGCGCGGTAGCTTAGTAGTCAAGGTACTCGGTTACCAAATCAGAGGTGTGTCATTTTCGAGACTTGTCTCGTTCCGGATCCAAGTCGCTTCCAGATACGTACCTAGTCTGATATTGAATTTTGTACCAGAAAAATCTGGGGAAGTAAAGGCGAATGTCCCCGATATTCTCTTCGGATCCATTAGGTCTCCTTAAATGCATGCTGAAAAGCTTAATTATGCACAATCCATGATACTCTATCAAGGAAATGTGGAAGTTACGTTACTTTAGAATTTTCTATAATCAAGTATACGAGGTCGAAATTCGATACTCTGAAGCGCACTAGATTAATGCACAGATCAACGAATGTAATGAAAGAGCATTGAAGGTTCTCGCCTGAAACATCGACAACAGCTATTCTTTCTAAGTAACGCGTTGAACTGATAGGTCGTATGCGCTTACCAGACCGAAAACTAAAACTTGTCTTCAGTCTGAAGTCGTTGAAACACATCTAATATCTGAAATCGAGTGTTGGTGTTACGGCAGAGAAATCATAAAGATGGATTATCCAAGCAGGAGAAAGAAACTGATCCCCGATGTGTGGAGCTCATACACTTTGCGAAAGGCTTAATTAGCCATGGGATTCGCTTTTCTTACTTTTACTACTGCAAGTTCGTCACGCCTAAATTGTCGAAGGAGGACACCGATGACCGAGCAGTTTGGCAGGAACCGTTCATTTACGTGTCAGCAACATCTGGTTAACAGCGACAACGAAATGATAAAAGTTCACGTGTCAGAAATCACAACGTAGTACAAAATAGGTAATGTATGATCAGACAACTTTCGGAGCTACCATCTTTTTACTGCACGTCGACGAAAAAAACAAAAAAAGATAAGAGAAACTCGTTCGAGATATTTCAAGCAACGGAGTAAATTGTGAAAGATTACAGAGCCATTAAATTTTTCCTGCGACAATAAGAAAAATCACCCAGAAGAATACGTGAAAATGGAGTGAAAATGGCTTTCAAAGAACTGGTAATCAATAACAGTGAAAAAGAAACGGAAAAAAGTAAATAAAAACGTCTTAAACGGTGATGGTTCTAGAATACGTCGGAGAATAGGGAAATTGTTAAATCCGCTGTTTCAGTAGTGGAGCGGCACCAGTGTAGCTCGCGACAAAATCAACGGGCGGCACCTCGTCTCCTGTTCAGCAGATAGGTACTGTCAAAGTGTTTATCTGACGGTATCAACTGTCGCGTCGATGAATCTACACGTCAACAGAAGCACCTGTGATTTATCTCTATGTAAATGCAGAAACTAACATGTCATCGAAAAAGAGCGCGATTTTCGTCCTTTATTATACGCTACATTTATTCAAAATGGTCTTGCTTAGTTGAGAGAATAATTTACACTCTCTAAATAAAGATGATGTTCTTTTCCCGAATGATCCATTATTGCGGACGAACAACCGTGCTGATTATTCCCCGCAATCAGAGTTGAAATTTTTTACCGGTTTTAAATTTTCTATTTGCTCACTTAATGCAGTTTTTTTTTCTTCTTTTGTATCTCTCCATTCGCTAGTTTGGCGCTAACAGTTCTAATACAATCGCACTTCTCGAATAGTTCAAGAATATATCTCTATATCAGGCCCGTGCTCAGAATTGTGAATGGGAGGGGGGAATTTTCTTCGCATATTTTATAAATAACTATACATTTTTCAGTAATATTCATACTATTAAAAATTTCCATAATTTTGGTTTATATGTATTAATAATTTACATAAATGAATTACCCCGTATATGAACATTAATAAAAATTACATATGTTATTGATTATAGGCTTGTAATAAAAAATTTTGTATAAAATATTAATGAAGTACCTCAAAATATGGAGCAAATTTTTTCTTTTTTCTTTTAAAAGTAAGAACACTCTAAAAAATCATCAATATTTATTTTAAATATTTGATTTTTTCCCGATTTTTGTGTATTTCTAATAACTATTTCAGTTCTCATGGGGGGGGGTTAATCCCCACCCAGTGGACACGGCCTTGCTCTATATATCTGCATCGGATATATCTTGTTTCCGCGTTTTACGCATTTTAGAAGTCTCACTATTTTCTTTTATTAAGGGTAGGTGCAACCACTCTTTCCCCTAAGCACATAGCGATCTACACACGACGATGAACTGAAAGTATGCGCGATCAGTTCGAAATCGTTGAATAAAAAACATTAAAACATACGCTACGATAGACCGTTTTTTAAATCGCTTGTTGTTGACGATTTGCGGTACTGAGTTATTTGAAAAATAAGCTATTTACAAAAAAGGTAATAATTAAACGAACATTCGAAAGTCTTATTTCGTTTATTTTCATTAATTTTTGCGATTAACACTAAAAGCAACGATAACTTATTATTTTCAGTAAAAATTTAACAACATTTCTTTATAAAGTGTTTTTTTACACACACATAAGTTAATGAAACTTTATAAGCAGAATCACCGACGAGACAATTTATATATTTAAAAATGAATGATTACACCGGCATGTTTTAATGTTCCATCATAATCATGGTGATCATACAACTAAAGTTAGCCAATCAACTTTAGTTATATTTCACCACGATTATGTCTTTGAAACATGCTGGGCAAATCATTATTTTTAAATATGTTAATTATCTTGTCAGTGATTCTGCTTATATAATTATAAAATTTCTTCATATCGGGTATTTTCGTAAATATTTGCTCGTCATATTAATAATTCGGATAAACTTTTCAGACTTACACTCGACGGCCAAACTCCGTCCAGATTCACTAGTGCAAATTGAAATTAACAAATCTCCGGGCAGTCTACGCAATCGGTTGTATATAGGTAAAAATTGAGAAAGTTCTCTGAAATCAGGTAATAATAAGAAATAAAATTATTTTCTTTAAACGCCGTATTTTTGAAATATGCTCATTTGACTTTTCGAATGATTTTTATTAACCGTAATCGAAAAGAAAAAAAAAAAAAGATCATACGTATGATTTTCTCCGAGAAACTAATAAAATTTAATCTTTTTAAAGCAATTCGGACGAATTTGCGCCGTACATAAAATAGAATTTAACGGATTTTGCCCAAAGATTCATTTCTCGAGAATTTAAACCGTCGTCAAAAGTAATTCGTAAAATAAATGGCCAGGCACAAGTTTGTAGAAAAAGGGAATGAAACAGAATTTTTTAAGAAAAAAGAGTACAATACAAATCGATATATTTACAATATAATTGTCCACACCTTAAGCGGCGGAAACGTTGAAAATATATTCCAACCAGCAGTGGCGATTACTTCAAGCCATACAGCGAAGTATCAGAGCAAATTGAAGGAAATCTGTCAATATAACGAGTAGGGAGGCCTAGACTCAGAAGATTGGAAGAAACGATCGCAGGTTCTGAGTAAATAACGAGGCATTTGAATAAGATGTGATTCACATTATAAGTATAGGTGTGCTCTGGGGAGGGTCAAAGGGACACAAAGACGACTGAACGAGAGAAAAGTTGCTAGTATGCTATATAATTGAAAGGCGAACTATGAAGAAAATAATAGAACAGCTAACGTTAAGAACGAGATAGGGAGAAAGTATGGAGAGGTAGAAAGAATGGGGTTTAGAAAAGACAGAAGGATATATATATTAATTACAACGTAATTCTTAGGCTACCCCCATTAGAAAAAATGTCCCAATTTTATGTAACGTTTGTTATATACTATAGGATTTTTGTGATTGTTATTTAAAAAATGTCTTAATTTTATATAATGAAAGTTAAATGTTAGGATAGGATTTTTGTGATTATGTTATTTTTTTTGTGTTGATGCCAGTAAGAATTGCGTTGTAAATTTTGATAATTTTATACAACGTATAGAAGAGAAAGAGACAGAAATGAAGGCAAGAGAAGTCAAGGAGCACAGCCCAAAATTGCCGAGTTTATATATATATATCTCGATGGGAGAAATGTAAAGGCTCTGAAGAGGTTATTACTCGACTATTGACTGCAGCCGAATATGGCCACGAGTCAACCAGCTCGGTGCTAGAAAAATACTGGGAATCCATAGTAGGTCAGTTAAGATAGAACGAAGTGCAAATAAATTGGATATCAAGGAGCGAATGTGAAGAATAATTGGATTGGTGGAAAGGACAGCGAGATTCTTTAGTTGATAAAACATTTTTCCAGTCAGAACGTAGGAGGATTGTAGATATATACGATACTATTGGTCGCGAATATAGAAAGAAATTTGTGTAACAGTGCCGTGGGTTCGTCGAAGAAAAACGGAGGAAAAGCAGGGAAGTTGGAACAATTATTCAGAATGGCTAATTGCAGGAATAATGAAAGCGGTTCTAGCAATACACTCCGAAGCAGCCGCGAACGTAATTTTGTATCGTAAGGAGAGAATGAGAATAAAATGTGACTGAATTCATTTTGTACGACGGCGCAGGAGGAAAAAGTTCGATGTTCGGAGGAGGAATAATTTAGGGCAATAGGTGAATTCTATGAAATTACAAGTGAAGTAAGAAAGTTTTGCGAAGAAAACAAAAAAAAGAAGTTTAAGTCAAGAAGAGATCAAGGATGATAGAATTTTACGAGAAGAGATGCGCGCCGGTTATTAGAAATAAACTAGTAAGATTTAGAAGATTCGAATTAGTAACGGAGGAAAAGCGTTTAAAATAGTCATCGTTCACCCATAAAAAGTCTTAACCTTCGAGTAACCTTTAAGAATGGAATCTTTTTAGAGATATACCAACATATAGTGTTAGTCAAAAATTAGCCAAAAAATTTTCATTAAAACGTTGGGTGGGGGGAAAAATACGAACAGCCGCAATTTTAAAATTACAGCAACGATAAACGCGAGCGACTTCCAGTACATTAACATAAATGTAAAATGATAAATTTGAAACATTGGCGCCTCCTTTGTCATCACTGACGGGGAAATTGTTTGAAACCATTACACACTCTTCGTTACAGATTACACAGACGGAAGCCGAATTTTCAACTATCCGTATTATTATCGCTGAAAAAGTCTTTATCCTAAAAAAAAATTGCAAAGTAAAATTGTTTCTTAAAAAACCAAAAAAGAAAATATCGCCTTCAAGATTTTCAAAATTTTTTCAAAATAAAAGTCAAAAAATAAGATAATTCACTGTAATGTACGGTTAAGGATATTAATTTTCCTAGACAATATTAACACTCCTCGGAGTATGTAGTTGGCACGAAATTCTAATTGGAGATGATTCTGATGTTTCCAATTTTACGGGATTCTAGAAGACGAACGATTACGTTGTTGCACTGGAAAAAGGGTTCGAATTATTTTCGCAATATCTTCACCACTCGAAAACCGGAAGAACGAACGCAAACAGTTTCGACAGCAGAAATTTCGAGATGATTAGTCACTCGCGTGAATTCCGATCATTCTCGTGCGAATGACGTAAACGTCGACCTGAAAGAACAATTCGTATTTTTCGTCAAATATTTCATCCGCGCGACGAACAATTTTACCTTTTCAGAAAAAAAAAATCTGACCGACTTCGCAAACTCGAATATTCGGAAAAAAAATTCCACTCGAAAATTAGACTGGATTCGGTAGCATTTCGGACAAAGGTTCTGACTACCCCGGTCAGTAATGCGCGGAGGGGTTTTTTTGAATTCAAAAACCGAAGAAATTGCAAAATAATTTTTCGTGATTTACATACATGTTTAATTGAAAATTTCCTTCGATACAGCCAACAAATTGCCGTAGCCTATCGGTAGCGCTGGGGTTCGAATCCGATCGCTGAAAAAATCGGACATTTTATTTTCGATCAGGATTATTCGCGTTCGGATAAACTTAATTCCCGTGTTCTACTATCGAGAAATTGTTCTAATCGGATGTAAACTTTTTTTTAGCCGTTGCGGAAAAATAAATTATTCCCCAGGTAAAACATCTACGTCGCAGCCAGCATTATTTCGCAACAGTGCGGCAGGTCTGGCGGTTAAGAGTGCGCAATCGAATGCGCTCACCGGGTAGACGTGAAAGTGAAAGGGCTCTTCTTCATCGGATTAGGCTGCGAGCAGGGCGCCCGTACAGACACGCGCGCAGAATAGCTCTTATTTTTGCAACAGAGCATCGCTAAAATGTGCTAGTGGGCGCTGAAGTTCGGAGAAATTATGACGCAACTAAGCTAGTGTGTCAGTAGGCAGCTCCGTTTGAAAACCGACGAAGATGAAAGACTAATTCGCGGTAAAAATAGGCTCGATTTTGAAAACGGCAACCTCTGGCTTTTTCGCGTTTGGGCGTGCACGCTTACATCCATCGCCGGACCGCTCGCCAGTTCCCCCCTCGCCCGGCCGATTTCTATTTCACAACCGAAATTTCGAAACGTGCGCCTACAATAATTTTCCCCGATTAGAGTAGATACGGCCCATCTTTTCCGAACGCTCCTATCCAGTTCGTCGTTCGCAGCAAAATCCGTCCCCCACGAACCCTCCCGTTTGTGCCCCCTTTCAGCTACGGCGCTTTCAGCGGGAGTGTTCACTGCAAAATTTCGCAATAGCGCCTACGCGACCGTTGCTGGTGCTGGCAAATTTTTCCGGAAGAGTCCAATAGCGATTTAACACGCTGCAAATGCGTAATTCCGGATAATTTCTGCCCGCTTTTGAAATGCGTCTCGAATTTAGAGCGCCTGCCGTTCGAAAACAGCTAAATAATTCATACCTAACGATGCGCAGAAACCTTAATTTTAACTAAAAATCAAGTTACGCCGAATGAAGATCAGAAGACGATTAAAAAAACCAAAATTGATATAAACGACAAAGATCCGCTACATACAAATTACATCGATGACAGAATTTTTTTTAATAGCTCTTGCATTCCAAAAAAAAAAAAAGAAAAATAAATCAAATCAAATCAAATTAATTCAAATTAATTAAAACTAAATCAAACTAAATCAAATTAATTCAAATCAAATCAAATATTTGTCTTGGGAAGATTACTGTAAATTAAAGATTTTGTTTATTCAATATTTAAGCTTATGCGTTTACTGGTCATCCAATCATATATTTTTTTTACGTCTGATTGAATTAATAACGTTAACTTACAAGCAAGACTGTGTCGTTTGCGTAGCTGATAATTTTATCTGTTACAAATTACACAAATCATTTACATAAATAAGAAAAAGTATAGGACCTAGAATACTCGCTTGTGGTACTCCGTATCTTTGCACAACAACACTACCAAGCGTATTTTCAATTTTAGCTTTAAACTTTCTATTTGACAAGTATGAATGAAACCAGTCATAGGATAGCCCGCGTAAACCACAAGCATATAGTTTTTTTAAAAGCAAAGAATAAAAAAGAAAAAGCTTTTTACTTTAAATATTTAACGCGTACATTTTTTGCTTCTTTATTTTTGCGCAGGTGACCAAAATGTTTATTTAATATTGAAACGTGGCATCTAAATCATTTCATGTGTATTTTATTATATTTTATACGTACAAATATGATTATCGCTTATTATAGTAGCTTTACCGAACACCAAGCCATGGTTTGATGAAGCACAATATTACACAGCGTAGTATATCTAGGAACATTAATACGATTAAGAACTGGGCATACAAAAGTAATAAGTAATGGATTAGTCGAGGAAATTCTACAAGACGAGAAATTGCAAAGGGGAGGCGACCAATTTGCAAGTGCTCATCGTATTTTTAGGGTTTATTGAATTGTTAACTAAAAATAGGTAAAGGCATACTCTGTTCGATGATGACATATATTCATTTACGCTTTATACAATCCTATAACTAAAAATCGTATATGTGTGTGTGCGTGTGGGTGGGTGTGTGTATATATATACATATGTTTTTAGGTGATTGAAAACGGTTCGAACAGTTTTGATGAAATTCACGAATTGGAGGGATTTAAGGTCTATAAACCAATTTTTCCAGAAAATGGAAGCACTGTTCGTGTCAGTAATCAAACTGGTATTTTGGATTCAATTAAAATTTAATTTAATAATTCCATTTATTTTTATCGTGTGTTAAGTAGAAAATTGAAATTTCGTTATGAAACAAATTCGTTCACGATATTTACATGGCGTGATCTTGAAATATCATGTAAACTAAAATACCACGTTCAAAATGGAATAATAGGATAATACGATATTGAAACTTACGTATTACGAGTTTATTATTGTTACTTTTTTAAATATACTCGTGAAACTCGTGAATATATTTCGTTTCATCTGTAAGTTCGGAATAAATCCTAGAAAAGCCATCAGGTGCTATGCATTTATCACAGTAGCTGTTGCCCACGATTTCGCTCGTATATATTAGTATTCGTTTAAATGTTCAAATTTTTAAAATTTTATTTAGTTTATATATACCTTAGATAACATTTCATATAAATTTTTTTTTTTTTTGATTTTATCGACTATATTTTACCGCTCTTTTTCTCTCACTCTTCATTGATAATAATCCCCACAGATCAATTAAATAGATTATGAATTAAAACCTTCTTCAGGAATCAGTGTCCATCCACTCGGAACAAAATAGGTTTGTTAGTTTCTGACATTAGCGCGCACAAATAGAGAAACTAACGCGAAAAACGACTTTATTTATTTATATATACATATACATACACACACACACATATATAATATATATATATAACAGATAACAAATATACGCGGACTTTTATGGGTAAAGAGTCATTTTTTCTGTCTATTGAACTTTCAGTAAAACCTAAACGGTAATTAATAGACTGAATTTCGTGCCCGAATATTCAGCGCAATTATAGAACAGAATTAATATTACAAATAATCATTTATGCATCCGCATTGTGCTTTAAAATCCGTTCTAAAAGTCAGGAACACGATGATTTTGAAAAAAATTTATTACTCAGATTTTTCACACAGATATACTACCTCTGGAGGTACAATTTTAATCGGAGTAGCCTCTGTGTGATAAAAGAACAGATGTATTTTTTTACATGATAAAGAAATTGGAAACAAAAATAAATCACTTTATAATAAAAAATTTTATTGAAAATAAATTTTTTAAAATGATGAACTGGGGACCAATGTTTTTTTATTTTTCGAAGTAAGAAATTTTAAAAAAGTTTTCATTCTCCATTCCCTCAGTTTATACACATTACATTCTCATATAGTGTAACTTTCGTTTTGTAATTACTGTTCGCGCCTGTAACATTTAAAGTGTTAAAAAAGAAAAAGAAACACTTTTATTAACAGTAAAAGCAATCTCTCTTCATGTAAAATTATAATTTTGAAAACATTTAACACGCCTTATGTGTTTTTTTGGGGGAAATTTTTAACCGTTTTCCACCCGTTAAAGTACGAATTTTTAAAATCTTCTTTATATACGAATTATGTTCCCGCATTTGAGAATTTCAATTATCTCGTGTTAATAATTTCGATCGTAATTTTTTTGAATTTTTAAATAGCGACTTGCCTTTACCTTTTTTTTCACCTTGGAAAATTTGAATTTATTTATGTGTTTCCTCATGCTATAAGTTGCACCGTGAAGCTGAGTGTGAATTTTCGGTTCCATAGATTCGACAGTTTCAGCTATGCGTTAGTGTAACAGTTTGGTCTAAACAAATATTTACAGATTTCCCCTCTTTCATACATAATATATATGCACCGGTACAAAAACGTAAAAACTTTATAAATACAAACAGTATTAATTTTGCACTAAGTAATCGATATGAATATAATTTATTATAAAATACGATTTTATAAAATTTCTTAGACACACATTAAAAAGAATCTAGAATAGCGTAAAACCGATCAATTCCTTTTAGAGTCCTCTAAATTCACATCGGTTCTTTGTTGAATACATTTTAACGATATTATAAAAGTACAGGTACAAAAGCGATCGTGAATTCGTAAATGTGGTCACATTCTGACCATTTGTTTCGACCAGTCTCCTGTGCATGGCTAGTATAGTGAACAAAACAGCAAACGTGTTTAGGAATTGTCACAATACATGAAAGCCAATTCGTTTAACTTCCAAATTTCTCCCTGTAATTATTTACGTGTAAAAATCTAATTTCAAATTGTAAATTTATATCTTTACTTCGTGAATTTAATTTTGTGCCCGATCTAGCAAATTTTAAAATGCGCTTCTTTTATATTATATTTCGGTATCGCGGTAGCCTAATGGTTAAGATGTTTGGCTACCAAACCAGGAGGTATCATAGGTTATCGAGACTTATTTCGTTCCGGATCCAAGTTTTACCCAGCCTGAAATAATAGGGTAATAGAGAAATCTGGAGGAAAGTAAAGACGGATCCCATGAGAAAGGAACTGGCCCCAGCTATTCTCCTTAGATCCATTAAGTTCTTAAGTACATTATGAAAAACTTAATTTCACAATCTACGATACTTTATCAGGGGTATAAGGAAATTACCCTACTCATACTAGATCTGAATTATTAAAGAACGCTGAATAAACATATCTACAGATCCCAGCCTCTCGTTGCATCGTCGAATTTAATATGGTTAATTATATAAATCACACGCGGTTTTAAATTATTAAAACACGTACACACAAACTGAACATTTTAATCGAAACCATCTCTATAACAAAACTAAACTAAAATAACGGAAATTCGAATTAGTTGGAACAATTCTGCGCCAAAAACCGATTCAGTCTTTTTTTTTCTTTTTACAACAATTGTGAATTTAACTCGCCACAAGTTGAACAACTTCGTTACACAATTTAATGTAGTTTATTACGATGCTGACTGGTGAAAAAAACTATGTTGCAGTATTTACACACACACACGAAACTGAAAGACCGATATAGTTTATTAATAACATATACTACTGCGGTATAATAGCAAACAAAATAGATATATAAAATAAGCTTAGCAAACATTTTTAAACGATCGATTTCACGTAGTTCAGTAAATAACATAAACTATAGGCACACGTAAATATTAAAGACTAGAGATACAATATATAAAAATAATGAATTCGAAATTTAACGGTATGTATTTTACTGATCTTCACGATGCAATTGTATTGATTACGTCGTTTTCCGGGATCACTTTCTGTCGAAGCAAAAATAAGAATGTACAATAAAATTTTTAAATGCCGTCTTAAAAAAAAAAATAAATAAATAAAAATAAAAATTATTCATTTTAAATAATTAAACCTTCAATTTTTGGACACGTTTATTGGTCACCGGCACGTTGTTATAATAGTAAATATTATTATTGCAGGCTGCATTATATTCTACATGGCATCTAAAACTTTTTACGTAACATACAGTTTATTTCCCCTCGATATGTTAATATTAATTCGTACACATACTTGTAATTATAATTATGTTTTTCGATTATTTTTTTTTTTTTTTAGCCATCTGAAACGGAAATAATTGCAATAACCCCGAAAACTGAAATTAGCTATTTTGGTATGCCCATGTTTTTAAGTATGGATATCTAAAAAAATAAACGAATGCCGTATTGAGTTTATAGTGTTTTTCAATTTGTCAGTATAAAGAATGCAAAGAAATTTAAAAAAATTGATTTTATAACACGATTGTGCTTAAATACAAAATTCTACTTGGGAATAGTGCCTGCACAAACACCCATATAAACACAAACAACTTTTCATTTATTTTATTTTTTCGAAAGACTGATATTTTTTCTTTTATACTCATCTTCTTCGTAATTAATTAATTTCTACGAAATAAGGGCATCCCTTCTTTTTTTTTATATATATATTTCCTTAAATTACTCAAAAATCTCTAGCTTAAATTTTTTTAACATGTAATGACCACAGTTTTCTGAATCAAATAAAGCTGAAGTGAATAGTATTTGTTTCAATTATGTACTTGTATCGGGATTTTTTTCCCAGTCTCCTATTAAAGAATTTTTTAACTAATTAACCATATTATTAAACTATACTCTACTATTATAATCTAATGAACTAGAATTGAAAACCATTAGACCACTGGGAACACGCTAGCATGGCGGCATTCGGGAAATTATTGCTGTAGCTTTACTCCGGGTTCACATTAGCGACTTATTTTATTTGTTTATTTACGATCTTTCTACTTTAAGTAAACAAAACCAATATAAAACAATTAATTTATATTTATTTATTCAACGCGTTTCGATGTTAAAATACTTCATGATCGCGGGATATTATTTTACTTGTTATATGTTAAAATAACAAAAAACAATGAGTTACAAATATCTATTTCTACTTAAAATTGAAACTAAAGCAATTCATAGAAGCGAAGCCCAAATCTTTTTATTCCTCTATCTTTTTAACTGGATTTTTATCAGAATTTCTGCATATGCCCCCGGTGTATTTTAAAATTTGTGTAAAATTTCCAAAAAAAAAACTCTTCTTCTTCGGTTTTACTTAAACGATCCAGGAGAGCCAAATAGGGCTGTATTGACAAAAAGCCTACCAACTGCTTTCACTACTGTTACAAAATTAGATAACGAAGGAATATTCATTGAAACAAGCTTGCCAATAACTTGTGCTCACGTGTATACAGTGACGTCCAGATTACTACACTTACTTTCTTCAGTTCTCTCTTTCAAACCATTACGCACCGTATGTGCATTTTATATGACTATAGTTAAGCAGATCAAAGGTTCCGACAATTTCAAATTCAAACGCATGCTATATAGATAGTTGTAACTCTTATATCGACCATGGGGTAACACGTCAAACACCCGAAGTTGTATTATCCATTTTAAGTAAATTAGTAATAATACGCTGGTAATTATTAGCGGATTTTATCGCATCCGCAAGATCGTTAACTCACCCACCTTATTTTCCTGCTCACTCATTCGACTATGTTAATGCAACTGTCCTCACTCGCGCACGAATGTAGTTTTATAACTTTTCATCATGCCGTTTAATGTACGCGCAGCACCTTGAAATAAATTAAAAAGAAAATAAAAACTACATCTTTATTAAACCATAAAAATATTAAACCAGTCTAGAAGAACGTTTTTATTCATTTTATTATCCCGCGGCTCCAAATGTGATTAAATCCTCATTGCTCTTTAACGCTTTCCAAATATCGAAATAATTAACAGAAATTTAAGAAGAAATAATGTCGAATATTTTTAATTTTTAATGCGATAATAATTTTATTATGAAAATTTCGTAAAATTCAGTGCCCCCGACTATACAATCATCTGAACAAATACATTTAGCCTCTAGAACAGAATCGCCTTGATAATAAAATCTATTCGGTCGTCATCAACGGATGTCTAAGTATGGGCCAACTGTTTTAAAATGCACTAAAAACTCGTTTTATTTCTGTAATTTTTAAAACACTTTAATCGACAATTCCACGTATTGAATAAAATATGTGTGTCTAGCTCGAGAACTAACCGGTGTATATGTAAGTGAAAAATTTTAATTTGAAAACGTTAGACTAAATTGTGTCCAATTTATTAATTACAACGTAATTCTTAGGCTATCCCCTACTCGAAAAAATGTCCCAATTTTATGTAACGTTTGTTATATTTTATAAGATTTCTGTGAATATGTTAGTATATTCATATGGACCGATTTAGAATTATGTTGTAAATTTTAATCATTTTATACAAAGTATAGAAGAGAAAGAGATAGAAATGTAAGCAAGAGGGGGTCAAGGGACACCGCCCCTTGCGAGGCCAAAATGGCCGAGTATATATATGTCGTAGTCATTTAAGTCGATAATACTTTTTTGAAAATTAAATCGCCTTTAATACATATGTATATGCGCATAATTCAGATACCGAAAAAAATAAAATAAAAACTATTTAGTAAATTAAGTGTCTTTAAATTTATTGTTAGGCGGTGTAATAAAGGATCTCTTAAAAAATTTAATATTATAGTGTTTATACAATAAATAATAAAAAAATAAAAAAAATTAGAAACTTATACGCTAATAAATTACTGATTTAACTAAGCTAGTAGAATCTTAAATTGGTTCATTATATTCGCACCATACCTTTAACATAAACTGTTCAAATATAAATTAAAATTACACGTTAATTCAATATTAACCGGATAATTTTTATAAGCGATTAACTACCAAATATTGAGGATGTTTTGAAAATGGATTTTCTAAAAACGTAAATACTTATAATTATCGTCTAGTTATTCGTGGCATAAATACAAAATCGTTTTCAACTCTCAAAAATGCATGTCCTTAAATAAATATCATTCGATAATTCGAATAGTTTAATTGGCACACCACAAGATGCCGCTCAAGTTTCTAATTATCCTATGGAATTGAGGCTTGCTTTACTTACAAGTAAAAAGCGCTCTAACCCGATCTCACCGATTTGAATGAAATTGACATATGCTGTAGAACACAAAAAAATAAAAGACCCATGTTTTTTTTTTTGTATCTGCTAATAAACAAATTAAGGGAGTGAAAACTACCTCTAAAGTGAACTTAAAAAAACGGTTTTTTCTCAATATCTCGACTAACACTTAATATTTTTTGGTAAAACGAAATGGAGATTACTCCTTTCGGAAATGTGCAAGTAATTCACGATGATTCGAACAATAAGGGTTGCATCTCCTATTTTGTAGGGGTTGAAAACATATTTATTTATATTACAATTTTTGTCATAAAAAATGGTAAAAAATCTAAAAAAAATTTTTAACTAATAAAATGATAAAATGAAGTTGACCTGTTTCGGTATTTTCGTAAAGTTCACCCCAGTTTTTTTTTCCGTTTGAAAACAAATAAAGCGGGCGAAAGTTTTTCAGATGAATTATCTCTTTATTTGACGGCTCCAGTTAGTAGATTTAACGAGAATCTTTTAGAAGTATGGGTAGATTACAAAATGCAGTTCCCAAAGTTGTACAATATAGCATACAAATATTTAACCATGGTGTGGCTAGAGCTCTGTTCCGTCCGAGAGACTTTTTTCAAAAGCCACACAGGTGTTAACCTAACAGAGAAGCAGACTGCAAGCCAAAAGAGTATATAAAATTTTATTTTTGCAAGGTTTAAATAAGAAATATTGAGATGATTTAAATAACTAAATAAAGTTGGCGGCTTGGTGGCTTAGTGGTCCAAAGCGTTCGCCCTGTAAACGAAAGATCACGGGTTCAAGTCCCGTCGAAGTTCTTTGACTTTTTTCTATTTAAATTTATAAGAAAACTAAATGTGTCAAAAATTTAATTGTAAATAAAGTTAATTCGTTTCTTAACGCTGGTCGTTTGTACCTATTTATTCATACGAGCTGTTCTCTTATATTTTGGTGAGACTAGTTAAATACAAATCACATACGATATATCGAAAACATCGATATATTTGATCGATATATCGCAAAATATCGATACAACATTGCGATAAATCATATCGAAAAAAATATTGATATTTTTCTAATATGAACATCCCTATGTCAAAGTTAAAGATTTTAACGTTCAAGTTAAATCATACACAAAAAGGCTGGGGCAGAGTTCTGTCAAAGTATATAAATCAGCTTGCGTACAAGTCCACAACACTGAGACATTTTCATGACTTTGTCCGTTCAGCGTCCTATTATACTTTCCTAATGCTTCCTACTCGCCATCCTATTTCTTCTATTTTGTGCTCTTTTCTCGTCTGTCTAAAGATTTAATTATGCGAACATTTTTAGATTTTTAGATGACCAGCTTTATTAAGAAAACAAAAAACCATTTTTATCATTTGTTTATATGAAAAATAAGCTTATTCCACGTTTATAATTTGTCGAATTTTCCATCCAAAGTATTTCAGAATTGTCTTCTTTTATACTTTTTTTTTTTTTACACCGTTCTCTTCGCGAGTTACAAAACTCTTCGGAATACATAACACTTTTCGCGGAAAACGTTGGAATGGAGGAATGCAGTGTACACGCGGCAACGGTTTACACGAGACTAAAGTACGCTCAGAAAATGAATGACGTGTGAAATACACAAACCTACGATCTTCACGGGTCTTTTTTTTTTTTTAAATAAGTTGTGGGCCTCACATAGAAAGTATGCCCGTTGTGTGAGTGCCCGACACTCTTATTATCGTTTATTTAAGATACAAAATTACAATTATTCTAGCTTATCCTATACATCATAATAATAGTCAACTAAGTTTATATAACTTAAAACATAGTACACAGATACAAATACATACACACACCGCAAGTACTCATCAACATACCGATACATGAGGGTAGCAAAATATCTTCAGATGCGAAGAAAAGCAAAGAAAAGAAAAGGAAAGAAGAGAAGAGGAAAAAGGAAATAAAGAAAGAAAGAAAAAGAAAGGAACAATAATAGAAAATTATAAAATGTCATGATTCGAACCGTAGCTTGGGTTTTACTCTCTACACCATTTTTTCAGCCATTTCCTTACTTCCACTTTTCACTCACCAAGTTTTTTTTCGTTTAGTATATGATGGGGTATTTTACTAATTAGTTTAATTAGAACTAAATCATCAGTATTGTCAATTCGTAGATTTACGTCCCGGGGGTGTAGATGTAATATATATTATTTTGGTTATCGAGTTTTTTGCCTAGATGATAATTTTAAATTATTGACCTTAAATTCTAGTAATCTATAATAGAAATAGTACGTCTTGGGGGACATTTCGTTGTTTTCTTTCCACCAAGTTGATCCAGAATCGTTTTGCTTCCAGTAGGGGAGTATAAGTTTCAAACACCTTTTCTGTATTTTGCTTATTTTATTCATTTACGTTTTCTTAGCCTCACCCCATATTTGAATTCCATATAAAATTCTGGACATTATTATTGAATCGTAGTATATACGTAATGTGCGATATGCTAAAACCTGTTTTATTTTATGTAAAACTGGAATTGACTGTCTTATTTTCGAATTTAAACTTTGAATGTGTTTTTTCCAGTTCAAGGATTTATCGATATATATATATACCTAGATATTTAAAATTTTCTATGTTCTCAAGCGGTGGACAACAACACAAATGACTGTTGTTATTTATATGCAGTTCATGTATGCAATCATTATTATGAAGGGTAATTCGCGAATCGTGTGTCATATGTTTGGTACTGTTCCGAATGTGCAGTAATTTAGATTTATTTATATTAATACATAACCTCCTATCATGTGCCCATTTACTAAAATTATCTATATCCTCTTGTAATAATTTTTCCGCTATTTCTAAATTCTTGTGCTCCATTAATAAGGCAATATCATCGGCAAACACATATACCTTTGCATTTTTAATATGCTTATGTAACGAGTTAATGTAAAACAAATCGTTTTAGGAAACACTTTTATCTACTTTTGTTGAATGCGTACTCGCGTATGTGCGAAGTCAGTCTCATTCAATGCTTTCTTATTAGTAATTAGTCGTATGTAAGTAAGGACATGAAATTTTCGTAGTTATCTAGACTTTATTATTTACCATAGTAATCATTTTATCTAAATTTTTACATTTAATTTATACTTACTACAGTAATTGTTTTGTGCGCTCAGCAAATGTAAACAAGGAAATGACGTGTGAAATACACAAACCTACGATCTTCACAGGTCTCTTTACAAGTCGTTATAGGAAACACTTCTCCATTTCGTGACGCTTTTCGAGCTTATGTGCCAAAGTAAAGACATGAAAATATTAGTGTAATCAATCGTATCAAAATAAAGACGTGAAATTTTCGTAACGCGTTTCTGTGACGTTCCATTTCGTGACGCGTGACACTTTTCGAGTTTATGTGCCAAAGCAACAGACATGAAAATGTCAAAATGAGAAATATATCGAAAATTTTAGTTTTCGTAACACAAATAACAGAGCGCCATAAAACGTAACATGCTTTCTATTTTTTTTTTTTTTTTTTTTTTTTTGGATTCCTAATAACCGCAGGAGCTTCAAACCGGTTGAGAATATACGCGCGGACCTTAGAATGGTTTGAATATTTTAAAATATAGTATTTATACGAAATGTGTCGGCTTGCAATTTGATCGTATCGTTCAGTTGACGTTCTAACGGTCGCCTTGATCGACGGATAAACGGGAAAAACAAATTTCAGGTAGACCCGGTAAAGAGCGGTCTTGCGTATGCCACACTTTCATCATCCCGATAATGACGGTGTCTGAAACTAGTTAAGACTTTTTTTTTAAATCGAAATATTTTTATATTTTCCTTTAACAAAACTCTTTGATCATCGTAAATATGAAGGTCAACTAATCCATTTTTGTTTACAAAAATTTTTATTTAACAAAACTTTTTTAACTGAAAAACTGTTTGAAAATGGGGGAGCCCTTCAAAAATTTCAACTCTTTTTCCGTTGTAATTTAAGGCCTTTTTTGTTTTTTTGTTACATATGCCTGATCTTGTATCGAAATCTCCTGTTAATAATGTTATTTCCCTTTTTGCACGTCGATTTATGTACATTTGTAAATCAGTCATTTACTTCGTTGTCGGTACGTTCTAAATTATACGGAAAATTACCGCCTAAAAATAAAATAATGCCAATAGTTGAATGGAAAGAGATAATATCTGAACACCAGTGTTTGGCTTCCGAGCAAAACATAGTGTACAATAGAACAAGTGCGCATCGGATTTTTGTTTATAAAACTGAAAAAAATCCCTGGATGAGAAAATGGTCTACAATACCGCATTTTTTTAGATGTAAGCCAAGCATTCGATCGAATTTGCCAAGATGGTCTATTGCAAAAACTTCGACGCTATTATCAGCTGTCTGAATTATTTCGGTCATATTTAAATGAAAGATATTTCTACGTTAAATACGGAGATGACGAATCAAGTATATTTCCTTAGACTAGAACCGCTTCTCTACCTTATTTACACAGCGGATATTTGTACTTCATCTCGCACTTTGATGTTCAAATAAATGTCCGAAAGTTGCGCGAAAAAACCTGCAGAAAGCACACAGTTAATAAAGTAACATCATAATGCAAGTTATGGAAAATAAGGTCAATCATCTCGAGTAGTTTTCACTAACCGAAGAAGAATCGATTCATCTGAAAATGTAATTATGAATGGTGCGGAGATTTCTCAGAAAGAAGATGTAATGTATCTCGAGGTATGGCAAACGCTTGACTCGGAGAAAGCACATTATAACAAAGCGAGAAATGAGTTGAACGTCAAACTACCGCAACTGTACTGGCTGTTGGGTAAGAGATCAATGTAGCAGTATCTCTTGAAAACAAGTCGCTACTTTACAAAAGCCAATTTTAAAACCGGTCTCTGGGGAAACACGGCTGCCAATTATGGGGTTATGCCAAAAAACAGATTTCAATTATAAGCAAAAAGAGTCGAGAATAAGATAGTATATGCATGGGGTCATCTGTGCTCCATGGTACATATAACCAACATCGAAGATCTTGGAGTTAAATTTGTAAAGAATGAAATAACAACTGCTGCTCGGCGTCATGCTGCTGGATTGAAAGGACATCCTAATCAAACGAACTGCTGGGTGACCTAAGCAAGGGTCCAAGGCTAAATAGGAAACGACCTCAACACCTCATATAAGTTATAAATATATAAATATATGTGTGCGTGGGTGTGTGTATATATGATATGTAAGTAGTGTATAAATGTGACAGCTGGCGACTCTGACGTCACCAACCCCTATTTGTGCCCCGGTGCTCAAAACTCACCCCAATTAATGTCCAGGTGTCCAAAATTCACCCCAATCTGTCCCCTGGTGCTCAAAACTCACCCCAATTTCTGACTTGGAGCCCAAAGTTACCCCAAGTTTCCCCTGATTTCACGGATTTCCTCCTAGTTTTCCCTGTTTACCCCTGATTCCCCTGGACAGTTCCGTTAATTCGATCCCTAATTTCCATCAAGGTAGACAAAATTCACCCCCCCAAATTCTCATCAGGGTGCTAAAAATTAACCCCATTTTCTCTTTTAGAGCCCAAAGTTACCCCAATTTATGTCCATGCGATCAAATTTAACCCAAGTCCCCCTCCCCCCAATTTTCCTGGACAGTTCCACTAATTCGATCCCTAATTCCCATCAAGGTAGACAAAATCCACCCCAATTAGCATACAGGTGCTGAAAGTTCACCCCAATTTGTATCCATATGGTTAAAATTCACCCAAGTTTCCCCAAAATTTCTTCAAATTTTCACGATTCCCCGTTCATACTGCTATCTGTAAATGCGCTCGCACCGTTTCCACACATATATTCAACATAGCCTTAGCCGCCATGAAAGTGTACTCGCTTTCCCATACCCGCGCCTTCTATCATCATGTGTATGTATTATACATGACTCTTCGTGTAATATATGTAGCATACTTTTTAATTTTCATTTTTCGAGGTTGGGAGGGGTAAAATTTTGCCAGAGTGATAAAAACGTTTGAATCTCAACACTTAGAACCCAAATTTTAAAGGAATTTTCCGAGTCGTGCTCCGTTCCGACATTTTTTTTTTTTTAAATTTTATTTTTAAAGAAAATATTTGATCGTTCCATCAGTCGAATGAGAGCGGGCGAGTATGCTGCTATGAGATGTATTACGTAAGCCCGACCGCGGCTGTAATGGAAATATTTAAATGTTCCAGCAACTAGTTGAAACTGTCACCAGGTGAGGTGAATTCCAGTCGTTCGTTTTGAAATTAACTAGCCGATCATCTATGCTCACTCTCACACGCCACCGATAGAAACCTGTTCACGATCGCGACACGTTCACACACGCACACATATACACCGCCACCTGATATATATTTTTCGTCTTTTTCCGCTTCCGATCTTATACTTAATCCATTGATATTTTTTTATTTTTATTTTTACGTATTCTCTGTTCATTGCAAAAGCACACCGTCCATTCTTGCACACATATCAAGCATTGAGTTAACCTGTACAAAGGTACACTGTACTATTCCATGCACGCTCCGTCACCACCGAAATAAACACCGCGATATCACACACACACACACACACACACATACACACCACCACTTCGTACATATTTTATTTTCGAGTCAAAATATTATAGAATTAGCCTAACTATATTTTTCTTTTACGCTTCTGTTTATTTCTTCTGTTTTGTTTCTCCGATTCTAAAAATTAATCTGTCAATGTATTAGCCACTCTTTCATTCGCACATAATGTTCCCTCGCACTCATCTGCTACCAGTAGTTCTCTTGTCGTTCATAATAACTTTTTCAAGTCTAATATTATAGAATCAGCCTAATTATATTTTTTTTCGCTTCCAATCATTTCCTCCGTCCGTTGATAATTTTCTTATTTTATTTTTTCTCAGGTTCTAAAAATAAATCCATTGATATCTTCACTAGTATGATTGCGTAAAGATCTTCTAACGGTATTCCTCATATTGTTCATAATAATTTTTCATGTCTATGTATTATGGAATTAGTCTAAAATATATTTTTTCCCCTCTAAAGTCTTTTTCCAATCGTAAGTATTCAAAAATGAATTCGAGTATATTTTTATTTAACGCTGTTTCATATTTTCCCTCTCCCCTATCCACCCTACACAAATTTAAATTCTTTTCTATTATTTTTCATGAGTACACCCCCCCCCCCCCCCGAAACTACAGTGAATCCATACCATTCATTCCCACGCATCCATCTGCTAACAATGATTTTCTCATCATTCATAATAATTTTTTTCGAATCTGTTAGTTTAAGATTATTTCATTTTTTTCAAACTCTAAATATTTTTTTTTTTTTTCAATATCTTCCATATTTTCCCCCAATATGTCCGCATACGCTCATAATTCAAAGGTACTCTGCTTATTTCCTTGCATGAATGTTGCTATGTCGTTGATTTCGATCTTGTGTCAAGGTCATCGAGTCTGCCCGGATCTTCTCCTTCATATCTTTTGTAGAAAAACCGGTTGACAAGTACACACCTACACACAAACACCCATAACCTAAAGATCACCTGTAAATTTCGTTCATTTGCGTATGCAACCAGCTTTCACCAAAGGAATGTGGTTTTTCTGGTGCAACCCGCCCTCTTCAAAGACATGCATCGAGCTAGAATCTCGAAAGGATCTGTTCAGGCAGTCAGTATTAGTGTTACATTAAACGTGTAGAATTTGTTGAAGCTGTGTTCTTCACGCATTAATAAAAGTTTGCTCTAACATTAAAAGTAATAATTTTCTACATTCTTAGTAAAAAGTTAAAAATATTATTCAAACATGAATAACAATACCGATTCGATTGATATTAAAGTCGACGAATTTATTCAGAATTCATTTTCGAGTGATAGTGTCTCGCATACAACTTCATCACCTCAATCACAGCAATCAGATGATGGTTATACAGCAGAAGGATCAACATCTTCTGTACATAATATCATTGGTCCTGTATTATTATCAGAACAAGCAGATATAGCGGAATATTTTGTAGATATCAGCATCCATATAGATTGTGATTATGGTTTTCGAGTAACCGAACTAGCAATGATTGATATGTCTGGCGGAAAGTGTTTGCATACACTGTATAAGCCAAGCAGAGCATGGCATTCATCAAAAACGCCACATTTACAATGTTCTTCGATGAGTCATCACTTGAAAAATCCTTCATTATTTCCCTGTCGGGAAGAAACATTTATGGCACGCGATATATTCACGATAATATCTCAAAAACCGAGAGCTCGCATATATATTTTAACGGTATATGCTAAACTTATACTAATGTAACTTAACGAAAAGTCTGAATTGTTGAGTGATTTAGACTATGGAATCGTTAATATGGATAAAGTCTTTCGACTACATAGTATTGAGAATCTACATGAAGAGTATTTTGATATAAGCAATTTGATAACCTGTAAACATCATAATGAGAATGATAGTTTTCATTGTGCAGCGAAAAACGTTATGGTAATGAAGGCCTGGTACGATCATGTTTTCCATCCGCTGAAGCTTATGAATAATCTCAATATAAATGATTTAAGTCAGTTGTTCATTACAGCCACCAAAGAAATGATAATTACATTATTTCCAAGTTGTGTTGGAGACATTTATGCATTTCCACAGATAGATTAAAACCGGATGATATGATAAAATCACTTCTACCATGTTACGAGCATGAGCATGATGAAGAATTCGTCTATGAGGTGTGTTGATCAATAGAGCAACAGGTAGAAAACCTAGTAGTTTACGAGACACAGCATGTTCAAAGAAAAAAAACGAACTAGCACAAGCAGATCAGAGTTGCAACATACGAGTGGGAGATATATTCTCGAGAACAACAGCTTGATTATAAAAAACGTCGAAGTTACATGTATCTATCTGTGAACAATTATCACATCAAACATAAAAAGGTTGACTAAAAGATTATTATTTTCTTTTTTCGTTCATTCTCGCCACTATTACCACTGGCGCCCCCACTGTCAAGACCTCTAAACATACATTACTAACCTCGCCAACACTATAATATTTTTTCTCTGTGTTACTAAATTAACCCAACTATATTTTTATTCATTTGTTACACAAACATTTGTTCAAATCTTTTGTAATATATCGTACATACATTTATAGCCCACAGACACTACTTGCTTCATTACCACGAATACATCTCTTTCATGGTCACTTATCGTAACATAGTTTTTCCTGAAATTGTAAAAAAATTCTCTTCGTTCCATTCTTCCAAGTTTTCCAAATTTCAAATCATGCATAATTATTTAAGAATCAAATTAAGTATATTTTATCATTTCCAAAAAATTAATCATCTCTGTACAAGGCATTAACTCATTTTTCAAAACAAACATATTATTTTTTTAATCTATCATACATATCATTTTTATCATTCAAATTTTTTTCTGAATTCACAAATAGTTAACCTATAGAAAACATATTATTGTAAACATCCATGACGAAGTCACTCCTCATAATTACATCATGAATTCATTTTTTTTTTTTCATTTTTTTTTTTTTACCATCATGAAATTGTAGTAGTGTTTTTAATTTTTTTATTTTCCATACATGACAAAAGCAATACAATCACGACATCTATGAATACACACCATATGCTTCCAATAACCTATCATGCATTTTTTTAAATTAGTCCAAGCATACTATTTTTTCAATAACAAAGCCGATCATACATAATTTTTTCTTCTATATAATCACTAATCTATGAAAACACTTGATTCGTTTTACTCATACTGTAGCAACCACTCCTTTTCCCTCATGCTATCAAACTTCAAAATTTAATAATATAACACGAAATTAATCTAAATATCTGTTCATGCTATTAAAATTAATATATCAATCTTTACATTCCTTTTGTACATTTCTGAAAAAATCCTACAACATGTTTTAAAATTAATCGAAGTATACTATTTTATTACCTAAAATCAATTATTCTCTCATACAGTTTTTTCCAATCATCCATAATGTTTTTTCTGTATTGTCATTATTACAAAGTCATACAAAACAACAACACATTTTTAATCATAATGAATCCTTCATTCCATTCCGTTCATGCTATATACCATTATCATTCAATTCAACGTTATGAAATTAGTCTAAATATACATTCATGCTAGCAAAGTTATTATCTCACCCTTTGCATTGTTCCAAGATGATTTATTTGACATTTTTTCTTTAAATTTCCCTCATACTATTATTTTTGAAATGTAGGATGATGACTATGATTAGAATTCATGATTATGAAGAGAGAGATGCATGGTGAAATTGTATTGTCATTATATGCGAGATGATGTGTGTTTGTGGGTGAGTATGGATGCATGTAAAATATATGAGTGTGTTAGTAGAAAACATCCGTTCATGCGTGAACACAGGTACAGATACAGTTATAGAATGAGAGAGGTAAAAATATATATTTTGTTATGTTTGATATGTGCATGATAAAGAGGTTAACAAAGAATAATCACATTACCCTCACAACTTAGACATTGAGTTTTACCTTTGCAATATTTTAGATGTAAAAGCAATGACATTGACATGTGGTAAACGTTTTCATCACTTTTGACTAATTATAACCAATTTTCAAACATTTCTCTTCGTTTTTCCTACATTTTATTACTTTTACACCGTTTCAGTCAATTTTTGCTATTTAATGCCATTTTTTCCAGTGTTTTTACCACCTTTCTCACAATTTTCATCATTCTTTCATCATCTTTGTTAGGTTTTTTCTTACAACTCTTTAATATTTCGATCGTTGCTAGTGATAACCATCATTATTTATGCTTTCAATCCTTCCACTTCAGCAATGCACACATACAGCTTAGCAATCGCCGCAGCCATTGAACGTTGTAGGACTGCAATCGTGATCTCCATTTGATTATTGGGATTTAAAAGTCACATCTTTGAACGCTTGATCTAATGCATCAACATGATTTTTTTTTTGTATTCGCCCACCCGCTGCTGGAGGTTCCACTTAATATTCTCAACAGACTATCATACAGTCGTTTAACAAGAGAATCTGTAAGACCCGAGACATTTACTTAACGTTTTCCCAACACATTTACAGACATACCCTGTACACTAAGGAAATCTTTAAACATCTCTGTAACCATTCCTTTTAAGCTGGCGGGAGCAAGGAACTCCTATAAACGTTTATCAATCAGCACTTCATCGTTCATCGCCCTGGTTTCACTCGCCGTTGCACAGACATGTAATAAACATTTTCTTCTTTTACAATTTTCTTATGCTATAACACTATTACATCATTTTTCCTCGTTTCTAACTAATTGTAACCAGTTTTCCATTATTTCTTAGCATGTTCTTCTGTTTAGGACCTTTTGCGCTATTTTTTCATCAATTTATGTTATTTCACATCGTTTTTCTGGTGATTTTAGTGCCTTTCACACAATTTTACTAATTATTTTCGACTATTTCTTAGCATGTTCTTCTGTTTAGGACCTGTTGCGCTATTTTTTCATCAATTTATGTTATTTCACATCGTTTTTCTGGTGTTTTAGTGCCTTTCACACAATTTTACTAATTATTTTCGACTATTTCTTAACATGTTCTTCTGTTTTAGGTCCTTTTTTGCACTATTTTTTCATCAATTTATGTTATTTCACATCGTTTTTCTGGTGATTTTAGTGCCTTTCACACAATTTTACTAATTATTTTCGACTATTTCTTAACATGTTCTTCTGTTTTAGGTCCTTTTTGCACTATTTTTTCATCAATTTATGTTATTTCACATCGTTTTTCTAGTGTTTTACTACCTTTCACACAATTTTACTCAATTTTTCCCCATCTTTGAAGATTTTTTTTTTCATTTATCTCATACATTATATCTCCGAATGTGACGATTAGCTATCCTTTTAAGTACATTTTTTTAATTCGATATAAGTGAGGAGTACTTTTCAGGTCGACATGTATACTTCATGATATGACATTCAATTCATTATTAATCTATGTTTCAACAGGTTTGTGGTCGGTTGTTGGAGGTTTACAGAACTTTCTGTTGCATTGCTTATAGTATAATGGTTCTTGTGTGCTAGTGAGATGATGGTGTTTTGTGGGGAATAATAAACATGGGAAAGAGAAGGAGTGCGCCCCATCAAGCAGGGGGGAGTGATGCTTCGTAATTAACTTGGGTATTGCGCGCATTGCATGGCAGTTATAATATGCTCGAGCAAAAATTAGTCGCTGTACTCGCATGGTGTTCATGTTATTCATTAAATGTTCACACTGAGAGATGCAATGGGCTCATCGACAGATGGATCCATGCTATCATTTCGATTTTTATAATTGTAATCTGCACTGAGCATGTATGTATTACAACGAACCCATCAACTCTGTTACAGATGGTAATGTTTGAGGATAGATAGTGAAACGTTCATTAGAACATGAATGTGTATACAAAGTGTTGTTACATCACATGTATGTCATCAAATTAACTAAAATGTTGCGTCTATAGTAAAAAAAGAAATGAGGGTTTTTCCCTAAGAGGACGACTATAATAAAATTGATGCGATTTTAGATGGAAATGGGAGTATTTTACAGTAAAAACGCTGTTTTGCACCTAAATGGTGAATATTCTGGAGGTTAAACGGCATTTTTCACACAAAATTTGATGTTTTTTTATAAATGTGGCTATTTTACTCCTACATGGAGTAATTTCTGCATGAGGAGTACTTTTTGGACTGACATGTATACTTCTTGATGTGGTATTCATTTCATTCTGAAGCTATGTTTGAACAGCTTTGTAAATGGTTGGGGGGGAAGTTTACAGAACTTTTCTGCTGCATCAGTTATAAGATAATAGTTTTTATATGCTAGTGAGATGAAGGTATTTGGTTAGGAATAATAAATATGGGTAAGAGGTGGAGTGCATCCCAATCAAGCATGGGAGAGTATTGTTTGGGAATTAACTCCATTATTTGCACACATTGCAATACAATTATAATCAGTTTGGTCAAAATTACTTGTTATATATCGTTCATGTTATACATTAAACATTCACACTGAGAAACGGACTGGACTCTTCGACATCAAGGTCCATGCGATCATTACACTTTTTTTCAACAATTTGTGACGTTTCATACTATTTTTTAATGTTTTGAACGGCTCTTATGATGTATTTCAGCACATTTTCACAGGTACAAAGTTCGTAATGCGAAATAATTTGAATTATTTCGACAGTCTTTACACACAAATAAAATACTATACCATTAACATACTCAACATGAAACAAATCATTACAAATAGAAATAAACAACGAAATTGCTCAGAAATTTTAATGAAATTCAAGAAGCATAGTGTATATGAAAATGAATATATTCTTTAAATCAACACTCCAAACTTGCAGTTTCAGAATTATATCAGAACCTGACTAAGAACTCCGTTGTTCCTTTTGCTGTATATATACATATATAATCATATATTATTAAATTATACATATAACTACATATGTACATATATATATCTAAATATATACATATATATCTACATATATACACATATATATCTACATATATACATATATATCTACATATATACACATATATATCTACATAAATACATATATATCTACATATATACATACATATATCTACATATATACATATATATCTACATATATACACATATATATCTACATATATACATATATATCTACATATATACACATATATATCTACATAAATACATACATATCTACATATATACATACATATATCTACATATATACACATATATATCTACATAAATACATATATATATCTACATATATACATACATATATCTACATATATACACATATATATCTACATAAATACATATATATATCTACATATATACATAAATATATCTACATATATACACATATATATTTAAATAAATACATATATATATCTACATATATATACATATATATGCAGCAAAAGGAACAACGGAGTTCTTAGTCAGGTTCTGATATAATTCTGAAACTGCAAGTTTGGAGTGTTGATTTAAAGAATATATTCATTTTCATATACACTATGCTTCTTGAATTTCATTAAAATTTCTGAGCAATTTCGTTGTTTATTTCTATTTGTAATGATTTGTTTCATGTTGAGTGTGTTAATGGTATAGTATTTTATTTGTGTGTAAAGACTGTCGAAATAATTCAAATTATTTCGCATTACGAACTTTGTACCTGTGAAAATGTGCTGAAATACATCATAAGAGCCGTTCAAAACATTAAAAAATAGTATGAAACGTCACAAATTGTTGAAAAAAAGTGTAATGATCGCATGGACCTTGATGTCGAAGAGTCCAGTCCGTTTCTCAGTGTGAATGTTTAATGTATAACATGAACGATATATAACAAGTAATTTTGACCAAACTGATTATAATTGTATTGCAATGTGTGCAAATAATGGAGTTAATTCCCAAACAATACTCTCCCATGCTTGATTGGGATGCACTCCACCTCTTACCCATATTTATTATTCCTAACCAAATACCTTCATCTCACTAGCATATAAAAACTATTATCTTATAACTGATGCAGCAGAAAAGTTCTGTAAACTTCCCCCCCAACCATTTACAAAGCTGTTCAAACATAGCTTCAGAATGAAATGAATACCACATCAAGAAGTATACATGTCAGTCCAAAAAGTACTCCTCATGCAGAAATTACTCCATGTAGGAGTAAAATAGCCACATTTATAAAAAAACATCAAATTTTGTGTGAAAAATGCCGTTTAACCTCCAGAATATTCACCATTTAGGTGCAAAACAGCGTTTTTACTGTAAAATACTCCCATTTCCATCTAAAATCGCATCAATTTTATTATAGTCGTCCTCTTAGGGAAAAACCCTCATTTCTTTTTTTACTATAGACGCAACATTTTAGTTAATTTGATGACATACATGTGATGTAACAACACTTTGTATACACATTCATGTTCTAATGAACGTTTCACTATCTATCCTCAAACATTACCATCTGTAACAGAGTTGATGGGTTCGTTGTAATACATACATGCTCAGTGCAGATTACAATTATAAAAATCGAAATGATAGCATGGATCCATCTGTCGATGAGCCCATTGCATCTCTCAGTGTGAACATTTAATGAATAACATGAACACCATGCGAGTACAGCGACTAATTTTTGCTCGAGCATATTATAACTGCCATGCAATGCGCGCAATACCCAAGTTAATTACGAAGCATCACTCCCCCCTGCTTGATGGGGCGCACTCCTTCTCTTTCCCATGTTTATTATTCCCCACAAAACACCATCATCTCACTAGCACACAAGAACCATTATACTATAAGCAATGCAACAGAAAGTTCTGTAAACCTCCAACAACCGACCACAAACCTGTTGAAACATAGATTAATAATGAATTGAATGTCATATCATGAAGTATACATGTCGACCTGAAAAGTACTCCTCACTTATATCGAATTAAAAAAATGTACTTAAAAGGATAGCTAATCGTCACATTCGGAGATATAATGTATGAGATAAATGAAAAAAAAAATCTTCAAAGATGGGGAAAAATTGAGTAAAATTGTGTGAAAGGTAGTAAAACACTAGAAAAACGATGTGAAATAACATAAATTGATGAAAAAATAGTGCAAAAAGGACCTAAAACAGAAGAACATGTTAAGAAATAGTCGAAAATAATTAGTAAAATTGTGTGAAAGGCACTAAAATCACCAGAAAAACGATGTGAAATAACATAAATTGATGAAAAAATAGTGCAAAAAAGGACCTAAAACAGAAGAACATGTTAAGAAATAGTCGAAAATAATTAGTAAAATTGTGTGAAAGGCACTAAAACACCAGAAAAACGATGTGAAATAACATAAATTGATGAAAAAATAGCGCAACAGGTCCTAAACAGAAGAACATGCTAAGAAATAGTCGAAAATAATTAGTAAAATTGTGTGAAAGGCACTAAAATCACCAGAAAAACGATGTGAAATAACATAAATTGATGAAAAAATAGCGCAAAAGGTCCTAAACAGAAGAACATGCTAAGAAATAATGGAAAACTGGTTACAATTAGTTAGAAACGAGGAAAAATGATGTAATAGTGTTATAGCATAAGAAAATTGTAAAAGAAGAAAATGTTTATTACATGTCTGTGCAACGGCGAGTGAAACCAGGGCGATGAACGATGAAGTGCTGATTGATAAACGTTTATAGGAGTTCCTTGCTCCCGCCAGCTTAAAAGGAATGGTTACAGAGATGTTTAAAGATTTCCTTAGTGTACAGGGTATGTCTGTAAATGTGTTGGGAAAACGTTAAGTAAATGTCTCGGGTCTTACAGATTCTCTTGTTAAACGACTGTATGATAGTCTGTTGAGAATATTAAGTGGAACCTCCAGCAGCGGGTGGGCGAATACAAAAAAAAAATCATGTTGATGCATTAGATCAAGCGTTCAAAGATGTGACTTTTAAATCCCAATAATCAAATGGAGATCACGATTGCACTCCTACAACGTTCAATGGCTGCGGCGATTGCTAAGCTGTATGTGTGCATTGCTGAAGTGGAAGGATTGAAAGCATAAATAATGATGGTTATCACTAGCAACGATCGAAATATTAAAGAGTTGTAAGAAAAAACCTAACAAAGATGATGAAAGAATGATGAAAATTGTGAGAAAGGTGGTAAAAACACTGGAAAAAATGGCATTAAATAGCAAAAATTGACTGAAACGGTGTAAAAGTAATAAAATGTAGGAAAAACGAAGAGAAATGTTTGAAAATTGGTTATAATTAGTCAAAAGTGATGAAAACGTTTACCACATGTCAATGTCACTGCTTTTACATCTAAAATATTGCAAAGGTAAAACTCAATGTCTAAGTTGTGAGGGTAATGTGATTATTCTTTGTTAACCTCTTTATCATGCACATATCAAACATAACAAAATATATATTTTTACCTCTCTCATTCTATAACTGTATCTGTACCTGTGTTCACGCATGAACGGATGTTTTCTACTAACACACTCATATATTTTACATGCATCCATACTCACCCACAAACACACATCATCTCGCATATAATGACAATACAATTTCACCATGCATCTCTCTCTTCATAATCATGAATTCTAATCATAGTCATCATCCTACATTTCAAAAATAATAGTATGAGGGAAATTTAAAGAAAAAATGTCAAATAAATCATCTTGGAACAATGCAAAGGGTGAGATAATAACTTTGCTAGCATGAATGTATATTTAGACTAATTTCATAACGTTGAATTGAATGATAATGGTATATAGCATGAACGGAATGGAATGAAGGATTCATTATGATTAAAAATGTGTTGTTGTTTTGTATGACTTTGTAATAATGACAATACAGAAAAAACATTATGGATGATTGGAAAAAACTGTATGAGAGAATAATTGATTTTAGGTAATAAAATAGTATACTTCGATTAATTTTAAAACATGTTGTAGGATTTTTTCAGAAATGTACAAAAGGAATGTAAAGATTGATATATTAATTTTAATAGCATGAACAGATATTTAGATTAATTTCGTGTTATATTATTAAATTTTGAAGTTTGATAGCATGAGGGAAAAGGAGTGGTTGCTACAGTATGAGTAAAACGAATCAAGTGTTTTCATAGATTAGTGATTATATAGAAGAAAAAATTATGTATGATCGGCTTTGTTATTGAAAAAATAGTATGCTTGGACTAATTTAAAAAAATGCATGATAGGTTATTGGAAGCATATGGTGTGTATTCATAGATGTCGTGATTGTATTGCTTTTGTCATGTATGGAAAATAAAAAAATTAAAAACACTACTACAATTTCATGATGGTAAAAAAAAAAAAATGAAAAAAAAAAAAATGAATTCATGATGTAATTATGAGGAGTGACTTCGTCATGGATGTTTACAATAATATGTTTTCTATAGGTTAACTATTTGTGAATTCAGAAAAAAATTTGAATGATAAAAATGATATGTATGATAGATTAAAAAAATAATATGTTTGTTTTGAAAAATGAGTTAATGCCTTGTACAGAGATGATTAATTTTTTGGAAATGATAAAATATACTTAATTTGATTCTTAAATAATTATGCATGATTTGAAATTTGGAAAACTTGGAAGAATGGAACGAAGAGAATTTTTTTACAATTTCAGGAAAAACTATGTTACGATAAGTGACCATGAAAGAGATGTATTCGTGGTAATGAAGCAAGTAGTGTCTGTGGGCTATAAATGTATGTACGATATATTACAAAAGATTTGAACAAATGTTTGTGTAACAAATGAATAAAAATATAGTTGGGTTAATTTAGTAACACAGAGAAAAAATATTATAGTGTTGGCGAGGTTAGTAATGTATGTTTAGAGGTCTTGACAGTGGGGGCGCCAGTGGTAATAGTGGCGAGAATGAACGAAAAAAGAAAATAATAATCTTTTAGTCAACCTTTTTATGTTTGATGTGATAATTGTTCACAGATAGATACATGTAACTTCGACGTTTTTTATAATCAAGCTGTTGTTCTCGAGAATATATCTCCCACTCGTATGTTGCAACTCTGATCTGCTTGTGCTAGTTCGTTTTTTTTCTTTGAACATGCTGTGTCTCGTAAACTACTAGGTTTTCTACCTGTTGCTCTATTGATCAACACACCTCATAGACGAATTCTTCATCATGCTCATGCTCGTAACATGGTAGAAGTGATTTTATCATATCATCCGGTTTTAATCTATCTGTGGAAATGCATAAATGTCTCCAACACAACTTGGAAATAATGTAATTATCATTTCTTTGGTGGCTGTAATGAACAACTGACTTAAATCATTTATATTGAGATTATTCATAAGCTTCAGCGGATGGAAAACATGATCGTACCAGGCCTTCATTACCATAACGTTTTTCGCTGCACAATGAAAACTATCATTCTCATTATGATGTTTACAGGTTATCAAATTGCTTATATCAAAATACTCTTCATGTAGATTCTCAATACTATGTAGTCGAAAGACTTTATCCATATTAACGATTCCATAGTCTAAATCACTCAACAATTCAGACTTTTCGTTAAGTTACATTAGTATAAGTTTAGCATATACCGTTAAAATATATATGCGAGCTCTCGGTTTTTGAGATATTATCGTGAATATATCGCGTGCCATAAATGTTTCTTCCCGACAGGGAAATAATGAAGGATTTTTCAAGTGATGACTCATCGAAGAACATTGTAAATGTGGCGTTTTTGATGAATGCCATGCTCTGCTTGGCTTATACAGTGTATGCAAACACTTTCCGCCAGACATATCAATCATTGCTAGTTCGGTTACTCGAAAACCATAATCACAATCTATATGGATGCTGATATCTACAAAATATTCCGCTATATCTGCTTGTTCTGATAATAATACAGGACCAATGATATTATGTACAGAAGATGTTGATCCTTCTGCTGTATAACCATCATCTGATTGCTGTGATTGAGGTGATGAAGTTGTATGCGAGACACTATCACTCGAAAATGAATTCTGAATAAATTCGTCGACTTTAATATCAATCGAATCGGTATTGTTATTCATGTTTGAATAATATTTTTAACTTTTTACTAAGAATGTAGAAAATTATTACTTTTAATGTTAGAGCAAACTTTTATTAATGCGTGAAGAACACAGCTTCAACAAATTCTACACGTTTAATGTAACACTAATACTGACTGCCTGAACAGATCCTTTCGAGATTCTAGCTCGATGCATGTCTTTGAAGAGGGCGGGTTGCACCAGAAAAACCACATTCCTTTGGTGAAAGCTGGTTGCATACGCAAATGAACGAAATTTACAGGTGATCTTTAGGTTATGGGTGTTTGTGTGTAGGTGTGTACTTGTCAACCGGTTTTTCTACAAAAGATATGAAGGAGAAGATCCGGGCAGACTCGATGACCTTGACACAAGATCGAAATCAACGACATAGCAACATTCATGCAAGGAAATAAGCAGAGTACCTTTGAATTATGAGCGTATGCGGACATATTGGGGGAAAATATGGAAGATATTGAAAAAAAAAAAAAATATTTAGAGTTTGAAAAAAATGAAATAATCTTAAACTAACAGATTCGAAAAAAATTATTATGAATGATGAGAAAATCATTGTTAGCAGATGGATGCGTGGGAATGAATGGTATGGATTCACTGTAGTTTCGGGGGGGGGGGGGGGGGGGGTGTACTCATGAAAAATAATAGAAAAGAATTTAAATTTGTGTAGGGTGGATAGGGGAGAGGGAAAATATGAAACAGCGTTAAATAAAAATATACTCGAATTCATTTTTGAATACTTACGATTGGAAAAAGACTTTAGAGGGGAAAAAATATATTTTAGACTAATTCCATAATACATAGACATGAAAAATTATTATGAACAATATGAGGAATACCGTTAGAAGATCTTTACGCAATCATACTAGTGAAGATATCAATGGATTTATTTTTAGAACCTGAGAAAAAATAAAATAAGAAAATTATCAACGGACGGAGGAAATGATTGGAAGCGAAAAAAAATATAATTAGGCTGATTCTATAATATTAGACTTGAAAAAGTTATTATGAACGACAAGAGAACTACTGGTAGCAGATGAGTGCGAGGGAACATTATGTGCGAATGAAAGAGTGGCTAATACATTGACAGATTAATTTTTAGAATCGGAGAAACAAAACAGAAGAAATAAACAGAAGCGTAAAAGAAAAATATAGTTAGGCTAATTCTATAATATTTTGACTCGAAAATAAAATATGTACGAAGTGGTGGTGTGTATGTGTGTGTGTGTGTGTGTGTGTGATATCGCGGTGTTTATTTCGGTGGTGACGGAGCGTGCATGGAATAGTACAGTGTACCTTTGTACAGGTTAACTCAATGCTTGATATGTGTGCAAGAATGGACGGTGTGCTTTTGCAATGAACAGAGAATACGTAAAAATAAAAATAAAAAAATATCAATGGATTAAGTATAAGATCGGAAGCGGAAAAAGACGAAAAATATATATCAGGTGGCGGTGTATATGTGTGCGTGTGTGAACGTGTCGCGATCGTGAACAGGTTTCTATCGGTGGCGTGTGAGAGTGAGCATAGATGATCGGCTAGTTAATTTCAAAACGAACGACTGGAATTCACCTCACCTGGTGACAGTTTCAACTAGTTGCTGGAACATTTAAATATTTCCATTACAGCCGCGGTCGGGCTTACGTAATACATCTCATAGCAGCATACTCGCCCGCTCTCATTCGACTGATGGAACGATCAAATATTTTCTTTAAAAATAAAATTTAAAAAAAAAAAAATGTCGGAACGGAGCACGACTCGGAAAATTCCTTTAAAATTTGGGTTCTAAGTGTTGAGATTCAAACGTTTTTATCACTCTGGCAAAATTTTACCCCTCCCAACCTCGAAAAATGAAAATTAAAAAGTATGCTACATATATTACACGAAGAGTCATGTATAATACATACACATGATGATAGAAGGCGCGGGTATGGGAAAGCGAGTACACTTTCATGGCGGCTAAGGCTATGTTGAATATATGTGTGGAAACGGTGCGAGCGCATTTACAGATAGCAGTATGAACGGGGAATCGTGAAAATTTGAAGAAATTTTGGGGAAACTTGGGTGAATTTTAACCATATGGATACAAATTGGGGTGAACTTTCAGCACCTGTATGCTAATTGGGGTGGATTTTGTCTACCTTGATGGGAATTAGGGATCGAATTAGTGGAACTGTCCAGGAAAATTGGGGGGAGGGGGACTTGGGTTAAATTTGATCGCATGGACATAAATTGGGGTAACTTTGGGCTCTAAAAGAGAAAATGGGGTTAATTTTTAGCACCCTGATGAGAATTTGGGGGGGTGAATTTTGTCTACCTTGATGGAAATTAGGGATCGAATTAACGGAACTGTCCAGGGGAATCAGGGGTAAACAGGGAAAACTAGGAGGAAATCCGTGAAATCAGGGGAAACTTGGGGTAACTTTGGGCTCCAAGTCAGAAATTGGGGTGAGTTTTGAGCACCAGGGGACAGATTGGGGTGAATTTTGGACACCTGGACATTAATTGGGGTGAGTTTTGAGCACCGGGGCACAAATAGGGGTTGGTGACGTCAGAGTCGCCAGCTGTCACATTTATACACTACTTATGTATGCATATGTGAGAATACAGCAGTATGTGTGTACACATTTTGTTGTATCCACACACATATGTATATAAGTTTATTTTAGCAACATTCACTGGATGGGCTGCTTATTCATGCTATTTCAACTTGGACGATCCCATAGATTACCAAAGAGAGATAGTTGGTAAGACTAGGTGTAAAATAGCGAGAAAAGAAATGAAAAAAAAAAAAAAATCCTCATTATTTCAATAGCTCTTCGCTGTACTTATCGTCAAGTGAAGTCTAATTTTTTTGGTCGTTTTTAAAAACAATTGCCATGTTTGCTTTCGTTAGATAGCGCTAAAAATGCTTCCCTATTTAATCGTAAGAGTTTATTTTTGTTATAATCTGGTTAATAGTATGTTTTGATTGCGGCTAAAAGTTTTAACTTGTTGAACTTAGTGTCTCCATCTACGTTTAATTGCTACTTCGATAATATTTACATGGTACCACCTGGTTACTAATGTTTTAACTAGCATCGAGCCGAGAATAAATTACAAGTCACATATGCTTTTCCGTGCGTTCCCTATATATTTGAGTAGATGATAAATGCGGGGACTGGGAAGTCCGCTAATCCGAACAGCAAAAAGCAGTCCAAACCGGTAATCCGAACCCCTAAACGTGTGCAGGGGGCTGAAACTAACCTAAGTAACCCAATTTCTTGCTCGGACGCCGAAAATTCACCCAAGTTTCCCACAATTTCCCCAAAATTCCCCCCGTGCGTTCCCCTGCACATTTCCGATAAACTGATCAGATTATTAATTAACATAAGTATATTAATTAATGTCTGAAAGTAACCCAAGTCTCCGACCCCCCTCCCGCCCACTGCGTTACCGCGATTTTTCAAAATTCAAGGCGTAAGTATGAAAATTCCAAAATGTAACCCAAGTATGGTATTTAAAGCTAAAATTTAACCCAACACCCCCGTTCGCCCCTCACACATGTATATTACGATCCCGCGCACGCTCCGGTCGCCACCGCGAAAGCGCACGCGCCGTTCCCACGCATATTCCAATCTCCGCCGCGATATCACATCCGCACAAGCGTTCCGTTCACGATACCACAATTTTTTTATAAAATTAACTTAACTATATTTTTTTATTTACCGGATTCCCCGATCGTACAGACAAATGCGAAAGCACACGCACTGTTCCCGCGCATATATCTAACATAACGTTCTCCACTGCAAAAGCGCACACGCCGTTCCTCCGCATGCCTCCCACGTTCACGATACCGAGATTATTTTTAATATTTCAAAGTCTAAGTATGGAAATTTCAAAATTAGCCTAAATATGTTTTTTATTTTTCCGATTCCCTGATCTTACTGCCATATGCCATGGCGCACGTCCCGATCCCGCGCATATATCTAACATACCGTTAGCCTCCGCGAAAGCGCACGCGCCAATCCCGCGCACTCATTGTTTGCTTGCGGATACCGCATTTTTAAAAATATTTCAAAGCCTAGGTATATATTATTATTCATACACTGATCAATTTTTTAAGGATCTTTCGTATTTTTACAAGTATAGACGCACCCGCGACGAAAAATTCTCCGATCATAGCATTGCATGCAATCATCACCGCGTTATAGTATTTTTGTTAATTATTATTTTTTTTCACATAACAACCCAATCCCTGCTCTGTTGGCTAAATCTACAAGGTTATCCAAAACATTTACAAATTAACAAATCAATTATTTCTATACTTAAAAACTATCCTTAGTCTCCTTTACCCTTTCCACCCTCTTTTCCAATCGATTATAATATACATTATTTATTTTTTCTTATCCTTCCATCATCTTACACACTATGGTAGCTTAACATCCAATCCTGCACATACCGCTGCCGCTGTTTTAATATCTAATATATAGCATTCTATTTACTTTTACTACGACCATTAAACCCCCGATCGACGCTCCCGACGCTTCCGTCATTTCATATTGAGAGGTAATTATTTTTTTATGTGACCGCTATGAATGCCCACCGTCCATTCCCACACACTCATCTGTTGTCGTTAGTTCCCATATCGTTCATAATAACTTTTTTCAATTCCAAATATTATGGAATTATTCCAATTATATTTTTTTTATGCTTCCGATCATTTCTTCCGACTGTTGATAAATTTTTATTTTTTCTCCGATTCTAAAAATAAATCTCTCGATACCTTCACTGCCATGAATGTGCACACACCCTCTGCAGTTAGTTTCCATATCGATCATAATAATTTTTTTTCAAATCTAACTATTATAGAATTAACCAAAGTATATTTTCTTTACTTCAGATCATTTCTTCAGACTGTCCATAATTTTTTTATATTTTTTTCTACGGTTCAAAAAATAAATCCGACGAAGTCTTCATCAATATGATTGTACACAACATATTCCCTCGCACTCAAATGCTACCGTTAGTTCTCACATCATTCATAATAATTTTTCATGTCTAAGTATTACTGAATTATTCTGAGTATATTTTTTCACCTCCAAAAATTTTTTCCAAACATGGGTAATAAAATTAATTCAAGTATATTTTTTTATTTAACACAGTTTCAAAATTTCTCCCTCCCCTATCCATCCTACACAAATTACAAATCTTTCGTATTATTTTTCATGACTACATCCATCCGAAGCTACAGTGAAACCTAACCAACCATTCCCACGTTCACATATGCTAGAGCTGGTTTCCATATCATTCATATTAATTTTTTTCCGAGTCTATTAGTTTAAGAATATTTTTATTTATTTCAATCTCTAAATATTTTTTTTCTGAGTATTTTGTATTATACATATTTTTTCCCCTCTCTATTATGTCTGCACACAGTCGTAACGAAAAAATGCGCTGCTCATATCCTTACATGCATGTTGTCATGACCTTGAATTCTTTCGTGTGACAATCAATATTATGTCTGCTGGGATCTTCCCCTTCATATCTTTCGTCGAAACCTGTTCACATGTACACACATACACACAAACACATATATCCAAAAGAACATCTGCAAACTTCGACCGTGCACACCTACAACCAACTTTCACCAAAGGAATGTGGGTTTTCTGTTTTCTGGTGCAGCCTTCCCTTTTCAAAGGCAAGCATCGAGCTAGATTGTCGAACGGATCTGATCGTGCAGTCAGTATTAGTGTTATGTCAAACGTGTGCATTTTGTAGAATCTGTGTTCTTCACGCGTTATTAAAGATTTGCCTTAACTTTAGAAGTAATAATTTTCTACGTTTTTAGTAAAAAGTTAAAAATATTATTCAAACATGAATAACAATGCCGATCCGATTGATATTAAAACCGCTGAATTTATTCAGAATTCATTTTCGAGTGATAGCGGCTCGCATTCGTCTTCTTCACCTCCAACACCACAATGTGATGATGGTTATACATCAGAAGAATCAACATCTTTTGTACGTAAAATCGTTGATCCCGTATTATTATCAGAACAAGTGGATGTAGCGGAATATTTTGTAGATATCAGCATCCATATAGATTGTAATTATAGTTTCCGAGTAACCGAACTAGCAATGATTGATATGTCTGGCGGGAAGTGTTTGCATACGCTGTATAAACCAAGCAGAGCATGGCATGCATCAAAAATGCCGCATTTACAATGTTCTTCAGTGAGTTATTACTTGAAAAACCCTTCATTATTTCCCTGTCGGGAAGAAATATTCATGGCACGCGATATATTCACAATATTGTCCCAAAAACCGAGAGCTCGCGTATATATTTTAACAGTATATGCTAAACTTACACTAATGGAACTTAACGAAAAGTCTGAATTGTTGCGTGACTTAGACTATGAAATCGTTAATATGGATCATGTCTTTCGAATGCCTAGTATTGAGGTTCTACATGAAGAGTATTTTGGTATAAGCAATTTGGTAACTTGTAAACACCATAATGAAAATGATAGTTTTCATTGTGCAGTGAAAAACGTTATGGTGATAAAGACCTGGTATGATCATGTTATCCATCCGCTGAAGCTTATGAATAATCTCAATATAAATGATTTAAGTCAGTTGTTCATTACAGTCACCAAAGAAATGATAATTACATTATTTCCGAGTTGTGTTGGAGACATTTATATATTTTTACCAGATAGATTAAAACAGGATGATACGATAAAATCACTTCTACCATGTTTTGAACATGAGAATGATGAAGAATATTATTTCGATGACGATACATTACGACATAGTACTCGAAATTGTATGAAAGTAAAAGATTGTATCGATTGTCAACGTACAATTCGCGCGGATTAAAAATTCATTAATTCATTCGTTTTAACAATTTTGTAAATATTTATATGTATATATTTGTATATATTTTTCCCTCGATACATTCATTCTCCTATTGTATATATTTTTTCCTTTTCCCTCGATATCCGTTCGTTCGTTCATTCTATTGTATATATTTTTTTCCTACATATTTTTCGTCTTTTTCCGATCTTTTTCGATTTACGTTTATTTAATTTATTTCTCTATCTACCTCTGTCTTCCCCTCTTAACTTGAAGTACTGGTAATGATGAACTTTTTTCAAAAATCTGAACCAGTTGTGTAAAATGTATATAATTATTGTTTAATTTTCGAATATAATCTTGCTTAATTTGTTCATATCTTTATAGATTAAAAAATTATATTTTTGCCTGTAATATTCCATCTTTTTTCTTTCTGTAACACACGAATCTAACTGTTCAACTTTTTCACGTACATCGCATATTTCCGCAGCTGTGAGAGATTTCATCTGTTTGTAGGATACAACCTCGGACTCTGATGGTTCTCTCAAAAATTTTTAAAATCTTTCGTAATCGCATTAAAAAAAAAAAATACATATATGGTTTAATATTTTATATTTTGTAAATACTTTTTCGCGATATATACGAAATCATTCTAAGATTCATTGATGTTAAATGTATTGAAAGAGACAGGTAGAAGAAACCTGGTAGTTTATGAGACACAGAATGTTCGAAGAAAAAACGCGCTAGCACGAGCAGATCAGGGTTGCAACGTGCGAGCGAGAGACTGCATGCATGTATGTGTGTGCGATAAAGGGAGATAATCTCCAGAACAACAACTTGATTGTAAAAAAAAAAAAAACGTCGAAATCGTCTCTAGCCACCCCCCGAACAAGAGACGTATCGAAAATAAAAAAGTAAAGGCAGTCTAAAAAAAAACTTCTTTTTTTCATTCATAGTATTTTGTTGTTAGAATACTTATGGTCGTTGCCGTTCTCGATCGCGCTCCACTGTAAAGACCTCTGAACACGCAATACTAACGTTGCCAACACTAAGTTCCATATCGAATATAATATTTTTTCCTGTGTTATAAAATTATCCCAAGTATATTTTTATTCTTTCGTTACGCTAAAAGTTTTTCAAATCTTTTTTAATATATATCGTGCACACAAATGTACGCCGCAGACACTTCCCGCTTCATTACCACTAATATATCTATACGTTCATTGTCTCTATTCTTATCATAATATAGTTTTTTTCAGGAAAATCGTAGAAAATGGCTCTTCGCTCCGTTCATACTATGTAATCTATTTCCAAAATTTAAATCATGCCTAATTACTTTAAAATCAGCTTAAATATATTTTATCATTTCCAAAATTAATAATCTCATTACAGATCATTATCTCATTTCCCGATCGTACATAATATATATATTTTTTTTGTTATTATTTTATTTGTTTCCGTAAGAATTCTGGATATTATTCATATCAAACATTTGACCTTCACATTGTACCTGTATACTCATCTGTTTCAAAATTTTCAAAATAAGTATTATAAATAAATCCAAGTATACTATCCCAATATAAAAAAAAAAACTCACATTGCATCGACCATCAAACAATTAATTTTTTAGTATATCATACATATTATTTTTTTAGCGTTTAAATTTTTCTTCAATTTGCAACTGTCATAATCTATAGAAAACGTCTTGTTGACTAGATGCATGACGAATACACTCCTTATAATTACATCATGAAATCATTTTTTCTTTAATTATTTTTTAACATCATGAAATTATAGTAGTATTTTTGAATTTTTTATTTTTCATACATGACAAAGATATTGAATTCATCACATCTATAAATGCATTCACTGTACGTCTCCATTAAACTATCATGAATTTTTAAAATTAGCCCAAACATACTATTTTTCACTATAAATTACGGTCGCTCCTGTAATTTTTTCTATATAATCACTAACCTACGAAATCACTTCGATCGTTTCACTCATACCGAAGCAATCACTCCTTTTCCTTCATACTATCTATCTTCAAAGTCTAATAATATAACATGAAATTAGTCTAAATATAAAAATCCTGCAACATGTTTTAAAATTAGTCGAAGTGGACTATTTTTTCACTATCAAATCCGATCATACATCATTTTTTTTCTATATTATCATTATTGCAAGACCCTACAAAATCGTTTCGCTCATTTTACTTATAGCAATGCAATCAATCCTTTTTTCCTAGTGCTAGCGATCTTTAAAATTTAATACTATAATACAAAATTATTCTAAATATACGTTCATGCTAGCAAAATTATTACATCACCCCTTTTTTCTACTCAATTGTATGTATGTTTCCGAGAAATCTCATTATATATTTTCAAAATTAACTCCAGCCCACGTACTATTTTTATATTTCACTTATTTATAATTGTTTTAATCATATCTGATGCAAGACCCTGTAAAAGAATACAAGCAATTCCCACACATATAATTATTGTTCAGAGGTGTTGTGGGCATACTTTATCATATACTTTTGTAAGCTCATACCGAACGGACTTCATAACCTTTTATCATTCATTTAGATGCGGAGACACACAACTTTTAGCGGAGCAATCTATTCTTTGCTAAACTGATGATTGAAGGCATCCTTTTTTTTCTCCAAAAAAGCATGGAATAGCGAGGATTTTTTTTACACGCTCAAAATAAATGAGATAATTATTTCTCTATATTTAATACATTACCAAGAATGTATATATCACTCGATTGACTCTTTCACTCATTCGTCGATTTCAAATGCGAAGGAAATTTTCATACCATGCTTTATTCATAAATTTTATTTCTAAAACCCTATCACTTGAATAGAATGTTATAGGGCTGTTGTAAATGTATGAGTCTTATTATTTGAAATATAAAATTTGAAGGAAATTTATATATCTTGCATCGTTTTAAGATGTTTTATTTTTACATTTTTTTTTAATCTCCCTCTTACTATTATTTTTGAAATGGAGGTTGATGACTATGATTAGTATTTGTGATTATAGAGGGAGAGGTAAACGTTTTCCTCACTTTTGACTAATTGTAACCAATTTCCCAATGATTTTTTCACCATTTTTCATACATCTTACTACTTTTATGTTTGTTTTAATCAATTTTTCGCTATTTCACATCATTTTCCAGTGTTTTTTAGTACTTTTTACAAAATTTTCCTTGATCTTTCAACATGTTTGACAAGTTTTTTTCTTTTCTTTCTTACATCTCATTACTATTTCATTAATCGTCAATGATAACAGTACATATTTATGTTTTCAAACCTTACACTTCATCTGTACACATCTATGGCTTGTTGATTATTGTAGGTCTACAATCACGATCTCCATTTGATTATTGGATTTAATATTCACATCTTTGAACGTTTGATTTAATGAATTGACATGGACTTTGTATTTCGCTCGCCCGCTCAATATCTTCATCAGTCTATTATACCATCGTTTAATAAGAGCATCCATAAGGTTCGAGACGATTACTGGATGTTTTCTCAACACATTTACAGACCTACCCCAGTACACTAAGGAAATCTTTAAACATCTCTGTAATCACTCCTTTTAAGCTAGAGGGGGCAAGGGACTCCTATAATCGTTTTGACAATCAACACATCGTCGTCTATTGTCATGTCTTTACTCGCCGTTGCACAGACATGTAGTAAACGTTTTTTTCTTTTACAATTTTCTTATATTTCAACACTATTACAACATTTTACATCATTTCTAACTAATTTTAATCAGTTTTACATTATTTCTTAACATGTTCTTATGTTTTAGGGTCTTTTTGCGCTATTTTTTTCACCAATTGATGCTTTTTCTCAGAATTTTCTTGCGTTTTAGTGTCTTTCACACAATTTTACTCAATTTTCATCATCTTCGTTAGTTTTTCATTTATCTCATACATTATATGTCTAAATGTGTCGAATATCCATCCTTTTAACTACAAATATTTTATAATTTGATATGGTCATAGATAATAACAAAAGATTTAATTCAATATTGTTTACAATTTATTCAATAATTTTTATGACATTCATCATAATCAATAAAAATAATCATTGCTTCATTGCTTCAATGTTAAATTCTAATATATCATTATCAGCTATTAATATTTTATACCATAAAACGTCTAATTTAACTGAATATATCCTTCTTCAGCCAACTTTTCTTCAATCATCCGAATTTCAGTATCTAAACCATTATTTCCTGATTGTTTAGATTTGTGTAGTACCAATAATCGTTCAACCAATTCATTAGGATCGTCAGAATAATTGAAATGAGAGTCTTCAAGATTTACTTTGCGAACAGTTCTATATGCACGTTTCTTTTTCGTTTTACCTGGATAAACTTTTACATTTTTTATGATGGATTGAAACAGAGGACGTATTATTTTTCTGTATTTAGGAAGCGGAGTACCCTTTAATACACCAGTAACACGTACGTGAGCTCCGGTAAATTCCAGTATTTGTTTATATAAAGCTAAATCATTATTTGTATATTTATTCTCATCAACATTTGTTTCCATCAGTAAATGAATCAGTCCTTGTGTGTAAGGAAATTTAGATAGTGTTCTTCCTTTTCCTAAATAAATTTCACCACATTTTCGATTCCACGAAATTGGTGTTGAACCCATCATATACTCATGAGTGTTAGCATTATATTGTATTCCATACACAGGATCATTTGGTACAGGTTCACCACCATCTATTTGAAATGGAGCCGTTTCATATATGTTAATAGCCTTATATCCAGACTTATTATCGCGATTTTCATATTCTTCTTCATTTTCAATATCAGTCTCATAATCACGTTTCCAGCTGTCATTATAAAGTTTGTGACGTTTCACCATTGATGTATCATCACTTATTCCATCAGAATCATTTTTCATTCTTTTAGGTATTTGTAATGTTTCCCGAATATCCAATAACTGTTTTGTAACAGGTTCAAGCATGATAGATGACATATTTGTAATAGATTTCCAGGTCTGTAATGCATTATATTTTTTCATTATATCGCTGCGTATCCTTTCCAGTTCACTTTTAAGAATTGCTTCTTTATTTATTCCATTATTACCAACATTAACCATCACTTTACTCATTGACATCATTATTACAGATAATTAAAAATTCGTCAAAACACACATGTACAACTTCTCTATGTATACATTTCACAATCTATTTTGATCATAGAGAGTTAATGCATATTCATCATCAATAATTTATAGAATGTTTTTCAAGGCTTAAAGAAATATACAGTGCTAACATGCTTACTATATACATACTGTATTTCAATCTGTTCCCTAAATACACTATTTATGAAACAAATTCTTTATAAATAAATATAAACACCAAAAATGGGGTAAGAAATCTTAATGTAATTTAAGAATCATATTATTTATTTTTCAATATACTAATATCTCAAAATATGTGATAACACCTAAACTTTTACCAATGATATTACAAAATCTAGAGCAGTGTGATTCACACACATATATATCTACATATATATCTACATATATACATATATATATCTACATATATACATATATATATATCTACATATATACATATATATATATATCTACATATATACATATATATCTACATATATACATACATATCTACATATATACATATATATCTACATATATACATACATATCTACATATATACATATATATCTACATATATACATACATATCTACATATATACATATATATCTACATATATACCAACGATTTTACGTACAAAAGATGTTGATTCTTCTGATGTATAACCATCATCACATTGTGGTGTTGGAGGTGAAGAAGACGAATGCGAGCCGCTATCACTCGAAAATGAATTCTGAATAAATTCAGCGGTTTTAATATCAATCGGATCGGCATTGTTATTCATGTTTGAATAATATTTTTAACTTTTTACTAAAAACGTAGAAAATTATTACTTCTAAAGTTAAGGCAAATCTTTAATAACGCGTGAAGAACACAGATTCTACAAAATGCACACGTTTGACATAACACTAATACTGACTGCACGATCAGATCCGTTCGACAATCTAGCTCGATGCTTGCCTTTGAAAAGGGAAGGCTGCACCAGAAAACAGAAAACCCACATTCCTTTGGTGAAAGTTGGTTGTAGGTGTGCACGGTCGAAGTTTGCAGATGTTCTTTTGGATATATGTGTTTGTGTGTATGTGTGTACATGTGAACAGGTTTCGACGAAAGATATGAAGGGGAAGATCCCAGCAGACATAATATTGATTGTCACACGAAAGAATTCAAGGTCATGACAACATGCATGTAAGGATATGAGCAGCGCATTTTTTCGTTACGACTGTGTGCAGACATAATAGAGAGGGGAAAAAATATGTATAATACAAAATACTCAGAAAAAAAATATTTAGAGATTGAAATAAATAAAAATATTCTTAAACTAATAGACTCGGAAAAAAATTAATATGAATGATATGGAAACCAGCTCTAGCATATGTGAACGTGGGAATGGTTGGTTAGGTTTCACTGTAGCTTCGGATGGATGTAGTCATGAAAAATAATACGAAAGATTTGTAATTTGTGTAGGATGGATAGGGGAGGGAGAAATTTTGAAACTGTGTTAAATAAAAAAATATACTTGAATTAATTTTATTACCCATGTTTGGAAAAAATTTTTGGAGGTGAAAAAATATACTCAGAATAATTCAGTAATACTTAGACATGAAAAATTATTATGAATGATGTGAGAACTAACGGTAGCATTTGAGTGCGAGGGAATATGTTGTGTACAATCATATTGATGAAGACTTCGTCGGATTTATTTTTTGAACCGTAGAAAAAAATATAAAAAAATTATGGACAGTCTGAAGAAATGATCTGAAGTAAAGAAAATATACTTTGGTTAATTCTATAATAGTTAGATTTGAAAAAAAATTATTATGATCGATATGGAAACTAACTGCAGAGGGTGTGTGCACATTCATGGCAGTGAAGGTATCGAGAGATTTATTTTTAGAATCGGAGAAAAAATAAAAATTTATCAACAGTCGGAAGAAATGATCGGAAGCATAAAAAAAATATAATTGGAATAATTCCATAATATTTGGAATTGAAAAAAGTTATTATGAACGATATGGGAACTAACGACAACAGATGAGTGTGTGGGAATGGACGGTGGGCATTCATAGCGGTCACATAAAAAAATAATTACCTCTCAATATGAAATGACGGAAGCGTCGGGAGCGTCGATCGGGGGTTTAATGGTCGTAGTAAAAGTAAATAGAATGCTATATATTAGATATTAAAACAGCGGCAGCGGTATGTGCAGGATTGGATGTTAAGCTACCATAGTGTGTAAGATGATGGAAGGATAAGAAAAAATAAATAATGTATATTATAATCGATTGGAAAAGAGGGTGGAAAGGGTAAAGGAGACTAAGGATAGTTTTTAAGTATAGAAATAATTGATTTGTTAATTTGTAAATGTTTTGGATAACCTTGTAGATTTAGCCAACAGAGCAGGGATTGGGTTGTTATGTGAAAAAAAATAATAATTAACAAAAATACTATAACGCGGTGATGATTGCATGCAATGCTATGATCGGAGAATTTTTCGTCGCGGGTGCGTCTATACTTGTAAAAATACGAAAGATCCTTAAAAAATTGATCAGTGTATGAATAATAATATATACCTAGGCTTTGAAATATTTTTAAAAATGCGGTATCCGCAAGCAAACAATGAGTGCGCGGGATTGGCGCGTGCGCTTTCGCGGAGGCTAACGGTATGTTAGATATATGCGCGGGATCGGGACGTGCGCCATGGCATATGGCAGTAAGATCAGGGAATCGGAAAAATAAAAAACATATTTAGGCTAATTTTGAAATTTCCATACTTAGACTTTGAAATATTAAAAATAATCTCGGTATCGTGAACGTGGGAGGCATGCGGAGGAACGGCGTGTGCGCTTTTGCAGTGGAGAACGTTATGTTAGATATATGCGCGGGAACAGTGCGTGTGCTTTCGCATTTGTCTGTACGATCGGGGAATCCGGTAAATAAAAAAATATAGTTAAGTTAATTTTATAAAAAAATTGTGGTATCGTGAACGGAACGCTTGTGCGGATGTGATATCGCGGCGGAGATTGGAATATGCGTGGGAACGGCGCGTGCGCTTTCGCGGTGGCGACCGGAGCGTGCGCGGGATCGTAATATACATGTGTGAGGGGCGAACGGGGGTGTTGGGTTAAATTTTAGCTTTAAATACCATACTTGGGTTACATTTTGGAATTTTCATACTTACGCCTTGAATTTTGAAAAATCGCGGTAACGCAGTGGGCGGGAGGGGGGTCGGAGACTTGGGTTACTTTCAGACATTAATTAATATACTTATGTTAATTAATAATCTGATCAGTTTATCGGAAATGTGCAGGGGAACGCACGGGGGGAATTTTGGGGAAATTGTGGGAAACTTGGGTGAATTTTCGGCGTCCGAGCAAGAAATTGGGTTACTTAGGTTAGTTTCAGCCCCCTGCACACGTTTAGGGGTTCGGATTACCGGTTTGGACTGCTTTTTGCTGTTCGGATTAGCGGACTTCCCAGTCCCCGCATTTATCATCTACTTATTTGTATGTAAATTTGGGACAATTCATATTAACTGTTGCTGTAACCGAACCATCGACCACGTTGCTCTAAACATCTTCACAATGTTTATAAGAACGGGAGGCGCAGTTTTTAAGCTCGATAGATTTTTTTTTTTGTAAATTTTTCTATACATTTTTTGCAAAGTCCAACTGAAATGGTTAAGATGCCTTGCACCGATAAAACACTTATATATTACTGCAGTTTTAGTATTAAAGCGACATACGAAAACCATTTCCAGTTAATAATACGACTACTGCTGTTTTAAGATGCGCTTCACTCGAACACCAAAAACAATTCCAGCGGCGGGTTTTGAAGATAGCTCAGCGGATATTTTCCACTTGCTCCGCCGTTATATTCGTTTGTTTTTTAAAATTTTTTAATTTATTACTAGAATCGAGTATTTGACACTTTTGCGACTAGTACACAAACTAAGTGTAAAAAATTTTAAAATATATCTGAAAAAAAATAAATAAAAAAAACAGATAATCAATGAGGACAGTTTTAGAAAGGCACGCCTTTCAATGAGATCACTCTTAATATAGCGTTTACTTCAATTTAATTTTTCAAAAAAAAAAAAAAACATTAAACGCTCATTTTACTTAACCGATTTTTTTATAGTTAACCTTTTGTCGGTAGACAAAACCTCATACGTTCGTTCTACAGTTGTATCGGGATGGTCGAGCGTCTGTATACGTGTTGCTGGTCTGGGCAATAGCGTATTTTTGCGTAAGACTCGGCCAGTCTGTGAAGAAAACGTTTTTGTGATAAAGTGGTTAAAGTGTTTTTGATGATAAAAACTCGAGTCGAAGATGAAAGAACGATCTCAAGAAACGATATCGATGATAAGCGGCGAACTGGAAGGCCGATTGAAATTCGAACTGACAACAAGGTGCAGTGTGTGCGCGCACTCGTCTGCGTCAAGATCGGCGGCTAATTGTTCGAATATGTTGGCAGAAGAACTGAGCATTAACTTCGAAACAGTTAGATTTTAGTTGGAGATAAATGCCCGTGAAAAAAAAATTTGCGCAACCATGGTTCGAAAAAAAACCTTTTAGGGCAAAGGTCTGTCGCGTAATATTGTTTTAAACAGGTTCGAAATGAGCCAACTCTTCTAGATCATCGCATAATTGCTGGTGACGAAACTTGAGCTTTCCAGTATAATCCGGAAACAAAAAAGCGCCAACAGTAGCTGTCTCCTGACTCAGCAGGACCAAAAAAAAAAAAAAAAAAAACAAAAATGAGCAATTCAAAAATCAAAACAACGATGATTAGTTTATTTGATGGCAAATGAGGGTCTCTATAGTTTCGGCCTAGATCATTTAGGTCCCGTTACGTTTTTTCGCTATGTTCCGGCCTCGTTTTTTTTCCAATCAAATCTTAATAAGGTTTTAATCCTTTGTTGTATTTTTTTTTCATTTTTCGGAGCACATGGTTTACACTTTAAAACGCAAAAATCTGTCATGGTGGGAAACTTTCTATTGAAATAACCCGCCAAATGAATACACATAATCGGTATTTCTCAAATCTTTATAAGAGGAAATAAACGAAAAAAAAAAAAAAAAAAAAAAGGAACAACATTAAAAACCGTCGATTTACTTTCTAATTGTTATAAGTGTAAATTAATTACTAATTGCCGGATTGTGTTATTTCGATTCGATGATTATTTTACGCATTAAACGTGATATTAATTACAAAAATCAAAAACCCACTAACACTTAAGTAAATCTACACTTGGAAAAGGCCGAAACAATACAGGGGGCCCTAAGTGATATGGTGTACATAGAATTTATGCCACTTCGACAGACTACGAATCATCAACATTTCTATGCCGAAGTAGTCGAGCGGTTGCGCGTCAGAGTCCGTCCAAAGACACATGGACCTTTTATGACGACAACATGCCATCGCGCATTCAGTGTGACGTAGTACCTCGAAGGGTGTTACAGTACTGCCCTAACCGTCCGTATTCCCCGTCCGGATGTGTGACTTTTTCCGATTTCCTCGGTTGGTTAAACAAGTCGTGAAAGGAACGCATTTTTGATGCGACTAGCTGACATACTGACGAGGGGGTACTCTCAGTGAAGTGTGCAAATTAAAGCTTTCCCGGAAGTTTAAGAAAATTGCCAAAAAAAAAGAAAAACAACATTAAAATCAGTTAGTAGCTACAAAAGGTGAGTGTATTTCGAAGGATAATCGTAGTGATGTGTCTTTAAATGTACGTGTTTATTGCAATCAGTCTCATTACTTAATTGTCAGACCCCTCGTATTAGGCTGAAAACAGGGAAGTCTTCGCTAATAAAAACACGCTATTTAACCGGTTCCAGGTGGTAACTTTAATCATCGTTTTAATGGTAAATTCGTACTTTGTTTCATCTTCAGTTCGGATCAGCGTTCTCCAGGTTAATTTTCGCATTGAAAAGGTTGTTCTCTCTATCGTACGTTCGCATAATTTTTTCCCTAAATATAAACAAGTTTCTCTGTGCATGGAGCAGCGACAACGGCGATTGTTAAGTGAACTTAAAATACAATACATAGCTTGTTATCTCTCTCTCTCTCTCTCGGTATTATGACCCATTTGAACATCGAACGCAGCTACTCCGGGGGCCCTAATGAATGCACATCGTACGCGCTATATAAAAGGTCTTTAGAAAATCTAAAGGCTCGCATCTTTCGCAATGATCGACCGTACTTTCGGTGTGTGCAGTTCTTTCGACATTAAACGTATATTCTGCATTCCTATGACAGCGAACGGATTACAAAACCCTTTGAATGCACATTTTCCCATCCTCCGACAACATAATAGTCCCTAATCTGTTAGAGCGCATTTCAAAATAGCACGGGATCTATTGAATCGGCCGCTGCTAGCTGCACTGTTCGAAGCAGCCTACATGCACATTATATGCGCTGTAATTCTTTGTTTTGTAAACAACATGGTCATCGCGCGTGTAAATAATTTCCTTAAAACGCCCACTTGGCGCGCGCGTATACATTTGAATATTCCGTGCAAACATCTTTTGAAATATTTCTTCCCGTAATATTTTGTTTTACCGCTCGCCTGCGATTATTTCCGCTCTCCGACGAAATAATAATGCCGCAGGCAAGCGAAAATCCTCTGAACTACTGCGCGGAAAAGCTTCATTAGTTTTCCTAAAATACGCGCTACATTCAGTTCAAAATTAAAACCCATTATGAAAAAATTTTCTCCTCCGCACAATAAAATTTAATTTAATAATATTGTTTTATTGAAACAAAAAAGTAGATTCATCTGAAAGTTTAATGAAATTACGCTTAAATGTAGTGTATATTATTGTATTGCATCCATTAACGTTCCGTGTACTATTGGCCAGAAGCACGGATGAATGGAGATATTTTATCTAGGATATCGGATAGTCGCAGAAATTTTATAAAAGGAACTGGACATAATTGGGGCCGGAATAGGTTGAATTTTGGACAGTCTACCAGAAGATGTAGAATAGATAAGGAAACAGAGCATACGTCACAAATAGGGGGATCTGATTTATTTAGGTAAAAAAGAATTTTTTGCGTGGCCAATGCGCAGACGGCATAATATAACTTCTTCTTTACGGCTGGATCTTGATAAAGTACTCTGAATTCTAGCATTTGAGCGAGTAAGTTGCGTTAAAAGGAATTTCATACAGTAAAATTCCTCCCCCCACCCCACCCCACCAGTAGGGGGGATATTGTGACCTAAAGAACATTCGTTTACCGAAACAATTAAAAAATCACAATAAATATTTCTGATGTTGCTAATATTTTATATTTTATTAATTGCGCGTTGATTTAATATGGTTTCTTAATTGCTCCAATTTGTGAATTTGGCGTAGCAACATTCTAATTTTAAGAATATTATACAAAAATTATATCCTAGTAACCCTTTTTAACATTTTATCCAAAGCAGTTTTTATTAAATTTTTACAAGATCGATATTTTTATTTTTTTAAATAATCGTGTTTATTATTATATAAAAATTCGTAATTTTTAATAGCTTTTAATTTCCCCGCATAATTATAAACAAGTAATAATAATATAAATATTAAAGGGAATAATATAAGTCGGGAAGTAAAGGAAGGGTACGTTACAAAAAACAGGGGCTAAATATTTTACAAATTTACAAAAAAAAAAAAAGACAGAAATACGCGTGGGATGTGTTCTTTTTTTAAAAAACTCGCTCGGCTAACGACTATAGGAACTATTTTTTTGCACTACACTAAAATTGAAAATAACCATATTTAATAATACGATCGTATTCTATAACAGCCAATAAAATGTTAAAAATAAATACCGACTTCAAGGTATATTATAAAAATTTAAAAATGCACTAAAAAGTAAAAAAATATTTACTCCCGACAAGAAAATATATATCAGAATGATATAACTTACAGCGATATTATCGTAATTTTTATACAACACTGATACCTTAATTAAAGTCCGCATCAAATTCATATTAAAATAATAATTAAAAACTGCGTTAAATTTATTTTACAGTTTTTAGCGTTATGCTTAAATTTTTTTCTTGTTAAAAATCAATTTTTTTTTTCACATTATTCTCCATACTTAATACTTAAAAAAAATCGATTTCTTTATTTTGAACTGCATTTCCACAGTAAAAACATCGAAAGCTATATTTCCATGGTAATTTGGCAAATTTATAATAATTTAAGTTAATAAATCTAACTTGACGTTGAAACCAATCGTGAATGAAAAGCATCCAAAAAGCTTCAATTCCAGCATTATTAAGGATAACTCAAAAAATACCGATCAGATCTTGATCAAATTTAAATGGGACCACATGAGAAGCACCCCATCTTTTAAATAAAAGAAGAATCATCATAATCGGTTCACCTAGAAGAAAGTTCTGAGGTAACACACATAAAAAAATAAAAAATAAATAAATAAAAATACAGTCGAATTGAATACCCCCCCCCCCTTTGAAATCGGTTGCAAAAGCAAAAACACCGGGAATGTTTAATATGTCTCTTTTTTTTAATTGTTAATTCGGTGTAGCACGACTGTAATTGAGGTATGAATGTTGCGTTCAAGAATTATCATATCTTCTCTTAAGGATATAATATTTTACTACATCCTTTTTTATCGATTAATTATTACCTTTCCGGTGATCTTTTATTAAATTTTCAGATAGGAAATCTCGAAATCGGTATTTAAAAAATAAATAAAAACAATTTAATTTCGCATGTTTTAGTAGAAATATTTTCCAGCGGTAATATGGATCAACCTAAAATCATAACTCTACAATTGTTTAAAGAATATTCAAACTCTTCCGACAGTGATGAACTTGTAAATTGCGCTTTAGCGGTTTCAATTTAATCGAATTTACATTCGTATAAACTAACCTCGGTAATGCTTCTAAGTTGTTCGTAGCCTCTTTAATTTGTAAATTAAGAATTATTAATTAAAAATATAAGATCAAAAATTTTATGTGACATCAGGGGGGATTCGAACCCAAACCTTATTTTTAACTTATACAGATAGACATCACTTTTATCACTATACCACAAAACAAGTTGGTCGTAACTTATGTTTTTATACAACATCAATATAATAAATAACGTATTTAAATTTTTATTAAATTAAAAATTGTTTTTTTTTTAAATTATTTTATTGTTTTTTGATAATTTTTTTGTTTAATATACTTCATTTTGGAATAATTATTTTTTTTTTCTTATTTGGGTTTTCCCCTAGGCTTGCCAATAATAGGCGATTACCCATCAACACGTGTACATAGTAGCAATTAGGAGTAACAAGGAATGGAATCTGACAAAGAGCGCTATACCAAGGATGGAGAAACAATGACAGTCAACGTCGAAAAATTCCAAATATATGCATCTGGAAAAGAACAGGAATGGCATTGCCTATCTACCCCATATCATGGCCACATCTGCAATTACAAAGCCCACAGTACATAATCAATCTTTCGAATCGTTTGCATAAAATAAATATAAACATAATCTGGAATTTATTGCATATTTTTGTCTAAATGTCTATATATATTATATCTGCACAGCTAAAATTGTACGAATAGGTTGCCCACCAACAGAATGGTGGAGGAGATAATAATGATAATGATGATGATAGCGCGTTAACCTGGTAGTTAAGGTGTGTAGTTTCCAAATCAGAAGTCACGGGTTCGAGACTTGTTCCGTTTTGGATCTAAGTCGCTTCTAGGTTTACCCAGCCCGAATAATTAGGTGCCAGAGAAATTTAGGGAAGTAAAGGCGGCAGGAGAAAGGAACCAACTCCCTACTCTCATTAGTGCCGTTGGGCTTAGTTTATTGTGAACTCTAACTTCAAAATCCTCGGGACTTACTACTAGTCATATTTATAATATTTATTATTATTATTATTATTATTATTATTATTATTAAATATATATGTGTGTGCGAGTGTGTATTATATTAGTCATCGAGATGATATTATTCCACCTTCAAAAATCTCTTTTGAATAAGAGCAATGGCTTTAATAACGCACGCTTAAAGCACCGTCTTCAAATTAACTTTATAAAGTTAACCTTTTAATTTCACTTTAGCGAGTTACAATAAATTCGACAGTTTCGTATCTAAGGCTGTAAAAAGAATTATGGAAGAGAAATTCCATAAATATTATTGTACAGGCTTACTACGCGTAGAACTATGATTGTACATATGTTAGTTATCGAAAAAAAGTTATAAACATCGGCGGAAATTGGATGAATTATGAATCCCCAACTATTAAATTTCGAATTGGATAAAGGATTTTTCAAATACCAATTGTTAAATTTGTTAAAACCCTCCCGAATTAGTTACAGAAGTATTTTAAATGCGAATTAGTTTTTTCCGTTATACTCATAAAATTCTCTTATATATTCCGAAAACTGGTCGTACCGCACTTGGTCATGGCCGATCAACGAAATTATTGCTATCTTAATGCTAAATTTGTTTCACGATTCGCATGACACGCATATTGATGTGGACGAGTGTCAAGGTCATGCGCGATGCGTTCCCCCACACGACTCTTTGGCAATTTTACAGAATTTTTAAGTTTTGTATTGGTTCGCAATTCTTTTGATTACGATGAAATTTCGGATAAAAGATTAAAAATATAAAATTTCACTTATGAAAACACGAAAAAAATTAAAATAATAATACAAATTTTAATAGTGAGCCGGCAAATTAAAAACAAAATCGATATTTTTTATCCGCATCGTAAGAAACCTCGCAGAATGCACAGTTATACACGACGATATATTACTAGTCGCGTATTTTTTTATTTTTCGATAATAATACTTTCTTGTACAAGGCAATAGTAGAAGGCTTTTTTTTACTACTAGATTACATTGTCCGAAGTGACGTAATTAGAATTTGCTTAAATTTGCTACGATAAGCTGTTGCCATTCGCTTTAATCTGTCTTTTAATAATTATATTTAATAAATAAAATCGATTCGGCCATTATTATTATTATTTACAACTAGTTTCAGCAATCGAAAAAAGATAAATTTAAAAAATGTTACCATATCATCCTTAACGAAACGCGTAGCCCGGACTAATTTGAAAAGTTTACTTACTAGAACGTCAAATAAATTTCATTAAAAATAAAATTGTATACGGTATTTCATTGTTCGCAAATGACCGAAAATTATTTTACTTGCCATTTAGGGTCACAGTATTAATCTACTTTTTTTTTTTCGGGGGGGGGGGGGGGGCTTTAACTACGAACATTAACTCAGCGCAAGTAAAATTTTTGAAAGCGTTAAGGTGCGACAGCGGGAATCGAACCCGGTTCTACCCGAACGAACTACCGCTGCCTAACCCACTGTGCCTCGGTAGCTGGCCACCCTCTTATTGTTAATAAATAAGAACATTTTTAACCACGGAACATCTCCTCCCTCTGCTTGTTCCATATGCAATTCCCCAATTTCACCAACCGCTGAACACATTCTAGAGCATTGCCTGACTGCAGGCACCTCCAACTTACCGTCGGTTGCATTGTCAAACGAACCAAAACAGGTACAGGATATGCTACACCATATTAGAGTGGCTAACAAGCTATTAAAACACTTCTGATCTTGCACCGATCCATGCGCTGTAATAATCCCGGCAATTACACACAGCACATGGACCATATAAATTTAGGGGAGAAAAAAAACCACATCGTGTAACAATCTTTAACCGTGTTTGCTTTATATTTTACATTATAAAATAAATAGCATTAACTTTACTCAAACCGGATGACTTACGGATTTTCGCGCATAATTGCTGGTTCTTTTTATTTTTATAAAAAAAGTTAATTCTGTTTTTGTTCTCTCTTCCTTATTTATCACCAGGGTGTGATTTTTTTGAACATGTTTTCAATTTCATTGTCAGCGTTAGTAGTTGCGGTAATGTCGATCTTAGGACAAGCGTGAAGAATAGTAAGTAAAATAAGTCCCATATAGTATTCTTGATAAGGTACCACGGATTATGAAATTAAGGTTCACAATGTAACTAAGTCTATAATGGATTTGACGAGAATACCGGGGCCAGCTCATTTCTCCCGGCCGCCTTTACTTTCCCGGATTTCTCTGGTATCCAATTATTTCAGGCTTGATAAATCCGATTCGGATCCGGAACGAAACGACAAGTCTTGATCCGTGTCCCCTGATTTAATAGTCAAGCACCTTAAGAACGGGACAAAGGAATAAGAATTGGAGGACAAAAAATTGCAGTGATACGTTTTGCCGATGATACTGCACTGCTGACGGAGAATATCGAAGACCTGCAGGGGCTACTGAATTCAGAGTTGCCCTTGAAAGTGGAAAAAAGGGGCTCAGCATAAACATCAAGAAAACCAAGTTCATGGTGGCCTCAAGATAACTAATTACAGATAAAAAACTATTCCTTAACGGTAGGGAAATCGAACGGGTAGGAAAATACAAGTATCTAGGTTGTTGGATAACGAAAGATAATGACCCTGACGTAGAAATAAGAGCGCGCACTGAGAGGGATGTATTTATGAAGATGAAGAATGTACTTTGCGACAGAAAATTAAATCTGGAAGTCAAGAAGAATGTGCGCTAAAATGTTACGTATGGTCCGTACTGTTATATCAGTGCGCGACGTGGGCAATAAAATCACACATGGAAAAGAGCGTATTTCATCGGTTGAAAAGTGGTGTTATCGCCGGATCTAGAAGAACTCTAGAAAAGTGAAAGATGCGGAGGTATTACAATTGATGAAAACGAATCTGATATTAATGGACACATAATTAAGAAAAAGGCAAAATTAATTTCTTTGAACATTTCATGAGAGGATCATCATCTTCTGCACACAATTATGATGGGAGCGGTAGAAAGGAGTAGGGCACGAGGAAGAAGAAGGATTTCTTGGCTCCGAAATATTAAGCAATGGACTGGAGTTACAAAAGTAAAAGAATTGTTCCAGATTGCAAGAAAACGAGAGACGCATTTTGTGTCATATGGTTGAATTCATGAAAACTGGTTAAGCTATACCCGAATCGGGTTGCATGAAGAAGAAGAAGAAACACTTTAAGCACTAGCCTACCGCGCGAAGAAAAAAAATTTAGCCAGCTAACTCGTGGCGTTGTTTAGGCAGTGGTGTTTGATATTTCGCTGCCGCATATGGACACTTCAAAAATATTGCGCTATAGTTGAGCGGCAAAAAATAAATAAATCTAATAATTAAAAAAAACAAAACAAGACGTTCAAAATGCGATGTAATGACGTCTCATCGTATTAACAGGGATAAAGTTATGAGCACAACGTTAAAGCGGGGAATTTTACAGTAATCAATATATTCGTATCTAAATATGTAGTAAGCAGGTTTTTGTAAGGGTAATTAACCGCTAAATGAAATATCACACCACGTATTATTTTATAGAATTCGCTTTCTAACATTAAAAGAGAAGTTAATCATCATTATTAATTATAATTATTATTAGCGTTATTTGCGAAATTATGAAAAAGTCAAAAAACGAAATTTACCGAAATTCACGTTGAAGTTGGTAATAGTAATCCAAAAATCATTATGCGCTTGAGAAACCACTAGTGACGTGGATATTCGAAAATTATTATTTTTAAATTTAATTTTCGCTGCATCGAAAGAAAAATCGGTAAAAGCGTATAAATAGTGTAACGTTTGTAACGAATGAGTCTTTTTCTTCTTAATTATTCCGATTATTAGGCAGGCCAGTGCACGCGTACTTAAAAATCAAATGTTTTACGATAGTAGGCTATTTCGGAGAAATTTTATAGACACTCGTAATAGGTAAATAGCTTCCAGTCGATTTTTATAGACCGATACAACGTGTTTCTTCGACTAAGCGGTTCTGGGTACTACTCCGAAATGGAATATTATCGGACCGGGGAGACGATCAAACATCGTAAAAATCCGACTCCCGGTCAAACTACATGCATCTTCAGCTTTGCACCGATAAGTTGCGCGTAAAAAAGTCGAAATAATTTTAACGACATATCGATATATTCAACAGCGACCAGTGTAATATTCGATAGGCTGTCTCCATCACCCATTAACCCAAATCAAGTCGTCATCGCGGTGCCGGGCCTTTGCACAGTACTTCTGGTTCGTTTCTTTTATTATTTTTTCGTTTCGTTTCATTTCGTTTCATTTCGTTTCGTTTCGTTTCGTTTTTTTTTTTTTTTATTACCTGCACGTTCCATAAATTTAATATGAAAATTCTTCTTTTATAGTCGACAAAGCGCGATCGCTTCTGCAGTGTTATTGCAGCCATCGATGTTTCCCTACATTTATCGAGGAGATCTATTTTAAATAATAAAACAGGAGATGACAGACTGAAATTCCTTCGCTTTCTTTAGGACACCAGAATTGCCTTTGAATCCATCGCGACAGCGGTATAGCTGGTACTCAAAAATACGGCATCTTCTATTATTATTATTCCTAGAGGCTCGTCCTCGGCTTTGACCCAAATTACAAATTTAAATTCTGTGGCAATTGGAAAGGGAAAGCGCAAACGATCGAAGTAAGAGAATTACCGCTGGAACTAGACAGGGAAGGATGAAGGGGACGCATTGTAAAAGTTCTGGAGCCAAGATTTAGAGTACCTCAATATTTTAGTGTCAACGGTGGATAGTTATCCTCCGCGCAGCAGTGTTCGATGCTTGATCAAATTGTATTGCGCTGATGCGGAAAAAATGTATGTACACTCGTATTAACTGATAGCGCGCGGTTTCTTCAAAATACCTCAGTTTAAAAAAGCAAAAAAAAAAAAATACTGAGCACTTGACAACGCTGTGCAATCATGTAACAGAACAAACCTGTAATGAAACCTGTAATCGAAACTTATAATGACTCTGATGTGAGTTGTGCACCGAAAACGTCATCAGATTCTATTATGTCTTAAGGTGTAATTCCTACGACCAATGTGACCACCCTAGGGCGACTCTAACCGCAAGCCTAGAGTGGACACCATTATTCGGCAAAACCAACGTAACCATTTTATCTAGAGACGCGCCACTGCGACCACTTATGACAGAGTCATACCAGTCTAGTCATGAGACAAGTTCGTTTTTACTCTGTTTTCCACTATGAAACATCTCTAATGCGTGTATGTTGTTTCTGTTTCTATTGGTGTTACCCGTTGTCTCTCGCATTTAACGCGAATGTGTACCTAGATTTGCTTTGTATTAACAGACTCACTCGTTTTCGGATGCTACGTAAAAAAATTAAATTAGCGTGAATAATTTCCGGTTGTTCCGCACTTGACATAAATTGTGTAAATTTTAGCAAAATAAAAATTAATTAATCTATAAAGATATTTACTTCTTTTCCTTGTGGGGGGGGGCGTCAACAGTGGAACTTATCCAACGCAGAAAATTGTACATTATAATATAAGGAAAATATTAGAAATTGAGAAAATAAAGAAGGCTAACAAAGGAACTATATTGAGAGAGGGGAATGCCAGAATGAAGTGGACACTATAAGGAATAGGAACGCAGAAGATTAGAATAGAGGGTAGCACGTTCGGAGGAAATAAAGGGGCATTCGAACAAGACGTGATTCGCATCGCAGGTATAATTGAGCTCTGAAGGGTCACACAAAAGTGACTGAACAATAGAAAAACGGAAAAGGGAAGCCGGAAGCAAACTATGATTAATGAACCGCAGGCGAACTATAGAGGAAATAATCGAACGGCTAAGGTAGGGGAAAAGATTAAACCAAGAAGGAAGAGAGGAAGGAAAGGGCTGTACAGAAAGGTAAAAAGATCGAGGATTGGTAAAGAATGAAGGATAGAATCCGGTCCAGAAATCGTGGTGTGATCGAAAAGAGAGACAGTAGAGAGAGTTTGAGCAGGAAATCTGCTAATGAATAGACCATTGGTGGTCGTCGAACGTGCCATCGAGTCAAATTAACTCGTTAAATGCCGCAATGACTAGGAATCCATAGTAGATCGATTACAACAGAACTCTGCCGATTAATTTCGGTTACAAGAACCATAATAGATGCTATCTAATTTCAGTTAGCATTGAAAATAATCGCGAATACAAAATAGTGCTGATACGTCGATTGTTTTATTGTTATTTACGTATAATATATAATTTAATCATTTTATTTACAATTCGACTATCGTCTAAAAATATCGACATATCAGAGCTATTTTGTATTTACTATTATCTTCAATGTTAACACGGTAATCAAATGCTACAATTATGTCGTAAACTAGTCAGAAAATAATTTTTATTAATTAATTAATTAATTGTGATTTCGTATTTTATATGTTTTATTAAAATTTATACTAAAACATTATAGTACTCGCACGTTTTTGTATTATTAGTTTTCCGCTACTTTTATTTTCGGTACTTTCTCATCTAAAATCTTCGCTGTTCCCCGATATTCCTAGTATCAGTCTAGTGCGCCATGGGTTTTAGCCGCATTATCGTCGTTTTCTTTATAATCCACGTTCCAATAGCATAACTATTCATCGGAAATAATACCTGATAACTCCGAGTTTTGTTTCAGATATTTCTGATTTCTAATTTTGCTCTTTCGACGAATTCTATTTTATTCGAGTAATACATATTATAACACTGAGTCGGCAAATTGAAAAAAAAAAAAATCTCAATATTTGTAATGAAAAATTACAAGTTTTATTTCATATCCTCCGAAAACCATAAACCTCTCTTAGCAGAATTCCAAGTTGTACTTTTTTCGTGTATTTAATTTATAACAAGGGATCGCCGCCGCAATGATAGCAAATATTAAAATTAATGGGCGTTAGTCTTGGATTTTTAACTTTATGGCTTGGTAGCCTCACTAGCCAGCTCCTAACAACGAATAAAATATTAAGTAAATGGTTGATTATTTAATCGAAGAACCTTTCGCCGAAGAGCGAAACAGTTCTTAACGAATGCCACAACGACCGGATGGTATAAATTAAGATAACTCGCGCTTTTACGTTATTCAGATCTACCGTCGCTTCAGTTACAATCCGACTAATAAATAATCGCGCTAGCAAACGGAATACATGTATCACTGGAATTAATATACCACCATGCTTCGAAAAATACCACGAAACATGGTATTTTATAATTTAAATGACATATTTTCTGTTTAAGAATATGTGATTGAATAAGGCAAAATTTAATTACTTTTTTTTTTATGGAACATTAAGCAACATATTCGCACGTAAACATTGACTGTTTTTTAAATTAGATTTATTATTTTGCTTACGACTCTGTATATTAATGACTGTGGTGTTCTGCATTTCTGTTTTGATGTACTTATTTAATTTATGTTTAAATTTATGGTATTGTTGTCACTGCTATGTTTTTTATGACGCTACCTTTTAAAAGAATTCTCCGCTCCGTCCTACTTCGTGTCGCTAGGGTCTCCCCGTCGCAATTGCGCAGATTGGTTCCAACAAGAATTTCGGCTATAGTTCATCTTTGAAATGTAGTTTTGGCTGGCTGTTTCCCATTTGCTTTTCTGCAAAATGAATACATTTTGATGTTTTGGGTTTCGTCAATCCTGGGGGACCATAATAATCAAAGCCAGCTTCGATTAGAAGAAAAGTATAATTGTGGCCAACTGGAGGCAATACGTTTGGACCAAAAAAAAAAAAAAAAAAGAAAAAAGTTTCGATAAATAATAATAATGAAATGATGATGATTATGGGGCGCCTATAGTGCCGTAATAAACGCGGGACCACTTATAAAACAAAATACGAATAATCAAAATACGACATTTAATACCATAACAAACCTTGAATGATTTATATACGAGACTAAATATACAGAAAACCGAAAAGCACCAGAAATTAAAGATAATGATGTATGTAGAAGCGGGAACAGATCGTCTAAATACAAATAGCAGTCATTAGCAACATAAGATACGGAAAGTGCCGAATATAGTTAATAACGAAAAAAAAAAAAATGAATTATCAGCTATACCGTGCAAATTGATAAAAGGAATGAGCGCACGGGAATGTATTGATATACTGGAAGCAAAATTGCACATATAACACAGCACAAACACGGAATCATTACTAAAAAGACAAAAACCAAGAAGTGTATACCAATAAAAGATGCCTAATACAGAGTACGATTACAAAATGTAGTAAAACGATTGACAAGATAGGCACAACAATATATACGTATATTAAATATTGGACGTAAAGCAAAACAAAAGAAATACCCTAAATTGCATAAAGATAGGAAAAAGGAGGGGATGCCAAAATCGGAGCGCATTTAAAATTCCCCAATAAATGAATCGTCGGAATCTTATTAAAATTCGATAATTATAAGTTTATGCGAAAAAATTAAAAGATAAACAACGGTCTTGTATCAAAGCAAAATGCGTGAAAATAAACATTTCATCACGGATGAAAAAAAGGGTTTTAAAGAAATTTTATAAAAAAACAGATAGTCCAATATATTGCTGATATAAAACAAAATTAAACAATAGTGAAAGAAGTCACTTTAAAGTCAAAAAAAGAAGCATAATGGTAGCAGTGACTGGCTAAAAGCTGAACGTTTTATCTGCAAAAGCGTAAGTAATATCGAAGGGGATTAAAGAACTCGAGCTAGCGGTACAATAGCTGGAAATCTCCAGCATTGAACAAAATGCATAATTTCTAGTATAAACAGGTTTACTGCACAGTGCACGATAAAATGGCTGAAGTATTTAACAACCTAGTACATATATAGGAAAAATATATTTCCACATTTACTCACAAATGGAAAAACATACTTAAAACAGAACAATGATCAAAATATAATAGACCAGTCATCGTTTATCAAACTGTATATATGTTTTTTTATTTATTTTTGTTTATACTAAATATGGATGTCTGCAGTGTACGGTAACTATATATATATATATGTAAGAGTATCTCATACGAGTTATTACCCATAAAGTACAAGAGTTATAACATTAAATCATAAGCCGTAACTAAAACTTCATTTGTGCCCATGAAGATTTGGACACAGCTATAAGCATGCTATATATATATATATATATATATATAGATGTGTATATGTGTGTGTGTATATAACTGAGAGTATGAAAGCATGTATATCGTTTCCAATCCTAACTCATTTTACCTTTCTATTCAGCCTAAACCTCCTCCCTGTTCTTAGTTCTATCATTTTCCTACTCTTAAACGTTTTTTCATCATTGCTATCTGCCGTCTGCGGTTCAATCATACTTTGCTCCCTTCCTCTCGGTATTGTTTTGCTCTTTTCCCATCCCCTTATTATCCTTTGCACTCTGACGACTGTTCCTTCGTTTGTGATCCTGACCACGTGCTGTTTGAATGTTTCAGTCTTTCCCCCGAACGTAATATCCTTTACGTTCAATTATTAAAGCTGAATTTTCCTACTCCATATAGCGCTTCCTATATCTTAGCTTTGCCGTCATCCAATGTGGTTCCTATTCTTGTCTCTTTTCTGTCATCGATTTCTCTGACCGGATTAAAATTTAATCTCTAATCTACTCCAATTGTCCTGGGTAGCTGCCCTTGGTCGGCCAAGCCCCCCCCCCCCCTAAAAAAAATTTATCGGTTAATATTACAGAAGAAAAAGAAAATGTTCAACGATTTTAACAAACTCAATTTATTGTTTTTGTTTCTTTTCTTTTTACTGGTGTCTTATGCATCATCAATATAATACAAGTACGAGTATTATATATAGTTTCGTTTTCACCGTAATACTCTTGTTACTTTATAAATATATTTGCCCCATTGGGATTGTCCGAATTGGGGAGCCAACAAAAAAATAAAAATAAATTAATAAATAAAAAGTAATAATAATAGAAACGCTATTAGTAGCTAAAGTTATCGACAACGGCAGACTGATTACAAGAACTCGAACATGAATTGAAAATGATTAATCCATGTATACTTTAGGGTTCAGTAAATTTAGATATAAGTTGAAGAAGAATTTTCCTTCAGAGAATATCCGAACAAGCTTCACGTACGCTTGTAACTATTATCGAATCGGATAATAAACTATCCATTTTAGATTTGCCCGAGATTTCCACGCACTTCCCTTCGTTTTCCTATTTTTACTTACCCATCCGTCTGTCGGTCAGATAATAATCTTAACAAAGACATACGCACTAGCCTTTCATTCATGAATGAGATGATGTCACACGGAGTTATCACAACGGAAATGCTTGTCACTTATGATAATTGCCGTAACCGTTTCTCGCGTTCTCTTATACTAATTAGGTTCGATAACTGCAGCGCCCCCCATGGTTGAACTTACGAACAGAATATGGAGGGCTTTTAGGCACGTTGCGGATTTAACTGACAACAATTTAAACGCTTACTTACTCGAGAGAAAGTCGTATGTCGGAAGTTATGCCGCCAACGAAACGACTTCGACGAATCAGAATATTAAATATTAACACGAAAACCAAGCCCATAGAATGAAATTATGATTTGCAAATACGCACGCGATGAACGTGCGAGGACATCCGTGACAATGTGCCCAACTTTGAACTAAACACATTCATTGGAATAATCACTTGTCAGAAATACAGTTTGTAGAAATTCGCCAGCATTCGGAAAGTCCTCGAAATAACATGAAGATCAGCTTAAAGCAAATAATTCGGAGTAGATTATTTAGAAAAATTTGGAAAATTAGTTGATCATTTAAAGAAAAAAAAGAAAAAGAAAAACATTGTTAGTCTCTTTTTCCTTTGGCAAAAAATATATGTATTTGATTTTCTTTATTTTAATTTTTATTTACCGACATCATCTATGCCTTAGTATCGGTGTTTCTCAGCAAACGGGCTTTTTTTTCCCTTACTTGGGTTTTCTCTGGAATTAACAAATAATTAAAAAAAAAACAATTAATTCTCCGCCACTATTATGCATCTGAAAATTAAAGAGAAAAAATTAAAAAAAAAAACAACACATAATTCCAACCGGTCGTATCTACACGCCCCTTCTTTTACGTTAATCGCTTATCTGTGCTGTAAATTAACTTTGTCGCTTCGCTAATTTAAGTTAACTTGTAGCGTTGTTTTTATTTCATTTATTTCGTCTTCGTCTTCTTGACGATTTAATTTTTCGTCATTTTTGTTTCTAGTTTTTATTTATTTACTTTTTAGTTGGTTAGATGAGCGCAGCCAAGGGGGGCCGCTCTGCGGCCTCCTCCCCAAGTCCTGCTAAAGCTATTAAACCGCCGACCAATTTGTCTATTAATATGGACGTAGACAGTAATTCAAAACGTAAATCTGTTGATCCTCTTTCGCCCATTTCCTCTGTTCTACCGAAAGAGATTAAACTCTCTGAGGCTGAACCTAGTACATCCCCTGTTTCCCATGTTGTCGATCATCTCAGCCACAACATTGTTAATAATAACACTAAGATCAATTCAAATAATTCATCTACTAACAACATTATTAATAATAATAGTAATAACATTAATAGCAACAATAACGACAACAACAACAATAATAGTAACATTAACAATAGTGATAATAATAATAATAATAATAATAATAATAATAATAGTGCTAGTAATAATAGTTGCATTACCGCCGTTTCCAATACTTGTTTCGTAAATGATCATCCGGGACCTTTCATTGTTTTTGTCGAAAATTTAGATGACGATAAGAACATAGGCAATAATCACCCTTTGGCTCTTGCAAGATTATTAAATTCTGTTTCTTCGTCATTTCTTAGTGTTTCTCCTCAAGGAAAGGACCGCATTTCAGTCACCTTCCCTTCTGCTTCCACTGCAAATTCCTTTTTATCTAATTCTGACTTCTTTCTCAGTAAAAATATTAAAGCTTACATTCCCAATAGCGCCTTATTCAGAATGGGAATTATTTCAGGGGTTCATCCTTCGTTTTCTGAAGACGATATTACGGAGGGGATTGAATCGTCTATTCCCATAGCGTCCATTCGTCGTATCTATCGTTCCTCCGAGGGTACTAAAATTCCGACTAGATCCGTAGAAATTAAATTCCACAAATCCGTTCTTCCAGATTTTGTTTCCATTTACAGACTCCGTTTTCCTGTTTCGCCTAGCGTACGACTACCTACACAATGTTCGAAATGTTTCCTTTTTGGGCATATTTCCAAACACTGTCGTAGCTCTTCGAATATATGTATGCCCTCACTGTGCCTCCAAACATCCTTTATCAGACTGCAGTAATCTTCAAGAGCCCCCTCTTTGCCGGAATTGTAAAGGCTCTCATTGTGCTTATAATCGTACGTGCCCGGAATGGGTGAAACAAAAGGAAATTAAGCGCATTATGGCATTCGAAAACATCTCTTTCCATGAGGCTTCTAATTTTAAAAATAGTAATTTAGTTTCCCAGGCTTTCTCATATGCCGACCGTGCTTCGTTGCCTGCTTCCTGTCCTAATGTATCTTCTAAGTCCTCTCATACAGTTCCTAAATCTATTCCGCGGCCCAAATCCCCAACTTTTCATAAACGTCCTAATTTTAAATCTTATACTAAACCTTCCCCACAGTTTCCTGCCCTTCCTTCTAACCGCCTTCCGTCGCCCTCTAATGGTTGGGCTTTTAATAGTTCTTCTTCTACTAGTAATTCCACCTCCATTAATAGTAATTCCTTAGTTCATGACGCTTCCAGTTCTAGTTCCGCTTCTACTTCCAAAGTTCCTTCATCTACTGTTCTTCCTACAGCAAATTTTATAAGCTGAAGCGATTTTAGATCTTCTTGCGTCCAATAACATTGATTCTTCTCCTTCCCTTGTTGACTCCCTACCTCTCTTTTTATCTAACTACATTCACCTTAATTAGTCTTTCTTCTCACTTTTGTTATAAAGTGAAAGTGAATGCAACCGGGGCTAGCCTTTTCTTTCCCATTTCGTTTTTTCTCTGCTTTTTCTGTCTTTATTTCTTTCCATTTTCTGTTTTCTCCCTATTCTCTTTTTAAGATCACTATTATTATTACTATCAATATTTCCTTTCATATTAATTTCCTCCTTTTCCAGATTTTAAGACTCCTGAATGTATTGCCCAGAGGCGGACAAGCAGCAGTTGCTTTTTTCACATTTCAATGTACTGACGCTGCTGTGACTAAAATCACTGCCGGGCTCAGATATATTGGTTTTATTCGTATCATGATGCATTGTACTCCTGTCTTTTGCCGGATTTTAAGATACTTGGGTGTAATGCCCAGAGGCAGACATGTAGTAATTTATTTTTTCACATTTCAATGTACTGACGCTGCTGTGACTAAAATCACTGCCGGGCTCAGATATATTGGTTTTATTTGTGTCGTTCTGCATTGTACTCTTGTCTTAATATTTTTGAGACCGCAGCACTTTGACACTGTTTTACGCTATTGTAATTTACATTATATTCTCGAAAAGTTGAGACAATTATCGAGAATCATAGCGACTACGAATTTCGCTCTGTTATGCAACTTAGCTGCAATGGGCTCCGAATCATTTTGTCCGTTGCCTCTAAAATCCTGTTCCTTACTTTTCATTTTCTCTTTTATTTATTCCAGTCTAGCATCCATCGCCGTCCTTTTTTCATCAACAGTCTATTTTTGTTTAATTGTTTTTATTTGTTCCTTCCCTTTTCTTATTAACTTTCCTCTCATCTTGCTAGCCCCAATTTTCCTCCACCCATTCAAGTTTCTTTCCTTCTGTCTTTCTTTTTTATATTGTAATTATTATTTTTTTTTCTACTCTACCTTGCTGTTTTTCTTCTGGCACTCTCTTCGCCTTTCTTCCTTTTCCTCCCCCTCTATATTTTTGTTTTCTTTTTATTTCTTTTTCCTTTCCCCACTCAAGTCTTTTCCTTTTATAATTTACTATGCCGGGTACTTTTAATATTTTACAGTGGAACTGTCGCAGCCTTAGAGCCAACAAAAATGCATTAGAGGGTCTGTTAGACATTCATAGTATTAACGTTGCTCTCATTTCGGAAACGTGGCTACGGTCGGATATGAATATTAATTTTCGTGGGTATAAGATAATCAGATGCGATCGTGACGATGGTTATGGTGGATCTGCTATTCTTATTAGGAACGGCATTCTATTTAAATCTCATGATGTTTCCTTTAATTCCCCTTCTAGTCCTAATCAGCCTAATATTGTACACATTTCCATTCCTTCCAATGCAGCTCGTCCGCTTAATATTATTTCTATTTATGTTCCCCCTAGTTGCGACCTTCGTCACTTCCCTCTCGTTTCTTTCCTCAGGTCTATCCCGCATCCGTTCATCATTGGGGGTGACTGGAATGCTCGGTCGCCCTCATGGGGCTGCTCAAACCATAACAACAACGGTACTGCTCTTGAAAATCTTGTTCTTTCTAATGATTTAGTCCTTCTTAATGATCTCTCTCCTACCTATTACAAGAGCGCATCTAGTTATAGTACTCTCGATTTAACTTTCTCATCTCCTTCTATTGGTTTTGATTACAATTGGTCAACTCTCATGGGCTCCTATGGTAGTGATCATATTCCTATTCTAATTACTCCCCAGAATCCTCCTTCTTCTCCTTGCTTTAAACCTCTCAATTACCTTCGATGGAACTTATCGAAAACTAATTGGGCTCTGTTCCACTCCTTAGTTGATTCCATGCTTCCTAAACTTCTAGATGGCTCTGATCCTGTACTCCATTACCATCTATTCCTAAATTCGATTACAAATGCTCTATCGCTGTCTTCTCCTTCCCGTAAACCGTCATCGTCAGGTCATTGTGGATCAGCATCGTCCCTCTGGTGGAACGAAGAATGCAATGCCGCTTTCGATCATAGTCGCGCTACATTTAGAATTTTCCGATCAAATCCTACACGCGAAAAATTTCTTGCCCACAAAAGGGCCAATGCAAGGGCTAGGTTTATTCTAAAATCGTCTAAGAAATCCTCTTGGAAAAATTTCTGTTCATCTTTTTCGAGAACTACTCCTCTCAAGCATATCTGGAAAATGGCCAGAGCTTTCAAATTCCCTTCTTCTGAACGTCCTTCTATCCATACTATTTCCTCCGACAGATTGTCTTCTTTTCTTGATGCTGTTGCTCCTGCTTATGTTCCTAACGTTGATGAATCCTGCCCGTTTCCTGTTATGGAAAACCCTAATTCTCATTCTCTTTCCTCTGCGTTTAATATTAATGAATTAAAATCCATTCTCAAAAAATCTTCCAGCCCCACTCCAGGTCGTGATGGTATTCCCTTCTTTGTCCTAAAAAAGTTATCCGATCTTGCTCTCCGAACCCTCCTTTGTATATTCAACTCCTTTTTGTCCAGAGGAGTCACACCTCCTGACTGGAACACCTTTATTATCATTCCTATCCCTAAGAAAAACTCCTCTCTTCGTCCGATCTCCCTAGCATCGTGTCTCAGAAAACTGTTTGAGGGCATGCTTAACAAGCGCCTGGTCTGGTGGCTCGAACACAATAATGTTTTTCCTTCTAATATGTTTGGTTTCCGTCCAGGCTTAGGTCCTGCTGACTGCGTCAGTCTGTTTGTTTCCTATATCTATAAATCTTTCATCGATAAACAGTACACTCTAGCTACTTTTATCGATGTTTCCAGTGCTTTTGATAATGTCCATCTCCCTACTCTTCGAGATAGAATGATAGCAATTAACATCCCGACGCATTTTTGTTCCCTCATTGTTAACTTGATGTTAAATCGTACTATTCTCCTGTCTTCTTCTTCGTTCGAGGTTACAAGAGTTGTTTCACGTGGTCTTCCACAAGGATCCTGCCTTAGTCCTACTCTTTTTAATATTTATTCTATTTCTGTTGCTTCTCTTTCTATGAACTCCTCTTCCTTATTTTTTGCCGATGACATTCTTCTCTTTTCCTCATCCCGTGATATCGTAGATGTTAACGAAAGTGTTAATTCGTCTCTAGCTACTTTGGAACAATCTCTTTCCTCTTTGAACCTTTCTATTTCCCCTTTAAAATCCTCTTGTATTGTCTTTTCTCTTCGTTCTTTTAATCCCGCTTTAGTCTCTGTATCCTTAAACTCCAATCTTATCCCTAGTAGGGAATGCTTCTGCTATCTCGGTGTATTTCTCAATAGTCGTCTCTCCTTTTATGAACATATTAATTTCCTTTCCTCTTCTGCCCTTAAAAGACTAAACTTACTGAAAGCTCTTTCTCCAACAAAATGGGGAGGCGATCCCTTTCTCCTTATTTCCTTGTACAATTCGATTATCCGTTCCAAATTCGACTACTGTTCCTTTATCTATGGCTCTGCCTCAAAATCACTTCTTTCCAAGCTGGATATAATTCAAAATTCTTGTATTCGTCTTTGCCTTGGTGTTCTTAGATCTTCTCGAGTACCAGCAGTTCTCGCTGAGTCTAACTCGCCTCCCCTTTTCATTCGCAGATCCTATTTAGGTTATCGTTTCTTGTGTAAACGCTTACCGTTATCATCCTCCAAACTTATTCCTTCATATCTTTCTATTCTGCAAAACTGGCGTTTTACTCCCAAGAAAATTCCTATTCTAGCCCACATTGCTTTGCGGCTGAATTCCTTTTTATCCTGCACAATTTCTTATAACAATCTCCCTTACTTTTTTTTCAATTTTGCAGATCTCTCCAATCCTCCCAATGTATTCTACTTTCCTTTTTCCTCCAAATCCCTTTCCTATCCAACAGTTATACAGGAATTCCATAGTTATATCGAATCCCGTTTTCCTTCCCATATTGCTATTTTTACGGATGGTTCGAAGGGGCCTAATGGATTGGAGCTTCTTTCATCATTCCGAGCATTAATTTCTCTGAATCTTTTCGTCTTCCTTCCTTTTGTACTATCTTTACGGCCGAGTTAACGGCCATTTTACGTGCCATAATCCATATTTCCTCACATCGTTCTTCTTCTAAATTTTTAATTATCTCCGACTCCATGTGTGCTCTTAAAGCTATTTCCTCTCATTTCCCCTCTCACTCCTCTGACCTTTTCATCCTCCGTATTCGCTCTCTCATTCACACTCTCTTCTCACTTCACGCTATCCGCATTGAAATGCTCTGGGTCCCCAGTCATATGGGGATAGAGGGTAACGAAATGGCTGATTCTTTGGCTCAGATTGCTGTATCCTCCCGCTTTTTTTTCTCTAAAATTCCCGTTTCGAATTTACTCCCATTGTGCAAAAAGTTTCATGTTAGATTTTGGTCAGATTTTTACGTTTCCTCCTTTTCTAATCATTCTTCCTTTTATTTTTCCATCCAACCTAATCTTCCCACGCGGCCTTGGTTTTACGATTTTCCTTCGCTTCACCGCTCCGTTATTGTTCCTATTATCCGTTTACGTCTGAATCATACTCTTCTTCCTTCCTCACGCTTTCGTTTTCATCTCGCTCTTTCCCCTTATTGCCCTCTTCATCCTGACGACGTAGCCGTCTGTGATCCTGACCATATCCTCTTTGAATGTCCATCCCTCGTGAACGAACGTACCTCTTTGTATTCCAATCTGCTGTCACTCAAACTCCCTACTCCTTATTGTGCCTCGTATATCTTATCGTTTCCGTCGATCTCAGTTGTTCCTATCCTCAGTTCCTTTATCTTATCAATAGCTGACCGAATCTACATTTAACTGATCCTTCTCCTTCCTTTCGTTTCTGGGCGAAAATCCTTTGTTGATATGCCCAAAGGGGGGTTAAAAAAAAAAAAAAAAAAATACGTTAATCGCTTAGGATTTTTTTTTTTTTTCGGCCCAGCTTCAGTTAATTATCAAGCCATTTGGCCACAATTGCTTCGGTTTATTTCGCATAGTGATAACCAGTTTTAAATACAAAACCACCATTGTCACGACGAACGACGCTTATTAAATAAACCGGATGCAAAAAATATCTGTCATAAACTAAATAAACAAACTACAATGAAACTTCTACTAACGGACACTACTAAATAGCGGACAAATTTAAAATCCCCGACATTTTCCCTTAAGACGCAGTATTAAAAATATTTCCCAATGACGGACCTGCCCAATTACGGACGCGGACACTTTAATAAGTATGATTTTGGAAATTCAATTTCTGTTAAACGGCCAAAGTTTTTCAAAAAAAGTTCAATTAGTGCCCTAGATTATTGTTTAATAGACACGAGGGGGATTGCATGTGGGGAAGATCCCCATGTACCGACATAAATCGAATTAGCAGCTGAATTCATGCAACAACAAAATCCATCCGATGATGCAGTATAGACTGTAATGGCAATAATGTTTATGATGACGAAGAACTACTGAAGTTGACGGTGAAACTTTAAATAATGTTGTCTCGTTAGTTGGAAAACTAAAAAAATCCTATTTCATTCATAAAGCTAATGCTGAAAGCTTAAAAATAATGATATCCGAACTGCAAGTGCAAACTTTAAATGAAAGAAGCAATGTAAAATTATCGATTTTTTTTCATCGGAAACTGAAATATGTTCAATGCGCTAGGATTTACTACAGTATGTGTTAAAACACAAAAATATTTTGAACGTAAGTGATTAAAATTATAGAATATCTTGGGTTCTTAAAAACAAAAAGTGATTTATACTCTCTATTGCCTAACTTGTTCATCAATTAATCCCGGAATACAAACATAAGTAAGTACAGTAGTAGTACTGTACATACATACAGATATTTTTATATTATACGAACATTTTTTTTTTTTTATATTTTAAACGCATGCCTATGTCTTAAGTAAATATGTACTGTATATATTACGTATTATTATATTCTTGTTAAATACGTTACAATACACAATAATGTAAATTTCAGTAAACTGTACATAACTATTTCCCATTGGTGGACACTTTTTAATACCGGACAAATTTTTTGGTCCCGCGACTGTTCGTTATTCAGAAGTTTCACTGTATTAGAATATGCGCACGATCCGAAATAAAACACTGAAGACTTTTGATCGCTTGATTTTACGAATTTTCATTAAGAGTTGTAGCTCTGAAATTTCAAATAAGACGAGAACCGAAATGATTAAGCAATAAACACGAAAAAGATCAAGTAGAATAACCGGATAATCTATATAAGTAAAAATGAATTGTTGTTTTGTTGCTAAGTGTAAAACTCGAAAACGGGTGGACCGATTTCGATAAACTCGATAAATTTTTTTTAAATACTCGCCATCACCTCGGTTAGGTTACTCAGAATCGGGAAAAAATAACGGCCGCAATATGCAAAAATCTTGTTTAATCCCCCCATGTGTATGAACACACAGCTGACGTCCACACGTTATGCCGCAATACAAAAGTTCACCGCTACAAAACATTGTTGCACTTAAAAATTAAATGACGAACGATGTCATCGAAGCAACGATTCTTAAAAGAAACTACAAAGGAGAGGACATTTTGATACCGTGCATCCCAATGGTTCCAGCTGACGACATGCTATTTTGACTTCAAACGATTGCAGTTTTCAGTGCGCCTGGCTTCCTTAACGACTATTAACAAATTACAAGGGCAGCCATTGAGTGTTTACAGTATTATTAACCTTGAAAACCGATGCTTCCTCCCGCATGGTCAGCTGTATGTCCCCTGTTTCCATATGGAAAAACAATCAGCATTGTACGAAAAACGCGGTGTACCGTAAGCGTTACAATAAACAAAGTACGTTTTTTCCTATTTTTTTTTTTTTTTTCCTATAATAGTGGAAGTACCCTTTTTTCTCTAATATGTTTATACATTTTCAGTAACCTTTCATAAATTCACAAATCATGATTTCGTATTGCAAAAATAAAGTTATTATTCAAAAAAGCATAGCTGCTATTTTATTTCCTTTGCTTTTCCACAGATTACTTAAACAAAAAAGCGTGATCGGGTCAGCTGGTAACGAATAAAGAGCAGGAAGAAGAGAATATAATAAATAAGAACACAGAAAAACAAAACGAAGGAGTTAAAAATACAAATCGTAAGCGACGTATTTTACATTCGCTTGAAACGAGATGCGCGCACGGCAACTGCAAAACTATTTAAACAATACGATACAGCGGATTTACGACAGGTAAGAATAGTTAAGAAACATTTTTAAATCGGCACATCCTTAAAGTGAAATAATAAATAAATAAAAGAAGCGAGCGATAAGATACTCAGACCACCGGTTACATAAAAAATTTAAAAAAATTGCGCGTTAATATAAGTTTATAACACAGTATAGTTTTTGATTTTAGTTCCTTGTTTTAGCGGTATAACAAATTGCGGATGTAGATTTTTCAGGATGGTCCAAAACAATAATTAAATGAAACTAACTAGTTGAAATTTTTCAAAACAACATATATGTATGTCGGTTGAACTGCAAGAAGGTCAATTTTACATTTTTTATAAATTACGTAGTAGCAAAAATTCCATGTTAAACTAAACAATTACATATTTCATTAAAATTTTAAAAAAAACGGAACCCCTCAAGAGTCAGTAATTAGCTCTACATCATTATAGCAAATATTAAACAACACATATCATCTCCAGTGAACTAGTGTATTTACGAAGACGATCTTTTCCGATATACTCTACCCGCACCGTTAAATAAAATATGTAGAACTTCTGCTCTGGAAGTAAATAATTGACAACATTTAAAGGCTTCTCCTTTTCCATCACTAAAACCAAAAACAGATCTCATTTAGCAGCACAAAACTTAAATATACCTTACTTACAAATTGGATCAACTCAAATTGAAAATACATATACAAGCTGTTGGTACTAATATTAGATAGGAGAAATTAAACTGGAAAAAAACACATAAATAATTTAAAAACGAATTGTGCTTAAAAGTTAAACATATTAAAGATGGTAAATCACTGATCCCGGGGATCTAACGGAAAGACACTTCAGCTATACAAATCTTATATACTACTAAGTAGATTATATTGTGCTTGTCTATATGATAGTGCGAATCGCCGCACTTTAAAAAATAAAAACCGAATACAAAACGTGTAGCGCTAAGGATAGAATTAAAAGCATTTCCTTACAAGCCCCACACCAGTTACGTGAAGGCAAACTACCTCTGAAATATAGAAGGTAAAAATACTCATGCTCAGATACCAAACTGCCGTCCACGCCATCTCACCCGGTTTACCACAATTTAGCAGCAAACAAGCTTCGCTATCTACATCAAAATAAACCTAATGCTTCCAAGCATATAACTGACCCCGCATACATAACCTCTTAGAAAGACTCCAATGCACCTTACCCGAAACTTAAAAAAAAAAAGAAAAAAGTGTGACATACCTAAACTACCCCTTTCGACAATAGCTACGATAAATATGGGGGGATCTAAGCACATATAAGGAAAAATTTAACCCCACCGCCACATATTCTAAAAACTAAATTCACTGAACTCGTGAGCAAAAAAAATACAGAAATTACATACAAACATACACCGATGCCTCCTAGTCCTTAAATCAAACTACTTCCGCTGATCTCGTAAACGGTGAAGCTCAAGTATATACCTACTCTGACGTCCCGTGCACACAGCCGAACTAATGGCAATATACGAAGTTTTGTTAAAATACATAGCTAATGAGGCGCACCCAAATAAATATATACTCATCCAATGCTCTACAACAGATTCGGAAGCAAATCAAAAGCACAAACTCAGATATTATTAACATAAAATACGTTATCCGTAAACTCGCATCAAACAAAATCAGCTGGTGTCCCTTTGGACTCAAGCGCACTCAGGAATCGCTGGAAACGAGACAGTGGATAAAGCTGTCAGAACAATTCCAAAAAAAAAAAAATATCAAAAAGCCACTAAATCCACACTCACAAATGATCTACCCACAGTCATAACACAAAAAGTCACTTATATCAAGTATACTGCACATCTTTTGCAGATTAAGACAATACTGTACGACGCTAGATAACAACAGAACAAACGAAAATGGGCGCGAAGAGGTTGCAATAACAAGCAGATTACAAATAGGACACACCCTGCTCACATCGTAATACCTATTAAACGTAACATAAGCTGCCCAACAACATATATCGTTCAAATATAACAATAAACCGTATATACTATTGGACTGTAAAAAATACGATGGCTAAAGCTTTACAAACTATCAAAAAATTCACTACATACGAAGGACGTTCATAAAGTAAAGTTCTCTATTTTTTATTTTCGAAACCGATAAAGCTAGGAAATAAGTGGATGCCGGTATTGAATTCAGCATAATTTGATTTACTTTTCCACTTATTCCGACCTTTTAAGTTTAATCATTTGTCGAGTCGAGAAATTAACTTATAAATACCCTCCTCACGGAAACTTGTCGCCAAATTTTGTAACCAGGTAAGAACGAAATTTTTCAATTCCCCTCATTGGTCTCGAACTTTTTTTGCATGGCACGTCCTCGAGGCACACTCGGAAACTGGTTAAGAAGATCGGAAATAGTTTTCCGACGATCGGATCGCAGAGATTCTTCGATTTTTCGCACCTGTTCGTCCGAGATTACGGATGGTCCCCGTTGCTCGTCCTCTACATTCGTTCTATCTCCTCCGAATTCACGGTACCATTAACGAACATGTTGAACACCGATCGCAATTTGTCAATGAATTTCACAATTAGGGTGCAATTGGTTTTTATGGTTTAAAAAACGAAAATAACTGAGCGCACCTCGTAGTCGACGGCAACTTTCGGAATTTCACTCATAATTAATTCACGTAACTCGAAAACGAAAAACCATACAGTATCGCAATTTAGACTAGTTTAAACATTGTAGCTACAAAATGAGACCAAGCCCACTCCCGCAAGTTTATTCTAGCCGGTGTTTCACATGGGTGGAAATCTTACCTTGTGAACGGGTCTCTCGTACAATACTACACGATGAGCCTCAAAAAATAGAAAAAACTATTAAAAGTCCTTATTATTACCGGTACAAGCAATACTACATAACCCTACTCACAAACACAAATAATCTTAGTAAACGAGCGTCTATAAAGAAAATAAATTTTAAAAAATTTAACAACCCTCCTGCCCAATTTACTTTTTTTACAAGTTGAATATTTTTCTATCGACAAAAATCAAAAGCTCCGCAAAACTGTATACACAATTTCGATCATGTTATTATTTTTTTTCGTAAATTTTATTATCAAGCCCTTTTTAGCGGGTGTTTTTTTTATCCACTGAAAATTTTTTACCGTCGTCACAATTAGTTGCTAGAGCAGTTGACTTCCGTTACGGAAGTCACACGGGGTCGATCCCGGGCGACGGCAGAACTTATTTACAAAAAATTAAATTAATAAATTAACAATATTCGCTAATAATCACGTGGAAGGCAATGGCAAACATGCATACCATCATGTGCGCGCTAGTTGGTACACAGCAGACATAAATAGGACTGAATTTGTATAACGATGTAAATCAAACGATTACAATCAGTTCCGAATGAAGTCTTGCGCGTGTACACATTCGTACTGCATATAACAATTGCCTAGTATATTACCTATATCTTTTTTTTTTTTTAATTAAATTGTATTACAATCTTAAGAATAATCTTAAATAAGTAATAAGGATAGGTGTTTTCTTTTACACAAATTACTCGTTGAAGAGACGTATCCCACTGGTACGCTCTATCAAATTATTTAAGTTCTTAATAAATCACATGATAGCTTTAAACGCTTAAGCCTACGTTTTAGTAGTGAAGTATTCAGCAACTGCTGCGCTTCTGTATTTCCATGAACTTGCAGACGCTGTTCATGCATAAGTGCAGATTCATTTATTGGCGTCGTCCACTTTCTTTAGCTGCAAGTCTCGATGTAAATCGTCATTGCGCTGAAACCACCTCGCTCCGGTTATCAGCCGTATAATTTTATTCTGCGACTTTTGGATGATGGCACGGTTGGATGGTGCAGAACATCCCCACAACTGCAAACCATATGCCCAAATAGGCTTAATGATGGTTAGATAAATGAGCCTCTTGTGGTACAGACTCAGCTTTGAATGTCGTCCTATAGTAACCAGTAGAGCTGACGAATTCTGACGTTAATCTGGTCACGCTTAGCTTTAATATGTGTCTGCCGGATTAATTTTGCATCTAGGTGCATTCCTAAATATTTAGCTGATGCAGATATTGACACTTGCTTACTGTTGATGTAAACACCAAGATGCATATTTATTCGACGCAAGCCATACATAATGTGAACTGATTTCGTTTCGTTAAGTTTGATTTTCTAGTTCTTCATCCACATGACTGTCTTGTCTAGTGCACGTTGCAAGACGAGGTTCGCTTCAATTTGTGTGATACCGACCGCGAAAATTGCCGTATCATCCGCATAGATGGCAAGTATAGTACCTTCAATTTTTGGTACATCGGACGTGAACAAAAGGTAGAGTAAAGGCCCGAGTACGCTAGCCTGAGGCATGCCTGCCTGTATCCCGTAGAAGTTTGATTTTGCCTCCTCGTGAGAAACGCGAAACTTTCTAGCTGATTGGTATGACCGCAGCAGCTCGAAATAATTACCTGGCAAGTAAGTGCTAACCTTGAACATCAGCCCTTCGTGCCACACTCGATCGAAGGCTTGGGCTACGTCTAAATATACTACCGAACAGTATTGCTTCTCTTCTAAAGCATTGCTAATTACTGTCCATACTCGATGTACTTGTTGAATTGTGGAGTGTTTACATCGGAAACCAAATTGTTCGTTTGGTATTACGGCCTCTGGAAATGGTTGAAGTCTTTTCAAGAATAGTTTTTCAAACAATTTAGAAATTATAGGCAGCAGAGAGATAGGCCTGTATGATTCCACTTTCTCTTCCGGCTTGTTAGACTTCTTTAGCATAATTATTTGAGCTGACTTGAAACTTTTCGGTATGTACTTAAGACGAAGGCAGGCATTGAACAAATGTGTTAACAGTACTATTACCTATATCTGTACAGCTGAGATGTACGAATAGGTAGTCGCCGACGCTCAGGAATTAAATATGGCGCTATAAAGAAGAAGAAGAAACATTTTTCGGACGACCAACATTATTTTTAAAATTAAGACATTCCTGTTAATTAATTCTATTTTAATTCTAAATCCTTTGCACATTACGCACTTATTTTTAAATAAACCTTTAAAAAATACTTTAAAATTCAAATTTATCGTATGAAAATAAAGTAGGACATCAAAAGTCACAGTATTAGGACACCAAAAGTCACAGTATTAGGACACCAAAAGTCACAGTATTAGGACACCAAAAGTCACAGTATTAGGACACCAACAGTCACAGTATTAGGACATCAAAAGTCACAGTAGTCAAGAACAAATTTCACGCCTAAAAATAAACGGCATTTGTTATAATCGGCGAAACTCGTCCGCGTCTATTAGCAGCCATCGTCTTGAAGCGAATTTATATACGCGGTATTGATCACCTTTTGCGCTTGTGCTGCATCCGTTTCTACAAGAAAGAACTGCAAAGGTAAATAATCCGCGTATACTGTATTAAAGACTGGTGATGCAAAAAATTCATTTTTGTTTGCGTTTTTTGAATATCATTAATTTGATAATTTGGTTCCTCGATACTCACGAAAACATCATATTAATTATAAGTATTTTTCTCTTCCGTAAACCGCACTATATTATAAATGTAAACAATTTGAAAAAATGATCATTAACATTCGGCTACCGATGTTATATTTTTTGTTACACGAACGACATATGCATTCAACAATTATTCATAAAAATATATAACATAATTTAGATTTTAAAAACATTAAAAATGAACCACTAAAACAATAAATATAATATATTTTATTGTTTTAGTGGTTCATTTTTAATGTTTTCATAATCTAAATTATGTTATATATTTTTATGAATAATTGTTGATAATTGTTTTAATGGTTCATTTTTAATGTTTTTACAATCTAAATTATGTTATATATTTTTATGAATAATTGTTGATTGTTTTAGTGGTTCAATTTTAATGTTTTTACAATCTAAATTATGTTATATATTTTTATAAATAATTGCTGAATTTAATATCGAATTATACATTTTAATTCGAATTCGTTGATTTTAATATGTTATTATTCTAATTACTAATTTGGCGCCATGTTTTAATGTTTTATTTTCGCGAATTTGGCCATTTTCCGTGTGACGTTTCTAACCCTTTTTTTTTTGTTTTCACGCAAAATTTCTCCTTACAATTACAAACGCAACAAAACAAAAAAAAAAAAAATCAGCCAAATTGGTCAAGCCGTTCTAGCGTGATAGCAACGTTTTTTCGGATTCATTTTTATTATATAGATTATAAACTTATTCTTATTTTCGCTTGTTAAAAAGGAGAATTGATTTATTTTATATTTATAAATGTCTACACGGCACACAGACCTGCTGAAAAGTAATAGTTTCCAACAACAAAAAAAAAAAAAAAAAAAAAAAAACTATAGAAATTTTTTTTTTTTCAAAGTATGTTTACTTTCCGAATTTAAATTTCTCTTTCGCTTTATTCGTTTACGTTTCATTTCAAAATCGAATTTTCATGCACGTCGTTAGTTCATCGTCACCGGTAGAGTCCAAGTGTGTATGTGTTAGACGTCTTTCAAAATTTCTGAGAAAACCGAATAAAACAGAAATTCATTTGTATAAAACCCAGTTTCCTGTGTAATTTTCATTGCTAAAGGCGTCAGTAAAAAGCCAAAAAGAGGACTCTGTACCCTTTGTCTTGATTGGAAATACTCCTTAAACAATTCCCATTAAAACTTACTGTTTATAAAAATATCATCCGACTCGAATGTTTACTTATCTCCGGTTCAGCGCTCATTCTAAAAACTGCAGCTCCAAAAAACTTAAACTTCTATAAAATAATATAGATGTTGTCGTCAACTAAATGTGCTGTTACTCGTTCATTAGAGTATACTCCCGATTGATTCTGCAGGTACCTTTTTCAAAATTTTGATTGCTGTTCCCAACTGCTCCCGGAAACACAGACGACAACAGTTCTAAACAACTGATTCGGACGTATAGTAAATGTAAGCATCGTCGGATTAAACTGCTCGAGTAATATCAACAGCCAATGTTGAAACTGTGTAAACTTATTCTTTGTAATTCGTCAGCTTAAAAATTTAAATTATTCCGTTCGCGTATTTTAACCCATCGAAGCGTTCGTTACTTGATGATTTCATTATTAATTTTAATCGTTCCACACTGTTATTACGTCTCGTTCGAGCTGATCCATATTTTATGTATCACCACCATCTATGTGTGAAAATTACTATTAATCGGCCGAATATGCGACCGTTTTTCTATTCGAGCAGAGCAACGTACTACCCGAAGATGATCAATAATTATACCATTCCTGTCGAACCTTTCTCTGTGCGAACTCTCTGACAGCATTCGGACAACTGAATGTAAGCTAAATCGAGGCTGGCTCCGGGGGAAAAAGTTATATAAAAAGTTTCATATCCGAAATGACAATACATCAACGAATACGCGGCAATAATTAATAAAAATAATGCTATGAAGAACAACAACAACAACAACACTAGTAACGCAATCAGTCACGAAACCTGTGCTACCCCATTTCATTAGCGCACCGATTCGCGACGTTTGTTTGCAATGTGCTCCTATGTGTACTTAGCGCATAAAAATTCGGCTATAAGTTGCACAAAAAACGCCCTCGATGAATAATACATGCGAGGAAACAAAACGGCGGTACGCGAAACAAAAACAGACGTCTCCACGTACATATAGCGTCGGCTTTCGGTCAACTCAAAGCGTACCTACGAACACTCTCGCAATCCCTGCAAACAACGCCCATATATAATATTTCACACAGACACACATGCACACAGAAGCAAACATTTAAACCGACGTATAGAATTAAAAAGAAAGATGACTTTGTTTGCAGTGTTCTTTAATATATACATACATACATATACATATGTATGTATGTATATATCTGTAATACTCTCTGGTCGCAGCATCCTCTTCTGGTTTTTATCTTTGCCTTCGGCGAAATTTACTACGAAATTAGCCGCTAAAAGAGAGAATAATTCATGTATATGTCTTAGCCGCGGTTAAAATTTTCAACTATTCATGAGATGAGGGATAACATTTACCCGATATTCGCTACATTCGTCTTGTTTACCGATCCCTCCGCTTCACAATATCCCGGAATCCTATTCGATATTCCGTCGCTAGTCCATCTCGCGGATTAGCTTATTTAAAAATATAGAATAGACGGAAGATGAAAGGAGGAATGAAAGATAAAAAATAAAAAAGAATGATTCGCGACAAAAGTAGATTAAAATGTTTTCTTCTTTTTTCGTTATATAGTTCCGACATTTCCCTTTTTTTAAATTTATGTCTCCCTCTTTCTATTTTTTTATATATATATGTGTGTGTGTGTATAGATATATAAATATACAGATATATACACTAAATAAATTTATATTCATTTTTTTTCATTCATCTTTTTGTATCGTTTTTAGGGTACTGCGCTTTCGCTCTTTATAAAATTTTCCAAAATCCTCTTTTTACCTTGTATAGTATAGAACATTTCAAAAAATACGAAGAAAATTAATATTTTTAGACGGAACTTTTAAAAGATCGCCCTTTTTTCCCATTTCGTTTTTTCCCCTGTGTTATTTCCTTTATTTTTTGTACCAAGAAAAAGTTTCCTTCTACCACGCAACACATAATTAAAGCGGACAATTTTTTAAAGAAATCTTTAAACGGTTAAAGAGATTAAAATCATTCAGTCTTTTATAAGAGTAGAAAGAAAAAGTTTTATACATATATATATATGTATGTATGTATGTATGCATGTATATCTATATATATATGTGTGTGTATGTGTGTGTATATATATATAAATGTCAGTGGCAAATACTTTGGTACTTCGTCATGTGTCATTAAAGCAAATTGAAAAAGAGAAAAATCTTCCTGCACTTCCCCGGCAGCAGAGATTAATAATAAATTTCTTAATGAATTTATAATTTTCCTTTAAATAATATTCTTTATTTTTTTATTAAAAGGCGAAGACGCTGTATATATTTCACTTTATAGTTTTTAAATTGAAGTTACTTAATGATTATATATTTATTTATTATTTGAATTTATTTTGTATCATTCCTTTTTGTTGTTCATATAAATTGGTCCCTTTGTCGATATTTAAATATCAATGTTTTTTTACATAAATTTAATTTTTTGTTTTTTAAAATAAAAAAAAAAAATAAAAAAGTTTTCTAAATTTAGCTTTATTTGTGCAGTAATGCATACGATTTTATATCGAGTTAATTTCATTCTAACATTTTTTTGTTTTGGAGGAGGACCAGAGAAAGAATCAGGATTCGCAACTGATAGATATATACGAATATGTATATTTATATACATGTATATATATATATATATATAAAACTCGGCCACTTTAGCCTCACAAGGGGTTGTGTGACCCCTTTTGCTTACATTTCTGTCTCTTTCTCTTCTATACTTTGTATAAAATGATCAAAATTTACAACGTAATTCTTACCAGCATCGACACACACAAAAAAAAATAACATAATCACAAAAATCCTATCCTAACAATTAACTTCCATTACTAAAAATTAGGACATTTTTTCGTTATATAAAATTTGATATTTTTCGTTGCATAAAATTGTGACAATTTTTGTTACGAAATCTAAAATGGGCCGGCCTAAGAATTACGTTGTAATTTTTACAATCACATCTGTATCTTTTTTATACTTTCAACTTTTTTATCATTTACATGTCCAGAAATCAGGGAGCACGATTTAATTTTTATTTAAAGTGAATTTTTATTACAAAAGAAGAAGAAGAAAAAGAAAAAAAGAAATAAAAGAGGCTGAATGAAGAACATGGAAATTAGACGTATTTTGGATTTCGTATACTCTTGGAGTTTTTCATAACGAAAGAGAAGAAATATTTAAATATTACGACCGTTTATCCTAATGAGGGTTGACTGTGAAGTATTCATTAATATAAGTAAGTAAAGTAAGTGCCATACTCTTATCAGGGCTTGGGGATTGTGAAGTTAGGGTTCATAGTGTACTAAGTCCAACGGCACTAATGAGAGTTTCCCGAATTTTTCTGGTACCCAATTATTTCAGGCTAGGTAAGCCAGGGAACGATTCGGATCCGGAACTAGACAAGTTTTTCCTCTGATTTAGTAGATCAGTCATTAATATAAACTTTAAAAAATAAGTATCCTTACTTCCTTTACTTAATGTAACCGGACGAAAATTAGCCAGACTCCGCATAGGGCACACAGCAATATCCCACAACTATTTTCTGCAAGGAACATCTCCTCCCCTGCCTGATCCATAATATTCGCAACTGAGCGGAGCCTACAACTGTTATACGAGATGGTCCGTTAACGATGCCTTCAAAGTTAGTCGAACTATAATATAGTCTGAGATTAAATTTCACTGCCTTCAATTATGCCTGGTATCATTAAATTTTTACAAGTTCGTTGATTACTAAACATTAGGGGGGTTCTCTTTCGATTGCCTCTTGTACTTTTTGTGATTCGGAGGTGATTAATTTCGGTTCTTTCATGACTTTCGTGCAACATCGTGTACACGGTGAATCTATTTTTGAACCTAGGTACAAAAATGAATTGAAACAATGTGACACATCAGAAGGGACTTTGCGCACCATTTCTCATCGAATCAATTTTATTCCGTTTTCTTTTTGGCGAAGATCCAGTTTCGTTCAGTTGTGAACATCCGCAGGAAGAGGGCATACCTCACACAAAAGACCCACTTTACATCGAGTCAGTCACGCAGCCCACGCTTAACTACATAAATCCAATTAAATTTTCAGCAGACTGGATCAGTTAATCTGTCAACCTGTTGTGTTTGCGCATTTTACGTATGCCGTTTTTGTTTTTCATTGTTTCTAATTGCACGCTTGTTTGTTTTTTGGTTACGTTGGACACTTGAAAAATTATTTATTCTTCTTTTTCCATTCGACTATTCCTAGAGCGTCGTTGGTGGCAATTGGACGGTTGAAAAAGAGAAGAAAGCGTCAAACTAACAGGGAATTTTGTCATCCCATTAAGAAACTTTTTTAGAATGAGTAAAGTACAGTTCGAAAATTTAACAAAAAAAAATAATATATATATATATATATAACGGAAATTAAAACAAAAATTCTGTATTTTAGGTGATTTCTACGTTTCGTACTTTGAGAGAATGGGGGGCTACATACGATTCGTTATAATTTTCTGCGCTAACGATATTCATTTTCCTGCGTGTCATTTTGATATAGTAAAATTTTAAGCAGGAATATAAAAACGCAACAGCAATTTTGTCACTAATGAAACAAACAGCCTAACATAAATTCGATCAATTTTGTGTCAATAATCAATGTGCGTCGACTTTTGACCGACGAAAACTTCAACGCGCTGAATTCGTCCGACTGACATCTGATGAAACAAAATTTATGTAAACACGGTACATTTAAAAAATAATCAACAATAAATTTCACTCTGGAACAATAATATGATTGATACGGTACGAAATTGTCCCCAATTCTGTCGACACTATGAAATCACCGTAACTCGTTTACATTCTGGCTACCACCGATTAATTAGCCATCTTTTAGGGAGCAACCGGAGAAGATCTCGAAAGGCAAGCCTGCGTGGTACTTAAAAAAGACCGTCAAATATACTTGTATTTATGGAACGAAAGGTGAAGCCTCCGTAAATAACAAAACTAAAATCAACGATTTGTACTAGTGAAACTATAAAGTGCTGAACTACAAAAACAACTACCACAGAGCCAATCCATGACATCCTATTGATAACAGACTCATTAGTGGTGGCTAAGATGTTAGGGGGGGGGGGAGCCCCGGGGACGGGGTTAACAAACCACGTCCTGGCACTCATCATGGAACTACAATCGAAGGGATATAATCTAATAGTGTTGTGGGTCCTAAGTCACGCGGGAATCCCAGGAAATGAAAGGGTGAACACAGCAGCTCACTCAACTATTACAGCTCCCAGTCCGCAAAGCATACTTGGGCCCCCTCAAATATCAGAAACAGTAAAAAGACAAATAATGGAACAGTGGAAACAAGAACACATCTCCACCCCGTCCCACCTCCAGAATATAAAGAAATCCGTAGAGTCATGGTGGCCCCCCTAGGGGACCTTACTAGTTTATTATCGCGCGCTCAACCGTTTACGCCTGGGCCACACACGACTATCCCACAAATACCTGTTGGAAGGCGCTCACCCCCAAACCACATGTCCTTTCTGTCGCACACAAGAGCCGCCGGCGGTTGAGCACATTCTCATAAATTGCCCTACATTCCAATCCTCCAGAACGAGACACGGATTTGATAACCTCAACCATGTTCTCTCAAACTCAGAAGCGAACCAAAGTGCAGTCTTCCAGTTCGTCAGGGGCAATGGATTAGGGGGGCATTCCTGTAACCGGAGACTCTCGGGCCGTAATAGTCTAGATATTATACACGGCCCGGGGTCTAACCAAAATTTGAGAAACTAAAAAAAAAAAAAAACTACAAAATTAATTACAACACAAGAAAGACTAACACGTTAATGGAGATGAAGCAAACACCGGAGAACAACCGAAAAAAGTAACAAACATGAATAATGCAAAACGGAAATAAATGAAGATGGACTAGACATGTAGCACGAACAGAATGAGAAAAATGGATTGATAGAATGGAAGATGATCGCAAAAAATCGGTGGAAAGAAGCTCAGATTAAGCGACGTGGCAATCAGATGGGACCAAGTTCCAAAAGTGAACTGATAAATAAAGAAAAAAATAAAGGACAACCTATTTCTATCATTATAATAATTTTTACTCGTCGCAAAACTGCTAATATATTACAAATAATTAAATAACAGTCCAGCGTTCTAGTTATAGAATAATTGCAACGTCGGAATGTTATTTAATTATTCATCTATTTCTATCATTTCGGTTTCCTTCTGTTTCTTTCGGTGATTTTTTAAAAATGAAATCTGCTTATTTTCATACGACGTGATTCTGTTTTGTTTTTTTTTTTTTTGTGGCTTTTTTACACCAAATTTGCTCCTATCGAAATATCCGCGCATTCCAGGCGATAATTTAAAAAGGAAAAACAGAAAAAAAATTTCAATGAGAAACAATCTCGTTATTAAATGCAAAATAATTGGCTGGAAGAAAAGTTTTTTTTTTTTTTTTTTTTTTATAATTTTTACTCCTTAAATAAACCGAAATTTGAGAGAGAAAAAAAGGAGATGAAATAGCGATAAAAGTCTGCAGCCGAATGAAAAAGCTTAAGAAAAAGCGTTCAAATTTCCTTATCATCGGCTAGGTTCAAAATTACCACGACAACGTAAAATTTTTGTACACTTAACGGCTTATCAAGCAGTCGGAAAGTTTCCTAATACACTGGTGGCGGCCGAGCGGTCTTTGAGATTTCATTCATCCTCCTCCTCATCATCATCATCACCATCATCATTATATAGTTATTATTATTTGATAATAGAACCGGGAAACGAATATTTTTTTCTTCGTTCGAGAAATACTTTTGCTTATTAGGAAAGTTAAATAACAACATTTTAATAATAAGGTGCAAAGGGAACTCTACAGAACGACGGTTTATACATACATAGACATTACGTATATATATATATATATATATATATGTATATTGAAATATGTAATGAATGTACCGGAGGGAATTGAAGGTAAAAACTTTTTAAATTGCGTTAATAATTTTTCCGCGATAAAAATCCAAAATGAAAAATTATAAAAGTAAAAAAAAACAAAAAAAAATGTTAAAAACTCACAATAGCGACTACTTTGTACCTATTATTTTCCAAAGCGAATAAATATCTAAGAAAAATTTTAAAAAAACGGCTAAAACGTATTTTAAGAAAATTATTTGTGATCAATACTGAACGTGTTAGCCGTCATGGGTCACCTGCTGCGTCATTTTGTCAGTACTAAACCTGTAATATCATCCAGCTTGCCTTTTTTCATTTCCACTTCACCGCCCTCAAAGGCCCTTTTCCCAGCCTAGTACTTTGAATTCTCCCATATCGGTAATCATTCTTTCGGTCTTTTATCCTCGCGCAACGGCGGCTTTTTTTTTTTTTTTTTGGATATTTCTTTAAGAGTCTTCCGCAACTGCCAATTTTAATCGTCAGAATGTTCTTTCTATCCATAACGTTCCAAGCCCGCCTGTATAAACTTGGGCACTTTTTCATGACTAACTCTTTCTCACTATACAATATATTTAGACGAATCGAATCGGGGTGTTAACCATTTCCGCTTCAATTTTGGAGCTCTTTCGCGATTCGTAAAAGTTCGAGGCAGTTCTTATAGCTGATTTCCAGATTGCTACCAATTCCAAATAACCAACGTCTGTCGCACCGCTCCAGACTCAAAATTAATAATAATTCTCCCGCTTACGATTGTCTACATTCTTCGTTATGTTTGCGAACTTTATATAAGCGTCCTACTACATCACGCACAGTAATGCAGAGCTTTCATCATCTGCTATCCTGCCAACATCATTGCGTTCACCTACAATTACTATACTCTGGTAGTCTTGCAAATTTTTCTCGATATATACTCGATATTATCCTAAGTGTTGTCTCAACTCAGAGGAGCATCGTCATTACCTATACTGCTACATTCTAGATCGATAGATTAAAAGTAATTTTCATGATAATATATTTTATATGCATTGTGAACGCAGTAATTTTTTTTTTTTTTTTTTTTTGAGCATGTCGGCTAAGGACGTTACTCAATCCAAAAGTATGACAGCATTAATGATTATAAAGGAAAAATATTAGAAATGGAACATAAAAATGAAGCTAACAAAGGAATAGCCAAGGGAGATGGAAAAGAAAGCATTAAGCGCTGTAAGGCGTAGGATAAGACGCAAAAGACCGGAATACAGTATCGCGCGTTCTGAAGAAATGGAGGGACATTCAAGCAAAATGTGATTCGCATCACAAGTGAAGTTTGCTTCTGACGGATCAAACGGATAAAAAAAGGAGACTGAGTAATGGAGAAACGGAAGAGAGCGAAGCAGGAAGCAAGCTGTGGTTTAGTCGAAGTCTAATTACGGATGAGATAGTTGACCGCTTCATGTTGGGGAAATTAAGAAACAACAGAAATAGAGGAGGAACGGTGTATGGATAAGTAAAAGGAAGCAGGATTAGAAAATGCAGGAGGGTAGAGATAAGACCAACAGTCGCGGTGGCAACGAAAGGAAAGAGGAAGAAGACTTTGGGAAATGACTAATAAAGTGACCGTCTAAAGCAGCCGAACGTGCCAACGAGTCGACTACCTCGTTTCCCGAAATTCCACAATGACTAGGAATCCACAATAGATCAATACGGGAACAGAACGGGAATAAAATAGATGTGAAATTAAGGAGCGTATTGAAGTACGATAGGATCAGCAAATGATTTAGGAAAGGGAGTAGCAATGGCTTGTAAAACGCCTTTTGAATTAGAAGATAAGAGAACCTTGGATATATTGTTAGTAGAGCCTACAAAAAGAATTGCTTGTAGGATCGCAATAGATTTGGCTAGGAATATGGAGGAGAAGGAGGGGAGCTTGAACGTCTCAGAATAGCCGAAATCCGGCAAAGTAAAACAGCTCCAACCCCCACAGCTGACTATGAGCCATTTGTAAAAATCAAAGTATAAGAAGGAAATAGAGAGGATAAAACATGGTTAAATTCGTTATGAGCAGCGGGAGAGGGAAGAGACTTGACATACGAAGGAAGAAAGAGTAAACTGGGTGAGTAAATAAAATCTGGGAAATTATAGATAAAATAAGGGCATTTGGTGTAGGATAGAACAAAAGGAGCCCTGAGACGTGAAGAAATCAACGAAAGGATCGGGGTTTTACGAGGAGAGAAATGCCAGTTGTTGAATATAAACCAGTAAGAATTAAGCAAGTAGGAATTGGAAATATGAAGACGCTGGATCAGAAATCGGTGAACGCAGTACACCTCAGGGAAAATGCAGTTATAATTAAAAACACCTGAAAAAAACCTTAATTGTAAACTACACAAAGCTACACATCTATTTTTCCTATCGTACCTCCCCACTGAAAACTTAATTTAAATGATAAAATTTTGGAAAATTAAAAATAAGTTGAAATCGTGAGTCGCAATTATATACGTTGTCGGTTAAATGTGTAATACTTGAAAATTGAGTTTAAAAAATTAATTTCGTAGCATCTCTAAAACCAGCGCCCGATTTCCGAAATTATCAGCCTCTAATGATAACCATCACCAGAATTTTCTCTTTTAACTCGACGCAGTGGAATGCTAGGTATATTAGAACACGCGGAGGGAGGGGGGATAACAGCTAGCGAGTAGCTCCAATAACACGCACGTTCTTTTAGAATTGCTCTTGTACAACTCGAAACATAAACGGAGAACTAGAAACGAGGTTGCACAACTTTTCAAATCCACCAAATACCCATTCTACCAATTTACGGAGTGGGCCTCGAAAGGAGTTTTTAAGAAAAGATATATTATTTTATAAATTCTCCTTAGTCAGGTTATGCCGCTCTGATCCTTGCATTTTTACTACCTCGCTTCCTTACACTATTTGCTCGCCTACAAATAGCGTACCATTCCGTCTCCCTCCGTATTATAATTTTTTTTTTTTTTCTTTTTTGGGCTCGTCAACTAGGGACTTCACCCAGAAACAACCGGAAGAAAAGCTAACTAATTAAAACTTAATTCGATCGGGGCAGCAACCTAAGCCAAAGCATCCGCCATTTCGTTACCCTCGATGCCCACCAGGAACCCACAGCAGATCAACGCGGATAGAGTGATGAAAGGAAAGATTGCGAATGAGAGATCGTATACGAAGAATGATGAAGTCTGAAGAGGTAAACTGATAACATGAAGGGCACACTCATGGAGTCAGATATTATCAGATAGTGGGAGAAGTTACGATTGGAGGAAATATAAATAATTGCACGTAGGATAGTCGTTTAATTCACTTGTGAAAATATAACAGAAAGGCGAAAGACGAAAGGATTAATCGGGGAGAATAAAGGAAGCTCCGACACCACTAGGCCCCCTAGAGCCATCAGAAAAGCACTTTGTAGAGTTTTCCTCCTTTTCATATTTTCTATTGGAGTTTCGTGACGAATCGACCAACAAAAATTCTGACCATTTCCCGTTGTAGCGCCTCTATACGTGCAATATGTCTTGATGAAACCTTTCACCATATTCAGCTGATACTTCTCCAAGATTTGCGGGGAAGAAATCTAAATGAGAGTCGAAAAAATGAATTTTAAGGGGCATGTTTTATGTCAGAGCTTTATATGCAGAAAGAAGTTCTTGGATGATTTCTTGTTAATTTTCTTTTTCTTTTTTTGTTTCCAAGAAAATTATGACACACCATACTCTTTTTTCAGCTTTATTCGACGTACTTATAAATTTGAGGTTCTCGTATTTAGAGACCTACAAAGATTCATTCTTTCAATTTCGCGTTGCGGATTCGAGGAAATTTGGTTTTGAGGTATGGAAAGCCTTCACCATCTCTGTTCATGGCTTCTACAAAATTGTTCGTAAGACCCAACTTTATATAGAGTAGCGGTAAAAAAATGTTTTCACTTTGAACTAAAGGTTGTTCTTTTACATTCTTGATTCCAGGCATCAAACTCACACTTTTTGGCCAATATTTCACTACGTAGTGCTTATCTCTTGTGCGACTATTTGACTCGCATAAAAAACAACAAAATTTTGTGTATCCTCCTTGCAATCCAGTTAACATTGCTGAAACTATTACGAGATCAGCACAGATGTTCTATGTGTACTGTGAATATTGAATTTTTTCCAACAACAACTTCATATTTCCATAATTTTCTTTCATGTTTGTTGCATGTGTTAGAAGAATTGAAAGATATTTATTGCCATTGTGAAATAATACACAGCTTTTAAACTGATTTTGAACGAATCAGTAAAAATTCGCCATTCCTCCGATTCTTCAGGAAAACCCATTTCTTGTAGAAGTCCTTTAGCATCATTACAAAATACCAATGAAATAACTAATAAGATCTTCTTGTCCGTTACGGAAATATGAAACCTTCGTATTTTTATGTAACAAATTCCATCGTTGTAATCTTGTTCCGAGAAGTTAAGACTTAGATTTTGAGAGTCCTAAATTGCCAACAAGGTCATTCAAATCAGATCTCGTAAGAAAAGGAGGTTTTGTTAAGTCCGTATATAATGATGAAGAAGTAGAGGAAATACTCGATTGACTGAAGTGTTAAAACCCCGTCAACTGATATCGTTCTCTCTCTTTCTATCAGCACGAGTGTCGTTTTTGTGTGTACAAATACGATCTGAACTGAATAAAGCACCGTTAATGCAACAACTACAGACGAAATATAAATAATTTTGAGCTATTAAAAAAAAAAAAACATTTTAAATAAATATATAAGTGATAGCAACAAATGGAAAGCAAATCTGGATTCAGCACGTTAAACTCTCCTCGTGTTTTATCATATTTTTATTTAAAGGAGAATTTCGTTGTAGACCAGTGCTATCAATGTACTTAATATAGCGTAGTTCTTTTTTTTTTATATAATTATTATATCTTGTATGTTACCTGCAGTGTGTACTTATAATTTAAGAAAGAACTTATGAATATAAATATATTACAATGCAGTGACTTGATGGTGTTAATCCTTCGTAAACACTACCAGTATTGTATATGAAATTGCATCATTGGTGTTATTATATTTACATATTTATTATTGTTAATACATGATAACGCAGTAATTTAGTAAACTGAAATTACACTATATTTACACATTTACATTAATGATATTTATTTTATTTGTTTATTTTAAATCGGCTGCTACCCTGTCTTTCCGGGATTTCACCAATTCTCTCGCGACTCTCGTAGCTACACGCTCCGTACTTATACGTTTCGACGGTAAACGCGACCGCGATTTCCCCCGCGAAGCCAGTTTACCCCCGCAACACAGCCGACAGAACGGCTACGTTCGGGATAACCAGGCTTCTCGGTCGAAATATCTTCTCCGATCGCAATTCACCGTCATCTCTGCTGCCCAAGAAAAACCCGAAATATAAAATGAATTAAAATCGAAATAATAATTTCTACCTCGGACAGCATTATCAGAAATCGTATAAAACGTAATTAAAACGCTACAACTGCCGAATCCGTCTCAATACATTGAAGACTATGCCATTCTTAGCCTGAGGTACACTATATTTTTTATCCTACGATTATGTTCCATTAGTTATTGATAAATGATAATGCCCCATGATTTAATCCCGTTACTTTGTATAAGGTAACAAAGATAGGGATGCCGTGTTGTACAATTGTTAAGATTTTTTTCTATAATAAAAAACGGGGAAGAATGACGGGGTCAACTGAAAACGATTTTCCTAAAAGAAGTTTAGAAGTTTAAAAGAAAAAATATTAGAGGCTAAGAAGGCTTGCCCCCTTGCAAGGACCGAAGAGCAGAGTTTAAATATAGGATACATATATATATATATATATATAAACTCGGCCATTTTGGCCTCGCAAGGGGCTGTGCCCCTTGACCCCTCCTGCTTTCATTCCTGTCTCTTTCTCTTCTATACTTTGTATAAAATGATCAAAATTTACAACGTAATTCTTACTGGCATCAACACACACAAAAAATAACATAACCACAAAAATCCTATTCTAACATTTACCTTCCGTTATATAAAATTAAGACATGTTTTCGTTACATTTTTCATTACTTATTTCATTACATAAAATTGTGACATTTTTTAAATAACAATAACAAAAATCCTACAAAATATAACAAACGTTACATAAAATTGGGACATTTTTCTGGGACATTTTTTCGAATGGGGGGTAGCCTAAGAATTACGTTGTAATTAATAAGGATATGGATACGTCGATTAAAAAAATAAAATTCGAATTGAAATATCTCAAAATGGAAACCGCTAGCACAATAATATATGCAAGAGGAATAATTACACTTAATTCTTCTTAAAATGAGAGATATTGATATTAACAACACCTATTTTATTAAAAGTTTCAATGGTTAAAATTCGATTTATTTCTTAAAATCTAAGCAATATTATTTTCTTAGGGACAGGAAAATAAAGATGTTCCCGGCAGGAAGTGTGACTCCTCTGGACAAAAAGGAGTTAAATATAGAAAGAAGAGTTTGGTGAGCTTAATCGGATAGATTTTTAAGGTCAAGGAAGAGAATACCATCAAGGCCCGAAGTGAGGCTAGAAGATTTTTCAAGAATAGACTTTAATTCATTAATGTTGAAGTCAGAGATAAGAAAATGAGAGTTGCGGTCTTCTGCAAACGAAAAAGGATAGGATTCATCAACGTTGGGAATGTAAGCAGAAGCACCAGCGTCAACAAAAGATAGCAGATTATCGAATGGAATGGTGTAAAGGACGTTTGGAAGATGGAAATTTGAAAACTCTGGTAAATTTCGAAATATGATTAAGTGGAGTAGTTCTTGAAAAGGAAGAGCAAACATTTTTCCAAGAGGATTTCTTAGAATATTTCAGTGTATATGTAGACTTGCATTAGCTCTTTTGTGGGCGAGGAAGTTCTCACGTGTAGGATTTAACCGGAAAATTCTAAAGGCAGCGCGACTATGATCGAAAGCAACATTACATTCCTCGTTCCACCAGAGGTATGAGGCTGCTCCACGGCGGTTGGACGATGACGGGTGACGGGGAGAGAAAGAGAACGAAAGAGCATTTGTAATAGAATTTAAAAAAAGATGGTAATGGAATACAAGATCAGAACCATCTAGAAGGTTAGGCAGCGTAGAATCAACTAAGGAATGGAAAAGAACCCAATCAGTTTTACATAGATTCCATCGGAGATAATGAAGAGGTTTGCAATAGGAAGGAAAGGGAGGATTCTGGGCAGCAATTAGAATAGAAATATAATCACTACCATAGAGGAACCCATAAGGGTTGATCAATTGTAGTCAAAACCAGTAGTAGGAAATGATCATGATAAATCGAAGGAACTATAACTAGTTTTATGCTCTTGTAATAGGCAGGAGAGAGATCATTGAGGAGAACTATATCTTCAGAAAGGATGAGATTTTCAAAAACAGTACCTTTGTTGTAATAGTTTGAGCAACCCCATGGGGCATTCTAGTCACCATCAATGATAAATGATGAGGAATAGACCTGAGAAACCGAATTAGGAGATTATATATATGGGATATTAACCTGTGGGAGCGCATGGTCTCTGGCAAGGACTGAGGATTTTTAGTTTTCAGTCTTACCACTTTAAGTGTAAATTTTCTCAAGAACGTTTAGATTGTGGTAATTTTGCGGTATTCTACGGACAAAAATAAGCGGATTGGAAAAAAAAAATATCAATCCTATAGCTACCATATTAAATAGGCTCCAAGATTTTTTGGGGAAAAAATTTTTGCGGCCATAAATCTTCACATTTTTCATAATTTGGGCTTTTTAACTTTAAAATTTTTGCGCTCTCATTGTTTTCCTATATTCCAACAAGGAAAATACGTAATTTCAAAAACGAACCAACTCCAATTGAAAGGGCTGTGGACTTTATTTTTTAGTTTTCGGTCTCATCGCTTTAAGTGTATTATATTTTCCAAAAATTTCGACCCTTAAATTTCGACAAAAATGGATCAATCGAAAAAAAAAAACAATTTTCTAACTATTACACAAAACGAGCTTGGTTATCAATTTTTTCATATTTTGGGCCTTTTAACTTAATAATTTTAGGGATTTTATAGTTTTTATGTAGTCTAATGAAAAAAAAAACAAATCGATTTAAAAAAAAATTAACTCTCTAGCTGCTATAGATGTGCTGTACGACTTTTAGCCTTGCAGCTTTGTAACAATATGGATGATTGTTTTCGAGTGTGTGATAAAGTCGTGAATTTCCGCGTTGTTAATCGCTCTTATCAACGAGTATTTTAAAATCCGTCTAACTGTCTCTTACCCCGATTATAGAGTGCGTAATTTTTACTACTACAGCGATCGTTTCCCTCTCGCTGCGCGTTCCGTTTAAGCAGTCGGCGTTAGCCGTTTGCTATCGCCGAAATGGATCTAACAACTCCCCGTAATTCATTTCCTCCTCTACCGTCTACATCACTTTCGTCAACTAACATCAACAATGATACACCGGTCGCTGCTTCAACGTTATCTCCGCTTCCTTCCTTATCAACCCCGAATAAAAGTAATTATCGTCCGAACACAGGTACATTTTCTTCAAATCCCAATCATCGACTATCAGGTAATTCTTCCCTATCTAATAATTTCGTCAATAATAATATCAATTATGCGAAAGCCGTTTCTCAGCCAACCTTTCCGTCAAAAGATCAGGCTATTGTTTTTAATATCCCGAAAGGCGATAACCAAAAGGACTACATATTAAAAATCGGCGAAATAGTAAAACCAGGTAATCTAAAATTTGTTTCCCGCATGTCTCGCGATAGGTTCGCTATTTTTCTATCGGACAAAAATCTCGTTGACCGCATAATAGAACATCATAATACAATAAAAATAAACAATACCACAACTTATATAAGAAGGCTAGTAAATCCGAAAAAACGAATAATAATTTCAAACATATGCCCGTCCATTCCTCATTCCATAGTGGAAGAACTGCTTAAAGATATCTATAAAATCAACTTCGGCTCAAAAATCACTTTTATACGCTACGGCATGGGAGACACAAAGGGTTACGATCATCTCCTAAATGCGAAACGTCAATTTTTTGTCGAACCAGAGGAGCTAATTAAAATCCCTGATACTCTTTTATTGCAATACGACGACACTACATATCGCATCTTCCTCTCTCCAGACACTGTAACATGTTTTTTATGTAACGAAAAGGGGCATACCAGCAAGGGCTGTCCAAACATCAACGAAGAAGGCGAGCCAAGTGCTGCGGATGGAACAAACATAGAAGATAATCAAATCGCCAGTAGTAGTTCAGTAGGCCAACCTCAAATATTAAGTCCCTCAAATTTACAAAATACAATTACGCCAACACCCCATACTACAGGAGATGCCCTAAATATAGTTGCCCACACTGCTGCAGCCACACCAAAGATGGATCACTCAGAACAATTAAGCAAAACATCTTTCCCCGCGAATAGCCAAACAAACGACCAACTCAGTCTCCAGCACGATTGCGCTAAACGCCCAATTGGTTCCTCAAGCACGTCCGAGACTTCCATAATCGCTGCCGAATCCATCTGTAATACAAGCGACATCAGTCCATTATTAGTTCCTCAGTCTAATCAACCAGCAAAGAAAAAAGTGAAGGCCGATGACAATATAGATCAAGATCCGATCAGCATAAAAGAGCTTTTAGCACCGATAACTGAAAACGTAATGAAGAACGTGGATAAATATCCTCTGACCATGACGAATTTTTCTTTATTCATCGACATGTGCAAAGGTCATAAGGATATAGAATCGCTCGCCTCCCAATTCACCAGTGACCTGGATGGTCTGACACTGATGATGCGAGAAAACTATCCCTTTCTAAAGCACCGGTCAATCAAAACTAGGATAACTAGAATTTTAAACAAACTAAAAAAAACAGACCTTCACCACCTCCCGGAAGTCTCCTCAAACTGAAACATCACCATTCCATAATTATAACTAATTTTATCCAAATCTAACCTCATGTTAGTATCCTGGAACTGCAATGGCGTCTATAGCCACTACGAAGACTTACAAAATCTTCTTCATCTCTACAAACCATTAATCCTCTGCCTTCAAGAAACACACCTCAAAACAAACCAATCCCTCACCGTCCCGAACTTTACATCCATCTCGAAATTCCCCAGTGACAACACAACTGCCCATGGAGGAGTGACCATTGCCGTCTCGTCGCAGATACCGTCAGAAGAAATCTACCTTCAAACCGAAATTCAAGCAGTGGCAGTCAAAATTGGGCTCGCAGACCCGTTGGCAATCTGTAACCTGTACATCCCCCCAGATCAACTGATTTGTCCTGCGCACCTAAGCAACATAATAAACCAGCTCCCGTCGCCGTGCATCTTTACAGGAGACTTCAACGCGCACAGCCCTTTATGGGGAAGCTCATACTATAACCGACGAGGGCGTGCGGTGGAAGAAATTCTAGACCTGCATCACTTGGTGCTCCTTAATACCGATCCAACGCACTATAACTTCTCACATCGAAAGTGGTCAACTCTTGACTTAATAATATGTACAACTCAGCTATCAGGACAGTTGGTTCCCTTCTACCACTCAGATCTCGCGGGAAGTGATCACATACCAATAGTCGTTGCTGGTATAGACGTCAAACAACCCGCGATCAATGTATCACCCACTCGCGCACATTACAAGGTAGATTGGAAAAAATATTCAAACCTGTGCTGTTCTCAAGTTGATTATCTCCGGCGGAATCGCACTTCTCCAGACCTCTCCAAATGTCTGGTCAACGCAGCCACGGCATGCCAACACATATCATCTTTCCGTCACTCACCAGTAAGGAAGTTTACTCCCTGGTGGAATACAGACTGCTCGGCCGCCCTCACAAACCGTAGAAGAGCTTTATATCGCCTCAAGGCCAATCCAACGACAGAAACGCTCGTTGAATACCGGAAACTAAGAGCGAAAGCCCGATTCGTATTTAAAAGATCCAAAAGAGAGTCATGGAAGAAGTTTACGTCCCAAATTACGCAGAACACGCCACCGCGCGTCATCTGGAAAAAAATCCATGCAATGGAAAATAAAAGATCTTATCTGTTGCCGCAGACAATCCAAACCAACGGTCGCTGTCTTTCGAATCCATTAGAAATATCCGAAGCCTTCGCCGATGTCTTCGTCGAATCTTCCACAAAAACATACCCTCCGGCCACAAATAATCCCCCGTCATGCCATGAAGATGCTGAGAAGTATAACGCAGACATCACCCTCAAGGAGGTACAGGACGCGATCTCGAAATCGCACGCAGCCAGCCCTGGTCCGGATGAGGTGCACATATCGATGCTCAAAAATGCGCCTCCCGAGATAACTCAATACATAGCTGAACTCTTTAATCGGTTATGGAAATCAGGAACTATCCCAGAAACTTGGCGGCAAGCAACTGTCATTCCCATTCTCAAACCACTCAAACCAATGCACCAACCACAGAGCTACCGTCCTATATCACTCACATCGGTTTTATGTAAAGTAATGGAAAGAATAATTAACGCCAGACTCCAACGGATCCTGCATGACCAAAAACTACTCCCTCGAGAACAAGCCGGCTTCCAAGCACGACGATCAACGGAAGAGCAGCTGGCGTTTCTCTCAGATTCCATCCTCAAATCATTCTCTAATCAACAACACGTACTGGCAGTATTCTTCGATCTAAAAAACGCTTTTGACACAATATGGAAGAACGAAATTATTTCCCAACTCGTACAATGGGGTATTACCGGCCGACTGCTGTCGTTCATTAATCAATTTCTCAGCGACAGAAGTTTCGTGGTGCGATTTGGATCCGTCGTTTCCAGTCGTCGTCAATTGATAAACGGAGTCCCACAAGGATCAGTCGTAAGTCCTACATTATTCAACATAGCGTTTAGCAGCGTGGTCAACGAGATCTCGCTCCCAGTACGATCGGCCCTGTTCGCAGATGACCTCGTAATTTTTATATCATGCAACACCGTCTCCCTAGGAGAGCAGGTCTTACAAGAAACAGTCAACCGCGTAGTGACCTGGGCACATAAACGTGGCCTACAATTCTCCGAGACCAAAACCCAAGCTATGCACTTCTGCAAGCATAAAAAGTGTAACCAACAACTAAAAATCACCATCAATGGCTCTACCGTTCCTAACCAACAAACAGCGAAGTACCTGGGGCTTACATTTGACCGGAAGCTAAACTGGAAAAATCACATCAGCACTCTGAAAAAATCGTGCCTGCCAAGAATAAACTTAATGAAAAAACTAGCCCACACAACATACGGGGCAGACTTCAAATCGTTGTTGCTGCTCTATCGCGCTCTTATCAGATCCAAATGCGACTATGCCATAGCCGTCTATTCCTCAGCATCGAGCTCTACGCTTTCATCACTCAACACAATACACCACACTGCTTTACGATTAGCAAGTGGAGCCTTCCGCACAACGCCATGTTCCAACCTATACTTCTTATGTAACGAGCTTCCTCCGGATCTCCACCGGGCAGCGCGGCTTCTACAATTTGTAGCGCGTACTCAATCGTTACAACATACGCTCCTAAATCCGCCGATAAGCATACAACCTCCACGTCCGTATTCCACAAAGTGCGTTGAAGACCGCAGTCAGCTTCTGCTCTCATCGCTAAGACTAAGTCGCACGGAACTCTCCAGCCGGTTAATAAAAGAAGCCGTGGTCGCAGAATGGTGCCGCCGATGGGCAGAACTACCCATTACAAACCAGCTTCGATCGATATTCGAGACTCCAAGTTATGTCAGCGTGTCTACCGGTCAACGGAAGACTGACGTTCTACTCATACGCCTTCTTACAGGACACACTTCCTTCACTCATCGACATCTTCTCTCTAAGGATCCTATTCCCGTATGCTCCCTTTGCCACTATCCCTATACCATCCCCCATATTCTCCTCGAATGTCCAGTATCTCTCTCGCTCCGAAATTCCCTCCCTTCCTCACCAACACTACGAACTATCCTTCTCTGTACCCCATATCATACTCTTTTTGATCTCCTAAAGGACGTCGGCCTCATAACCAGATTATAGTAAATTCTTTCATTTTTTATTTTTCTTTGCCAAATCCATTTGTATATATTAAGTTATTCCCGTACTACTGGCCTTTGTAGCAGTTTATAGTACGGGCTATTATTGTAATGAAATACAAAAAAACGAAACGAATGTTTGTAACAATATATGTATACATATATATATATATTTATTTTTTTAAATTATTATTGTTATTTACAATATACTAATATTTACAACTTAATGTACATAAAGATTAGAGAAAAAATTGATCATTCTTGTTTAGATTTGACTTATTTTTTTTCTTCCTCCGGTGAAAGAATTGCAAAATTTTGTGATCACACATTCCCCAGGTAATTTTATAGGTGTTACGAAGCTCTTTAAGTGCTCCACATTTATAAATTGTATGATAGACATTGCCCAGAGTTTTCGATTTGCAGTATAATTTGGAAAATTTACCAATCTGTTCTTTTGTACATATTTTAAATGGCATATTTTATTTTGTGAACACTAAAAGTTTTAGAACAAAAAAAAAAAAAAAGAAATCAAAAATAGTAATCATAATGATGGTAATAATAATAGTAATACTTGATTCATTCATATTGAGCAAAAAAAAAAAAATCAAAAAACCCACACCCTGCACCCACTTACTGCAATGAATATAAAGCTACGTACCATTTGTACCAAACTGGAAGTTTGGGCTGAAAGAAAAACCAATTGCGTGATCCCTAAAAGGTCTGCCGACAGCATCTCAAGTGGACGGATCTGCTCGTTATTAGAAAAACGCCAGGCACCAGCACCCGACGACAGAATTATTACAATATTATACGGCAACCGGGCTAGTACCGGTTTAGAATATTATTGAATACCGGCCGGTAGTGCAATTGACCCCTTTATAGAGATGTATGGAATCCGTAGCGCTATTTATAAATATTTATACTGTAGAAGACGTACGATACGGCGTCGTCGAAATTCTATCGCGATTTTTAACGCGAACAACTTTTCCATCGAACTTCTCTTTTGTCTTTACCGTTCCAGCTTTACACACAGATTGAAGGAAACTTTGCCACTTTCTACAAACTTTTACAGGAAACTTTTTAATGCATTTTCCGATTCCAGTTATTTTTATTCGTTTTCGGTTTTCGTTTTTTTTTTTGTTTTTTTTTGTGTTTCTTTTTTTTTATTTTAGTTGCCTCTCGCGCAACTTGCATTCCGTGGAAAATATTAAAATTCTTTTGGAGACTACTTCGCTGGAAAATGTTTAAAACTGTTCCCGATTCTTTCTGCTCCGAGTTAATTCATCCGCCACTAAGCGTGAATGCGCATATATTACACTCTGCTAGCGGGAGAACGTAAATAAATAGGAGATAAATACAGGCGCAGACGGATAAAAGACGTACAAAACGAAAAAGTTAAACAAAATTTCGTAACTTTCACTAAATACCGACGATTGATAATGCTCTTTTTTTTTTCTCTTCTCAATGTAAATATTTGATTCATTAGCGTGGTTAAACTTGAACGAGGTTCGTTTTTCTTTGAATCTATCGAGTCTGAACGAAAAATATACTCGTGCTGTCACGGTTAAATTGCTTTTCGAAACTTTAAAACGAAATGAATGTACGATTAAAGTGTTTTATGAGATTTCGTTCAGGGCAAAACTTTTTTATCGGTAAAAATAAAATTAATATTTACAACTCTTTCTTGAATGATATACAATATTAATGAAATATTAAATGAAAAAAATTAAATAAAATAAAAATAAAATAAATCGGCTCTACCATTGGATCAAAAGTTATGAACTATAAATTAAATATGTAACGGAAAATTTATGTGAAACATTGGCAATATCCCGTGTCTATTTATTATATTGAGTTAGATAATAAATTGATAGTTTTTAGAAATTAATAACAATATGAGATAAAAATATTATAAAAATTAAATTTTCAAGTATGTTTTCACAGTTCGCCATCGGTTGGACAGATCTAAGATACGCATGCGTAAAATTTGTGCCCTGCAATGAAATTACAAAACACGGAAAAGATTGATTTGTGTTGATTAGTTGTGGGAATATAAATCACACGCAATCTATCACAAATTCCGTAAATATTCCGTTGATTTTTTTTTTTTTTTGCTAGCCGAATATAGATGAGACAGTTCTTCCTGAGAATTCAACGACATACGCTACAAAAAATTTTGTCCTATTCCTATTAATCGTCTATATATTTTTTTTGTAAGTGTACTATTCGTTTTCCGGATCGGTATGGTTTAGATCTTTTTCAGATTAAAATAAAAAATATTTACGCTCAATTTTATTAATATCCCTTGATTTACGTACCTGAATAAAAATAAATTAATTAGGTATCATTCAGATTCCAATACTTACATACTAGATTAACGCTTAAAGCCCCAAACGATTTTTAGTGAAATCTCAAAATGGACAATGTCACCCATACATGGAGACGTTCATATGTTTACAACGGCACTAGTCTCCGCATACGGTAGATTTATTTAACATAGTTCATTGTTTTATCGATATATTGTAAGCAACTTCTGTTTATAACAGGTCACACGCTATCATAAAAAAATTTCTACGTTATAAACATTTTGAGTAACTTGCGTACTTTATGAGTGTATTATTGATGATATGCAGTGATTATTTCAACGAATATTATTCGTTTTATTTTTATTATTTTAAAATTAGTCATTAGTACTTATTTAAAATGGCAAAACCATTGATTAATGATGAAGGTATTAAAAGTATATTAGAAGAATCAGACAATGAAAGGTATTTTGACGAAAGTGGTAAGTTGAGTGTATAAATTATTTACTGATTTATTCATTTACTTACTATGGCCATATATTGTCACACATGTATAACAAACGTAAAAATAAATGACACGAATTATTTGAATACACACAGGTAACAACAAAAAAATAATTTTCGTGGTTCATATTAACATCGAAATCATTCGTTTCTGATGATGGACCCCGTGCATACCTGTTCAAAACGTTAAATAGGTGTGTTAATGTTGACGTGGTGTCCACCAGGGCCGTGCCCAGAATTTTGAGAGGGGCATTTTCTTTGCATATTTATTTGATAAATAGCAATACATTTTTCACTAATATTCAAACTATTAATAATTTCCATCATTTTGATTTACATGTATTAATATTTAAAGATTGGGAGGGATTTAGCTCTTCACTCGGTTACAAATGGTTTCTAGGTCAGTCCGGAACCTTGTTAAGGTAGCAAGGAAAATTACTATTGTTTAAAAAATAATTACGTTATTGTTCAGTTGTATGGACAGTGAATTCTGTATTGGCGACCTTTTGTAGAATAATCCATTATTCCTTGACCAGTGTTACAATTTATTAATGTTTTTTGGCAATGTTTGAATCCATCGATCGATTGAATGCATTGCCCTAATTTGCACTCCGGTCGTTTTTAATTTTTGAAGAAGATGTTGCCTCGGTACGAGCTCGAATGCTTTCTCGAAATCGAAAAATATAGCACGCGATGTCAACAATAACAGACAGACACAATTTATCTCTGGTAACTGATCAATTATTGACTTAAATCTTCGACCTCTAGCTTGTGTAAGAGATAGAATAAAGTTCGCTTTAAGGAAATGAAGAAGTCACTTGTTCATCACCTTTTTTTTTTTTTTTTAAATCAAAGATAAGACAGACAACGGAAATACTGGTCCGTAATTTTCACCTTGAAAGGGACCTATATTCGTTTTCGAGATCGGCATTTCTTGATGTACATAGCTAGTTCCAAAATTCTTACAACCACATTCTTTAGCAGAACAAGGGAAACATTGTACCGTGTAAAGATCCTCACCAAGTAAATTGTTCCTAGTGTAGCATTTCAGTTAGCAACTCTTTATTGTAAAACGGTGATTATAAGATTCGTTAGTCTCACGATTGAAGACAGTAGGTTATTGTTATTTTCTGCTGGAGCTTCCTGGGATATTTGAGTACAAAAGATTCTGGAGGAAAGATATACGGAGGAATATTATTCCTTGTGTTCATCATTGGGATAGTTGAAGGTAGCATTTTTTTCTTTGTTTAAATTTTTCCCCAAAAGGTTTTTTTTAGATGGCATAGTTTCGGGCTCAGCGAACGTATTTATAGTTAGTAGTAAAGCGGAGACGTGGAGGAGACATTGTTTAGATGTAACGTTTGATAGCGCAGTGCTTCACATGTTATGTATGCCTGTTGTGTTATCAGTAAAAGAGTTGTTGCGTACGAGTGGATGCGAGGTTATTTTGCGCGTTCTGTCGCGGAAAGAAATGAAGCGAGATCAGCTGACTGCTGCTATTCGTTTGGTTTACCGGCGGCTGAACCGGTTTTCGTGCGGAAATTAAGAGCCTAACATTGTGATCTGTTGCACTAGAGCCGAAAGATGCACGAACACGGATAATAATCTATATTCTACCTTAGAAACGGAGAAGTTGAAAGATATTTAAATATTCACTAGGACTAGGAGAAAAACTGGAAAATGTTTCTACACACTCAAGTATCTTGGAGTTGTTACGTTTGACATTAACTTGGAAACTACACTGTACAAATATTAAACAGAATATTAGCTCCGGGAACGCTATATTGCGTGTATCTGCTTTGGCACTGTGCTTTTCAGTAATAGGGTATGCAATTCCCAAAGTGGAGCCGATCAGTACACGGAAAATAGGTGGATATCGCTTTAAATGAATCGTGTAGGATGGTGAAAGGATGTCTTAAGTCCACGAACATAGATAAACTATTATCAGTTAATTGCTTAAATAAGCGACGAGAAATTCCATCAAACATGAAACGGAGTAGCCAGATGAATGAAAAGATACGCCCCATACACATATGTCCGAGAGTCCATTAAATAGAGACTTTAGTTTTCCGAAATGTACGGGAAAATTACAGAAAACGCCGATAGAAGAAAAACTCTACGGATGGCCAATGAAAATCGGTACTACTTTTGAATGTTCACAAGAAAAGTTAGCTAACGGAGCATGGGGGAGCTGTGGAAGACTGATGAGACCGATTTATATGTAGAAAAACGACAATGCCGAAGAAGTACCTGTTTGTTGGTGTTCGGAATATTTGATTATGCTTTTGTGACAGACACGATGTCAGAAGTCAACGACAAACTCACTTGCAGACTAAAGAATATCGTACAATTCAGTGTTTAGAGTGGAACAATAGCCAACCATTCGAAATCGCAGGTAGCACGGCTGAGATGAGCTTTTGTGAATAAGGTCACTTTCGATTCGTCGGCATAATGGCATAAATTCGTTTTCGGTTTTTATACATTAACAAATAATTAAAATATATAAATTTAGTCAATTTTTACGTAAACCGTAATAGATGCGAATTGAACTTATTGCATAACAACAAGTTGCTTCACCTTTAGTGGCCGGAATCAGTCGGATTAACTTCAAGAGCCGTTTTTTTTTTTTTTTTCTAACAATGGACTACCGTAAAAATATGCTCCCCTTAGATATGCACCTTCTATTTTAACACGATGCAAGGCATGCTCGCTTTACATGATAAATTTGATAGAAAATCAATCGAAAAACTGCTGACTAGGTAGCGTACAAAAGATTCGCTAAAAGGCGATGATGATTCTTCAGAAAATATGAAGAAACGAGTTACACACCGAACAAAAGCGAGTTGGGGGTAAACTTTCGAGTTGTCAGAAACAGAACTATCGAAATTGGGTGACATTACAAAAGAAGTCGAACATCGTTTGTTTACTCTGAATAGCTTTTAGAAAATATCAACATCGTTATATTCGAGTAACGTTCAAGATTGCGTAATTGAAACGAACTCTGTAGGGGGTTACGATATCTTATCTTTATCTAAGTTTCCAAAATGACAGCAATACGCTTTCGCTCTCCTATACAGTTTAATATTTGTATCGAATCAACATAAAAAAAAATATATAAATAGAAAACCTCCCTTAATACTATTTTTAAAATCGAAATTTTTCGAGTAGTGTGTGTAAGTGTAAGTGTAAGTGTATCTATAGTAGGCACGTTGAACGAACCGTTATTTTTCACAAATCAGCTTTTTTTAAACCGTAGATTAGTTTTTGTCGTGATATATTTTTTGGATTCTATTTTTCTGGTTAAATATGTAATATCCCGACTTGTATTTTTTGTTAATTAATTAATAATATATGCATTAAATAAATATTTAAATGTTACAATAAACTTTTTTTTTTTTTTTTTTTTTGATAATTTTGGATCTGAAAAAATCGCCATTCTGTCTGCAGATAATCATTTATTAATACCTATTTTACAATATTACCACCATAACATAATTATTCGCAAAAATTATTTAAAAATCCTAATAGTTGAACGAAATGGGATGATTTGTCATTAAAGCAAAATATTAATCATTGCATTAAAACCAATTTAATTAATGAAAGACACTTCACTTTAAACGTCTTCTGGCTAAAACTTAATTCACACCAGAACCTAACTACAAGGAGCTAAGTATTTGGTTCCTTGTTCTGTCTTACCTCATCTTATATATAAATGTATGAGTATGTATCTGTATGCGACGTAAGTGTATACAATGAATACATAGTTATTTAAGAGTCCCTAAGTACAATCATAATCAAGTAAAAGTAATCATGAAAGTTTTTGTTCTTTTCTATACAACGCGTGTTTCTCCTAGCCAGTGCTTCTCGTATTTACGCATTCATTGATCATTTGGGATTTATCCTCGTGCTAATGTAGTATATACATATATATATATATATATATAAATTTATTTATTTATTTATTTATTTATAGATTTATGGATTAGGCTTTAAATTAGATACCAGAGAAATCTAAGGAAGTAAAGGCGGCCGAGAGAAAGGAACTGACCCCCCTACTCTTATTAGTGCTATTGGGCTTTGTGCATTGTAAACCTTACTTTCACAATCCCCGACGCGCCGTATCAAGGATATGGAACTCACTTTACTTTACTAAGCCTTATTATTTCCAAATCAAACAACACCCTCTTTATCCTTTTCAATTTATTTCTCTTTCACTTGCTTAAAAGAGGAAGTTAATAAAGGTGAAAAAAAAAATTCTGACGCAATATATGAAAAATTCAACATCCGCAATTTCTGAAAATTGTTTTCAATGAATTAAATTTAATTCTAATACTACTCCGCTGTCAGATCTCAATTTTCACTGTAATTGCTCCTGGATTAAATTCTAAGCATCCATTTATGATAAAACATGTCTTACCGAATGAAAAATTTTTTTCTTCCCATTTATAAATAGATGAGCGCGTACTGGACTCGAAAAATAACCGTAATTAATATCTTAAAATATCTTAAAATATCTTAAAATACCTTAAAATATCTTAAAATATCTTAAAATATCTTAAAATAAATAAAAGACCTACTCTAGCTAAAAGTTATAATATGCCCTTACGTGTTCTTGCGAAAGTCCTGAGGGAAGAATGGTGTAAATAAGCACTTTCTATTTATTCTAGAAAAGGACAACCTTCTTTTCAGAAGCCAGACGTCGTCGGGCAAAATTTATAGTCGGTCATTTATTAAACCTTCCACAACAACAGCTCTTATGCGCCATATTTTTCGATCTTGGAAAGGCTTTCGATCGAATATGCCGCCGTCGATTATTAATAAAGTTAATTTGCACCGGTATAGTATGGGAAAATGTATTCAATTTTTTTATTCAACGGAACGTTTAACGTCAAAATCGATCGATCAGTATCACGAAATTTTCCACGTCGGGGAGAGAATAGACTTCCACTAGGCCTTTATGTGCAATCCTGTTTATACTTTACATAAATGATGTAACAGGCACTAGAAAAGCTCGGTTTTAGCATTTCATTAACAACCAAAATTAATCTTTATCTTATAATTTCCTTCTGAATGCTCAAAATGATCCTCAACAAACTCTTCTTAAACTACGATTCCGGTCTGCTAAACACAGTTTGACCGACTTCTTCTCTAAAACTGTTTCTCTAGGCTTCATTCAGTTATATCCGGAAACTATACTACTCGTTTCTTTCTTTTAAACAAATAATGAATTCCTCGATCTTCTAATCGACTCAGAATTATTTATCCTGGAGTCCTTATGCGGCTAACTTGAAAGTTAGTAGACGAAAATTTATGTTCATTCTGAAATAGCTTATTAATTTGAACTACAGAATAATACTGTATGTAAAATTTTAATTCTACCTCGCGTCAACTACGAGTGTAATGTATTCTTTCGCTAAAACTATCCTAAAATATCTAGATAATCTCTTTGCTCCCAAAACCATCTTTAGCGTTCATGGAACTTCTCTTCCTCTTAGCGTATACAGCTCGTTCAGATATCCACCTGTATCGTACTTAAGGAATTGTTAATTCTATCGCGATACTTTTATTCGTTATAAAATAGTAACTTGTCAAAATCCAAAAAAGAAAATTACACCCCCCCCCCATATATATATATATATATATATATATATATATATATATATATATATATATAGGAAATAAATAGGAAAGAAATTACGATTTTGCAATTGATTAGGATTGTGCTTATGATTCCAAATAACTGTGCACGTATTGCCTACACTGACGCCACATACAGACATATACTACATATTTACACCTATATCTATATCTATATCTATATCTATATCTATATCTATATTTATACTAATATATAAAACTGTAATGTCTGTCTGTTCCGATTTAACTCAAAAACTACTACAGCAATAGTGATGAAATTCACACAGCCTTAGCTTATATTAGCGAATTCGTTCTAAGCTTTGTTTCACACTGATATCACAAAGAGTAAAGAAAATACGCAACAATTTAAAGTTTAAAAAAAACAAAGATGCAGCGATATCTCTGTCAAATCGTTTAAAATTTAACAGCCGGCTAAAATTAGAAACTTGAACAAAATCGGAAAAAAATATATTTAGTAGCCAGTAGACCATCTTTAAAAAATCTCATCTGCATTCCCTGCTGCATTTATTACTTTCGTGTTCGTTACGGAGGTCTATATGTTCATTTCGATTATAAGATAAGATAAGACAGAACGAGATACCTACCTCTTAATTCCTAGTAGGCAGGCTCTAGCATGACTTTAGTTAAATATTTTAGTCAAACGTTAAGTGTCTTTTATTAATTGAATAGGTTTTAATGCGATGATTAATATTTGCTTTAATGATATGTTAAATTTTTCTTATACTACGGCAGAAAACCTAATTCTATATACGATATATATATCCCCCCAGGGGGTGCTTGCACCCTCTGGATCCGGAGCTCTAACCGGAACGGGGCGCGTCCGCGGGTGGTGGATGGCGGAGAAACCAACAGATATGTTGGCTAGCTGCGAATAAACAATAAGCAGTCGCGAACCAAGAGCGACTACTGGTGGAAAGCCTTAAGTAGGTGATTCCAGTAGTGACAGGGCAATGGGACACGAGGATGCAGATAGGAAGCTTGAGGAACTTCCCACAAAAGTCTGCTAAAATCCTAAAACTGTCTCACCCTCGGCGGGGCTAGGTCGCCGTAAAAACCTTAAATGCTGACTCCTCATCAGCAACTTAAACCAGAAGTGTCTGCCTCCTGTGAAACGGCTACCCGGTCAGCGTCTGCACTCCATGTTGGGAGCGGCTGTATTATTAAGTCTACGAGAAATCGTGCCGTCTTGTACGAACTAGTCGTCTTGGCTTACCTTCCCACTGGGAAAATTCGTTCGGACGGAAATGGCAGCTTGATTTGTTGGTTCCGCTCCAACTACTTCCGTGTTCTTCCTTACGCTGCTATATCTCCGAAATCCTGTTCTACGTAAATGTTCCCTTCTTCGTTCTTCACTGTTTTTCCTTAATCTCTTTATTCCCTCCTGTTCTACGTACTCCTCTTAAAAACTCTCTTCTATTATCTTACTAAATTTTATATATAAAAGTATAGCAAATGAAGATAAATGCTGGACCCGCGAGGCAGGCTGTAACTGACTTATCAGGCAGTGGGCGATTGTCTGTGGTAACACAGAACGATATCGAGTTCCACGGCACTCTCCAGGAGAGAACACATTTGCGTTTAAATAGTAAACTTTCATAGCAGCTCATTGAATTGGTCTAATTTCACATCTGAGACATAAACATGGAAGCTGATTCACAGAAAGCCCATACTCGGTTTCGAGTGGAAGTTGACGATAGATGATGATATATATATATATATATATATATATATATATATATATATATATATATATATATATATATATATATATGAAACTTACCCTTCGGGCCTCGGAATGAGGCAAACCCCCTTCACCCCCAGGTCTAGTTCTTCTATAATTCTTATAAAAGAGGAAACTGGCTACGCCGTTCGACAGATAAAAATCTTTCAGTTTCCATTTTCACCACCAAGGGATATAGGGACGCTAATATCCTATTAAAACCGTTATATCAGTTTTCGTAACAGGATACTTTTCTGGCGAGTTCCAGTTTTCACCACTAGAGGATGTAGAAGCGCTAATATCGCATTAAAACCATTTTATCAGTTTTCGTGACAGGAAACTTTTCCTGGTGAGTTCTAGTTTTCACCACCAGGGGATGTAGGAACGCTCATAGCGTTACCTTATTTCATTACCTTTCTTTGTTACATTTTCGTTACATATTTCGTTACATAAAATTGTGACTGAGACAAATTTCGTAAATACCCTTTTCCTGGAGACCCCTGGCGTAAAAATGGCATAGCTATTAATATATATATACCAGTGGCGGATCCACAGGAGGTAGGACCTCCCCCCCAAGAACCAAACCTTCTGTGAAAAAATTTGTTATAACGAAGAAACTTAATTTATGCTACAAAAGATTTCTATGAATTTTATCTACGGATTTTAATAATTAATATTTAATACTATTTTCTAGTAAAACTATTAATGTTCCTTTTTTAATCTATTTTAAACACAACTATCGTCGATCTTTTGCCATTTTTATTTATTTTTAATTTTTATTTTGTAATTTTAATTAAAAATAGTAGTTCAATGAGAAATATATATATTTATTCGGATCGGATTACTAACAAAAATAAAAAAGAAGTAAAATGTCTAATAAAAATACCATCTTTCTTACTATTTCTAAACTACCATATTTAAGGTATAATTTTATAATTTCATTTTATTTTTCACCCCTAAATATAAGACTTAAATTAAAAATGATAATAATTATGTATTTTTAAAACACATTTTTATGAATTCCTATAAAGGTGGTCGCTGTTTGATTTTCTTTATGAAACAAGGGCTATTTCTCAAATCTATTGCCTACCGTAGAAAATTTTACGTAATTATATAATTCTCCCCATTCACCCCAAATGTCCTTCTGGATCCGTCCCTGTATAAACATATATGTATTTATATATGTACATACATTCCACCAGCCTTGACAAGGATAAATTCAAGAATATAATTAATGAATGTTTGAATACGAGGAGCACTAGCTAGAAGAAACAAGGAAAAGATATATAGCGAATATGAAAAAATTACGATTTTTCAATAACCAATTTTGTAGAGTTTGTTGTGAATCATTACATTTGATATCCGGTTGTTATACGAGACTTCCGCCATTAAGAGACTTGAATTCGAAGAAAGAAAAAAAAAAAGAAAACAATTAATTAAAAACGAACAAGAGGAACGTATCAGTAACTTCTCGTTTTTAACGTCCGTATATCGCGTCTAATGAGGGCCATTCAGAGGTGCCGAGAGATACCCCTGGAGACGAAGTTTGACGAGGACGAACACTCTCATCGCAAGACGAGCCACTTACCGAGCCAAAAGTGGGTCGGAGTTTTGTGTTTTTTTTGCGATTGGCGCAGTGCAAAAATCGCTTCTTCATTCAAGTCAAGTCAGTTTATTGTAGTTGCTACATGTTAGGAGTCACCTTTAAATTCTGAAGTTACTGTGGCTAAACGCGAAGTGAATTCTTTTGTACGCTTCAATTCCGCAGATACCGGTTCGCGATCCTGACCGAGTATACTGCGCGAACGTTCGTCCCTTCGTTTTCCTTAAACGTAAGTACGTGTTGGCTTCCGTTTCCATTCCGCTTGTCTTAGTAGTCGATCGTAAGGTGTGCCGGTCTTATTTTGAAGATACACGAAATCCGCATCTCGGTAAGCTTTTTTTATTTTTTTTCAGCCTCTAAGTGATTTGCGAAAAAGAGCGAGGAGAACAAAGAGAAGGCGAGAAAAAAGACTCGTTCAAATATAATCACGAACGAGTGGTGGTCCGCTGCTGCGATGGAAGCAATTACCCGTTTAATGTATTCCACAGCACATAGCCGATGAAATTTTCCATCCTCTTCTGTTAACGTAACGAGCTGTCCGGAATTTACCTGCTTTTCGGTGTCGCGCGATTTTTTTCTTTTCGCTTTTTTCTGTTCCGCGACCTTGACTGATAAGAACGAATCTCGCAATGCGAACTATATCGCAGCTCCAGTTCGTCGTCGTGCCTTATTAACTGCGTGCTCCAAAGAGTCGGTGAGCCGGTTAGCGGAGCGGCAATAAATATCAGCTTTCCGTTGTGACTTTTCGTGACTAAACCGAACAAGAAGAACGATTCGCATCATCACCTCATGGCCATGAAATCGTCTCTTCATATTTCATCACGAGCGCGCGCGGTCTCGTCCGAACTTTCCGTCTCGCTCGCTCGATAACGTTGATTCAGACCGAACTACTTTTCTCGCTTACCACTATCCGATTATGTTATAAAAACTCCAATTAAATAAACTCGAATGAAAAGTTTAAGAGAAAAACAGATTTTTCGACAGGGTGATAAATTTTCCGATTGTACGTTTTCAGGGCAAACGTAGAAATGTAACTTCCACTCCCACGTAACCTGAGTGCATTTGACGGTCTTCCGACTTCGCTTCCCCTAGCATGTTTAATTTATTTATTTATTTATTTTTATTTTTTTTTTTGACGACTTACTTACTTGAATGAAATTATAACGCACGGTTTTATAAATCCTTAGCTGATCATTTCAGTCGCGAATCTTTTGTTGGCTTTTCATCAACGTTGTGAAGATTTTTCGATTTTTAATCTTTGGCAAAAGCGCACGCATTGTAACGATCCAAGCGTTACAGGTTCGCCAGTAATTTTCCAGCACTTACGATAAACACGACTGTAACTGGGTTAAAAAATGTTTCAGATAGTAATTTTAGCCATCATCGTTCGTTTTTTCCCCACAGGTAAAAAAAGGGGGTGAACAACCGTTTATATAATATTGTATGTCAATAAAAGAGACAACAAATTCCGGGGAAATTAAGCATTTTTAAGGGACTACTAGTTCGTAAGCAAATTCTTACGAATAAGACGTTACTGGTTTTTATAAGGTTGCTGGAAAAAATCAAATCAAATCAGTTTATTCCAGGAAAGAAAATAGTTCTTAAATAATCCATTTTACCCTTTCTTAATATTTCAATAAAATTCCCAGAATCGTAAATGTTTAACTAAAATCAGAAAATAGGGTTATATATACATATATATATATATATATATATATCCGTAAGGAAATTATCCGACCTTCGCTTATAACGCAAAAACAAATTGCTCTAACGTTGTAAACAATGCGTCATTATGAAGGGAGAGCCTTCGTCTATTAACCTATGCATCGCGCAACTCACTAAACTGATCTTAGTAGCAGTTTCATTTCTTTTAGTACAGGTCTAACGTTAAGTACATCGCATTTCTCGTGTTATAAAAATGACGGAACCTGTCAACCAAAGAATTTGCATTAAATTTTACTTTAATCTTGGCCATACGGCAACACAAACTATTACGATGATTAAAAAAGCTTCTTCTGGAGACCAAGTCATGGGTAAGGCACAAACAAAAGAACGGTTTAATCGATTAAAATGACCCTCGTACTGGAAGACCAGCGTCAACAAGAACAACATAAAATGTTGACCGAGTTCGAGCAGCGACTGAAAAATATCGTCGTTTAACCGTTAGAGAGATTGAAGATGATACAGGTATTCCAAAAACCATTATTTCTGAAATTTTAAACGAAGATTTATGAATGAGTCGTGTTTCTGCGAAATTTGTTTCACGATTGTTGACACAAGAGCAGAAAGACCTTCGCGTGGAAGTCACACAAGATAATTTAAATACCGCGGAAAATCAATCTTGATTTTTTCAAAAAAATAATAACCGGCGATGAAACATGGATATGATCCAGAAACAGAAAATCAGTCGTCCACATGGAAACATCAAAATTCGCCGAGAGCGAAACAGCACGGCAAAGTAGAAGCAATGTGAGAAAGCAATGTTGACTGTTTTTTTCGGGTTATGAGGGTGTTGTGCACCATGAATATGCTCTAAACAGTCTTCAAACTGTCAATAAAGAATATTATCTCGCAGTTTTAAAACGGTTACGAGGCGCTTTGTGAAGAAAACGGCCGAAATTTTGGGAAAACGGTGATTGGATGCTCTACTATGGAAACGGGCCGGTTCACTCGTCGTATCATGTTCAATGTTATTTAACAAAATACGGCATCGTACAGGTTAGGCAGGCATCCTGTAGTCCAGATACTGCTCCGTGTGATTTCTGGCTCTTTCCTAAACTGAAAATTCCATTGAAAGGAGAAAGATTTGACGATGTAGAGGATATAGAACAAAATGCGACAAGTGCACTCTGATGGCCATACCAAAAAATGCGTTCCAGAAGTGTTTCCAAAAATGGGAGAAACGATGGCAGCCGGTTTTAGACTCGCAAGGGGAGTACTTTGAAGGCGATATTCACCTGAAGGTCTTAATGAGTTCGAATTCCGAGCTATAAAGAAAGGCCGGATACTTTCCGGACAGACCTTGTATATATTAATTACAACGTAATTCTTAGGCCGCCCCCATTAGAAAAAATGTCCGAAAAATGTTCCAAAAAATGTTCCAATTTTATGGGACATTTGTAATATTTTAATTTCTACCGACTACTTCCAAAAAGAAGGAGGGGTTATACGTTGGCCGTGTATGTTTTTTTTTTTATATTTGTTCGCGCATAACTCATATTTATATAGACCGATTTTACTGATTTTTTGTCCGCCATTTTGCGTTCGGTGGTGGTTTTCGTTTTTGGAAACATAATGAATACGATTCTTATTACTGTACAGGTTGATGAATAAGAAGTCAGTACCATAGGGGGAGAAGCATATAAAGACTATATTGCTAATTAAATAATACCATGGAAACGCAAAAAAAGTATTGTTTATATGTATTATCCCCCTCAGGGGACCTCACCTTGTCGTGGTGAAGGGGCTTGTGTGTTCCAAAGAAGCTATCAGCTATGCCGGCGGTAGTGTATTCTACCAGAAGGGCCACCCAAGCCGGACAGGTGAAGTGGAGGAACCAGACTAAGCGGGTCCCAGGGCAGATAGAGCTCAAAGCCGTAGCGAAGGCATTCTATCTAAGAGAAGGAACTCTGAAATCAAACCACATGTCCGTCGGCAGCAGGGCGGCCATCATCCAATGTAGGCGCGGTGTACATACTACAGAAGCGGCTGTAAAGGAAAATACTCGAGCATTGGAATAGTTTTCCAAAATGGTCGAGTATCTGCGATGCAGAAAGTAAGGGGAAGCTACTGCATTACTTATCCCAAACCACCTCCATGAACGTACAACTAACAACGGCCCCGAGTCCCCGGCGTTCCTTAGATGGAACAGGGCTGCTAAGAATCCCCGGGTGGAAAAGAACAAACAAAAACATGCATAAGACAGAAACATTAAATATTGGAACGTGGAACGTAAGATCTCTAATAAGAGTAGGAAAACTAGAGAACATCAAGGCGGAAATGAGAAGAATGAGAATCGATATACTAGGACTCAGCGAGACACGGGCAAGAGACGTAACTCAATACAAATCAGATGAATTTACCATTATATCAACTGGTGGCGATAACGCAAAAGGAGCTGCAATAATTTTAAATGAAAAATGGGCAAAAAGAATAGTAGGAACTGTACCAATACACGAAAGAATAATAATGGTGAAACTAGAAGCCGGAATGAAGAAAATAACAATTATTCAAGTTTATATGCCCACTAGTAACGCTGAAGAGGAAGAAATAGAAGAAACGTATACTAAACTGGAAGAATTAATAGAGACGATTAGTACAGAAGAAATAATGATCCTGATGGGCGATTGGAATGCAGTGGTTGGAGAACAAGAAGAAGGAATAGAAGTAGGGAAATATGGTCTAGGAATCAAGAACGATAGAGGTGAAAGATTAATTGAATTCTGCAAAGAACACAAGTTAACGCTGACCAATACACTGTTTCAACACCATAAACGCAGACGATACACATGGATGAGACCTGGTGACACAGGAAGATACCAAATAGATTACATAATAGTCAAACATGACTACAGGAATCAAATAATCAACAGCAGAGCATATCCAGGTGCAGACTGCGATAGCGACCATAACCTAGTATTTATGAAATGCAAAGTGGAATAAAGGAGCAGATAAATGTGAAAACTACAGGACAATAAATTTACTGACGCATGCCTCAAAAATACTGACACGTATAATCCTAAAAAGAATACAAGTGAAAATCAACAAAAATCTTGATTCAGATCAATATGGATTTCAAAAACAAAAAGGGACAAGAGAAGCAATACTAGCGCTACGACTTATAATAGAAAAACAGCTAGAATCGGAAGACAGACTATTGCTGGCCTTTTTGAATTTAGAAAAAGCCTTTGACCGAGTGAAGTGGAACAAGATGTTCGAAATTCTGCGAGAAATTGATATACCGGAAGCAGAAATACAAACAATCAAAACAATTTACAAAAACCAAACAGCAGAATTTATGGTAGGAAGAAACAGAGAGGAAATAAAAATAGGTAAAGGGGTAAGGCAAAGCTGCGTCATGTCACCAGCGTTATTCAATATATATATATATATAGAAAAACCAATAAACTTAATAAAAAACAGTCTGCGGAATAAGCAAATTGGAATACAAGTACAAGGTGAACACCTACAAATGATAAGATTCGCAGATGACATTGTCATTATTGCTAAGTCTGAAGAAGAACTTCAAGAAGCACTGACAGAAGCACAAGTACATCTAGAGGAATACAATATGAAAATAAACGAAACAAAGACTAAAATAGTAATATGCGAAAGGACACCAACGCCACAAAAGAAAAATATATTATTAAATAATAAAAAAAATTGAACGAGCCAAAGAAGCGGTATATTTGGGTAGTATGGTATCAGAAGATGGTAAAAATGAAAAAGAAATTAGACGCAGAATAAGTCTAGCCAAGTACGCATTTATGCAAAAATACGCATTACTCACCAATAAAAATGTGGACATAGAACTAAGGAAGCGGCTAATAAAGGTTTATGTATGGAGCACACTACTGTATGGATGCGAATCTTGGATAATAAATGAAGCCGATAAAAAGAGGCTGATGGCAGCAGAGATGTGGCTGTGGAGAAAGATGTTAAAGATAAAATGGATAGATAAGAAGAGCAATGAAGAAGTCATGAACATGATTAGTGAAAAACGGGAATTAATAAACATAATAAAAAGACGCAGATCGAAGATGATGGGACACATACTGAGACACGATGAGAAACTAAAACTGATTATAGAAGGAAAAACCGGGAAGAAGAGAAGAAGAGGAAGACCAAGGAATAATTACATAAAACAGATCATTAAAGATATGGGATGCCAAACATACTCGGACCTAAAACGGATGGCCGGAAACAGAACGGAATGGAGGAAACGAACCTTTGGGTTCAATGATTAATAAATATGTATTATAGTTAAGTTGTTTCGGTAGTTTAATAAAATTTATGGTATAAATTATTGGTTGTATTTTTTTTTTTTCGTTATGAAACCTAATGGAGGCCGGCCTAAGAATTACGTTGTAAATTTTGATAATTTTATACAAAGTATAAAAGAGAAAGAGACAGAAAGTAAGCAAGGCCCCTTGCGAGGCCAAATGGCCAAGTTTATATATATATATATATATATATATATATATATATACATAAATTTTGCGTATAAAGATGTAGATCGATATATAGGCTAAATGATAAGATATGCGGCTATAAGGAGGGTGTAATTTTCTTATAGAATAAGCCCAACGTCGTATTACGATGGTAGTTTTTTTTTTCTTTTGCATTTGGGTGAAAATCTCGGTTTATGAATGTTTGCAGATACTGTTATAGTTTTTTCCATAATGAGAAGGGCCTATCCTATCCACCACTGACGATGTTTAAAAACATTGATGGCTCTTTTAAAAAATTAGATCTACGTAAAATGGTGAAGAACTTTTTCTGTTTTGAGAATTTTGTACGCCATTTAAAGAGAAAATGTTATTAAAACGAAGTGTCTAATTCGTCCAAAAAAAAAAAAAAAAAAAGCAAAAATCATTTTGAAAGACAGCATAATTATCATTTCAATATGTTAATAACCCGGAAATGTTGGCCAGCTGCTGAAACGGTTTAAATGTACCAAATTTTACTAAATTTAGTATTTTCTATACTATGTTAGTTAGGAAAAATGATCAAAAATAGAACAGTAGTCGTTAATTGTAAACATCATTTCAAAAAGGCGCGGATATGTTGCACACTCGAACCGCACTCGCATAAAACCCGAATAAACATCAAAGATCGTTCCAAAATCAGTTTCAAGGATAGCCGCGCTTATGCATAATGACATTGTCATAGGCGTTGTAAGGAAATTGTTCGATTCTTAGTGTCCCAAATACAGTTGATGAAAGATCCGTAAGTAGTGTATTCCCCACAACCACATTTCATTTCATCCGCTTCTAACAATATTACACACTGCAAAGGTCTGGAAACTTTAGGCCCGCTTTGAAATGTGGAATGCATTTTTTAAAAATCGATCATACAACACTCTGCCCTATGTGACGACCAGAGCCAGTATCGAAATAGTCGAAATGGGCTAGCGAGGAAAGAAGGAAGACAATTCCTATTTTGGTTAGATTAGCGCAGCTAGTTTTTTTTTAAAACTTTCACTCTGTTTTTTATTTTATAAATTCTTTAAATATTTAGCGGTGTTTTATATTGTTTTCTTTCTTTATCGCAACTTATATTATCATTTTATTTTTTATTCGCATTGATTTACGTTATTATTACTTGTTTATATAAACTCGTTGAGAAATTAACTCTAAAGCTATTAGAAATTAAAAATTATAATGTAGTGATAAAAATAGTTTTTATTTATTTTTTTTGACTTTGGAAGTAGCATCATTTTAGACTTATCTATATCCATATTAGCACCCAAAAATATTTTTGTACTGAAAACTGAAAAATAAAATAATTTAAATACCGGCTTCAAGATTTATTATCTAAAAATTTAATAAAAACGCGCAAAAAAGTAGTAAAAAGGTGATATATTTTATACGGTAAAATATATGTACCCCTAAAAAGAAATATAATGATGATTTATAAACAACATTCATATCTTAACTAGAATGTCGGTACAACAAACTCCCAAATTGGAACAATTAAAAAATCGTATTAAACGAGCGTAACAATTCACTCGTTTTCTATCAGCGAAATATTAGAAGCACCAGGAATATTTAATGTAGTTTTTTTAACCGATTTCAAAAACGGAGGAGGTATTCAATTCGACTGTATTTTTTTTTTTTTTTTATTTTCATTTTTTTTTATGTGTGTTACCACAGAACTTTCTTCTAGGTGAACCGATTTCGATGGTTCTTCTTTTATTTGAAAGGTGGTGTTTGTCATGTGGTCCCATTTAAATTTGATCAAGATCTGACCGATAGTTTTTGAGTTATCCTTAATAATGCGGGAGATTGAAGCTTTTTGGATGCTTTTTATTCATGATTGTTTTCACCGTCGTGTTAGATTTATTGACTTAAAATATTATAAATTTGCCAAATTACCATGGAAATGTAGCTTTTGATGTTTTTACCGTGGAAATATCTGTTCTTATTAAAATGTTTTAATTTAATTGAATAAAAATGCACTAAAAAGTAAAAAATAAAATGCTTTTTTACAAAAAATAAATACCGACTTCAAGGTTTATTATAAAAATTTAAAAATGCACTAAAAAGTAAAAAAATAATTACTCCCAATAAAAAATATATATCAGAGTGATATAACTTAAGGTGATATCGTAATTCTTATACATTAACTTTTTGGAGTTGGCATCAAATTCATGTTACAATATCTAGGAACAATTTAATGAACATTTAACGCAGTTTTTAATTATTATTACAATATGAATTTGATGTCAACTCCAAAAAGTCATTAACTTGATATGGGGTAGCTAGGCAATGCCATTCCTGTTCTTTTCCGGATGCATATATTTGGAATTTTTCGACGTTGACTGTCATTGTTTCTCCATCCTTGGTATAGCGCTCTTTGTCAGATTCCATTCCTTGTTACTCCTAATTGCTACTATGTACACGTGTTGATGGGTAATCGCCTATTATTGGCAAGCCTAGGGGAAAACCCAAACAAGAAAAAAATAATAATTATTCCAAAATGAAGTATATTAAACAAAAAAATTATCAAAAAACAATAAAATAATTAAAAAAAAAACAATTTTTAATTTAATAAAAATTTAAATACGTTATTTATTATATTGATGTTGTATAAAAACATAAGTTACGACCAACTTGTTTTGTGGTATAGTGATAAAAGTGATGTCTATCTGTATAAGTTGAAAATAAGGTTTGGGTTCGAATCCCCCCTGATGTCACATAAAATTTTTGATCTTATATTTTTAATTAATAATTCTTAATTTACAAATTAAAGAGGCTACGAACAACTTAGAAGCATTACCGAGGTTAGTTTATACGAATGTAAATTCGATTAAATTGAAACCGCTAAAGCGCAATTTACAAGTTCATCACTGTCGGAAGAGTTTGAATATTCTTTAAACAATTGTAGAGTTATGATTTTAGGTTGATCCATATTACCGCTGGAAAATATTTCTACTAAAACATGCGAAATTAAATTGTTTTTATTTATTTTTTAAATACCGATTTCGAGATTTCCTATCTGAAAATTTAATAAAAGATCACCGGAAAGGTAATAATTAATCGATAAAAAAGGATGTAGTAAAATATTATATCCTTAAGAGAAGATATGATAATTCTTGAACGCAACATTCATACCTCAATTACAGTCGTGCTACACCGAATTAACAATTAAAAAAAAGAGACATATTAAACATTCCCGGTGTTTTTGCTTTTTCAACCGATTTCACAAAAGGGGGAGTCGACTGTATTTTTATTTATTTATTTTTTATTTTTTTATGTGTGTTACCTCAGAACTTTCTTCTAGGTGAACCGATTACGATGATTCTTCTTTTATTTAAAAGGTGGGGTGCTTCTCATGTGGTCCCATTTAAATTTTATCAAGATCTGATCGGTATTTTTTGAGTTATCCTTAATAATGCTGGAATTGAAGCTTTTTGGATGCTTTTCATTCACGATTGGTTTCAACGTCAAGTTAGATTTATTAACTTAAATTATTATAAATTTGCCAAATTACCATGGAAATATAGCTTTCGATGTTTTTACCGTGGAAATGCAGTTCAAAATAAAGAAATCGATTTTTTTTAAGTATTAAGTATGGAGAATAATGTGAAAAAAAAAATTGATTTTTAACAAGAAAAAAATTTAAGCATAACGCTAAAAACTGTAAAATAAATTTAACGCAGTTTTTAATTATTATTTTAATATGAATTTGATGCCGACTCTAATTAAGGTATCAGTGTTGTATAAGAATTACGATATCACCTTAAGTTATATCACTCTGATATATATTTTTTATTGGGAGTAATTATTTTTTACTTTTTAGTGCATTTTTAAATTTTTATTATAAACCTTCAAGTATCGGTATTTATTTTTTGTAAAAAAGCATTTTTTAAATTAACCTATATAAGAAAAGGGCTACGATTATTAAAATATAAAATAAAACGTCCAGGGATAAAATCGAATTTAATTTAATTTCCAAACTGATAAGGAACGAGAATAGAAATAACAATGAACTTAGGAAAAATGAAATAATAAAAGCAACATTAAAGGGGGTGGGGGTGCAGTGGCGGATCTAAGGGGTGGCGCGGTTGGGCCTGGCCCCTGCGCACTTTTTCTGGGCCCCTCCATGGGCCCCCCCAAAACTCGAAGATTAACATGAGAAGAAATACGTAAAATTTTTTTCTTCTACAAACATCACACGAAAAATATTACATCCGTCGATCATTAAAATCTTGGTGTTGTTACATTTGTAGTCCGTCTCTGCACCTATGATATGCATTGAGACAGGCGGCGTTTAATTTAAGCATGTTTTACGAAATTTTATTCGACTTTAGAATGGTGAGTGAATATATGCAATCCACCATCGCTGAAATCAGCCGTGTTCTTTGCCTAATTGAATCGTTACTGTTAAGCTTAACCGATTACCGAATTAATGATGAGTTTTTTAAAAAATTTTTATAAAAACTGTATTCAAATGTGCGAAGAAAACGAAATTAAAGTAAAATGTGCTAGCAAACGAAGTCGTAAAATTTCTAAAAAATATGAAAATTTTATAGTTTCAAGTTCTGCAACTGAATCGGACGATAATGTTTTTGAAGACGAAAGTGACTATAAAATTAAAATTTTGTATCCTATTTTAGATTTAGTAATTTCTAAACTAAACTCTCGATTTTCTGATAATAATCCTATTTTAAAAGCCATCGAATGTTTCAATCCAACAAGTGATACTTTTTTAAAATATTCGTTATTGGAACCCTTAGCTATTCACTATGATGTCGACGTTGAAACTCTACAAGCAGAATTAAAATTGCTACCAAAAACATTGAAAATTCACGAAAATGAAAAAAAAGCAAAAGTTAAATCTACCATGATGTTCCTTGATTTTCTAGAAATTTACAAAAATTGTTATGTAGAAACATATAAATTGTGTGTAATTAGTATTACTATACCAGTTTCCACGCTCCATGTGAACGGACATTTTCTTGCATGCGTTTTATTAAAAATTACCTGAGAAATTCCATGTCAGACGAACGATTACATAATTTAGCTACACTTTATATTGAAAAAGATATTGTAAAATCGCTCGATTTAGACGAAGTAGTCGAAGAATTTGCTATTAAAAACAAACAATCTCGCATAATATTGTATTAAGAACTCGTATTTACCTACATATTACCTTTCAAATATACTATATATATACGTATTTTGGTTTTGTTATGTATAGTTTTTTTTTTAGCACACAATTTTGTGCCCCCGGGGAAAATTTTAAAGTTTTGCCCCCCCCCCCCCAAAAATCCTAGATCCGCCACTGTATATCAAGAAATTGAACAAGCAACTAAGTGTAGGTCCCTCGTGGAATTTATAGTTCGTAAATTCTACAGGTCAAAAAATATATGATAGAAAAGGGATAAATAAATTAATAACTAACTACTATAGAGAATTATATAAGAGCTGAAAGTAATTACGAGAACACAATGGCTAGCTTCGAACCAGAGCCCGAGTTCTTAATTAGTGAAATAAAAATAATAGTAGAAAAACTAAAATCTAACAAAAACCCAGGTCATGATGGTATAGTTAACGAACATATTAAAGCAGGAGGGGACTATCTAATTAGGTTTCTTGTGATACTTTTCAACAATATCCTAAGAACAAGTAATATACCGGAAAAATGAAGGTATTCTTTTTTTTTTTTTTTTTTTTTTTTTTCGGAAAGGGCAGCTCTATACGCGGAGCTTCTCTCACATGATGTTCCAACTCCATATTGTGTGTCCTTTATTCTCTCATTACAGTCAACGTTGATCATACCAATTGTAGCAAAATTCCTATCCTCTGTACTTCATTATATTAATATCTAATCCTTTCAGTAGTTCTCTTTGGCATTCCTAACTTATCGTGTCCAGTTATTTCCAACGAACTCCTCTATAAACGAAGAACACGCACTGATGTTGCAGTTACAATCACAAACAGGCACAGCTCGCAGTTAATTTTACGGGCTCGCTGTCGCATTTGCGGCCCTAACGGTAGATAGGTGAACTCCTTGTCAGCCGGCACTGCGGGCGCTGCTGTTGCAGTGTGGCCATCATTGTGTTGGGTGTAAATTCTGCTCATTTCCTTTTAACAGAATGGTAGGCGCTGTTTTCGCAATCGTCGCCATAATAATTATTATTATTAATGTTTCATAAATAAGAACTATAAACTTTGCTTTATAGTGATGTTCTAAGTCATTGAACTTTCGGATAATTGTTTACGGACGCTAAGCGCTGTGTTCTATATAGGTTTCGTGCTTGATGGATCTAACTGCTTTTTAAACATCCCGTGTTTCTTCTTCCTTAATTATTTATAGCCAAATTCCTTTGTCCGTTTGTACTGTGGGCTCTGTAATTGCAGATGTGGCCATGGTATGGGACAGCTAACTCCTTTTGCTCTTACCTTCGTCATTCCTTTTCTTCTCAGGATGCATACGTTTGGCATTTTTCGACGTTGATTGTTATTGTTTCTCCATCTTTGGTATAGCATTCTTTGTCGGATTCCATTCCTTGTTACTCCTAATTGCTGCTGTGTACACGTGTCGATGGGTAATCGTCTATTATTGGCAAGCCCGGGGGAAAACCCAAACAAGGAAAAAAAAAAAAAAAAAAGCTTAAATATTTCGAAGCTGTTTTCAAAATTATTATAAATAAGATTAAAACATTTTGTAGAGGCCTAGCAACCGATGGAACGAGCAGCCTTTCGGAAAACATTTTCAACAACCGACCACCTTCATACAGTAAACCAAATAATAGAAAAAAGTAACGAATATTAGATAAATATATATTTAGCCCGAATTTATTACAAAAAAAAAAAAAAAACGTTCGACTCCTTAAAACATGAATATATATTTAAAGCAATGTACAAGCAAGCGGTCCCAGGAAATTAATTCAAGAAATGTATAATAACGGATAAAAAAAAAAAGGGGGGAAGATGGCCAAATGAACGGTATTTGTTCAGGCCAAAAAAAAAAAAAAAAAAAAAAAGGGAGAATACTTTTCAATTAATAAAGAGGTTAGGCAAGGAGACCCGCTCTCACCAATCTTATTTAACTGTACACTAGAGAAAATTTTTACGGAAATGGACTGGGAAAATAAGAGAATAAATATAAATGGTGAGAAATTATCAAATTTGAGATTTACGGAAGACATTATCCTTCTTTCTTCTTCCTTAGAAGAACTGGTGGATATGTTACTAGAGCTAGACACGAAGGGATCAAAAGTTGGACTATGCATTAACACCCTAAAGACTAAAATATTAACTAAGAACCCAGAAAGAAACTCTAATAGAAATAGTGAGCGAAGCGACATACTTAGGTCATCAATTATCATTTGAGAATAGGATGGGAAAAGAAGTAAACGCGAGAATTACTAAGACGTGGAGTAAGCATTTGTCACTGAAAAGAATATTTAAAGGTCCTTTCAATAATCATCATAAAAGTCAAATTTTTAACACATGTATATTACCTGTTTTAAACTTGGATACCGAACACAAAAATTATAAATAAACTAAGGGGATAACTAGAAAGATCAATGCTTAATATAAAGAGATAAGAGATCGAATAAAAATAAAAGAAATAAAACGGCTTTTAGGTAATAATATTGACGCGGTGAACTATGTTAGAAGGAGCAAGTGAGAAGGGGCTGGCCGTGTAATAAGATTAATAGACGACCGATGGACATATAAGTCCACTTTTTGGTACCTTTCACATTGCAGGCGGAAACGAGCTCATCAAAAAGGAAGATGGAAAGACGAAATAAATCAATTTTTAAACGATAGACATTTTGAAAAAATATCAGTTAATAGATTAACATTTGGAACGGTGCATACCTTTGCTCTTTACGAGCCGAGAGAATTTTATTTATAAATAATGGTTTTTCTTGTAATATTTTAGAAAATTTACTCAATGAAGGTATTTCAATTTGACTTGAATTGTTGCGATTTAGAAATTTGATATCGCGAGACTCTAAGGGATGAAAATTGGTTAAGTCGTAATATCCTTTTTTTTTGGGAGCTATATTTTACGGTGTAAGATGTATTATCTTTTGTCGTCGGGTAACTTATTACGTTTCAGTGCATTTCTATTACATTTTTGGATAGTAAATCTGAAAATCAGTTTTTTTTTTAAACTACATATTTTGTTTTTCAATTTTTTTTTTTTTTTTGTAAATATTTTTGAGTGGTTATATATACTGTCCAGACCAACCTAAAATGATGCTAATTTTTAAGCTGAGTAGACCGATTTAAGAATAATATAATGTTCTCATGGTCCGTCAGTACGAAAAATCACGCCTTCGCAGGTTCGAATTTATTATCTTTATTCGAATCTACATTTCCATTTGGCGGCTAACATTAATAATACTTTAAGTCATTCCGGTTTATCGCCTCTTTAATTTTAAAATTATAGGTGGGTTCATACATATTTTCCCGGTATATTCTAATGAAAATTTTCTAGCTGCTTTTGTCTGGTTATATTAGGTAAAGAAACTCTATATCTCTGAGGAGAGACTTCTTTTTTAACGTTTATCGTAATCACCGATGGATATATGTAGACCACCACTGACCGATACAACTATTAATCAACGAAAGGTATTTTTTATTTTTTTATTTTTGCGGTTTTCCCGTCGTAGGTAGACTCTAGCTCAAGAACTAGAAAGGAAAGTGCAATTAAATCTTTACGCGATCATAGCAAACGGAATGGACAAGTATAACAGAAAGAGAAGGAAAGGGAAGAATGAAGCGCATTATAAGGAGCATTTTATTAGTGACGAGCGGAGGGAGAAACGTTCAGCAGCGATGGAAGAGCATTCAAAAAAGAAAAAAGAAAGATCACAAAATAGGAAGTAAGCGGACGGAAAGGACAAAACGGAGAAAATATAAGTAAGAAACGGAAAAGCAACGAGAGAAACATTAAGGCAATCGTTGAAATCATGTGATCACAAGTTCACGCAATAATGTTAAGATAGTAATCGGCTACGATGAGCTTGTAAACTGATATATCTGCTTCTTCTTCAATTGTCATAATCTGCGCCTCGACGATCCTACTGACGCTAGACTAACACTACTTAAAATTTTTCACCCCTCCGCTGCTTGCACAAGGTCACCCAACAGCGTTTAGTCCTGTTCATTGCCGCACATTTTTCAATTCCGCGGCGTCCATCAATTTTCCCTTCAATTATTAGCTAATCGATTCGTATCTTGGACCTCTGATTAACTCTTACCGAAATATTCGGTTTTCCCTTTTCTAGATTATCTGCATCAAGTACCTTTTAACATTTTTTTTTTTTTTTTCTTGTTTGGGTTTTCCCCTGGGCTTGCCAATAATAAACATTTACCCATCGACACGTGTACATAGCAGCAATTAGGAGTAACAAGGAATGGAATCTGACAAAGAATGCTATACCAAGGATGGAGAAACAATAACAATCAACGTCGAAAAATGATATGCATCCTGAAAAGAAAAGGAATGACATTGTCGAAGGTAAAAAGGAGTTAGCTGTCCCATACCATGACTACATCTGCAATTACAGAGCCCACAGTACAAACGGACAAAGGAATTTGGCTATAAATAATTAAGGAAGAAGAAACACGGGATGTTTTAAAAGCAGTTAGATCCATCAAGCACGAAACCTATATAGAACACAGCGCGTAGCGTCCGTAAACAATTATCCGAAAGGTCAATGACTTAGAACATCACTATAAAGCAAAGTTTATAGTTCTTATTTATGAAACATTAATAATAATAATTATTATGGCGACGACTGCGAAAACAACGCCTACCATTCTGTTAAAAGGAAACGAGCAGAATTTACAACCTTTTAACATTTGCCAGCTCCAATACTTTCTCGTTGATCATCTTCTGTGTCCAAGAAATTCTCAGAGCGATCTTCTATGCAGCCACATTTCACACGCTTCCAGTTTTTTTAACGTCTTTGCTGTCACTGTCGCTGCCTCCACTCCATATAATAGAATACTATACAATGGAACATGTTGTCATTCTGCGACGCGTGCTTTTAAATTTAGCGAACGGTTTGTAAATGAATTTTTCATTTTCAAGAAAGTAGTCTTGGCGTATCCAATTCTTCTCTTAATCTCCATTTCGGGATGGTCGAGAGATTCGGTTATGTAGCATCCTAAATATTTGTATTCTCGCGTTATTTCGATTTTTTCTCCATTAATCTGGAGTGCACTGTATCATTTGTAAACAGATATACGGAGTTTCAATTTTCTTTATTTGAATCTATGTTTATCCTTACGTAATTAACATTGACAATATTTTAATTTTTTGTTTTATTAAAAATTATTATTTTTTTTCCAACTCGCGTCTCCATGATTAATTAATGATATTATAAATGTCAAAGGCGTTTGTTATGTTACTAAAAACTTCTCTAAAGAGACCCTCTATTTTTAACATTTATTTTAATCCCTAAAGATGTATTCAATTAACTGGCACACACTATCAAATGAACAAAGAATCATTAAAATCAGTCTAAATAATCAAAAGTTACGCACGAACAAACTTTGAATATACATACCCGACAAATACATAAAGTCCGACTTTTTCAAATCGACAGAATGAACTTTAGTATTTTTTATCGCTGATGGTCCAAAAGTCATTGCGTAATTTTCGAAGAGGTGTGTAGTAAACTTTTTTTCTTTTTTTTTTCTGGCCCGGACCAAATTACAACGTCCTTCTGGCCAATAATTCTCCACAATTAACAACACCCGAATAATAATGAAAACCTGAAAAAATGATATAATAACCAGTAAATGGATAAAAAATAAAATAAAATAACTTACATAAAAAAAAATTAAAAAAAAACTATAATGAATGAGGAAAGAAAAAAATTAAATAGCACAAAAATTAAATAACAATCCTGTTTCCTTCAATAAACCTGAAAAGAAAAAAGAAAATCTTATCACTAGAACAAAGAAGATAAAAAATACGCAATGGAGAATAAATACCACAGGACATGAGGTCTTTAGAAAACACAAGTCTCTTGTTGTATACGTCTATGAAAAACGTAGTATTTACGCGTTATACTGATAAGCAATGTGAAAACACGGTCATTAGGACTTTTTTTATAACGTGTAACGTTTGTTCTATTCTTTTCTAATAAACGATTCGTGAACAGTAATCAATTTTGTGCTTTTGGACCATCCTGTACAGTAGTGAGAAAAGTAAGTAGCCTACGAAACCTTTTTCAAAAAGAATTTATTTCGCCAATTTTTTTTTTCTTCGAATGATTTTATATTAATAATAATTATTACAAACCAATAACATACAAATGAAGTGTTTATGAAATTCTTCGCATCCTGGAAACGCGTTTTTTGTTGGGTTTTTTTTCAGAGTTATCTCCCACATCAGCCAAAGGACACTGAAACAGAATGTCACATACGTCCTTTGACCGCTTACAGGGTAATCGGGAAAAGGCCAATTTGTTAATTTACGAAAATATTATTAATTTATTTAGCAAACAGGATGTAACAAAGTTTTTATATTTAAATGATGTACGTAAGCCTATTATGTTTCCTTTTTTTCTTCTTCCTTTTTTTTGAAGAAGAAGTAAGGTCTCTGTAGAACTGTTTTACAACTTGAATTAAGATCCTATCGCCCAGTTCGCGTACAATTTTACTTTTGTGGAAAAAATTTAAAAAAAAGTGAAATCGAAATTAAAACCAGCTTTGAAATAAAACATTTTTACAGCGCAGGTGATGAAAAACGGCCGTTTATTCAATTAAAAACGTCACATTTTATTTCCAATAAAAGATTTATGTCAGTTTTAGTTATTATTTAGAGTACCTTTTTTTCTTTCTAAAAAATGACTAATTCGACTTATTTGTCTTTTTATTTTGGATAATTTCACACCGAATTAAACACTATCAAATATATCTACTTTTGTACCGAATTAATTAGGGGCCTTTTCGAGATCCGCTTCCTAAATAACGTGCAATAATCGCAAGTGGGACCACCACCGCCACGTCTTGTCGCGTTTCGCCGCGAACCGGATTCACCGAAATTTCGCCGTAGGCGCGTTTTGTCGCCGGCAAGACTACACCAAAAGCCACGGTTTATTCCAGGGGCATTATAATGAACGGGCGTTTATTTTTAGAGTTGGAAAGAAAATTTTCCATTTTACTATTAAAATTATTTCCATTTATTCTCGTTCAGTCAGTTAATAAGAATATTTTATGATAGAATCATTACTGAACAATCTATTAGGTTTTGTTTTGTTTTTTTTTTTAATTTTTAAATATTTGCAGGTCCCACAAAGCCAAAGCCCGTCTGTGGGTTTCCAACATAATTATATCGTTTATTCGTAAAAGTTTACGTACTCTGAAATCTAACTACATCTAATACGACCACTATATAATACTATAAAATTCATAATAAGCCACTATTGTAATACAATATTTATACGATATGTACTTACAAAAAAATGAGACACTCTCTCAGCAACTACCTAAATCTCAAGTTAACCTGAAAAAATGACGCAAAATTCTATAGCAAGTACGCGCAACAGCCCAAAAGGAATCCCAGATTAACCCAAAATGTGCTGTGCGATAGCGACAACAAAACCAACATCCACTCTCAGTTCTGAAGTTCATATTGTTCTTTACACCACGCAATCATCCGTATCCCCTTATTTTATTCTTCCATCTATTCATATTCTCTTCGTCTTGGATTTCTTCCGGTACATGTATAATTTTATCAACACCTCTTCTTCCACGTTGTCTATTTTACTATTGACAGGACTTGACCCCGTGTATATAACATATTTTATCATAAAACTCCTGGTTCGATAATATGTTATGTTTTCATCAACCTTAGCGACTTATTATAAAAGTAAATTATTTTCGGTAACGTTGATTTCATTTCACCTTGTGATATTCGTTGACTCTCCCACGCCTTAGCGTAAACCCATTTGGCACTGAATTATTTTCGAACAAGTTTTCTGCATCCTACTAATTTTCCTCATTACGCAGTCCCCCCCCCCCCCCCCCCCCCCGAAAATTTCTATTCCATATTTAATTCCAGGCATTATCGAAGATTCGAAAAATAATAGTCTTAAAATTTTGTACGTCATCACCTTAATATAGCGTCGGTATAGATTGTGCCTAATTTTCCCAGCACTATTATCGATATGGCTTCTCCATGTTAAAGCCTTATCAAAAGTTAATCCAACTAAGTAATCACAACAACACACTACTTACCCCCCAAAATGTAGGCACAGCGAGCTATGTAAAGTAATCCTAGGCACAAACGTTCTGAACCGATTTTAGGTTCTTATATACATTACAATTTTTAATGTTAATTAACAATTTTCCGTCATGTGTCCATTTGCATACATTATTCCGGTCTTCTTGTAGCAAATAATAAAGTAAATAGCCTATGTGCTATAATAACCATTACAGTTAAAATTGGCACATGGGCATTACCAGGAAGAGACAGAAAAAGAAAAGTCAGAATGGAAATAGTTCAAAGCAGAAAAAACTGTTCTGGAGAAAGTAGAACGCGTTTAATTACGTTTACTTTTTTCCAGAGAGTAGTCATTTTTTCCATTTTCAAAAATGTTAACTGTCCAATTTGACATTTAGCAATGATTTCATCATAAAATGTTCGTATCACTTGTTTTAATTCCATAATATTATTCAACGCTAATCGAAAAAATGAATAAATATAATAGGTTTAACACATTAGCGAAATTGAACATTTTAAAAACAAACGCGGTTTATTGTATAACTTCGACAATGAACCGCGGGTTTTTTGGTGTAGTGTTAAAACCGTGCTCGCATCGAACAGACCTATCGCAAATGACATAGCGGTCGTAAATAACCTTATAGAAAGGTTTGCTTTCTTTTTAAAAAGTAGTCGAAAGCACTGTTAAATCGCGTTCAATACACAGACGTCGATAATTTAAACTTTAGCACTTTTTCGTCAAACTTAATTGAACTAATAGTAATAACGTTTTCTGACTAGTTCAATGTAAAAAGAGATGTGCGCGTAGATCCCCGTGTTATTAATTGAATTACCTGTGTCTTTAAAAGTGACCTTTAATTGTTTGTCAAAGTTATTTTGTAAAGTAGGCAATAATAAATTCTATTCTCTACTGTAAAATGTAAAAATTTCGGAGAAAGAAAAAATTTACATTTCCTATAGGATCATCCTCTTTTTTTTCTTCAAATTCATCAAAACGATAGAGATTACGTAATCGAATAGTACTCGAAAGTAATAATTCAAAATGGCAGACAACTCTCGCTGGACGCAGTGATTCTAAAAATGGAACGAAATAAAAAAAAGCGTGGATTTGGAATTTAAATTGTCACAAAACTCCGCTCTAATTAGCGGTCATAAAGCAGAGAGGATCCTCTCATAATACTACGACGAAAAAGAGAAATTTTTGTTTTCAAAAATGCGGATTTTTTCGCGACAACGTAGAAAAAAGTAGTAAACTTCGAAAAATAATAAATTGGTTCTTCGGCGGCCGCCGACAAAAATTCCGACAATGCGAACACGAAAATGAGAACTTTACGATCGGTTTTTAAAACCAATTAAATTTTTTTGGCATGCCTACCTCATCCGTCTCGCTGTTCCGTTTATGTTTAGTTGGCGCGCATGTAAATAAAGTAATTTCACCCTTAGATAGGAGGTGAATTTTAAATACCGATTTGAAGCACGTACGAAACTCGTTCTCGTCCATATTACTATTATTATTTCTCGCGAAGAAAAGAAAAACAACAAAACAGCGGCGTAAATAAAAAAAAAAAAAAAACTCAAAAAGAAAAAGAACGAAAAAAGCCATTCAGAACGGTTTTTAAACGATATACGTTACATGTGTATTTGTAGATGGAAAATAGCGCGCGATTATTGTGTATCTTTTTAATTTGCTGGTTGTTTAAGGGCCGAGTGAATAACGAGAAATGCGAGAATAGCGAGAAACGAGCGAGGAGAAAGAAATTGAAGGGAGAAGAAAGGAAAGATGTATTATTAGGGAGAGTCGGACTGATTTTTAAAACGGTTCTGTTCCGGCTTTAGGAGGAGTATAAAAATTTTTACGAACTAATAAATTCGAACGATTTTTACGAGTCACAATCATCCAGAACCCATTGTCGTCGGCGCTCATTTGCGAAGAAGCCGTTCATTGCGATTCCGCTTTCGTTGAAATCGGTTTTCCGTTTATCGCCCGTTTGAAATATTAATAATTGTATTCGTTTTGCGCGTATCTGTTCCATTTCCGTTCTACCAACAGGTATCGCGCGTTAAACTATATAACATAGGAGGGGAGGGGGGATCCTAAGCGGAAAAAATAAAAATAGGTAAATAAAAATTTAAGAAAATATTTTAATCTAGACGCGCACATTTTACGGTGTATATTTTTATTTCATTGCCTACAATCGATAATTGAAATATGCGCGCGCGGTCATCGGAGCCTGATAAGGTTATCTGAGACCATCAAACTTTCAAGATCCCTAAGTTCGAATTGAATACGCGCTCTTCGGCCTATATGCAGAGGTACCTAAAGAGTCTTGAATCGATCTAGCCGTCGAGAATATGTGAGTAAACGAATGAGAGTCCAAAGAAAAAAACGATCAGCAGCACCACTACCCTCGACTCTCTCAAAACGTTCGCGAAACGCTAGGCGGAATTAAAAACCGTAGAAAATTCCAACCATCTCGAATTTAAATATAGATATATATATATATTCATAAGTAATAGCAATAATAACGTAGCACATATACATACATATATATATATATATATATATATGTATGTATATACATGTATGGAAGGGAAAAATTGCACATCGGGACATGTTGAGCAGATTAAATACGACAGAAATGACGCTTCTTAAAGGATGGAAGATTGGGGAAATATCCAATGTATAAATTGAAAATAATCACCTTTTTAGATTGACCGTGCTGGAAAAAATATATTCGGAAAATCAAGAAGAAGATGTAGAGAAAACTAATGATGTTGCCAAATTTATAAACACAAAATAGCAACAATTTTTCTACTGTCGGAGGAGGAACCTCGTATCATATGAAAAGTGGAATACAATAATAATAATGATAATACACGCATGCGCGCGCAGTGTTAAGAAAATTGCCGAGACTTACAAAAATATTACTCGCTATGATAATAGAGGAAGAAGACTGTTATATAAAAACTTAATAGCCTGAGAAACTAAAACAGAAAATTTATTTGAACAAAATCAAAAGGACTGAAACCGGTTGAATGTGAATCTTTTTTTTTTTCCCCTTTTCCCGAAACTTCGGGTAGGACACATTTATTTACTAAAAAATATTAATTTATTATAATAACGGCATTAGTATAACCCATCCAATTAAGTATTTGGTATTATATTAACCATTTTAGAGGTTTTTTTTACAATATCTACATATATTTCTACTACTTACTTAATATAAATGTACATTATTTTTCCGGAATTTTATTTCTTCAGTTGCAAATTTGTTAAATTCATTAAAATAATTTTGTACAAGTTGTTTTATATCATAATTACAGAATGTCTATTATTAGGTATTTTTATAATTTCATCCTTGTAGTATATGAAAAACATCATCTCTAAAATTACATATTACACAGTTGTCAGAATCAGATATCTTAAATTTATATAAATCTACCTTTAAGATAGATCGTGCCCTGCTATAAATTAGACACTAAAAAAAATTTGGCGTATATTGATTATTTTTAAATCTATCTATTATACTTGGGAAGAAAAATTGATACGCTATTCCATTATAATTATTCCATATTTCTTGAAATTTATTTATATAAAATTTATCCATAAGTTTTACTTTAAGTAGTTTATCCTGATATTAAAAAATGGTGTGTCTTATATATTACGTTATTGAACGGATGATCTATATTAATATTGTGTTTTTAATTTCGAACAAGCTTATATGTTTTTGCAGTTCGTATTCGATAGGTAACATGCCTGCGATAACTATTGCAGCCATATAGCTGGTAGTTCTGTACGTTTTAATCAGTTTAATAGCAACCTCTCTTTGGAAACCTTTAATTATGTTTTGAAATCTTTTAGTCCCTAGCATATCAAAATAAATAATACTGCCGTAAATAATATTTGCTACTATTATACATTTGTACAATATCATTCCCTTTTTATAATTTATTCGATTACTATTGTTGAAAAGTTTGTTGAAAATCGGCATGAATTTGTTAATTTTATTTCTTACATAATTAAAATAATTGTAAAATTTTAAATTATTGTCTATAATAACAGCTAAGTATTTAATTTGCGATGAATATTTGATACTAAATCCGAATTTCATTAATTGATTTTTTATTACTTTTACTGTTAAAGAGAATATAGTTTGATTTATTTTCGTTTATTTAAAGATTAAATTCCGTGAGCCATGTTTCAATTTTAGTGTAAACATTATATATTTTATTTTCCAACATTGTTTCATTTTTATCTGCAATAAGTATGGCAATGTCATCTACCAGTGTGATTATTTTTATATCGTTTGGTAACGTTAACTGGTACATTTGTGAAAAAATGATGTCGCCGACCTATATAAAGTTGAAAAAATCGTATTTTCCGTAGAGTAATAGTAAAAAGAAGCTATTTGCTTTCGGCTATGGTCAGATTTATATAATAGAGTACGGTATTCAGATAAGGAGTATGGTGAGATGAGCGAAAAATTCCTTCGCTAATCGGCTGAGATCATAAGCTTTGCCCGTGTAATAATAGATCGGAGGCTGTAGATCAAGAATAGCGAGCTGATACACAAAACTAATGGCATCGATGTATCACTAACATAAAAATCAAAAAGCCGAATTTTTGATCTTCGCCATATCGCCTTCCATTAAATATATGCAAGTGCATCTAAAATTTACTAATAGAGATGCACTTGACGAACAGAACTTTATGCAATGCTAATGGGTCATCAACCGTATCAGCAGCAAAGAAGAAAATGAATCTAATACGTACAACTTCACCAGACTAGACTGTAAATCAGATTTCTTAATTTGAAAAAAATCGAATTCAATCAACTCCATTGTGGTATCGAAAATCCGTTTGATATCTAGAAAACAACGTTTTTGGATTTAATCAACCCCGCCAGAACAATATAAAACCGTCGTCTAAGTAACTTCTAGAGTTATGGAAGCCATTGAAAGGAGATCTTAATAGTCCCCAGTTAAGTCGATTATCGACGGAATTCGCGTCACTTTTTTTTTTTTAAATAGGGTTTCTCGATGTAACTGTAAGTTTCCGTATATTTCCTTTTTTTTTAGATTTTTGTTTATACATAGTCAGCAATTTTTTCATTTCACTGTAAAGAAAAAATAAACCAAAAAAAAACAGATTTACGAAATATCGCGAAAAACACAACCAATTAGCGTGAAACTTTGTAACGCTAAGCGATTTAATCGATATTTATTCGAGTACCGTCAACGTGTAATTTTCCTTTTCCGTGTTTCGTTAATTTTAATTAAACATTCCGAATAAACAGTTTAGAATTAGCGAATTTCACGTAAATTTTAAAAAACCGCAGGAATAATCCGAAAAATAAGCAACAACGTAGCGGCATAAATATTGACTAAAATTAACAGATTTTTAGAAGAAGAAAAAAGAAATATGCGATTAATAGCGGGGTGACCTTCCTCCTATATTTTATTTTTTTTCAATCGACGTATTTTCTTCGTGAGATCATAAGAAAATTATAAAACCCGCAAAAGTTTAAAATTAAACAGCCCAAATTTGAAAACATTTAAAAATCAAGTTTTAAGAAAAAAATTGTTAAAAAATTTTAAGTTACGGTATTGATTTTCTTTTTAACCTGCATACACTAAGGTCTCTAGAATACGAAGAAAATATAAAATTTTAAAAATTTCGATATTTAGGGACCAAAATTTAGGAAAAAATACACGTTTAAAGCGGTGAGACTGGAAACTAAAAAAAAGTCCACAGTCCTGTCCATGGTAGCTGAGGGGTCAGCGTTTTTTTTTTAAATGACGTATTTAAATTGCTAGAATATAGGAAAAATACGAGACCGCCAACATTTTAAACTTAAAGGGGCCAAATTTTGAAAAATTTGAAAATCGAGTTTTAAGAAAAAAAAATTTTACGAAATTCCACCTCACGTCAAAGATTGTGGTTACTGTTAATACAGACGCAGCCATAGTGCTGCATGGCAAATCTTCTCTTTTATTTTCTATTGAACATAATGGCCATCGCTGAGAATGCCTGCTATAATTTTTTTGCGTAAATTAATCATTAATTAAACATCTTGTTTATGCAACTTTGTTGCATCTACACATATTTTCACCATCTCTAAAAGTCCCCCTATTTTTTGCTCGTCATCTCCAGCATTAATCACAGCACTCATTTACTTTGACGCCAGACAATTACCTCTTTCACCATTTCCCACCATGTGCAAAATTATACTTTTTTCCACATACCTCACCACCTACAGCGATTGCTTTTTCAAAATCTGATACCGGCTAACGGATCTGTAAAAAAAGTAATTAAAAAAATTTTTAATCAGAGATTGTTGGTTTATGCTGCTTTGTTGCGGACGATATTCCTATAATAAATGTAAGTTTTTCTGTATTTTTTACCATTACCATATATTTGGAATATTGTATGCTGCTTCAGCGGCATTTTATATGTATTTTTTTTTTTTAATTTTCGGTTTTTCACTACCTGCAGAATGGCCCAGTTCATCACCATTCAAAATCCGACTGTGCTAGTAACTAAATATTATCATCCACCCACACATTTCCGCCAAATGTGCTACACTCGGCGTTAGTCCGTCATACAAATAATATCACATCTCATCATCATCATCCACTCACATATGTTTGCCAGATGTGCCATACTCCACGGTTTATAAAAATTGTAATAGGAAAATAAAAAAATCAATTAGTTTAAATTACGCAAATATGTGTAATGAAATTTAAAAAAAAGAAGAAACATGTGCGCACATATACATATGCATATGCAAACATGTGTGTGTATACATGCACATCACAGTCAAACACACATAGGCGCACATGCAGCATTAGCAAGTTACATTAGCATTTGTTGGTGATGGATATAGTAAAACGCATCCCTAAAGCATACACGTGTAAAACAGAAGATTTGTATGGGGATTAGGAATTTTTAAAAGTGACTAATCAACAGCAAAACATATTCAATTACATTGGTTGGGCAATTGTAAATCTGACATCAATACACATGCAAACACAGAGGTGCAAAGCAGCCTAGCAAAGGTTAGCAAGTTATATTAGCATTGGTTGGTTATAGATATAACAGAGCACATATGTAAAGCATGCACACACAAAACAGGAGATTTGGTATCAGGTTAGAAAATTTTAAAGATGGCTAGCCAATAGTAACACATATTCGATAGTGTACACAAACATAAACAGATAGGAGCTGGTTAGCAGAGTATTACATCGGCTGTGCAATCATAAATGTAACATCAATATATGTGCAAACACATAGGCATACAAAGTGACTTAGTATGGGTAGGCAAAAATATAATTGGTTGGTTAAAGCCTCCTTCTAATCCCCAAATTGGATGAGTGTTGTTACTGAAAAATGTGTATTTCCAATGGTGGTGTCCACAGAGAAGCCATGTTGTTACATTAAGGTATGATGGATGTTATGATATATATATATATATGATTTTGCTTTTTAGTACTGAAGATGTGTATATGCAGCAAGCATGATGGTGTAGTTGGTGTACAATATGGAGGCTTGGTTGTGAAATCTTATTGGTGGGGCTAATGTGAGGAGGGCATAGTCATTTGATGGGGGTAATGACTCTCAATAGGCTGAGTAAAAGAGGCGTGGTCGCATGGTTAAATACTCGCTTCTGATTGGCTGTTGAAAGTAGACGCGGTCATGTGACTAAATACTCACTTCTGATTGACTCTCTCCCAGAACATACATATACTACCTACTCATATATTATCCTGCCAGCGGTTTCAGTTTTTCAGATATTTCCATTTAAATTTCACTTTTTTGGTTGACGTATATTTGTTTACTTCTTTAAAAAAAAAAAAAACAAAAAAGCATATGTGAACACTGCAGTCTTTATGAAAATTTACAAAGTAAAACAATTTAAAGACCAAGGAATGGTCCACAAAACGGCCAGCAAAACAAATTCTTTAGTGTATATTATATCGAAATGTTTTGGATTTTTTGTTTCCTTCCTTTTTATTATAAATAACAGAAAATAAAGAAGAGAGCGTTTTACCAATCGTTTTTTCTGCACCCTTCTTAACTTTCTGTTTCACCTCATTGTCTCATTCATTAATTATGTTTATGCAAAGATAAGAGGATTTTGTTTCATTATTGTATTATTATAGTTTATAGTATTTGGAGTATTGTTTCCGTCTTTGAAGTAGTTTTCAAATGCATTGCTTGCCTTGAATTTACTTTGTACCTGTTTAAATGCTAAACATTTTAAAAAAGTGTGGTCCGGCGTATCTGTTTTAATTTCACATATTTTGCAGATATCATTGTTTGTTATTTTGAATCTTTCAAGATACGTCTGAAAATCTCCACGACCGGTTATGAATTGTGTTAGAAAATAATTCGGTACCAAGTCCTTATTTTGTAATTGTTCTTCTATTCCAGGAATTAATTTGTACGTTCGCCGTTCTATTTGATCATTATCATATTGTTCCTGCCATTTTACTATGTGTCTAATTTCAATTTCATTGATCTCTTCTTTCAGTTTTTTTTTGTCAAGATTTTAAATTTTTTAATGCTTTTACTTCGTTTGCTTTCCCTAATTGCAGTTCTATAGGTAGAACACCTGCGATAACATTCGTTGCACAGTAAGAAATTGTTTTGTAAGCAGATATTACATTTATTAATATTTTCCTTTGTTCTGATTTTATTTTGTATCCGTTTTTTTTTTTTTATTTAATTTAGGGTAGTAATTAACATTTGCATATTCTACTACTAATCGGAATAAGGCTGAATATAAAATCCTCTCCTTAAATTTAAGCCCAAAGGTATTTCTATAAAGAGCAATTGCAATATTTTTTTTAAATTTCATCTAAAATATACTTGATATGACTACTAAAATTAAGATTTTCGTCAATTACTACTGCTAAGTATTTCATTTCATTCTTGCAGAATAATTTTTCTCCTTCTATTCTTATGATTTCTTCTATTTCTTTCTTAATTTTAGATTTAACTATTTTCCTAGTTAACAAAAGCATATTAGTTTTTTTCCGTTTTAAACTTAATCCTAATCTCTTTAGTTCTTGAACAATAATCTTGATTTCAGCTGTTTCTTTGATGTGCTTGAGGCCCTGCTATGAGTAAAAGATCATCCGCATAGTTTATTAATTTTATGTTGGTTTTGACCCTTGCTGCTTTATGTATCTGTGCCATAGCTATGTTGAAAATTATTGATCTTTGGGGCACACCAGCTGTGAGTATTCGTTCATATATAACCTGTTCGTTGCTGTAAAATCTTTTTATTCTGTTGTTTAAAAAGCTTTTAATTAAGCTGATTAGGCCCGACTGAATTTTGCTTTCTTTTAGACAGTTTCTAATTGACGACCATTTTATCCTGTCAAACGCCCCACTAATATCAAAGCTTATTAATAGAATTAATTTATAATTTTCATTAACATTATTTCTGTATATTTCAATTATGTCCATACAGATCTTAATGGCCCGTTCAGTAGATTTTTTCCATATGTATCCAAATTGGTAATTATGAAGACATTCTTTTTTTTGAATCTCTTTCTCAATTTTGTATCTTATTATTATATTTATAAAAATAATTAAATAAAAAATATAAAAAATTAATATCGTGTTATTTAATGTTACGTATTGCGTATTGTTCAGAATGCCCCCCCCCCCCCCGAAATGAATTCCTGGCTATATATGTATGTATGTATATAATTTAAAGTATACTGAATCAACAATTTTACTAATCCTTTAATCCGAAACTGAACTATTAGCTGAACTAGATTTTCCTATAATTTTTCATTTGATGATTCAGTTTTAATTAAATTAATAAGTACAATCCCTAATCATATACTACAGGGGAAAAAAAATTGGTGTGTGGAAAAAGAAGGTGCGAAAATGACTGAAGGAATGGTGCAAAAACTGAAGATCAAGTTATGTCCTTTATCTTGCTACTTTTTAATGCTTCTTTTTTTTTACGGTTTTTTGCTTTTGACTCTGTCGTTTTTAGATTTTAAATATTAAGCTGTCTGCATGTACTGGTGTACAGTTGCGTTTGTCATATGTATATATACTGTTACTTAAATATAATGCTAAGTTTATTAGTATTGTTATTTATGGAATAAGTTAAGATAGTTGTAGGTTTTGTACTTTGAATCTTTTTTAATAAACGTTGATGAGAGTGCTGGTCACTCACACAACGGGCATATTTGCCCTGTGAGACTCACAATTTATTTTTAAAATAAAAAAAAAAAAAAATCAAGTATTAATTTAAATAACCCTACCATTCTATTAATCTGGAAATTTTATTAATTCGAATCCAACTTATCGTTCATTATAATTTTAAAATCGCAAAAGGATGCCAACACGTACAGCCCTGCCACTTAAAAAACTTGCATTTAGGAAACCTCTCTTTGGTAAAAAATAAACCAGCGAAAATTTTCGTAAACGTCAAAGCTCGATTTTGAGAACAAAAAGTGACAGAAATGGAGCAAGTTTTAAGCATCTATCGGGGAGGGGGAATCTCAAATATTTTTGGCGAAGTTCGAAGAGGAAAACTAAAGAAATTTCAACCCTCATTTTGAACAATTTTACTGGATATTACAATTCGAACTTGACTGATTGATTTTTCACTAAATAGACGGAAAAATAGTAAATCTAAGTACTTTAATTCAAGCCGAACAGATACTCTGAATACAACCAAAACGCAGTAAACCTAACCCAGCCTCCTGACAACCAAGAGAAGAATAATGGCTTTCATGCGTTAAGTATTTCTAATATTTTTTAGATTAGTTGTAATCTTGAATTGATTAAATAAATAAAGATGCGCTTTCTACTTTTTTTGTCAATATTTACATATATAAGACCTTTAAAAAAATAATTTGCCTATTGGACATACTTAAGAATTTTTTTGACGCAGCGAAAAACCTAATGCTTTTCGTGTAAATTATAATTCGTTCGAGAATATCTGATGGATGATTTCAATCATATTAAAAACATTGTGATAAGTTTATGTCTGCAATAAAAATGTACAGAGTAATGGCGTAATCAGACATCTTTGACTCAGATAGTTCGAAGGGTACTTTTTCCATAGAATACATATTTTTGCAATGTAGCCGTGTTTTAACGTATACGTTTTTGTTGAGGTATTCTGTAATGATTTTTGAGTTCCGAAGTAATATTTGCGAATATAAAAGTACATATATGTATATATATATATATATATATATATATATATATATATATATAAACGGATACATAGGTGGTAGTTTATTTTTTTAAATTTCATTTAGACTGCTCGATTTATAAGTCTGAAATCTGTAATGTATCCCTTATAATCATCATCATCATCATCAGGTTTCCAGTCAATTCTGACCGTTATGATCTGCGAGCGCCTTCTAGTTCTCGCAATTCTGAGCTAAGGCTACTCTGCTCTCGTGATCGATCCAAATTTATCTCTTAGTCCATCAGTCCAACGCGTACATACTCTGCCTCTTCTGAAGGCACCGAGTGTCTTTTCCAGCATTTTCACCATTTCGCCTTATCCGAAAAATTAATGGATTCGTCATTCACACAATTCAGCTGCTCCGGGTCTTCACGTACAGATAAATTTGTTTTCCGTTTGGTCTACGCACATACAGCATTCAGCGCCATATCCACATTCTAAACAGATCAAGCCGTTTCTTCGTGGTCCATGTTTCTGTTGCATACAAGAAAATTGGAAAAACTATCATTTTTATTAGTTTCTTCCTTGTAGAAAAAAAAAACACGTACTTAATAATGTGCCACTTAAGAATTATACTTTTTATATTTTTCAACTAGCATTTAATTTATCTATTTACAAGTATCAAAGTTACTGTAGGTTCCTCTATTTTTAGGATTCCGTATACGTATAATGTATGGAATCCTTATAAGATGGTACATAAATGACAAAAATATTTTTTTTTGTTTGAAACAAACGTAATGAATAATTTTGATGATTCAATATGAGTCAGCTACTCCGTGCGGCGTAGATTTGAGTAAGCTTTTGAGTGTAATACTTACAAAAATGATCCCCAAATATTTTTAAATATTTATTAAAACGTAATTTTTGATGACGCAAGTATTTTCTAAAAACAAAAATGTTCTTTAATTATATATGTTTATTAGTTGTTGCTCGTGACTTCGCTCGCGTATTAATTCCCGCTTAAATAATTCATTCTTTGTAGCTGCTCACATAGTGTGAAGATTGTCGTCATTAAAATTTGGTAATTTACATTAGGAGGTTTTTGTAAAAAGGACATCTAGCGGAGATATATATGTTGTTTTTTTTTGTTTTTTTGGTGGGGGAGGGGGGTGATAATAACAATCCTATGTCTAGAAGCAATATCGAGGAGGAAAAATCAACAGTTAAATAGCAGTTTGGTCGTCATAAATAAAAGAACTAATTGTAGGTAGAAGAATGAATGACAATGAAAGGAATGACGCGTGGTATACGACAAAGCACAGTAAATTTATAAGAGTACAAGCTCATTTAAGTCACATTTAAACTCGCAGCACGTTGTAAACTTTTACCTCCCGCTAGAGTGTCTGAAGAAGTATAACTTCAAAAATGTAATTATGAAGCTAATTAACAACTTTGAAAACGGGTTTTGAGAAGTTTTTTTTCTTTTTCTTTTCTGAAGAGAGAATGATTTTTCTCGTATTTCTTCACAAGTTCAAAATGCGTAGTAATAACTGAACTAAATCTGATACATTTTCGTTCGAAAAACGGTTTTATTTCTAGCTACCGACGATGATATAACGAACTAAATCAGTACTATTGGACCGGAAGACGTGTAACTATTCGACGGTACGCTGAACACTATTTTCATGCAAAAACGAACGTGTACGCCTCTTCAATTTAGGAACCGTTGCGAAGAAAAAAACGAACCAAAAAAAAAAAAAAAGAAAAAAAAAAGGAATAAAAATGAATAAAAAAAGCAAAAACAGCAGAAAAAAGAGTTCTCTAGTCGGCTCTTCTTATTATCTTCGGAAAATTTCGCAACGAAGCAACCCTTATCTTGTTCAAGTGGGTCCTAGAACAGTTCTTCACATATCACGCATTATTCAATTTCTTTTGTCATTTTCTTTTTCTTTTCCTTACTGCAGTCGACAAGATTGCCCTTTTTGTCCTTTTTTGCTGGTACTCTAGTCCCTTTCTCACTGATTACCAAATTCACCCTGTTTGTTCTTCCTTAATGTAGAACTGGTACACCGAATAAGGCAAGAATACTATCGAGTAAGAAGAAAATTTTGAAAAGATTTATAAGACCGTATGCGATCAAGATTGTCGCATTTTTTATTCTTTTTTTTTTTTCTTTTTCCTGTCAAAATTCGACCGTCTTATTTAGAAGGAAAAAACAATAACTAAAAGCGGCACGCATAAGGATATTAAAATCGATGAATTTTACAAAAATAACCCGCTCACAAAAAGTTACTACGAACCGTGTTGATTTTTTAATTATCTAAAAAAGTTACTTCCGGAACTTGGTAAAATGTTTCATTGCTGTTACTTCTCATCTTAGTTTGTTCAGTCGTAAAGCCGCATTATTGTATATGTAAAATTATGAAATTATTGGTTTGCGGGAGGGAGATGTTTTGAAACAATGTTAATGCTGGAAGTGTCATTTTCGATTGAACATTAGACTGGGAGCATTTAAAAGCATTACACGAAATACAGTTTTAGTTATTTAATAAAAAATTATTTTCAAAATGTTTTTCAATGACGAACTTTCTTCGAGATAAATGTTGAAATTTCATCTTCGATCGAATATGTTACTTAAAAGGGCACATCGGCAGTGCGCGATTTGGTCCCACTTTTTCCTGATGGCGTAGTATTCGCGGTAATGAAACGAAAGCAAATTTTACCGCTTTTTCGCATTAGTCCAAACTCGAGAAAAGTCCGTCTAAAGTTAGCGAAGTATACAAGATGTGATAAAAAAATAACGAGCTAATCTTTTCTTCCATGGTCCCTTTACAGTAGCTTGACTCTATCGTGTCGCCCTAGTTTTGAGAAACATAGTTGGAACGCCTTTTTAGGTATGGTTTGGGGCTACGATTTCGCTTTCTCTCATTTGTTGCTGAAAAAAAGGTTATCCTTTGAGTAGTATCTTCTTGAGTTCGGGAAATAGGAAAATATCGCAGAATGCCATGTTTATAGGGTGATTGCGGCATTATAGTAGTCATGCTACCACGAACTGTTGGATGAGAAAATTTGTCGCGGTGGAAATCCACCAGTTGCGGCTCCAAACCAAATGGTTATCTTTCACGAAGTCGATGCCTACTAAAAATCGCTAATATCACTCAAAAATCCATATATACGTGGAATTTACGCTTCTAGCACCATTTGATAAATCTCTGTTGCCGAATTTTCCGGTTTATCCCCGCCAATTTGACGTTGATCATTTTTCGCGTCCAACATTTTCCGGTGAAGTACATATTGAGTTAACCGAGCGATTTGTCGTTTATGTAAGAATAAGGTTCAGGAGAGAACATATGGTGCAAGTTCGATACGAATAGTCTGGTTATTTTTTGTCGAACCGTCTTTGAAAAGAATATTTCGATAATAACGAATTTGAAAAACCTGCGTAAGTCGAGCGTTTAATGAAAAATAGCATCCTAGCGCGATATAAGCTCCTATACTGACACCTGTGTCAAATTTTAGTGAGATCGAATCATTAGTGCGCTGGTCAGCTGTTTACAAAAGACAAGTTCTTGTGTTTCGTCACACTTTAACATGTATAATTTTAAAGAATTTTCTTGAAATTTTATGTTTTCAACGAAATTTTTTGTGCCAAATCGTTGAAAATGTTACAGAAAGCCTTTCAGGAATCTGCTTTATCAAAAGAGTTGTGTATAAAGCACGACATACCTATGAGACTGATGAGAACCATTTGATTTTTAATACTAACGCAGTTCTGTACACCGAACAAAATATTAAACGATTATTTCATTTCAAATAACTTTTATTATGTCCTTGTATATTTAAACTCCTATTGTGACTATAGAGATTCTTGTTATCACGATGGTTTTTGTTTTTTTTTTTTTGGTTTTTTTTTTTTTTTTTTAACATAAAGTATGGATTTGAAAAAGAAAAGGGCGACCAAAAAACAAAACGGTTCCTCAAAAAGAAATTAATGTTTTTTGCTTCTTCTTTCATATATACATATATATTTTTTTTTTTTTTAATTTCAATTTAAAGGGCCTAAAATTAAAAACAGAAAACCTTCACTCGAACAGTGTTCGAACATGTTGCTCGGTTTTTCGAAAATTGACCGGTATTCGACGTTGTTCATACGTGATTTCACATAGGCGCTCATGTCGCGATAGAAACGATTTCCGTTCACATTTGCACCGCGCTCGGTTCTCTAGGTAGACGTTGTAGCCTTGTTTATTATCCGTTTATGTGCGAATGATGTGAAGCAGATGTGTGAAAATACTATTTAGTCGAACATAAAATAGCGGATAGCTAAATTTCGCTCGGCGCGATATAAGGATTTTACGCGTCTGCCGTTCGGTGAACGGGGAAGAGGGTTCGAGGAGGAAAAATATTGACGGGAAAACAGCAGTAAGCGTTTTTCGGGAAAACTTTTCTACGTCGGAGATGGTAAACATCCGAGGAAGCTTGTCATCCGGACGGATGCTGTTTACGATATTTTCATTAGAAGACCGGGGAGACTGCTCCTCCAGCGTTCGTCGAAATTACGGACAGATGCGACAGCGACATGTTGCAAATATTGCGCCGGAACCACTGCCAAAGCTATAAAATCCGCAGCACAGTCATCCGCCGAAATTCGGCGTTAGCAAGCGAAAATTCTCCAGCAACTCCGGAAAGAAAATTTTCCAGCGACAAGAATTATTTTTGGCGACCTTTTCTTTTCAACTGAAGACCAAAATTTCCGCAGAAAAGACTTTCTAATTTATATGCTGGAGGTGTATACGGAGCTTTTCACAAATCGGACCACTTTCATGTATACATAAGTAGTATAACTCAAAAACCAACATAGAGCAGCTGTGATGTTTATTTCGCGCAATATCACTTAATTTGCGTAATGAGACAAAGTACGTACAAAACATCTTTTCTCATAGAGAGTATTGCAAAGAAGACCTACAGAACCGAAAAAAGACAATAAGAAACGCTTTATACATCCTAAAACCGATATACATATATAGACTCTCGGTGTATTATTTTCCTTTCTGTGTCGAGAACAGTTCCGAGGTATAACCAAAAAAAAAAAAAGTCGCAATTCACTCCCAAGTACATACCTCTACATTTAATTTCACAATCCCCGACGCCCTGTCAAGGCTATGGCACTTACTTTACTTTACTATAGTACAGCAGACTAAAATAAACCGGCCGTCGTCAATCTACCCTTTGAGCTTTGCCAACGCCTTAATTCCACAACAACGCCTGACATAGCTAGAAATTATCCGATGTCGCACCCGGTGTAGACGACTAGTTTGCTGAAAGGCGCAACAGTGTTGCTAGAATTAACGCGTTCCAGCATCGACAGTTGTAATCCGTTCACGTGCATTGCTGTTTAGTTTTTTCTTGTAACTTGTTTACTACATCCTTCATCTTTTGTAGCCCCCTCTATTAATTGTATTCAGGTTCTTTTCCCGGTTTCTGTTCGTTGCATGTTCCTTTACCGACTTCAAAATAAAAGAGTTTATTAATTTATTTTATTTTTTTTTTTTTTTAAGTTCACGCATAACCTTCGATTATTTAGACCGATCTCGATGATTCGCCCCCTCGGTCTATTCAAAAGTGTGTACCGGCTAGTGGCGGTCCTGAGTGCCGCCGATGGTTGTTTATTAATTAGTTATTATGATGAAAAAAGCGGGTTTTTTTTTAGAGAAATTTCGAAAATAACAAACGCCAATGACGCTGGAAAACATTATCTACTACGGATAAATATGTTTAATAATACGAAATCCGTGTAGCTCCATTTTTCATCACTGAGGGAAATTTTTTACGTCGCATCTAACTTTTAAGTGTGAACCCCCCCCCCCCCATTCTTTGTTGATCCGAAGGTCACCGTATTGAGGCCGTTCCATATGAGTATGGCGGCGAGTATCAGTGATTATTGACCGAGTAGAGCTATTCAAATAAACCGTTGAAAGAAAAAAAGAAAAGTAAATCTCGTTCCCTTTAGAGACATACTTTACTTAATAAGCCGGATAGAAATTGGCCAAAAAATTTAATTTTGAAAAACATGAACCCCGCAAAATTTCTAAATTTAAGGCGAAAATTTTATAATTAAGGAGGCGATAGTGACTTCAAATATCGTTAATATAAATGAAGACGACGAATTTAAAACCCGCACAATGCCATTTCTTCACGTTTAAACATTATATTTGTCGGTAGAATTTTTTTTGGCTAGTCTACGAAGTATTGACACTAAACATGGTGAAAAAAATTGTTTAAAAAAGAAAAAAAAAATACCATCTTGAGATTTACCATCTAAAACTTCTAATAAAAGGCCGCTGCTAATAAGTAAAAAATAATTACTAAAAGATAATTCCGAGTAATATACTCAGATACTGCGACTGTTCTTAAGAAAATTCGTCGTCTTAATTCGATTATAAAATTTTTGCCTTAAATTTAGAAATTTTGGGGGGTTCGTACTTTTCAAAATTAAACTTTTTGGCCAATTTCTATCCAGCTTATTAAGTAAAGTTCTTTGTCAGCGAGTCCAAAGAAAAAAAAAAAAAAAAAAAAAAAAAAAAAAAAGTAAAGTATGTCTCTAAAGGGAACGAGATTTACTTTTTTTTTTTAGTCCATACGAAATACTGCAACAGATGATAAACCATATTAAATCAGTATAATAATGGACCAGTTTTCTATGAGTCATCGAAAACGCCAGAAATCTTTAATACGAATTCTAATTTCCGTGGTGACCCCATTCCAGAGAGTGTTACCGTTATTTAAGAATAATCGTGGTAAATTACTCTGCAATATCCTCCTATCGAATAATAGTTTTTTTTACTTTTTAGCGCGTTCTTGTTAAATTTTTAGACAGTAAATCCTGAAATCGGTATTTTTTCAAATTCAATTGATCGACGTATTTTTTTTCGGGCATTACTACATACATATATAGGAAAAATACGAAAAGAACGATGAAATAGCTCAAAGAATTACTTCATAAAAAGGTGGATTCGAATAAAAATCGTTGAAACCCACCACCCCACTGCAGCGCGATTTCTCATCACCGTCGGAAATAATACGTTTGAGCACAAACAAATACTCAGAGCTTTATGAGACCGGTATTATTGGCTAGGCTGTTATCGTTGACGAAAATCTGTAAAGACAAATTAACTTTCCGTTTCGAAACACGCCATTGTGTAAAGAAAAAGGGGGCGCGAAATGTCTGTTAGGTACGGTATAATTTCCCACCTTTCCGGATAGAAACAGTACCAATAATGATCAAATTTAAAAATATAGAACTAAAAAAATTATTTTAAAAATGTCTTTATATCTTTCCTCTAACAAATACCAATTGTTTAACACAAAGAAATAAATCATTTTTCAAATCCAGCTGGCAACGCTGTACATTTCAAATTTGTCATTACTAATTGATGAACTATATACATATATATATATTATATATATATATATATATATATATATATATATATATATATATACATACATATATACAATATGCATATTTATACATACTAAAACGGTGAATTAGCAATGAAGCACGATCTCAAAGCGGCTTTTTTTTTGTTTTTTTTATCACCGCTGCACGAGATCTGTAATTAACTGTTTCAACACTTCGCGTGTAGATTATTGCGTATGTATATCTATTTTAAAATAATTCTTCTTTGAAATTACATCAGTATTATCATTCGGTATTGTAATTACCGTCGTGAAGATGTTTTGAAAAAAAATATCTTTGACAAAGGAAAAATTTGCGAGAACTTTAGACGAGAATGGGTAGTAAAAATTTGGGTGCGGCTGTGCTGGGGCACAGGGCCGTTGATTTAACGTCAAAAGCCTATATATATATATATACAAATATACACATATATATATATAAATATATGTAAATATATATGGTGAAAAATTTTCGTTTCACGAGCAATTTTCAAGACGTTTCACGTCAAAATAAAGAAAAAATACAACTGACAGAAATTATTATTTATAAAATATTATAACACTAACATGTTTCCTAGTGGCAAACATGAATATGTAAGTGTATAAACTGTATAATAAAATAACCAACTTCAATAACAAACAAAATATAAGGGTAAAAATAATTTATAACAATAAATTAAAAATAAATAACTTATTTAGAAACGTTTTCCGGTATAACCCATCGTCAGCTAAAACTGACTAAATTAAATACAACTCAAAACTCACTGGGCTACCCTTATATTTTGTTTGTTATTGAAGTTGGTTATTTTATTAAACATGAATATGTATTTTGTCACTTCGAAACATGTTGGTGTTATTATGTTTTATAAATAATAATTTCTGTCAGTTGTATTGTATTTTTTGTTTTATTAAACATGAACGCAGAAATCGTTTTTTGATACTTAATAATCGTAACATAAAAAATGGATAGTACTAATAAGAACAGAAAAAAGCAAAGCAAATAATATGACAAAGTAAAATTATAGATACAAGACCTGTCTAACGGGTATATTTCTGTAAATTAATTTCTCTTACCGGATAAAATGTACGTTTTTTTTTTAGTTCATATTTTATCTTTCGCACGCAATGTTCAGTATAATTTATACCAAAAAACGAAGTAATTCTTTTTAATTCTTTTAACATATATCGCGGGTAAAATTATTATTGTAAAACTGAGAAATGCAGGAGGAGTTTTCTTGCACTTTTACAACACCGTAATAATAAAAAATGGGATAAAATTCCTAATAAGATTCACACCGTATACATAACCTCGCTACACACATTTGCCTGCCAGAACCTCTATATATGCGTGCTTATAATACTTGAAAAAAAAAAAAAAAATATGTTATAGGGTCCCAATTCCAATTTTTTACTCCAGTATATATTATATATATACATAAACATATATATATATATATATATATATATATATATTAATGGCTATGCTATTTTTACACCAGGGGTCACCAGAAAAAGTGTCCTATTACGAAATTTGTACTATATATAAGACTTTAATGCGATATTAGCGTTCCTATATCCCCTGGTGGTGGTGAAAATTGGAACTGAAAGATTTTTTTCTGTCGAACGGCGTAGCCAGTGAAAAAGTTTACTCTTCTATAAGAATTATAGAAGAACTAGACCTGGGGGTGAAGCGTGCTTGCCCCATTCCAGGCCCGAAGGGGCGAGTTATATATATATATATATATACATGTATATAACTCGACCATTTTGGCCTGGACATTTTTTCGTTACACAAAATTAGGACATTTTTTCTAATGAGGGCCGGCCTAATTAAAAGGGAAAAATCTTTTTTGGCGATTCTTATAAAAAAAGGTACGTTTTTTTCAATAAAACAACTGCTAGATTTCTAGGTTTAATATTTACTTTTTGAATTCATTTAAAAAAAAAATAATAAAACAATGAAAGCGCATAATGTGTTATTTTTTACAATAAATTCCTCTTTTAAAGGCGCTTTTTATTTGGATTGTAATCGTAGATCTGGTTTATCATTTTCACACTTTCTTTTTTATACTACTAACTTCTCCTTAGCTAATGGAGTCTCCGTTTTGTGATTTAGCGTTTTTTCCAGCTTTTAATTTATTTTCCGATCCTGATTCATCAAAATTTTCGCTTATCTTTTTTTAGGCAATGAAGCTAGATCGTCAAATTTTGTGATGTCAGAAAATAAAAATCTTGAATATTATTAAACAAATGCCACCCCGCTTTCAATAGATGAACTTTTTGCAGCTATAATTGTTGGTATAAGGAGATCCTCACAGGTTGTAACAAGAATTGAAATTTGGTCGATTTGTCGTTGTCTGAGAACTGCTTTGCTCCAAAAAAAAAAAAAAAAAAAAAAAAAAAAGAATTCGAGGAAATTATGAAATGATGAAAGCTCGTTCTTTGCAACTAATGGTTTTCGTAAAATTGTTTCAAATAGCTAGCCCAGTCGTAAGAAATTACATTTTCAGCAGAAATAGGTTTATTCTGAAAGAGATGAGGCAGTAACACATTTCGTTACATTTTTGTGGGTGTCGATGTTGTCACTTGCTGCATACTTTGACTTGAATATAGTAGCTGACGAGTGATAATTTGGTATGGCCTGTAAGGAGGAAATTTAATGTCTTTTGTAGTCCTTTGGCTACTCACATTAGGTATCCAAGAACAGTAGGTATTATTTTTATCTGTAAGAGCATAATGAAGATGATTGATAGGAAAGAGGAAGTGGAAGAACGGCCGTACACCGCTACCGAAGGTCATAGCAAGATGCGAGCACGCCCATACGGGGTTGTTTTGTTTAACAGCTGTTTTCTCGAAAACTTCTTTTCTGACGATAGATCCCCTTTAATAGACCAAGTCACACACACGCATATATATATATATATACATATGTGTATCATAATATATTCCGGGAGCTAGCTTGGTAATATTACATTAAAAATTCTAACCGGGACATATCGTCTAGGGGGCAGACCAATCGACAGATTTTGTTTAATTTCGCGGCGTGATTTATGTACACTAAAACATGTTCATAAAGCTGACAAAAAACGGTGACCGACATATCTATGATACAGAAGGTCGCCGCTATAAATCATATATGCGCGGGAGTTCTTTTGAAATTGATATACGAGTGCTATCCGACTGATGCTGGTTTTACCAACCTCTCTCTCTCTATCTCTACGTAAGGTTGGACTTGAAATATATAGTTTTCCGCAGATGGTGTCCAAAAGAAAAGCGAATACTGGCGTATCATCGGGGGCAGGTAATTTTCCGAGATACGTACTAAATAAAACGCCTATAGTCCAGTACAAGCTGAAAATCTTCGTTTTTTTTTTGTTTTTTTTTGTTTTTTTTAGTTTTTAAATTGAAAACGATGAAGGCGGAAGAAATAGAGAAAAATCAGCAATCACGTTGTTTTCATTAACCGAACTGAGTTTAACCTCGCCTTTCGCGATAAATTATTTTCAGCGATGATGGAAATAATCGGCTCGGAGAGGAATAACCGAATTACTAAACAGAGTATTGCGAGGGGGTGAAAAACGGAATTAATTCGAAATCGCGCGTTCATGTCGCTCTCTGCTGATGTACGTAGGGTTTTCACGGTCGCGAAATTTGCATCGCAGGTAGACACGGCACAGCCGTGTAGAAGAACTGCTATCGTACCTGCGCGGGTACCCAGCGAAACGGTGATTAATCACGATTTCTGTCACAAGTTGGTCCGGAAAATAACAAAACTCCGATTATTTAAATCAGTGGTTCTTAACCTTTAATTGATGAGGGACCATTTGACAAAATTTCTGTCTGCCATGGACCACTAAAAGTGTTTGAAGGTAATATATAGTAAATGTAAATAAATAAAGGGTTGTTCTATCTATCTATAAATAAGACACGCATAAAATTGTTCAACGCCAACAGTATTTTAATTTTTTTTACGAAAATTTTACAGAATAGAGGTAAATATATTATTTTAATGCGATTTCTGTGGCTGCATACTTTTTACTAACTTCTGAATCCTTGGTTCAGTGCTACTCAAAGCCAAACACATGTCGGCACTGGAATCCAACCAATTTCGGTACTTGCTTTTAATTATCCCCTGCTCACATAGATATGTCGATGATAAAAAAAGTTCGCTAACGTACAGCAATTTCTTGAATCTTCGAGAAAGAAATTGCCTTTTGGTTCCAAAAGTTTTCAAAATTAATTCCTGCCACGAATATATCTTTCAAGTTACTATTGTGTTGCATTTCAATCACTTCTTAAATTTCATTAGGCACCTCAGAAATGTTGATCACTTTCCGAACATCTTCGTTCTCACAGTAGTCAGGAAAATAGCGACTGAATTCACTTTTTATTTTTTCAAATGAAGTATCATGTTCTTTTGTATTTGTCCTTCAATGTCAGCATTAATTCAATTCAGCGTATCAAACGCAGAAAAATTTTTTCTTCCAACCTTGTCGGATCCATAGCTCGATTTTAGTGATAAATTCACTAATTTTATCTTCATATGCAAATTTATTGCTTGCGCCTTACAACTTCAGATTTCATGACCCTTGCAGTTTAAGGTTCAATTTATTTAGTTGCCACAAAAAAATCAACCAAATAAACAAAACACATTTGAAATTTGGACCTGCAGAACTGATACAACAACTCTTTGTTCTCCTTGTTAGTTAATAATATTTGTACTTCCTCTTTCAGTTCGCACAACCCCGACAGAATATTTCCTTTGGAAAGCCGATGCACTTTCATATAAAAAAAGCAGAGTTTTGTGTTCAGAATTCATATCAGAGCACAATTGTTTGAAGAGACAAGTATTAAGTGCACTCTTTTTCTAATGAAGTTAACTACTTTTATGGTTTTAATATTTTTAGGATGGCTTCGCGGACCACTTTGAGTGCTTCCAGGGACCACCAGTGGTCCGCCGGTTAAGAACCACTGATTTAAATGGACGTCGATCATCGACGAGTATACCCGAAAGATTTTTAATTTCGCTTCGACCAGATAGTGCACCCGCTCGACTCTTCCGATTTACATTTTCTTCGTCGTACAATTAAAGTCGCCGTGTCGGTAAGTTCTCGGAAGAAATCCGAATGTATGATAAAAAAAAAAACAACAAAAAAAACCGGCCAAATTCCACCTATCCCCCAGGTCGCTTCGGTCACCGCAGTCGACAGACAAGAGATTATCTCCAGAAATTTCCAGTAAACCCGGCTACCGCCATCGCACGGATCGATTCGTACGTACCGGGAATTCAAATTCAATTAGCGTGAACTGCGTGCAGTCGGCGAAGAAGCCGGGAGGCGCTGCTTGTAACCGTTTTGTATTTGTTTCGACTCGGTTACGGTGTTTAATTTTCGCGCCGGGTTTTTCAGCAATTACAGATCGAGCCGAAGTCGAGGAGACGGCTCTGCGAAACACGTGTAACGCGTAATGAGCAGTTTCCGCGCAAACGTTTTACCATCGTCGTCTCTTGTAATTACTTCGGGCAGCGCGGTTACCTGTTTACTTTGCCCGAATATTTTATGCTCGGTCCGGGATTCGACTTTTCCTTCTGCCTCCTACGCTGCCGTTTCTCTTCCTTTTGGTTTTTCCCCTCCTTTTTTTTTTCTCCGCCTAAATTAACTGAAAACCCGAAAATTCGCAGTTGTTCATCGGCGCGCAGCCCTTTTCGGAAATTCTCGATCGCAGCGACTCCACCTCCGCGGTGCGGCAGCAAGCCGTAAGAATCAACATCGGCTCTATTAGGACCACTCTCACGATGACTGCCACTTCCTGTTTCGCAGACGCACTACTCGTCTAGGAGAAGAAATGAAAAAAGTTCAAAATCGGACACACGTTTTTTTCGGACGGATTTTCACCGTCTAGTAAACACGACGATGTCCCGTTAATTCCTTACGCAGAACTGCACACTTCTCTTCATCGTTTTCTGTTCATTCTCCTTGAATTACTTTTTTAATTGGTTTCGCTTAGTGTTAAAGGTCACCGCCGCGGACGCCACCGGTTGTTGCGATTCATTGAAGAGAGTGCCCACGCTAGAAAGAAAACGAAAATAAGTCTCCAAAAACGTACCGAGACCCGCGTGCACATTTAATTAACGTTCAGCCGATGCTCTATCATTATTGTTGTTTGCGGTAATAATAATATTTCTCTTCTTCAGTCTTTTTCCTTTTTTTTCTTTTTTTTTTTTTGTTTCTTCCAAAAATGAAATGTAATTTACGAGAATTTTTAATAATTTAAAAATGATAAGATTTCCAATTATAATAGTTGATGTGAAAAATTCAAATCAGGTCGCACACGAGGGCGCGAGTTGTCATATTCGAAAACCATTATGTCACTTTCTGACTTCAGTTCATACGGAATAATAATAATAATAGAGCATTTGGTTCCAGAGAGACATTAGCGCCAAAATTCATGTCATCAGAAAGTGGTGACACGGATTACTAGTCCGTCTAGGAACTGTTGATTAACGTACAACATCTGTCACGCCGAAAATCACGGAAAACATACGTCTTCTCCACAATCAGCGGATTGATATGTTCCCGCAAAAAAAAAAAAAAACAGTTAATGCACGCATGAACTACATGAAGAAAAGTTCCCTCTTCGCATTCCTTAATGATGGTAAAGTCCGGATATCAAAACGTCTTTCGACAAGTCAGAAATTCGCTCGTCACTGCATACCCCGCCCCCCCTAACACGTCTGCGCGGCAGCCTCAATCATTTTCGGACTTACTTTCGTAATAATCATCATTGAGCTACTAATTTATAATCAACGTCAATTCCGCTAACTCTAAAAGCGGGAAAAAAAAGCTTAATCGATAAAGTTCTAGACTCAAACTTAGAAGTTTGAAATCAAGGTCTGTAACATTAAAAAAGAAAAAAAAAAATCAAATGCCGAATCGAAGTTTTTTAAGAGTGTTCACAGAGCATCTTAATAGCGCAGCAGACTCCGATCAAATCTCTGTTGATGTGGATTTTCCTCACAGTAATCTCGGAAAGACTCTCTCTCCGATATGGACGTGTTATCTCATCTAAAGAGCATTCCGGAGGAGCATCCAATTTTCTCCTGAATTTATTTTTCGGCATAAGCTAAAAAGGCTGTTTCGCATCTATATGTAGTTATTAAAGGAAGTAGAGGTAGCACGGTAGCCTAGTGGTTATAGCGCTTAGCTACTAAATCAGAGCTATCATGAGGATTTTCTTGTCTCGTTCCAGATCCGAATCAATCCCAGGTCTATACCTAATCTGAAATAGAATTGGGTACCAGAGAAATCTGGGAAAGTAAAGGCGGCCGGGAGCGCTACTCTCATTAGTGCCGTCAGGCTTAGTTCATTACGAAAAGCTTAATTTCACAATCCATGATAGCTTATCAAGGGTATGAGACTTGCTTTATTTTTTTTTTGAAAGGAAGTAGTATTAAAATAGCCTTCTTAGCTACTTATTCATTTTTAATACTAACCCCGAAACCGGTGAGCGACACTGATTTAAATGTGCATTTTAAAGCAGTTGAACTCTGAATAATATCAATGAGTCATATTCCAGCATTGATAACGTTTCAGATTTAGCTTTGGATTCTGTACACCCAGTCGGTAAAGTATTCTGATAAAGATTTTTTCACTAATGTTGTTTTGAATTTCAGTGTTGGTAATTCTGTCATGTTCTTTTGTAGAATTTCATTTAAAAGTAGAAAACATTCGATATTGTGTTTTTTTCCATACAAGAAATCCAGAAATTTAGTTTCGTTTTTAGAGTTCGCAGTAAATATGGTCGTTGTTTTTTCTTGTAAAGATGCAGTGAACTCGTTAAGTTTTCCAAAGACTTCAGAAAGATAAGCTCATTTTATAAGCTCATTGTGCGGAACATCGAAAATTTTCACAGATTCCGACACATTTTGCCTCGTTTGAAAAACCCTCAGCTCGTCTCTAACTTCGTATAACCTAACTATAACTTTACCTCTGAAAAGCCATCCCCGTATGAAGGATGACCGATTCACGCTGACTGCCCATTTCTTTACACACTGTTCTGAACAATCTTGACTGAGAAAAGGACGAGATTTAATTTAATTTACCATCTTTACAGCTTCATCCAAAACTTTCTTTAATGAAGATGGCGCATTTTCTTCATTGCAAGAGCATATCGATGCAAAATGCAATGACTGCTGCAACATTTTTAATTCTTGATACGGTGCCTTTTATTTTTCTTACCATTGCAGCAGCCTCACATTCCAATCAATGATGTGTTTCCTCATATAACAATCTAAAAAAATTAAACATTTCGTCTTCAGTTGTGTTGGTTTCCGAAGGAGTGCAGAGAAGCAAATTTTCTTCAATAGATGGGCCAAAAATATACCTCACAAATATAAGTTATATTAACAGTCTAACAACATTTGTACATTCATCATGTGTGCTTTTCCAGATCGAGCAATCCTATAGCTTAAGAGGAATAATGCTTCTGTGCAATGTTCATTATCGGTTTTTACAAATTTATTGAAGTTGGACATTTGATGCGATTCTTTCTGTTTTCGAAAAAACCTGATGTCTTTTCTATCAAAATGTCATGTTAGCTTTACTGACATCAGTGAACTGTTTAATAGACCTTTTTTTTTTTTTGCAAATAAGGCATTATTGCCTTTATCCGGTTCCTCTGCGTTTCCTACAAGTATAAATCCGAAAGATGAATAAGATTCGTTGTATTTTCTTTTTTTGTAAAGGTCATTGATGTTCGTTTCCGTCTTTTAGTTTCTCAATTGCGGTACAATATACCGTGCTTTCCAGATTTTCGTTCTATGTAAATAATTAAACTACCTTTAATAGAATATTAAAATAAAAAACCTATCTATGAACTAAAAATCTACCTCTTTGTAATTAATTTATAAATCATGTAAATCATACCAAAAACAATCAACAACTACGCTTTCGGAAATATCTTCTTGTGCGTCGCTTTCCTTATTAAATGAACCGTTTTCAGAAACTGCGTTGGAGTTTGAATTTTTCTTTTGAAACAGCCTGCCAGTTCTAAAATCCATGATAAACTAAAAAAAAAGTCAATCCGAAACTTATATATTAGAAAATCACATTCCCCATCTCGTAAATTTAACTAAATTAGGCAAAAACCAACTCATCATATTACAAATCCGTTGTTTAATTTTGTTTTATAATTACAAAACTAAATGATTAATTAATTTCATTTGAATTGAATAAGTATAGTTTTTTTGGAAACGGACACTTCTTTATAGCCTTTTATTTAACTCGCTTTGTCAGTCTGTCAGAATGTCTGTCTGTCTGTGGGGGGAATCTTGCGAACGATTTTTCACCTACTTCCCGATGAATTAAAAAAGTGTAATTTTGCAGAAATGCTTGTTATAGAGGACAATACAATATTATGTAACATCTGGGCTTCCAACTTTAAAATTAGACCCTCGGGGCGCCGAAAGCTCAATATTTTAGAAAAAATCGCTATTTGTCGAGAACAAAATCATATTTTTTTTCTTTAATGAAACTTTCAAAGTTTACGAAAAGTTCAAAAAAGTGCGAAATCTAATACGTAGCTCCCTTTTTGCGGCCCGATTCTTATAGCTAAAAATTTTGAACAAGGTTGAAAATAAGCACATGCACGTATATTTCTTTGGTTTGGAACATCTAGGGTTCCAACTGTAAAATTAGCCTCTCGGGGCTTCGATAGCTCGAACTTTTGGAAAAAAATGTTTTTTTTTTTCCGGGCATATGATATACTGTTGGAAAGAGCGCTATTTGTCGGGAGCAAACTCGTATTTCATATTCTTAACGAAACATTGGAAGTTTACTTAAAATGTACAAAAAAAGCACAAAAAATGACGTATAGTCCCTGTTTGTGGTTCAGCTTTATAGCCAAAAATTTTGAACAAGGTTAAAAAAATGCGCATTCTTGTATATTTCTTTACTTTGGAACATTTGGGTTTCCAACTTTAAAACCGGACCCTTGAGGCGCCGAAAGCTCGAAAGTTTCAAAAAAATATAAATTTTTTTTTCGATCATGTGATATATCAATGGGAAGATCGCTCTATTAGTCAAACGTTGTGTTTCATGTGCTGAGGATTCCGTATGTATTGTATGAAAAACAAAAGACAATATAATAGAAAGAATGCGATCCATTGTTTAATAAAAATTTCTGTAAATGTCCTATAATCAAGATATTGAATAAAATAAAACAAAATAAAATACAATTCTAAATTTATTGGCTTTTTATTGAAATACATAGTAAAAAGTCCAGACTACAAAAAATAAAAAAAACAATTTTTTTAAATAGCCTTTTTTTTATGCGATGTGAATATTTTCAAATTTTAATTTTAATAAAAATAATACAAATTCGATTGAAAAAATTTATCGTAGAAATTACAACGTAAAATTTAATTTTAAGTAACAAAAAAACAAAAAAAAAAAAAACATTTCTTTCCAATTTTACGAAAAATTTTTGGCTTACTCTTTTCCCGATTTTTCCAATTAGAAGGCTGATACGATTTTCTCACGGAAACCCCTTTTTGGGAACCGCTGTTCTATCCTTTTAAACATTTAGGAATACAATTTTACTGTTTACTTTTTCCCATTTCTTGAGCTAAGTCTCGTTGACAAACCCATTCAAAAACATAAAAAAAGAAAAAAAAAAAAGACTTTAGAGATATTACAGATGAAAATTCGGTTAGACCGAGAAAAATTTGGTGCACAGCAAGAAAGCTAATGCAGTATCTTCCTTCCTTGTTTCCTAAATAATTTAATGCATGTTTATAAATATAATTCACACGGAGTACTTCTTTAAATAAGCAATCGGAAATATGGAAATTCACGAATTATTATTCAAATAAAAATGACCATTACTTTTTTTTCATATTTTGTTAAAAACACTTTAAGTGCAATTCTTAAAACAAATTCATTTTAAAATTGGGTATTTTCCATTTTCCTATATATATTTATATATATATATATATATATATATATTTCATTAACGCTAATAATAATTAATAATAACAATACTTAGTAATAATAAAGTAATAACGGAAACATTTATTCGAATTAATACGTAATACAGGAAAAAGTTTTAAAGCGAGATCATTAATCATTCGAGTTTGTAAGTAATTTAGTGACGCTGGTAACTCTAATCTAGAAACGGGAGAATTGCAGCAGATAGAGGATTTCCCTTCAGATTACACCGCTTATTCTTGAAGCTTTTTTCCTAAAACAACCGAAACAAAAATAAGAGGTTTGTAATGACATTTACATTTTGTACACCAAAATGTGTGCTACCGCGGAGGCGCTAGCGTATTTCTCTTCTAATTAGTTTTCATTCATTTGCCTATGAAAATAATTTAATGAATAAGTTTTCGAATTATTCGGGCACAACCTAAATTACATCATCACCGTATGAGATGACTGTACATGATGCTGTTCGTCAGCCAAAAGTTATCCGACGTGTGCGTATGTTGCAGAACACGAAGCAGGTGCATTAATTGAATTCAGCAGCTGATACTCTTCCGGCATTGCAAAATTCACAAAAAAAGAAAAAAAGTACCTGTTCTCGTCTCTGTCCGTTGCATATCTTTAAAGAAAAGAAAGCGGTCAATCGAAATAAGCATAACAGGGGCCTCCTTGTTTCGTTCTAAATAGTACTTTTGGACAACTTCCGCTACTATCTTTGACCAATGATCGGCTATGTAATTTAGTAATGCGGAAGTAACAACCTGTACTTCCTTGAAGGCATCTGGTCGCAGCCTTTTTCTCCCTTACAGGTAAGAATCTAAGAACAGCACAAAAATTGCGCATCTGTAAATACACATATACATTTATATACATATACATATACATATACATATAATATATATATATATGTATATGTATTTAAAAAAACTATTTTTAACTCTTTAAGCATCTGCTGCAATATCTGCAACACAAATACTTGTAAAATTTGCATCAGGTCTTGTTACTCATTTTACTTCCACTTATTGTGAGTAACCGAAATAATAATAATAGCGGAAAAATAAAAATTAGAATTTTGTTTTCTGACCCAAAACACTTCGATTCACAACTTATGTTGTTGTTAAAACTGAATACGAGAATATAACTTCGTTGAATAAAGTTGTCTATTTGACAAAACGAACAAGCAGAAGTTCGCGATACGAAAAAATAGGTTCATCGCTTCGATTAAGCAAGTAACACTAAATCCGAAAAATGCGGTTAAATAAATTTAGCGATTCCCAAAAAGGGTTATTTAGACAATTTAACACGCGATTACGCAACAAAATCGAACGGAAGCTCTAAAAAGGGCTCTATTTCAAATAAGTAAAAGCGAATAAGGAGGAAGGAGTTAAAACGAATTAATTAGAGGAAATAACGAAAATAAGAACTGGATGAATTTGAATAGAAGAAAAATAAAAGAAGGAAATCAATAAAAATGAAGTAAACGATAACGAATAAAAGTCAAAAACTATCAAGCGAACAAAACCAGCGAGAACAAAACACCGACTTATTTAATCTTACTCTGCTACGACTTAAAACTTTATTGCTACAGATCATCAATATTGATAAGGAAGCGAAACTATCCATTAAGCAATATCGCATTTCGCTTACGCTTTTCTTTAATTATTAGTTCCAAACAACTTAAAAAGTTTTTATATTTTTCCGCTATTATTATTATTTCAGTTGTGTTCGCGTTTTATATGTCTTTTTCTTTCTCCAGCTGAAGAAGATGGGCTGTGCCCGATTAAAGCTTACTGAGATAAGTATATTACATTTCTTTAGTTCGCTATTGATTTCGATAGGTATATATTTTTATTAATAATTTCCAGCAAACAGGTATGAATTGGAGAAAGTCCTACTTACTGGCCTACTAATCCTGATTGTATCCATGATAATTACTTGACTTCTACATTTGCGGAGGAGAAATACATACAAAATCGGGTATTTTTCAATTACTTGTTGTTACGTATGAAGCATATAAAGTGGTAATTATTACTACTCGTACGTAGATTAAAAGTAAACAATTATGTGCAATAGCGGCTTCAGATTATTATATTTTAAAATACTTTATACAAAATGTACAATGCAATTTTATCAATTAATAAAATAAATTAAATTAAGCGAGCGCAACCAGGTTTTCAATAATTTTTTAAAAAATATTAACGCCAGCCGCCTATGTAGAGGCAGCGAAAGAACTTTACGAAGAAAAAACGCACTAAAGTCGTTCAGGACACGCTAGCTTTAAAAAAAGAAACTGGTTGAATTGAGAATGTCTGTGTTACCAGTACTAGGAAAGAAAAGGAGCAAATTTTTGACCCTTGCCCAGTTCGTAAAATCTTTGCCGTCGGTTGATAGGCAACATCAAAAAAAAAAAAAAAAATTCGACTGTTATGATTTAATCGTGTTTTCTCCGAGTTGTTCCGTTCTTTTGTATTACATGTCTCTAATTTCATATTGAAACAACGTGCAAAAATAATTAATTCGTAATTATTTCAAAATTTGCTTCACTATCCGGAATTTTCTTCATTCGCTTCCTCATTAATGATTAAATGAATCGAAAATTTTGAATAATTTTCTCGATTATTACGATGTTTTTTTTTCAGTCGTTTTAAATGAATGTAAATTTTAAATTAATCTTCGTTCTCCTTAACATTCCCATCTAGAGTACTCCGGTACAATAGTAGGAATTATTACGGTGTGCGAAATGTGTAATAATTTAAATTGCATTTCTTCAGGAAGAATAATACCCAAAACGGAGGTGGTTCGCGGAGCAAAATGTATAATGTGGCTGTGGCGTGATAATTTGTGATTGCCGCTAAAATTTGGAAAATCCATCCAGACATAAAGGACTCTGAGTACCGCAATGAAAAAATCTATGCTAAATATCTAGATGTATTAATTGTAAGGAATTTCAATTTTTATTAAACACCGTCACTCTAGATCGAATACAATAGTAATAATAAAAAACCAAATTCAGGAGGATCGCTCCCAACACGGCAGTCAAACTGCAATAATGAGTGCCGATACCGGGAAAAATGATATACTTAAGGGGAGGGAAGTTTCATTCTTGTTATACTAGTCTCACTTTATAGTCATTTTCGTCGAATCGTGCTCTTCCCGGCAAATTTCCAATTGCTGATTTTTTAAGCGTTTTTCGTTTTCACCAGCCCGTCGCCTCATTGTCACTTTTTTCGTTCTCGTGAAGTCTGCGCCTTCGTAACTCTTTCTACATCTTCATTTCTTTCTTGTCGGGGGAATGTTCCAATTTCGACCTTCGATGGTTGTTCTTATATTTTCGCACGGTATTAGTACAACTTATACTTCAGCAAAGAAAAAAGGAAACTGAAAGATAAAAAAAACCGATCAACCTACTTCTTAATTAATGGTCCACCACCACTCTCCATGATTAGGTTATCTATCCTTTCAGTCACTTTTTCTCTTTTCTTTCTTTCTTACTTATCGTACCGAACATGTGTTACCTCTAAGGGTTTTTATTGGATCCTACAATTAAATATCAAATAAATCTCTAAATTAAGGCAAACTATTTTTAATGCACTTTTAACCTTAAGGTATGATTAATTTTAAGTTTAATTTACGTCTGGTCGCCTGGAATTGCAATTCCATACTTGATAAACAAAATGAGCTGTATCAGTTCATAGTAAATAACAATATTCATATTGTGGCCTTGTCGGAAACTAAACTAAATAAGTGCTGTGACTTAAAATTCCCTGGATACGATGTGCATAGATATGATGAGAGTCGTAAGAGTGGAGGAGTAGCACTGCTGGTAAAACGGGATGTAAAACATGAAATTACTCCGATACCGCAACTGAACTGTATTCAAGCTGTGGGTGTTGTGGTGTATGTAAATAAAGCTGCTAATATCAAGGATAACAAAATACATATATACGCTGTTTACAAACCTCCTAGGAGAATGACTAAATTCGCAAGTGACATAAAAGCTTTAGTAAAATATAAGAATAAGGTAATGCTAATCGGTGACATGAATGCCAGGAACAAGATCTGGAACTGTTTCTCTAATAATGCTGCTGGAAAATTATTATATGACTTATCTATGAGTGACAACCTGCACATTCTTGCACCAAATGAACCTACATATATACCAACGAACATTGCTTGCCGTCCTAGTATACTAGACATAGCAATCGTTAAGAACTTGGATATTATGCCACCAGTCTCGTTAAATCAGCTCTCGTCAGACCATAGTCCAATATTCACTGTTATTGGCTATAAGATACTAAAAACCCCTAGTAAACAAGGTTATGATTACAGGTTTGCAGACTGGAATTGCTATAAAAAATATATTTCTGCACGTGTTAACTTAAAAGAGCCCATAGGAGATCAAGTAGACATAGATAACCGAGTAAACAAACTCACTAACCTCATTAGTCAGGCATCAAAAGAGTGCATTCCGTTAAAAAATTATAATTACTTTCACAAAATAGAGATATCACCTTTTATAAGATTAACCATAAAAATCAAAAACTATATCAGAAAAATGTATCTTAACTATCGATCAAGTATAATCTCTCGCTATATGAAAACACTGCTAAATTTTATGACAAAGCTAGTTCGATATCTATTACATAATAATAAATTCGAACATTACAATAAAACGATCAGTCAGCTTACAACTAAAGACAACAGTTTATGGAGAGCATGTATGCAGTATAATAAGCAATTTACAATTCTGCCCCCATTGTTTGACGTCAGTAATAATAATTATGTATACACTGAAATAGATAAAGCTAACCTGTTAGCTGCGCACTATGGGGAAGTGCATGGTCAGAATATACATCTCTCAACGAAATATATGAATAGCAAAATTAGAAAAGCCATAGAAAGCTATTTTAATAAACAAACAAATGATAACATCACTTATGCTATTCCAAAAGAAATCGTATCATGCATCAAGCGTCTAAAGCCTAAATCTTCTTTGGGACATGATAATATTAGTGTTGCTTGCATAAAAAAGTTGCCATTTATAGGGATAATGGAACTATGTAATATAATGAATGCCATTTTTACACATGAATATTATCAAAAATCCTGGAAAATAACAAAAACTATTGCCTTACCCAAAGTAGGAAAAGACGCGTCTGAAATTACTAATATACGACCTATCAGTTTGCTGAGTAATTTGAACAAGGTAATTGAAAAAATCATACTAAAAAGACTGAGGGACCATGCCGAAAACAATGACATTATCCCCAAAATTCAATTTGGTTTTCGCCCCAGACACTCCATCGTGCATCAGGTTGCGAGAATTACCGAGGCTATTACCCATGGTTTTAATTGTAATAAACATACAGGAATGGTATTTTTTGATGTAGCTAAGGCTTTCGATACCACGTGGCATGAGGGAATCACATATAAAATGATAAATTACAACTTCCCAAATTACCTTATAAAAATAATAAGCAGTTACCTTACAAACAGACTATTTTATGTAAACGTCGGCGCTTCTAAATCTACTTTAAACCCCACGTTAGCGCGGGTACCGCAAGGCAGTGTGTTAGGTCCTTTCTTATTTACGCTTTTCTTATCTGATTTCCCGAAACTTCCAAATACTGAAATTGCCATGTATGCAGATGGCACGGATTTGTTAGGTAGTTCACACAGACCACAGACTATCACTAACCGGTTGCAGAGTAGCATAACTCGTACATTACGATATTTCAAGAAGTGGCGCGTAAGTATAAATCCATCCAAAACTGAAGCAATACTATTTACTAGGCGAAGACCTGTTCTACCCAATAACTTAATTGTCAACAATGCCTGCGTGCAATGGGCCGAAACAACGCGCTACTTACGAGTAGTACTGGATAAGAGACTCACGTTTAACAGGCATATCGATCACATAGGTATAAAAGCTAACAAAACTATATCAGCTTTATATCCGTTATTAAAGTATAAATCACATCTTAGCAGCAGTAATAAACTAATCATCTATAAAATGATAATAAGGCCTGTCATTACCTATGCGTGTCCTGTGTGGTCATCTGTTTCAAATAGCACATATATGAAACTTCAGGTGCTACAAAATAGGTGCCTGAGGTACGTACTGCGAGCAAATAGGTATGCAAAGGTAACGGATATGCATGATTACACAGGAGTCTCTTTTTTAAAAGATTTCATCCTTGGTATAACAGATAAATTCTGCAAAGATTGTGAAATCCACAGTAATGAACTAATCAGGCCAATCGGAAATTACGATTCCAGGCGACTAAAATATACTCGTATGTATAGCAAATAAAAACACCGTAGGCTTAAGCATAATCTTTTGAAGTAAGGCAGTGAGTTGCAAATATAAAGTGTATATTCTGTAGGCGGAGCTTAGTGCGTGTATGTGTGTGTGTGTAAAAGAATATTATATAAGTGGACTAATAATAAGCTGGTAAGATGCGAATATTAACATATGTTATCTTATGGCGCCGGTTTTTTTTGTAAGTTTTTCCTGCAATTGATTAGCATTTATCCGTAACGTTGATTTTTTGTATGCGTCTATACTACTGTATTGTGGCGAGGCTAACGGGCCGATACACAATCGTTCTGTAATAAGTATTAACAATTGTAACGAACGTGGTTAATAAATTCTTTCTTTCTTTCTTTCTAATAGTAATTACTTTGCAAGTATATATATATATATATATATATATATATATATATATAAATATATTAGTTACTAATTTTAGCAATTAGTCACGCTTACGGAAAAAAATATTATTCCAAGTTTTTAGATTTTTCATTAGGAGATGCTGCGCGCAGCCACGAACTGATAGTGATTTCTCTAAAATGTTATTCATAAATTAAGAAGCAAAATAATAAAAGTGGAATTTTTCCGTTAATCGTTTAAAATGTTCTTATTCCATGCTATTCAATATGCTCAAATCAATATTAACTCTACTTTATATAAAGCAAAATATAGGTTAAAAGTTGACTTCCGAAACATTCTACATTCAAAATTTGGCATTTAAATTATTTTCAAGAAGCCATAGATATCCGACTAATTTAGATAAGATCGTCGCATACACGTCGAAGAAAGAATAGTAGCTCAGTGCGAGCGTGTTATGGTAATAAAAGTTACGTATATAAAAATGTATTACTTTTTTTTTTTTCGTTTATTTTTTAGATACTCTCGGTGGTAATATTTGGTCAGTTTACGCTTCTGCTCAACGGATCTCTTACGTCACTACGGAGCACTCTGAAAAATTCGAAATAAAAAAATTCTAAAACGTAGATTTAAAATAAATTTACCGCGAACGCAGGAAAATTAAATGAAGTATCGTGTAACGTTAATCGAAGTATATGTAGAAATCATGTAATAATAAAGTGTAGAAAAAATTGTATGACATTAACGAGCTTAATCGGCGGAATGTCTTGCATTATAGAGCTACCCCGTATGCGGGAAACCGGTTTAATTAGCATTTACAAAATTTTTTTTCGTTGTTATGCTACCCCAATTGTATTTAACATTTTTCATTGTTGATATTACTCGGAACGCGATACTATAAATATTGCACAAAGGTTTACAAAAATGTATAAATTAACTTTATTCGCCACGTGTAGAATAAATTTATACCTGTTCGATGAAATATTTCTTAAAAATACGGTAAATTTACAAACATTTAACACTAAACTAGCGAATACTCCCGGCATGCTTTGCTACGTCAGAAAAGAAAAAAAACTAAAAAATTTGATAATTTTCATACTAGTTGCAATGACGATGATAATAACTGATTGCCATTATTAATTTATATATATATATATATCGAGTCGACATGGCCAAGGTTTAGCTTTGAGGTTAAATTACTAAATATTTAAATTTCACAGAAAATTACTTTTTTAGTTTTCATTAGGGTTTTTGATTGTGATGTTATTCATTAGCTATAGGATAACAATCGTGGCTCCATTATAATGTACATAAAACTCTTAACGTTTGCAACGAATAAGCTATAAAATTTTTTCGCTAATATTTTAAGTAGTCTACTTTTGTACATGTTTAAAGTAAAGCAAGTCTCATACTATAACCTTGATAAGGTATCATAGACTGTGAAATTAAACACTTCATAGTATATATTAAGTCTAATGAATCCAAAGAGAATATTGAGCCAGTTCCTTTCTCATGGGCAGGCCCGCTTTTACTTTCCCAGATTTCCTCGTATAATTTTTTAACCAATTTACGAAAATTGGAAATCAGGTTTTAAAAAATCAAAAGCGAATGTTAATATCGAGCTGTTTTTGTACTGTGTCCAAAGAGTAGGCGCGGACAATTTTTCATGCTACCGTTATTTGAGACGTCGCGTCGGTCAAATGCTTCATTATCGCGAAAACTATAAATAATTGTACAGTGCTATTTTTTCGTCGCAATATAAAAAGCGCTGAATTTCAATAAAGATTCTATCGTACCAAGCTCCTCGGACATTCCTATATTTTCAGATTCTACACGTGACGAATGTCTTTTTTTTTCTTTTTTGTTTTTAAAAGTGCCCATGTATGGCAGCTGGAATCAAACCCGGTTCTACCCGAACGAAACAATTCCCTAAACAACTGCATCACGGTAGCTGACGAGTGTTAAAATCGATCGCTATTTCTCTTCATTCGCAAATGTTAAAGTTTATCGTATACGCATATATTATAACGTTCTCCTCTTTTAGAGCTTCTGTAACAATTTGAGCACTTTTGTAGCACTCTTATAGTTGTATTTTATTTATTTATTTAATAGAGGTATATACAACATCATGAAGCCAATTACAGTGTATACATTATACCTAAATACATGTATATATAATAAATACATAACAATACATAATAAGCAAAACACACTTTAATACACACACATCAATCACATATAACACACATATGCGCATACACTCACCATGTAACACATAAGAATACACATATGGTATGTAACGAATTAGTATAAGTTTAACAAATGTGATCGATACAAAAATACATTTATTCCTTATGTGCATAGAATATCTTCTCAGTAAGTACTCATTGCAATGAAGTTACACGCACGTTCATATAATATACTCACATATATACACACACCAACCGCATATAACACACGTATACATCCATTGTAATGCAAGCGAATTAATATATAAATTAAGGAATTAAAATTGTTCATATACATCGCTAATATATGGAAGAGGGTAGACTGCGCACACTTTTAATTAATCCATTGAGCGGTAAAATAATTCAACCATCCGCTTAATTCATGTTAGTAAAAAACATGTCAGCCTCCGATGATTCGTTCGTTAAGAAATAATTTGTTGAAATTCGTATATGTTCTTGCAAATGGTTCATGCAATAATTGCATTTTTCTGGCCGTTAATCTGGGAATTCGAAAACCAACTTTCGATGGTAAATTATCATCATTTATTATAGTACCAGTCAATAAATTACTTAAGTCATTACAAAATATATTTCCTTTAGATAGGACTTGATCTGGTCCTGTAATATTTTTTAAATTTAAATCACCTAAAAGTAAAACTTTATTTCCAATTAAAATATAATTTTATCCATTAACGTATTATAAATATTCAAGTAATGCTCCAGACAAATACGTGGACGAATATAATATAACCCAATGTAGCAAATACTCATTTCCAGCATTCAGTTTCAATCAAATATTCTTATCGTTCTCTAACTCAACTATTCTTTCACAATGTAAATGACAATTCACAGCTACTAATATTCATCCTCCCTTACTCAATTCCCGGTTCCTATCCTTTTTAAAAATGATGCGTTCTTCGACATTGACTATTAGGACACACCATTGAAAAAAGCCTTCGTAAACGAAGAAATAAAGTAAATCCGAATCATCCATTGTAAATTCCGATATTTCAATAACACACTACATATTTACGCGATTAGACTGTGATTTACATAAAATTTGACGTTCTTTCGATTTTGTTTTTACATTTATAGATTTCATCGATCCGTATGAACATACACGCAACTCGAAATTCGAACTACTCCCAATTTCCTAGATTAAATGTACACACAATTCAAATGATTGGAAACAAATAACTAAAGTAAACCATTTCAAACTTGATTTGTTGTTGAACCCTTAAAATATTGGAATCCCACGCTGATCTTAGGAATATATTTCTGACTGCAGCTCCATATAGAAAGCCACCATTTCGCAACGGCTCGTAGAATTTGGAAGTAAAATATGCGGAATTCGCTATTCTGCTTCCTTATTAACCAATGCGCACCATACTCGTATGTTTAAAGAAACGCTTCAATCAGTCAGCCTCTACGTATTCCCTATCATCGAGTATATTAATAAGTTACATACACTAATGTGCATTAACATAACTTCTATGTTATATTATATATATTAATTACAACGTAATTCTTAGGCTACCCCCCAAAAAATGTCCCAATTTTATGTAACGCTAAATGTCCCAAAAAAATGTCACAGAAAAATGTCTCAATTTTATGTAACGTTTGTTATATTTTGTAGGATTTTTGTTACTGTTATTTAAAAAATGTCACAATTTTATGTAATGAAATATATAACGAAAAATGTAACAAAAAAAATGTCTTAATTTTATATAACGGAAGTTAAATGTTAGAATAGGATTTTTGTGGTTATGTTACTGTTTTGTGTGTGTTGATGCCAGTAAGAATTACGTTGTAAATTTTGATCATTTTATACAAAGTATAGAAGAGAAAAAGACAGAAATGAAAGCAAGAGAGGTGAAGGGGCACAGCCCCTTGCGAGGCCAAAATGGCCGAGTTATATATATATATATATATATATATATATATATCAGACGTCACAAGAGACGCAAGCACCCTAAATTCCCATACTTGTTCATCTATAATGCATATAGGTGAATTATTCTCATCGTTATATCACTGTTTCTCTTTTTTTTTAACCATGAAAAATCACCAAACCGAAAATTACAAAAGTGCATTATGACGGTCATCTAACATGTCCGATAACAATGTTATACATAAACGTGTTGTACAGAATTACGAGAGAAGTGATAAACTGTTCTTTTAACATTGTCCGAATATGCATGCCTATTAGTGTACCCAAAAAAAGAAAAATATTGCGTGTTGCAGCTAATAATGTTAAACGTTATATTTAGTGGATTATCAGTATTTTTATCAGGTTCATTGTTTTGCGTAATATTCTTGCGCTGGGTTATTTTTTATTTATTTCTTTTTCTTTATGGTGTTGGGCTTATCAACAGTGGACGATTAGCCATCAAAAAGAAAACACGCAGAACGAAAAGAAAAGGAGGTCGCTGAGGCAGTCATTCAGAGAAGAAGGCGGATGACTAGTAATTGTAAGAGGAAATAGGAATGCCCTGTGTTCATGTCCATAGTTGACGAGATAGTAAAACAAAATAAATAAATAAATAAATTGTCGGTCTTTTATAGTCTAAAAAGGGTTTTAAAAAGCTCGCACAAAAAAAGTTGTTTTTTGTTTTTTTTTTTTTTTTTTTATGGCCTAACTTCAATGCACTGAAAGAAAATATTATTGTTCCGGTAAAAGAAAAAGTTCAAATAGAATGGGCATCTAGTTTGTTTTTTTTTTTTTTTTTTTTTTAATATAAAATAATAATATTATTTTATATATTATCTTTTGGGCGTGCCAGCGGCTTTGACCCAACAACTACAGAAATTAAGGAACGGGTTAAATAGAGAGACGATTAGAAATAGAGCATCACATATAAGAGGAGAGATAGAACTATGAAGGGGACAATCGAGTGAGGAGGACAGGGAAAAACATAATCGTGAAGAGGGTAGAAGGGAGTGATTAAAACGCAGTTTGATTAAGAAAACGATCGCGGAACGTTGATAAGAAGAGGAATGAAACCGCGGCTGAGAAGGGCATCTAGTTCATATAGATTGGTCGTTCCCACTGATGTGCCATGCTCGTTTAAATTATTAATTACTTTTTTTTTTGCAAAAATCGCTAAACTGAAAACAGTTTGCAACGTGTCATTATGAAACGTGTCGCAAAAAATATTACAAAAAAGGTGACTTCTAATTACCTCCGGTGAAAAAATGACGAGAAGTCATTGTATATGTATTCCAAAATGTCGTTAACAGTGTTATGAGATTTTTTTTTTGTTTTTTCTTTTGCTTGAAAAAAGAATAATTAATACACTGAACTATGTACCTGGAGAATGGTAGTTATAACACTGATTTCTGTGCCGCAAGGGTTATAGGTTAAAATGAAGCAAATTTGGTAAGTTTATACCTTAAAATCGATTTTCTTAAGTGTGAAGAAAATTCAAAATTGAAATTGCGTAAGACTGTTAAAATGGAAATTTTATGCAACCCTTTTTTTCCGTTACGAAGGTGTGTTATGAAATATGCAACGTTTTCCGGTTATGTTTAAGACAATTACTACACAAAATGTAATTATTATTCTTGGCGTCGTTATTGCTGACGCAGGAGTGCCGCCGGAAAAGTCCGGTGACGTGAATTTTTTCCATGCAAGGTGAAATTTCACGAGAAATTAATGTCGCAGATGCTACAGCAATAAATTGGACCCGTTCACACTCTTAAACATTCATCGAGAGTGATTTTTGGCGCTGGTGATTTTAGTCGAGTGTTGTTAATTGATATCCGAAGATAAATCGTATTCGACGAAACCGAAGACATTAACGAAGCTTTCGAACAATTTGTCTATTGAGAAAAGGATATCTGTTAAACCGGGGTTAGAAGGATTAGGTGATAACAACGGCACAACAAAAGACAATGCATATGTACATTCAGTGTTAAACTTTATAATACTAACGGATATGTAAAACTGTGACAGATCATCTGATGGGGATTTTTCTTTTTTTTTTTTGAATATATGGTCCATGTTCTGTGTGTAATTGCCGAGATTATTACAGCACATGGATCAATGCAAGATTAGAAGTATTTTAATAGGTTAGCCGCTCTAATATAGTGTAGCATATCCTGGACCGGTTTTGGTTCGTTCGACAACGCAACCGACGGTAAGTTAGAGATGCCTGCAGGCAGGCAATGTTGCAGAATGTGTCCAGTAGTTGGTGAAATGGGGGAATTGCGTATGGAACAGGCAGAGGGAGGAGATGTTCCTTCCAGCAAATAGTTGTGGGATATTGCTGTGTTGCGGAGTCTAGTCAATGCTGCAAACTCTCTACGGCACATGGATATCGGTGGCCACCAGGGCTCAGTGCTCACCTTGATGGATTACAGCCATGATGTGTGAGCCGACCACCACATAGTTTCCCATGTCTCTGCCGTATGTTCCTGAAAAAAGGATGACTCTAATTAAGGAAGAGGAGTGCCTTCGGGCATTGGACTATATGCTGCTGCCTTAGTAGTTCACCCGCTCGTTCCCCGACACGCCGGCATCACCCAGGACCTACAAGAACGTTAGCTGTGAGCCAGCCCGAGAAAGCACGTTAATGATGTGCTTTATTTCTCGAAACAGGATGTGTGAAGTTTTTGGTGTCTGGATTATTTTAATCGATTGCAAGGAATCTGTAATTAGAAATGCATTTTGGCGTTGCGGGTAAGACTACAGATATTCCCTCAAGCAGAAGAAAATGCCATACAGCTCCCCCTCCAACATTGAATAGAGAACTCGTGGAGCCGAACCGCATGAACAACCCACCTCGTAGGAGCAAACCACCGGCGAGGACTCTTTGAGGGGGTTTGCTTTAGCACCATCTGTGTACAGTTGACTGTAGCTGGGATAAAGTTGTATTTTTCCGCCACGTACTGGGGCGGCAATGTGACATCCGAGCGATCGCTCAGCAAGGATAATTCCGCAATTTAAACTTACCGGGAATGGTATTTCTCTGTTTGCGGAAATTTTAAGTTTAACCTTACAAGTTAAGCGTAAAAAGTAGACGACAGTGATACTATGATGAAGGCAAATAAACCACCAAATAAAACTGGGAACACACCTTATCGAAGGTAAAATAATTTCTCTTCTAATCTGAGATAAATGATTTCATTAAAACTACAATTTGTAATGTTCTTCTTCTTTTCTTTTTTTTTTTTTTTTTTTTTTTTTTTTAATGTTATTTTCTTTCCACTTTATACATTAACGATGTTTCGCGAGGCTACGTTGAAGATGTATATCACGTAAATATATTAAAATTTTGCCCTGCTATAAATATTATTGAAGAACAATTTTCTGAGATGATTCGTGAGGTTCAAAAATAAAATATATAACGACCCCCCCCCCCCCCCGGTATATCTCATAGAACACGTATTTAAAATCCCATACATAGGTGGATAAGAATGGTAAATTTATGCCGGAGAGTTATTGTGCTGATATTTTTGAGCGGTAACCGGCTACCATCGAGGAATATTCGTGTGACAGAAGTTTCAGATCGCTCACATCCCTAGTTTTTGAGAAACACACTTTTTGCTGAAATGCAGTTAATTTTATTTCCCCCGGTTGATCGATTTTTTTTTAATTTTTCGAGTATGTTGTTGACACATCGGAGGGGTATCTTAGAAAAAATTAACAACCCCCTCCCATCATGTTTCACCACCCAAATGACGACGCTTTCTAACATTGTTCATGTTTTTTTACCAATAAAAATACACGAGCAGAAAAATGAAACTAGCATTTTTAGATGTATTTTAAAATAGCATTTGGTCAAAACAAAATTTTTGGCGAGTCATGGTCGAATATAGTAAAAACGTATAGGGTAAGTGAAAATTTTATTGCAAATGAAGCTGTCTATGATACAATATTTATATTCCACCTATATATTTGAATACAAGACCATGGACAAGAAGCACCGACTCCCCAAGCCCTTTTATGGACACTCTGGTACAGACAAGATAATTTAATAATAAAAAAATCCACGAAAAATCGAAAAAAATACTATGAAAAAACGTACGTTCTTTTTTTTTGTGATCAAGGGGAATATGCAAAAGCCTTTGAAAGAAAAGCAAAATTTTATTTCCTGTGGTCACGGATTTTTTCCTTGCTTCGTGTAATTTTTATTTTCAGTCGCCAGACGAACGAGCAAGAGAGGTTAGCGAATTCGGATAGGAAGCAAGATGTCGGCTGAAAATACAACTTTTGGAACCAGTAATAGTATAGAACGAACCCCGGTACGACATTCAGGAAGCGCTGAAAAAGTCCGGAATACGAGAAAAGGTACAATAACCAAGTTAGCCCTAACGCAGGCAGGAAGTCGGAGCGCCGCAACTAAAATGTTTTCTATTCCAGATCGTGCAAATAGACAGAGAGCAGATTCGAAGACTGCGGTGAATTCCAGCGTCGTGATGCAGATTAGTTCTGATTTCCAAGTTGACCGCTTTCGATGGAAATAAGTTTTTCTCGATTTTCGAAACGAAAAAGTTTGAATAATGAAAAAAAATAAAACGAAAAAACAACAAATTAAAAGGACGTATCCGAATTTCGGGTGAATGCGGGAAAAGATTTTTTCGATTTTTTTTTGGTATTTTTTGGTATTTTTTGGTTCCTTTCTCAGCTACAGTTGCCTGATTACGATTATTATTATTACGTATTTAATCATTTAATTTGGAGTACCCTCGCTAACGCGAAGTACGAAAGTGCACTTGTCTAATGAGCGCGTATTTATCAAAAGCAAAGTGCACTCGACGAATTTAATTTCAAAAGAAATTAATTTATTTTTCTTTTTTAATTCTGGTTTATTTTTTATTTTTTTTTCTTCTTATTTATTTTATTTTTTTCATCCGGATGATACGGAAATTAAATAACTAAATGATAGGAACTTGGCGGGAGATTTTAAAAATCCGGACCAGGTTATTAACGATTTAAAAGTAAAAAAAAAAGAAGAAAAGAAGAAGGAGAAGAGAGAGGAAGAAGATTAAAAAGAAGGAAAAAAGTCTCGAAATATTTCCCCTTAAAAAGGTATATAACGTGGAGAGAGCGAAGTTTGTTTAAGGAAGCTTTGATTAGATACTCTAGTGGTGCTTTTCATTTTACCAAAATCACCCCCCATCTATCCTCGACCTTTTTTTTTTCTTTTTTTTTCCCGGTCTCGCTGCCCTCTCCATCGTGCACTGCTGTTCGAGGTTCGTCTTTATCGGTTCACGGTGTGTTTGCCTTTACTGTCGCTCCCATTTGCCCGGATTGACGAAATGACAAGAACGGTTGTTTTTAATATCGTTTCCGAACACTCGTTGTCTCGCTTCGCATCGCGAACGGCGGTCGGATATTCGCCGGAGGTGGTATCTATCTCGACGGTAGCTATTTCTCGGCTCAGTGAGTCAATCGTAACGTTGCCGAAATTACGTAACAACCAACGACGTAATCAAAAAAGTTGTACACAAGACGAGAGCATAGTAATATCGAAAGCTTAGTGCCTCAAACCGGTGTGACGGCGGTCGAACGGAGGGGGGCATGGTTGAGCAAACGGATTTGTGATTGCTTCAGATGTGCACAACGAGAAGAGCAGTAGTTCCCCCGTATTCGAACATGTTCTTTTTTTTGGGGTTTTTTTTTTTTTTTTCTGAGAAATCTGAGGAATTCTATGAAAATTCCGAATTTCTCCTATTCCTAAGTAAAACATTTATCTTCCTAAAACTTGCTTAGATAGAATTAGAGCAAAAAAAAAAAAAAAAAAATAGGTATGGTCTCGAACCGAGCCTTATTGGAAAATTTTTCTTTAGAAATATGTGGTACGTTTCAAACACCTCATCCAAAAAACTGTTTCTTAACTTCGGCTTGAATCACTTATTTTTATAGTTTTTGAAAATTTCTATCTCAAACAATTTCCCGAAAACTAAAAAAAAAAAAAGGAATTAACACTTCTTCATTTTTTTGTAAAACTGTTCTCAACGAGCAATTGTCCGCGTTTACGAGGTTATTGTATATTTTGAAAATTCTATGATAAAAATTTACACGTTTTGACGGCATTTTGTCGATTTCGATAATGAATCCGTATGTAGCGGCTTCGTAAGTCGTTCCGCGATTGGTCGCGGCTGCTAAGACTTCTTTTTTGTATCCAGACTCGTCTATTACGCATTAGTAACTTAAAAGGCGAGTGATAATTTTTCATCCAACTCGAACAAAGCTCTTTGTGTACCTAACGCTAACTAGGCCTTACGTTTTTTGTTGTCTTGTACACATTTAAGAACCCGCTACTCGACATAGCCCGATATTAAATCGTTCCGTATAAGTTACTAGCAGGCATACAGGGAAGGAGACGAGACACAGATGTCGCCTATTATTGTGTACCTTCCAACTTCATATCGTATATTGTGTCACTTCCTTTTTTTGGTTTTTAAAGATACAACTGTGTTAAAAATAAAATACAAGCTGGCAGTCAAACATCTCAATGGAAAAACGTAAGCAGCATAGTTAACACATTTATATGTTTAATCAAAGGCGCACTCAGAATTTTTTTTTTTTGTTCGGGGCTAGAATTTAGAAAATGAGTTGGGGGGTGGGGTACCTCCGTACCTCGACTAAGTACCTATCTATTTCCGTGGTCTATAAATTAAAATAAAAAAAATAAAAATATACAAAATTAACGAATATAATTTTTTTTTAAATTACAAAACTGACCAATTTTATTAAAAAAAAAATAATAATAGAAACGTAACATTATGTTTGTAATAAGCACAAATTAGGTAAGCATACGAATTTTATTTTTAAAAAATTAGGTAAAAGTATATAACATTATACTTGCAATATAAGCAAAAAGTAAATATGCATGTTTTAAAAAAAAAAATAAGTAAAGCAACGTTACAAAACGAAATTAAGATTTCGAAGACTTTTTGGGGGGAGCAATGGCCCCCTGTGGCACTCCCCTTGAGTGCGCCAATGTGTTTAATACAACACACACAGTTTTTACCTTTTGTAATCGGTAATACCGAGATTACCTTGTATACTGATACTAAAAGGGCTGATTAGATTTCATGGAAAATATAGCGATATGTTGAGTTTTAAGAATGGAACAAAAAACAAAGTCTTTGAAAAACGGGTAAATAGTTTACTAAAAAAAAAACACTTCAATTCAAGCATTAACCGTAATCATTAGAGCAATATATTGATCTTTTGGTGGTTTTTTTTTAAAAAAAACATGAAAATCCTTATTGTTTTTAATTAAATTAGCTCGCGCTAAAAGAGCAATTTTGATGGCTATTTCGATTCAGATCGGCGTTAAACTCGGACGACTGTAAAACCAATTAAGGGCGTTAAGTACCGAAAAATTTCTGGAAGCGCTTCGGCGATTAACGAAAAGTGAAAAGGATGCCGATGAACTGGTTAGTTTTGAAAATTTCTCATTTTGGATTTTTGATGGTTAAATGAGATTAACAGGGAAAGTGGTCGGGTCTAATTGGTTTACTGTGAACTTTCAGAAGTGATGGTCGAGTCCATAGTTAAAAGTCCCCGCTCTATTGTAATTCCTATCGCGCGTGGAGTTTCATTACTGATGGAAATGAAATCAGAAGAAACGTATTCCGAAATTCGATGATAATTAAATTAGAGCTGTATGAGAGGAAGACGATTACTTTTAGTCAAGTTCGCAGCGTAGCGCTACGCAGTCGGTCGACATTCTAGATTAGTGATATATGTTTTCGCTCTGAAGATGAAACGATTCCCCGTCATAATTGGCAAATTACCACGTTTGGAAATAGTGGAACTTTAAGCATTTTGAAATGTAAACCAATAAAACGTCCTTTCCAACCCGATTATTAGAATGCAGGCTGTTGTAACTTAATGCCACGGAAGAAAAGAAAAAAACGCAAGTAATATTATTAGGCAAAAATATTTATACAAAAATGTTACATAAATTTACATTATACGCTCGACCTGCTGTCCATCTTTGGCGACATATCGACAACAGCGATTGGCTACTGTGCAGCACGTTTTCTGGAGAAAGGCTGACTGTTGCGGAAAGCACTGAACTCTTCTCCAATAAACTTTTTCAATTCCTCGATATATTTTGGACGACTCACACCTTGATCACACCCTAAACAGTCTGATCCGGGTTACGAAAGGTCTAATTAATTTTTACTCGACGACGCCTAACCCTCAAAATGATCATCACACTCGTTTACTGATCTTCGTTTATCGCCTCTACTACCAGTTCTACGCATGTGTATAAGGTTGCAATGGAAAATTCGTTCAGTCACTTATGCTTCACTGTCCGTTTTCTTCGTTCACCGTTATTCGCCTTTGTCAGTACAAATTTTGTGTACGCATACTTTTCGGAGAAAGCTAACACTTGATTTTTTTAATATATATATATATATATATATATATATGTATGTAAATATACATACACATATATGTGTGTGTATGTATATATATATGTATTAATTACAACGTAATTCTTAGGCTACCCCCCATTCGAAAAAATGTCCCAATTTTATGTAACGCGAAAAATGTCCCAATTTTATGCAACGTTTGTTATATTTTATAAAATTTTTGTAATTGTTATTTAAAAAATGTCACAATATTATGTAACGAAATAATACCACAACATGTCTCCATACATGCAGACGTTTATCCGTTTAAAAAATGCACTGATCTCCCCACATGTAGTATTTAATATAGTATAGTTCACTATTTCATCGATAGGTGGTATTGTAAGCAACTTCTGATTATAACAGTTCACGTTTTATGTACCTGTGATATCTGCGTTTATAGTATGCAATTTTTTATAAATTAATTAATGTAAAATAAAACCACTTTTTTTTTCATACATGTTTTCTATGTGGGATTCTCTCCGTACATGGGTGACACACTCTAAGCAACTTTTTTGGAGCAATAGATTGATTAAAAAAAAAAAAAAAAAATTATACAAAAGTTAAAAAGACATAAAATGTTTACAAATCGTCATTTTCAGAATTTTTTCAAAAATTATTAGATGATTTTAGCGAAATGCGCTGTCTTCCCTTATGTGGGTGACACGGGGCTTAAAGTGCTACACTGGCGAAAATACTAATTACATAGATTTTGAATGGATTCTGATAAGCTGCTTCAATACAGTTTTATCTTATATTTGATTACTAAGTTTAAGCAAAAAGTAAAACAAAAAAACAAAAAAAGAGCATACTTATCTAGAGATTCTGTAAACAGTTGAAGACAAGGACTGTATCCATACTTTTAGTGTGTTGTAGCTGAGAACAAAGAGTTCATGAAAATATGACTTGGAGTCGCATTTGTGACTTTATTTCTTTATATTTTTGTTTTTCACCGCAAGTATTAATCGCCGATTTCAGAGCTAACCAAGATTCAGTTTCATCAACTTCTTCTGCATGTAGGGGACATAATATACGGTTCTCGTCTATATAATCATATTTTGAGTGACTCTTAAGCTTGCGACACTATCAAAATGTGTGATCAGTTTAAACCAAAATCAGCTCTATGGTTTTTCTCAGTGATCACAAATCCATGTCCTTGTTACAGATAAGAAAATTTCGGTTTTCCTTGTTTCACATTAATAAACATGTGTTAAGACTTATATAGGACTCATGTATTTCATTCTTCCAATTATTAAATGAATTATAATTCCACTTTTTGTATGTGTTATGGACGGTGTTGTTAAATTTTTAAATTTTTAAATCCAGTTTTAAAAACTGTAATAACTCATTGTAATGAAATTTCTATGTACGCCAAATAGATTAGTAACATTTGTACACGAATAAGAACTAAAATAATCCGGATACTGTTCCCTGGGCTAAGTATTTTATACACACTTTTACTGATCTTTTCCCTAGTATCGATTATTTAAATAAAAAAATTAAGATTTCAATAGCTTACTCTCAAGGGGTGGTTTATTTCAAAAAAAAAATTACTAGTAAGCAGTGTTTTTTTTTTCAATACATTTATTAATAAACGGAAAATTTTGCATAAAATAACTTACCCATGAATTTTATGGCGTTGTCTCTTATTGTTTCAATTTATACAAGAGTACTTTTACAGCAATTCTGTGGAAGAAGTGAACAAACGAGGTCGCGTTTTTCTGCGTTCAATTTCGCTCAGTGCAATCGCTTGTGTGTTCTATTTTTGTGTGCGTCTATCACATTGCTTTAGTAAAAATTCACACACGGTGATATTAGCATTTTTCGAAGAACTACTCATCGATATATGATATAAAAGATGACGTTAGCGTGTAAATTTTGCCTCTACCCATAAAAATAGCTGAATTCACGTTTTTATCGGAGAAGTTGAAACTTTGATCCGGTTTCCGATGATCTGTCGACTCACCGACTTTTACACTTATTCACGATTTAGATACCCCGCGTCCCGGTAGTAATCCATAACTTTGCGACGGCGGAATACCCGTGTACCGCTCGAGGTACACCACCAACTTGATCGAACACTGTTGTACACTACGGATAGCCCGCGTACCGTTCAGCATCAATCATCCGCTCAAAACGTCGTTCTCAAAACTTCTAGTAAAACGTAACTCCACGTGAAATTTTCGCAACCATCAACCTCTCGATCAGATGGAAGCAATTAGCAGTGAACAGTTCAACTTGCTGATGGAGAGTATTGTAGTCATTAAAGCAGAGATTGACCAAACAAATGCAAAAATATCCGAAGTGGTCAGCGATATATGTAAAAAATTTGAAGGACAATAACGACATTAAAGAACAAATGAAATCGTTGAAACTGGAAAATTCTCAATTGTCTGCCCGAATAAGTCACTTAGAATAGTACAGTCGCAGAGACAATGTAATCGTCAATCAAAGGACGAAGACCTGATGAAATTGTTTAAACAAATGAAAGAAAAACTAGAGGTTAAAGTGAAAGAGCACGATATCTATACAATCCATCGTCTCTATGGAAAATTGGGTGTACCGTCAATAGTTGTAAGGTTGAACAACAGGGACAAAAAAGTGGGAACTGATCAAAGCTTCAAAAAGGAAGAGGCTGAGCGCAAGAGAACTAGGATTCGAAGAAGATCAACCAATTTATTGCGACGAGCATCTGACAGTCGAAACTTCAATCATACTACAAAAAGGTAAACCGTTAAAAACGGAAAGGGAATGCTGCCATTCGTGTGGACAAAAAATTGCACTGTTTTTGTAAAAGAAAGACCTGACGACCAACGCTGAATCAAAATAAGTAGCATTGAACAACTAGAATGGCAGCCGCAGACGGATCCAGAAAAATATGATGTGGATGGTACTATAGACAAGCAGTCAACAACGTCAGACAAAACGACGAGCCAAGACACTAACCCAAGGAACAAAAGAAAGGTCGATAACAAGAGTCCGAAAGCCAACAGCCAAAATAAAGACACGCGAAAGAGGTGGTTACTTAAAGAAGTCAACGTCGTAAAGTATTAGATAAATTTAAGTTCGCAGCTGCGCGGCTTCAATCACCTACAAAGAACAGAAATAATCATCTCGTACAAAAGAAATGAAATGTGAACCAAAGTGAGTCCCACAGAACTCCCTGCTCGGGAGGTAATCCAGGGTAAGTATACCAATACTCTCACCAGCGTTTCCTAAAAAATAAAAAACAAAAATACTTTGAAAAAAAAAAATTAAATTAAATCGGGTCAACAACAATATTTTGTCAGGCATAAATAAAAAAACAAACGGTAGTAAATTTACAATAGGCACCCTTGATGTATAAGATCTTTGCTCAAACCCGATATTTTCACATAACTCGAAAATGCTTTTATAAAAAGTCCGGGGGTTAAATGTATATATCCGAAATCCGTAGAGAAGGGGAGAAAATTCAAATAACTAAAAAGGGTAATTTGTTCCACTACATAGAAAGTAGTGGAGGACAAAAATGGGTGTTTTTTTTAATTAGTACAAGTTGTATAAAAGCAGTAAAGGAGATAAAAGGTATTTCGGATAGAATTGCAATTCCAAGACTAAAAGTCAAAGAAACTAATATAACATGCATACAAATTTATGCCCCTACGACTGCGTCGGATGACGAGGAAGTGGAAAGATTCTACGAAACGGTAGAAGAAATTATCCAGGACGAATTAAAAGGAAAGGAAAACAAAATATCCATGATGGGAGATTAGAATAGCCAAATAGGTATAAGACAAGAAGACGAATTCGAAACACTGGGAAAATTTGGTTATGGAAAGCGTAACAAAAGAGGCTGGGGACTCGTAAGGTTTTGTCAGGAGTTTAGACTGAAAGTATTAAATGTTTTTTTTTTTTTTTAAAAGAGAAGGAAAAAGATGGTCATGGACCGCTGCCAACCAGGAATATAAAAAATAGACTACATAATCATACCTATAAACAATAATTCAGTAATAGATTGCGAAATCAATAATAAATTCGAATTCCACTCTGACTATAGACTACTAACCATAAGATTAAGGATGCGGTACCCTGCCCAAAAAAAAAAAAACAGAAAAGGAAATAAATCCGCATAAATTTAACGAATTCATAAAGAGCAAACTAGATAAAAAATAAATCAGGAAAACATAAATCACGGTGGAAACACTGTACAATAAAATATTAAAAATATTAACCATATGTAATTCGCAAGAAACTAAAATAAACAAGATAAACACAAAAACAGGGGTCAACAAAGTAAAATGAGAAATAGCAGGCCTAATAGCCAAAAGAAATACCCTTCTGAGAACCAAAAGCAAAACTAAAACAGAAAATGTAGAACTTAATATGGTCTCCAAACTAATTCGTAATAAAATTAGGCACAAAAACTACGTAATAAGAAATTATAAGAGCGACTGTGAAGGGAAATCATAAATTCAAGAAAATGAGAAGAAATTTAAATACAGGGATACAATGGACTACCTACTTCGTTAACAGTGAAGGCAAGAGGGTTTATGATCGGATGGGGCATTAACAAAATAATTTCACACTATTACGAAAAACGAAAATAAAATAAAGTTTTTGGACAAGACAGCGGAAAAAGAACCGTTCCTTCTGGAATGCGAAATTGAAGCAGTAATTAAACAATTAAAAACAAACAAATGCCCGGGACACGATGGGATAACGAATGAACATATATAAAACAGTGGGAGGGACATGGCAAAAATATTAAAAAAATTTTTCAAATAGGAAAAATTCCAAAGGACTGGAAACTCGCAGATATAATAATATTGTTCAAGAATAAGGTAGAGAATTACAGATCAATCATACTCACTCCGGCGATTTCAAAACTTTTTTTGAAAATAATTAAAAATAGGCTAAAAAAGATATTAAGCGAACAGAAACCAGTAGAACAGGCAGGCTTCAGAAGTACATTCTCAACGATGCTACACAGCTCCTTCACGTATTCTTTATTTTTTTCGATTATTTGATTCACTGTATGAATATGATTATATTCATACAGTGAATCAAATAATCGAAAAAAATAAAGAATACGTGAAGGAGCTGTAGATAATAGGACCGATCGATTACAATAAAGCCTTCGATTCCATACAACACGATTTCCTCCTAAAGTCGCTAATGAATCAAAGAACCCCATACGAATTTATAGAAATAATAAGCGAAATATATACTAATATGAAGAGGCCAGAATAAAAACAGATACGAGGGGGAAGATTATTTTGACATCAGAAAAGGAGTAAAGCAGGGTGACCCGTTATCGCCAATTCTATTTAATAGCGCATTGGAGGATATATTCCACAACTTAAACAGAGAGGAGACAAGAATCAACATAAATGGTAGCCGTCTAACAAACCTTAGGTTTGCGGACGACTTTGTCCTTTTTGCAGAAAAGGTGGGGGATCTAAAAACAATGTTAATGGACCTAAGTGTACACTGTAAAAAAGCGGATTTAGTAATAAACACCCAAAAAACAAAAATTCTGTCGCAAAACGTTGAACAGAAAAAAATAAAAATAGACGGGAAGGAAATAGATATGGCCACGGGTCTATTGTTAATTAATGAATATAGCCCGAAAACGTTCCTTTAAATTGAGGTACTCAAAACTTATTTAAATATAAATTTATACTTATTTATTGTTTGCTATTAAGAATTAATTAATTTTATATTTATAGAATTATAGAATATACAGTCTATAGCCCATGATAAAACACCGAAAAACATTTCAAATATATCGGGGCTTTCAGTGGACAACAATAGTCGCCGAAATTTTAGCTGCCGCACAAAGTAATTCAATTCGAAAGATACACAAAAAATCATCAAAATGCAATCCGGATAGCGCTAATCCGTAATCAAAGGAAATATCTCAATGTATTTATACATATATAAACAAACAGATTTAAACCCTGAAAAGTTTGTCTCCATCTTTTACTCTTTTCATCATTTGCTATTCCATCTTCTTCCTAACACAATTACTTTTGCTAATTTTGCTTTCTAAAAAATTTCTAAATCATGTTTTTTATCCGTTCGTGACAATTGTGTCTGAAATAATTTAGTGTATAGGGGAGGGAGGGGCACGTTGTTACAATTTTTCGATAATTGTCAATATGACGAAGCCTATCACATAATTTATACATTTGATTGTTTTTATCGATAATATAACTATTCAGCTAGTAAAATATTACTGGAAAATTATTAAAATTTACGTTATTTTTTCACAATGGGCAATTTAAGTAAAAAAAGTCGATTGTAACACCCGATTCGGATTCGGGGCTAATTGTTACACCTTTGGGGCACGTTGTTACGGTAGATAAATAAATAAAATCATCAAAGATAGACCAAAATGTAATCTTTATTTTTAAACGTTATAAACAAAACGAACATTTTAAACAATCTTATAATAATAATCTGTAATTTTAGTATCTATTTCTTAATTTTTAAACTATTTAACAGTAAAATCAAATTACTTTGGCGGTAAGTTGTAACTTTCGCTACACACTAAACAATACCATTCATCAGTATCCGAGTCTGAATCTGAATTCAATATTTTTTTCTTCACCTTATCTTCTCCTTCTTTACCCATTTTCGAGGCCTTTCCTTTATCTTTTCCTTTATTTTTATCGCAGTTTATTTTTTGTCTTGGCCAGTTTTTCTTCATACTCTTTTGCTAATGCTTCTGTTTCCAGTGTATCAATTAATACAGCGGATTTGCGTTTACGACGACTACGGACGGATTGTTTTCGAGCTTCTGCCTGGGGAAAGGGTCTTATTTTTGAAGGCGAAAAATGTTCAAATTTACTTTGTGCACCAGATGGACCTGGGGCATCGATAACTTAATTTTATTTGCTTTTTGAAAGCTTGACGAATCTAGATTCGGTAATGCAGTTAAACGTTCGTTAACTTGCGAACAAGCGGGATTTAGAGAAGGTGAAACAGTGATATTTTTAAAGGTATCAGATGTTGGATTTGTTGCTGTTTCGACTGCCTATATGATTTCATCGGTGCTTATGTTCAGTTGAAGTGCAGAATCTAACAATTCCAAATTTTCCAGGTCCAGTGTGCGAGGACGTGGGACGATCTATTTCCGGATTGGAGTATGGACGATCAGTGACATAAGAAGGTGCAAAGTCATTGTCTTGAAAAACATCACGATTGAAGGGCCATACTCCTGACGATTTAAATCCACCCGTGATATTTACAGGATTTAGGGCAAGTGGCACTGAATCTTTCACCAAACCTGGGAGATCATGAATCGACATTATTTATTAAAGGTGATCTGACAGATGAAAACTAATAATATGTGCTTTCATCCTCAAAATCAAAGGTAATACAAATTTTGAGGCAAGCAAGTTGTTACATGTAACAACTTACCCCAAAAATTTGTAACTACGTGCCCCACAGCACTATTTTTTAAATAAATCGAAGTCACCACTAATGGATATCGCTAGCAGAAAAAAGCAATATTGCAAATTAAAAGTAGATATATTAAGAAAGTTCAAGCATTAAAAAGTTGTGAAAATAAAAAAAATATACATCCAAAGATTTCATAAAGGAGTTTTTTACTTATTTGGCTGAAATTTAGATAGATGCCCACAACCTGTCAGCACGCTGCTCGGCGGGTCATTGGTCGTTCTTATGTAATACACGATGTTATAAGGAATCAAATGAGTCCAAATACTATGCACTAGAGAGTTCTAAATCCCGCTAAAAATGCGTGTAACTACTTACGCCCCTCCCTTGACTACATATATATATATATATATATATATATATATATATATATATATATATATATATACTAGTGTTCGCCCATTGGTCGAAATTCGACTATAATTATTATTAAAAATTTAGAGAAAACATATATGAATTTGTATATTTCCAAAATTTTTTTTTCTACTCTTATAAATATGTATATCTGAGAACATATGTATTTACAATAAAAAACAGTTCAGCACCATTATAATTGAAGAAAAACAACAATAAATCATAATTTAAAAACCTCCCCTACTCAACTTTCCACGGATTCATTTCATACGCATAATTAAGGAAACCCGGTGAAATCTCTTTATCAGTTTTTTTCACTTATGCTGCAACCATACACGCATACACACACATATATGTATATATGTAACCGCGCATAGAAAAAGGGACCTAAGCGTCAAAAAATCGAATTTTTTTCTTCCATAATCTAGTGTGAAAAATGTCGGAGAATTGAAAAAAATTAATTCCAAGTTTCTGAAATCATTTTTGAGGGAGATAGAGCCGTTAAATGGGAGAAAAATACAACAAAATTTTAAAATTTCTATTTCACCCATTAAGCATTTATTTAATGCACTACAAAACTTTTTTTTTTTTTTTTTTTTTTTGAGAGGCCTGTCAACCGGGGACCTTTACCCAGAAACAATTAGAACAAGAAGGAATCAATTATATCTTGATACGATATCAAATGTTGTTAGGAGGAAATAATCAATATAATAGGAACAATCTGTGGAGAGGGAAAAGAAAACCTACAATTACTTACAAAAATAAGTAAAAAAGAAAAATTATTATTCTCATCATAATTATCGGAGCTGGACAATGACGAGATAGAGCAATTATCGTCATTATCATTATCATCGGGGTGAATTGATATTGTTTTTCCACCTCTTCGAATTCGTCTATCATAATAATTTTCTAATACACTTATAATTATTAGTAATAGTTTCGATTCCTCATAGTATACCACACATTGAAATAATTATTACGAAATATTTTACCTAATGATTTCACAATAAATAAAAACAGAAAACAAGCGAGAAGTTCCACAACTGAAATAATATTCGATATAATTGTTCCAAAAAAATGTGTAAACGAATGAAAATTAACTAATAACGTTATTAAAATTATGGAACGAGTTCACTCGATTTGAAAGTGTAACATGCGCACTAAATCGCTGCGGTGACTTCACCGATAGCCCGTGTTCCTAAGGTCATGTAGTGCCACCTAACGTGAGAAATGCGCGGAAGTATGAATCGAATAACTAATTTTAAACTTTAAACAGCCCTCCTGAAAAATTTCATTTTCTACGCTTAGGTCCCTTTCTCTATGCGCGGTCACACACACACACATATATATATGTATATATATATATATATTAATGGCTAATGCCATTTTTCGCCAGAGGTCATCAGGAAAAGTGTCTTGTCACAAACCCCTGGTGGTGAAAATTGGAGCTGAAAGATTTTTTTCTGTCGAACGGCGTAGCCAATGAAAAGTTTACTCTTCTATAAGAATTATAGAACAACTAGACCTGGGTAGTGAAGGGGGCTTGCCCCATTCCGAGGCCCGAAGGGGCGAGTATATATATATATATATATATATATATATATATATATATATATATATATATATACAGTGAAACTTCTGAATAACAGACAGTCGCCGGCCCAAAAAATGGTATTAAGAAGTGCCCGCTAATGGGAGATAATAATGTATGTACAGATTACTGAAATTTACATTATTGAGTATTGTAACATATTTAGCAAGAATATTACGTAATATAAAAAAATACAGTACATATTTACACTTAAAGACATACACATACGTCTAAAATATAAAAAAAAAAAAAATGTTCGTATAATATAAAAATATGTATGTATGTGTACTATACTACAGTACTTATTTATGTTTATATTCCAGGATTCATTGATAAACAAATTAGGCAATAGAGAGTATAAATCATGTTTTATTGTTAAGGAGATGCAAGATAATTTATAATTTTAATCACTTATGTTCAAAATATTTTTTTTTTTTTCAACACATACTGTAGTAAATCTTAGCGTATCGAACATATTTCAGTTTTCTATAAAAAAAAAAAATCGGTAATTTTACTACTTTGTTTCTTTCACATTTGAAATCCGTTGCAGTTCGGATATCATTATTTTTAAACCTTCAGCACCGGAGCTTTATGAGTGAAATACGATTTTTTTAGTTTTCCAACTAACGAGAGCCAACATTATTTAAAGTTTCACCGTCAACTTCAGTAGTTGTGTCTTCTTCGCCATCATAAACATTATTGTGGCATCACAGTCTATCATGCATCGTCGGATGGATTTTGTTCTAGCATGAATTTAGGCTGCTAATTCGATTTATGTCGGTACATGGATCATGCAATCCCCTTCGTGTCTATTAAACAATAATCTAGGGCACTAATTGAACCTTTTTTTGACAAACTTTGTCCGTTTAACAGAAATCGAATTTCCAAAATCACACTTATTAAAGAATCCGCGTCCGTAATTGGGAAAGTCCGTTCTGGGGAAATATTTTTATATTGTGTCTTGCAGGGAAATGTCGGGGATTTTAAAATTGTCCGCTATTAGGAAATGTCTGCTATTTGTAAGTGCCCGTTAATAGAAGTTTCACTATATATATATATATATATAAATTACAACATAATTCTTAGGCTACCCCCCATTCGAAAAAATGTCCCAAAAAAATGTCCCAGAAAAATGTCCCAATTTTATGTAACGTTTGTTATATTTTTTAGGATTTTTGTTATTGTTATTTAAAAAATGTCATAATTTTATGTAATGAAATATGTAATGAAAAATGTAACGAAAAAATGTCTTAATTTTATATAACGGAAGTTAAATGTTAGAATAGGATTTCTTGACCCCTCTTGCTTTCATTTCTGTCTTTTTCTCTTATATACTTTGTATAAAATGATCAAAATTTGGCATCAACACAAAAAGAAAAATAACATAACCATAAAAATCCTATTCTAACATTTAACTTCCGTTATGTGAAATTAAGACATTTTTTCGTTATATTTTTCGTTTCATATTTTTCGTTACATATTTCATTACATAAAACTGTGACATTTTTTAAATAACAATAACAAAAATCCTATAAAATATAACAAACGTTACATTCGAATGGAGGGTAGCCTAAGAATTACGTTGTAATTAATATATATGTATATGTATGCATGTATATGTATGCATGTATATGTATGCATGTATATGTATGCATGTATATGTATGCATGTATATGTATGCATGTATATGTATGCATGTATATGTATGCATGTATATGTATGCATGTATATGTATGTATGTATGTATATTGCAGCGGAGAATAAAGCCAATTCAAAATTTCACGATTAATTGCTTTTCTTAGTGTCTATTTTCAACCGGCCGCATTGCCTCAAACTCACAATATATTTTATATATAAAATATATAAAATATATAAAATATATAAAATATATAAAATATATAAAATATATAAAATATATAAAAATAACTATCGGGGTGATCATCGTTAAAGCCGTGTATAATTAATGTACACGCAAGAGTGATTCGCCTTGACGGTAATATTAAGAACAAAATCTACAGCGAGAATTTAAATAAAATTATCCGCGCACATCGTAAAAGATACGAATCGAAAAGTAAACAACATTAAAAAAAACAAATTCGTTAAATAGCCAAAATTATCATCGCTCGCTCGCTGAGTTAATACGTGTCCGAGGGGTAGAGTCCGAATGGATTTTATGCGAGTTCGTACGTGCCAGAAGAAAAGCGAAAATGGAGAAAATCGAATTTCTACGAAAATAAAACTTGTGCTGCTAATTGGTAAATTTGTAAATATCGCGAAATTGCCGAGCAGTCCCGGATGTCTTTAAAATCTACCTGCATTCCAGTTCCGATTTCCTTACTAGTATAGCAACGGTAAATACACGTAATGTGAAATGTATTTGAGTGCGCATGCGACCCGCATTAGTTAAATTAAGGGAGTACTTATGACGTAATGTTTAGTACCGTTAGAGACTAATTCGCCAACGAAATTAATTAATTGCAACTGACTAATTTTTCGCCAATTTCAAAAATAACGAAGGTCTTAACATTATTATTACACATCTTCTGCTGCTAATTCGTTTAAATAATATTTTTAAAATCGCGAAACATCAGCACACCAGTCTCTTTAATAATTAACAATCTCGTCTCGAAGAACAACACTCCGTATTCACGGGAACGAACAGGTTCTCCGAAACGTGTCGCGAGATATTTTTGCGATTTTTTAATTAATAAAGACTTTTGTGTTGATGTTTTTCTTCTTGGTTTTGGAGAATATTATTTAAAATAAGAAGGTCATCACCGCGAATAGTCGGTCACTACGAAACACGTTGGTGTTATCGTCATATTTTATAAATAATAATTTCTGTGAATTGCATTGTTTTTTACTTTTCATTATACATGGACGCAGAAATCGTTTTTTGATACTTAATCATAACGCAAGAAGTTGCATGTCCCCCCCCAACATCCTTTTTTTTTTCATGTTTCATTTAAACGTACTTCCGATTATTTTGACCGATTTCAATGTACCGGCCCTAATCGTGCTATCTCCTCTTTGAATATCGTCCAACATTAAATGAACGAGTTAAAAAAGATAGAAACGGAAGTATCTTTAACTATAATATAGCAAACGTGATTAACAATTAAAAGATATTACCAACGTTAATCAAATATAGACCGAAAAGAAAACGAATTTTTAATATAGCCAAGAAATTTCACCTTACAAATTATTGTCAATTACCACAAATCCGCAAAAAAGTAAAGGGAAAACTGGATGCCCCGTGGCGTAATTTATCAACCGATCGTTTTGACCATGCGGACGATCGATCCTCTTTGTTTATTCGAATAAGTATCGAATAATCATTTAAAAACCGAGTCTCTCCTAGAGAATAAAAAAAAATTTACTTGATACAACCGACTAAAAAAAATTAGTCAAAAAATTTTTCCATTAGTATATGGATGAATCCGCAAAATCTTAAAAGTATTATCGGTGTTAATACAGATTCGAATAAAGACGACGAATCTGAAACCCTCGTAGCCCCGTTTCTCATTGCTGTAAATATTTTGTTCGAATATCTTAAACCGATAACCGCGTCTTTATCCCCGTTAAGTACACCGAATTATCTTTTATCCTCCACATTTGTTAGTGCATTTTTATTAAGATTTCGAAGTCTCGATGTAACAATTTTCCCCATTGAGATACCGATTACTTTAAGATTTAGCACTTAAAGTACTATAGGTATAGGTTTGTTTTGTTTTTTTTTTTGTATTCGAAAAGCATAGCACGTTCTGTTGGATTTCTCTGCACGCAACGAAATGAACGAGAATACTCTATAACTGTAATTAAAAATTACAGCGCTTAGAGCACGATTCTTTGCTACGAATAGCGAAAATAGCAAATGACACACAGGTTAACCTCGGTCGCTGACGTATTTTTATCGAGTTAAAAAAATAAATAAATTCGCGTTTATCTCAATTACCGACGGGAGGAGTTTCCGTGTAAATTTTATTCCACCTGCATCGCTCTATTGATTGAGTTATATGCTTCGTTGCCAATTGGCTGACTGAACACATAATTACATAATTCAGATGTAACATTAATTTCTCTAGCATACACAAAATCACATGTCGTGAATTTAAAAAATATAACGCAAACATTTTTAAAAGAGAATAATGTGATATAGATATTTCGAAAAACACCGTACCGTAAGTATACAAAGAAGCATTCCAGAAAGAGACACGAAGAATAATTATATAAAAAGGAAACAAGTATCAAAAAAGCCCGTGCGTAATATCAAAGGATTTTGTGAAACCAAAAAATAATCAGAGTTACATTTTTTCAGATGTTGTGCACTTTAAACGGATGTATAGTTCACAAGTTACACTGATTATATCTTCTTCTTCTTGATGTGCCATACTCTTCCTAGAGTGTTATTGGCGATAAATTATATCATATGGCAAATAAAAACCTGCTTTCTCCTACTCCTTGGATGAGATCGAGCTGGTCCTGTCCAGTTTTTAATATTCCGTGTCCAGTCTCCTGCGCTTCTTTTTCCTTCAATTTTTCCTCGAATAATCAATTTTTTATGGTTTCAAGCTTTTGTCCTCTGATGATGTGCCTAAAATAGTTTTAATCGATTTAACTAGCTATCTCTCGGTCTTTGCCATTTCTAAGACTCTTTTATTCGATGTTCAGGTAAACCACGAAATCTCCCGATATCACATCTCCGCTGTTTCAGCCGTTCACTATGTCTGTTATTAATTTCGTTGCCGATTGTGTACCGTACAACAACATTGGAAATATTTAGGATTGCACAACAGTGTGTGTTATACCTAGAGGCATAAAGATCTATAAGATGTTCGGGCATAATCACATCTGATTTTTACTTCGGTATCCAAATCTAGATTTTCCGTTACATAATCAACTCTACACCAACCGTGATCGAACTGTTTCTTGCTAACCACCATCCCTCTGTTGTCTTCTTTGTACACTGCCGTTCAGGCCAACTAGAAAAATTACCACGTACAAATATTATAAACAAAAAAAAACACAAACGCAAAAAAACACTTTTTTTCCCCCTACCGTATAATTTAAACAGCGGGTCTATGATGAACTTTATACCGATTTTTACGGAATATTTTTATTCGAGGAATAGTTTGCCTCGTTATAATAATAAGTATATAGAATTCAGTTGACGTTGTAAATTATAAACCAAAATGTTATAGTAAAAATTTTCAAAACATCGGCGAAAAAATATTATAAATCAGCGATCGAATCCGAAGAAATAAATGTTTAATTCGTCTATAATGAAAAAGGTTCCGTTGTAATGCGGACCTCTGTTTTTCCTATCTTTGGCTACTTCAAGTTGACTATGTACCGTCGGTGGCAAACAAAACTTCAAAATTTGTTTGAAAATGAATGCGAACTGGAGTAGAATCATAAATTCGCGCTGAGAATTTGCTAAGAACAGCGATTTATTTTAGAAATGCAAATTACGTAAAAAAAACACAAACGCAAAAAATGAAAACGAAAAAACCAAAAAAGAAAAAAAATCACTTTTAAATAAATGCGCAGTGAATTTTCTACGCAAATAGAGAAAGAACTTTAAAGGCTGAATTATAAATTCAAACTTGGAAACATCTCCGTTTATTCAGTATGCTTAAAATTTCAACAACTTGGCTCTCTTGGTGAGGCGTAATAATTCCGTTCAAATGCATTAGAAATTCTCTCGGAAATAGAAAGTGTACAGACCGAACCGGTTTCATCATTTTACAAAAACAATTACCATTACCTCAGTATAACGGAACGAAAAATTTAGACGGTTGCCCCTCGTTGGCGTATATAGTATATTTATTTTTTTAGACACAATGTTCAACGAATCTTTATAAAATACTTTATTCGAAAGTAGTAATCATTATAATCTAAATGTAGAAAGTTAAATATCCATAACCTGTCTGTTAAAATTTATAAATATAAAACAAATAAATCCCCTTATTAGTAAACAATAAATAAGTATAAATTTATAAATATCAAGTACCTTAATTTAAAGAAACCTTTTCAGGCCATACCATCAGATAACGGTAGAACACTTAATTTACACTCAGTTGAAGTGCCTTTTCAGGTTTAACTGTACTGTCTATTGTTGGCTGATGATGTAGCCCGAAGACGTATCTTTAAATTGAGGTACTCGAAATTTATTTTAATTTTATACTTATTTATTGTTTGTTATTAAGGATTAATTAATTTTATATTCATTATAAATCGATACATCTTAATAAATTATTACTAGAAAAACCCCGAACAACTTGCACACATTTACATCTGTGGCGCGATTAATTTTACATTAATAATAGATGAGATCGTTCGGTACAATCGTCTTGAAAAAAATTATGTGGGGCGAATTATAGAGTGTTTATATATCGGCGGAACGGGGGGGGGGGCAATAAGAGTTTACGTTTTCAGTTGCGGAATAACAACTGAAATCAGTTTTTATTCTTGTAAATAAAAATTAACAAAACGCAATAATAGTAATGAAAAATGCTTAACTAACGCCTAGAATAAATACAAGCCGTTATTCGACGGATTATATTTCTTCAATCGAACAAATAAGCAGCCGGCGAATGGTGTATTTTCGAAATTTTCTTTTGCATCGATGATCGACAATCAAGGCACGAGTGTAGTTTGTTCAGAAATATTCGAAATCGTCATCGCTACAAAATTTTCATATTTTCAATTTTGCAACTTTTTTTCGTTTTTGTATTGTCGAACGATCGAGTAAAGTAAAGTAAAGTGAGTTCCACACCCTTGACAGGGCGTCGGGGTTGTGAAGTTAAGGTTCACAATGTACTAAGCTCAACGGCACTAATTAGAGTAGGGGAGCCGGTTCCTTTCGAACGATCGGGTACACTACAAATAGGTCACTTTAATTAAATATATGTATATATATATATATATATATAAACTCCGCCATTTTGGCCTCGCAAGGGGCTATGCCCCTTGACCCCGCTTGCTTATATTTTTGTCTCTTTCTCTTCTATACTTTGTATAAAATGATCAAAATTTACAACGTAATTCTAAATCGGTCCATATGAATATAATAACATAATCACAAAAATCCTATAAAATATAACAAACGTTGCATAAAATTGGGACATTTTTTTGAGACATGTTTTTTGAACATTTTTCGTTACATAAAAATGTCCCAAAAAAAAAATTTCCCAATTTTATGTAACGTTTGTTATATTTTATAGTAATTTTTGTTATTGTTATTTAAAAAATGTCACAGTTTTATGTAATGAAATATGTAACGAAACGATATCTTAATTTTATATAATGAAAGTTAAATGTCAGGATAGGATTTTTGGGATAATGTTTTTTTTTTTTTTTTTGTGTTGATGCCAGTAAGAATTACGTCGTAAATTTTGATCATTTTATACAATGTATAGAAGAGAAAAAGACAGAAATGAAAGCAAGAAGGGTCCAGGGGCACAGCCCCTTGCGAGGCCAAACTGGCCGAGTTATACATATATATATATATATATATATATACAGTGGCGGATTCACGGGAGATTAAGGGACATTACACCCCCCCAAAAAAGGAACTAAATCCGCGATGAAAAAGTTTGTTACAACAGGGAAACTTAATTCATACTGTAAAAAATTTGTATAAATGTGAAAACATATAGATTTAATAATTAATATTTAATACTGTTTTTTCTAGTAAAAGTATTAATATTACGTTTTTATTCTGTTTTAAGCACAATACTGTTGTCAATCTTTTGCCTTTTTTCTGTATTTTTAATTTTTATTTTGCAATTTTAATTAAAAATAGTTCAATGAGAAATATATATATATATTTAAACTTGCTCACGAACAAAGAGAATTCGTATCGGATTATTAACAAAAATAAAAAAGAAGTAAAGTGTCTAAAAAAATACTATCGTTCTATTTTTTCGAGTAATTCACTATTAAAATTCTAAACTACCATTTTTTAGGTATTATTTTATAATTTTCTTACTTTTTCACTCATAAAAATAAAATAAAAGTTAAATTAAAAATTGTAGTAATTATGTATTTTTAAAACATTTTTAAATTTCTAAAGAGATCACTATTTGATATTCTTTATGGAACAAAGTATTTCTGAACTGCCTACCGCATAAGATATTACGTAATTATATAATTTCCCTCCTCGAAATTTCTCTCTGGATTCGCCCCCGATATATATATATATATATACTTTAAATCGAAATGGAACATAAGAAGAATAAAGGTAAGTCTCATACCCTTGACAGGGCGTCGGGGATTGTGAATAATGGATCTCATGAGAATACTGGGGTAATTTTTTTTTTGCTCTCAACCGATTTTTAAATTTCCTAGATTACCCAATTTTCAAGCTGGGCAAGCCTGGGAGCAACTTGGATCCGGAACGAGGCAAGTCTCGATAACCGATGACATCTCTGGTTTGGTAGCTAAGCATCTTAACAACCAAGGGTACCGAGCTGCTATAGGAAGAATAGAAGAGAATAAAATGTAAAAGGTTCGTTTTAGGGAAAGGAAAAAACAAGATTCACACAAAACGTGAAGGAGCAGCACCACAATTCCGACTTCCGTCAACTAATCGCGTAATTTCGCTGGTACTTAAAGGATATTTCTTTCCATTTTCAATTAAAACGTCTTTTCGAACTAATATGCCACAAAAATCTTGTTGGTTTATACCGAGTCAACCTTAATTTTTCCGCATTAGAGTCATTGTTACGAAATTATATACAGCAACGGATAGCGGGCGTAATCCATTCAGCAGATAAATCGGACGAATCCTTGCGAAAAAGAAAAATTAATTCGCATTTGCCCCGTTCTTTAGCTTCTTCCTGTAAGGGTCTTTAAATCTCATTATATTCTCTCTGCGGTTGAAATTATATTAAATACTTGAAAAAAAAAAAAATCCGAGCAATTTCACATCCTCCGGGTTTTCAGCTTACTCCTTTTTGGTAGCGTTCACCTTATGTCATCTACGCTCTTTTTGGACAGAGTCGGCTCCCCTCATCACTTTTTTCTGAAATATTCCACCCGTTTTACTTCTTATTTTATATGATGTGACACGTGGATCGTATCTTTTTTGAACGCTTTTCATCACTGCTGAACGTTCTTTTGGTCACTGTTATCTTTACTAATCGATTACACATCTCCTACAACTCGGTCTCCATCCTGTTTCCTTTTTCCCGCTCTTACACTGATTCTTGTATCCTTTCTATTTGCCATCTTTGATCGTGTAAATTCACTCTCTTTTCATTCCTTCCCTAATTCTTGGGCTAATGTCTACGTAGACAAACCCACCAAAAAAAAAAAAAAAAAGAAGAAAAAAATGAATTCGTCCGACATCGCATCAGCTGAATTTCAAACTGATCCATATTTCATTTTAAAAATCTAAGTGAAGTCCTTAAATCGCTCACCTCTAAATTAACGACATTTACACTGCACTATCAAATTTCTTTTTGTTTTAGATGCGTTTATTTATGTGTAGCATTATTTATTCATGTAGAATATTTTTCATTCTTTTTCAAAATTACGTCTCGAATGCGTAATATTAAACATGAATTTTAATAAAATCGTACAGAGTACAATTTAAAAGAAATCTCGAAGACCTTCTATAAAGAACCATTAACACATTTTTTTCTTATCATTAATTTTTTAAATTAAAAGTTTTTTTTTTTTTTTTGTAAGACGTAAAATTCAAAGTACCGCAGTCGGTGGTGTAATCGATAAATATTTTACCTTTGGGAATAAAAGCGCGTGTTAAATTTTTAATAGTTTTCGTTTCATTGATGTAATGAAAGTAAAATTTAAAAATTCCTAATTTTTAAGTAATTTAAGAAAAATGTCAGCATAGAATAAACGTAAATTTTTCGGTTATCCGAAAAGAATGGTTATATGACGTCGGTATTGAGAGGAAATGTATATTTTGAATCTCCTAAGGATAAAATCGGATCGGTTTCCGGAACCGGTTAGTGTCACACGATGCTCCACCTCCAGACAGACACACACACGCAGTCAAATGTATTTACATTCATTTTTTAAAAAAATTTTGCCAATACGGCTGTGTCCACTATGACATTATTATGCTCTGAAGAAAGAAATTTTCTTTGATAATCTATTTAATTCAGTGTGAAATGTACCCGAACCTTTTTTTTCATTACAAACTGGAATTTAGTAGAAAATGTTTAAATCCGCTCTAACGCTACGGAAATCGTTAATATTCTAAAAGTTACATTATTACGAGATATACCCCGCCGTTATATTTATAAATTTACATCACACAAAAAACTCGTAGCGAAATCAACATTTATAGTAATTCTTTAAACGGCACTACAATAACAAAATATTAAATATTTACTGTGCGGTTATAGAAGAATCTTTTTCCGACGACGCGTCTAAATTTTCAACCGGCTCAGCGTGATAAATGCAATACGTCATTTTTATTACAGCGACAGTCTTAACAGGCCAGATATCTGCGTTGGGTCTTTAAGTTATCATTATTAATAGGGGATCGGTATAGTCTTTCGTTCGTCTCTTTTTTATTTTGTTTTCGACTGGACGACCTAGTTTCTTAACAATAAAGTCACCGCGATCCGGAAGGGAAAAGAATATTTTCGGCTTGCGTCAGTGAAAGATATTGCGAGTTACCACTACTGCAACGGTCAATTAACCCACCCTGCGACGATGGATAAAGCGGCCGTCGATTGCGAAAATATTTTGAAAGAAGCGCGCATACTCTGAAGTACTTGGAAGCGAAAGGGGCCGAGAGAGAGATGTGCACTGTTAAGGGAAAAAGTAAGAAGACGGCAGATGCAACCCTCACGCTATTCCGAAGATGTCTTCCGCTCGGACCTGGAGCTCGCTTTCGTAATGCTTAATGATTGCGCAATTTGACAAATCGCTCAAAAGCCAGCAACGTGTACACATCAGTGCCGCATGCAAATGTGTGCCGGTGTGTGTGTGTGTGTGTGCGTAGTGCTGCACTGTGTAAGATCTCTCTCATGTTGGCCTAGTTTCGCCCCTCGCCCTTTGTCGTTATTCTTTTAATTTTTTACCATTTTTTTATTTTCATTATTGTCGCTCGGCGGCGGGGGGCTTGCATAGGAAAAAAAATCACCCTTTTTTTCCCGTTTTGTTATTTCTGCCGCTGTTGAATATTTTCATTTCTGACCTATAAACATATCACCTTGAGCGTTGCAAAATACTCTTACTACCACAGCCGCACACAGGTGCACACACGTACAGAGGCATTTCTGGTTTCGAGACGCGATGCAGCTTTTTAGATTACGTATATTGAATTTCTTTTTCTCTTTTTCTTGCTGTGTTTCTTCGCTGGGGCACCTGTATTCCCTCATCGGTTGCGCATGTGTCGCTGTTTACATGCGCCATATAGCCCCCATTTCGGAGAGTATTATCCGGAGCCGAGCGGAAAGATGTGTACATTAAGCTCGGCTGAACGGCAAGCAGACATTAATGTGTTCTTCATATGTCATTCTTCAAGGTTGCCAACACCCTAATGAAAAATATTTATTCGGGCTACGGCGTATGTTTGTGTGCGTGCGCGTTTTATCCAGTTTTCGTTGGAACACTGTGAAAATTTCCAATATCCTTTTCCCGTCCAGTAAACAACGCACGCGAGTAGTATGATTCATTCCGGTACATTGCTGGTTGTTTGGTTTTTTTTTGTATTTTTTTTTTTTTATTATTTTTTTATTTTATTTTTTGTTTGCTGTTTTACTTTTTTTAATTTTCTTCTCGGAGAATTCCATTGGAACTTTTTATTTCGTTTTTACCGGAACAATAATATTTTCTTTCAGCGTACTGCACAACAACTTTGCATGAAGTTTTTAGAGCTCCTTTCGTACTTTACCAACAATGTATAGTTCGGATACCACGGGAATAAAAAAACTGATAAACCAATGCCACCAAATGTAACGTTCAACATCATCAACTGTAACACCCACTGTTTGTTTTTTGTTGTTTTTTTTTGTTTTTTTTTGTTTTTGTTTTTTTTTTTTCGGGAACTAATATGCATATTAATGATTACGTCATCATTATACTGCGGATAACGTGAAAAGAAAACAGCTTATCACAGTTTTGTAACGTTCTTTCGTAATTTTGTATAACACGTTTATATCTAACGTTGCTATGGGACATTTTAGATGACCGTCATAATGCGCCTTTGTAATTTTCGGTTTAGCGGTTTTCCATGGTTTAAAAAAAAAAAGTAACAGTGACATAACGATGGGAATCACTTACCTATAAGCATTGTAGATGAACAAGTATGAGAATTCAGGGTGCTTGCTCCTCTTACTGACGTCTGAACGACTAAGTTTATTTTTATACAATATAATATATATATACATATACATATATATATAATAACTCGGCCATTTTTGCCTCGCAAGGGGCTGTGCCCCTTGACCCCTCTTGCTTTCATTTCTGTCTCTTTCTCTTCTATACTTTGTATAAAATGATCAAAATTTACAACGTAATTCTTACTGGCATCAACACACACAAAAAATAACATAACCACAAAAATCCTATTCTAACATTTACCTTCCGTTATATAAAATTAAGACATTTTTTCGTTACATTTTTCGTTACATATTTCATTACATAAAATTGTGACATTTTTTAAATAACAATAACAAAAATCCTACAAAATATAACAAACGTTACATAAAATTGGGACATTTTTCTGGGACATTTTTTGGGACATTTTTTTGGGACATTTTTCTGGGACATTTTTTTGGGACATTTAGCGTTACATAAAATTGAGACATTTAGTGTTACATAAAATTGGGACATTTTTTCGAATGGGGGGTAGCCTAAGAATTACGTTGTAATTAATAGAAGTTGTGTTTCTGCATATTAGCGTGTGTAACTTATTAATATACCCGATGGAGAGTCTACATAGAGGCTGACTGATTGGAGCGTTTCTAATGCGCGTTGGTTGACAAGGAAGCAGAATAGCGAGTTACACATATTTTATATTTGTGTGTACGATTATAGATAACAAAAACAACATTTTTTACTTTCACGGTCTGCACAATAAGTACCGAGCAGGGTCTTCATTATTGCAAGTTAATAAATTATACGCTCATGAAACCCTATATTGGACAGGAAAAACTCTGCCTTTTAACATAAACGTAATTTATTCATTACAATGTTTTTCAAACAATGTCGAAATTTTCAAACACCAAAAGCTTTTTGCCAAAAATTAGAGAAGATTCAATAACTAAGAAGCTACAATTTTTTTTTTCTAAACACAACACTTTGATACAAAAAGTGTTTCGCAATCTTTAATTTCTTAAAAATTCCATTACTATAATGTTTTTCTCTTCAATTTGAAATTTCCCTCCATTGATTTCGCTCCGACCATATTAAATATCGTGAATAGAAATCGGAGTTTGATCGGTTATTTAAGTATGGTAAGAAATTACAAGGTGCGTAAATGTTTTCAACGGGGATTTCCAGATTTTCATGATCAGCACTACATTTTCGTAAATCATAATGATGATCGGAAGCGCGAATTTAAGTTGAAAATCAAACAAGATGAAAGAAAAAGGAAAATGTATTGAAACAAATAGAATATTTGGAAAAGCACAAAAAAAAAAAAAAAAAAAAAGCACCATTGTCAAAACAGAAGCATCGTCGTCTTTTCTTTTTTTTCCATCGAAAACCACAGCGAACCTAAAAAAAAAAAAAACGAGAATGAAAATAAACATTTTGGGGCGACAGGAACTTCAAGATAATTTCTCTCAATACCGTGTTTGATTTATTATTGAAAATGATTTAAAACGGAATCGCTTTAAAATAACATCTTTTCACATTGCTTATGACCCCATGTATGTATGTCGTTCAATTTAGAACAACAACAACTCTTTCTTATATTATTAAGTTCGCAGTTTGAACATTTAAAACTCAAAATTACGTTTACTTCAAGTAAAAAACCTTCGATAATCCCAGTTCCCGCCGAGTAATTCTCTATTTTCGATATAAAAACTGACCGACTCCACCACACTTGAGGTTTTATGTTTTAATTAAAAACAGGAAATTTTGCTCAATGAGTTGACATTCTCTCCTAATCGTGAAATCACAGTCAGTAAATCATTTCATAGTTTTTGGAACTGTTTAATTTCTAAACGATACCTGCCAGGATAAATCGTACTTTTTTTTTTTAAATTAATATGTAAAGTTCGCAATTATCTAAATAGCATTCTATTTCGAGCTTTTAAAATTGCAAAAATAAAAATCTCTTTAATTCAAAGTTTCAAACAGTTATGAAATTTGCATTAATCGTCCTTAACATTTGCATAATATATTGTTTGAAAGGGTTACAATTATCCAATCGAACCGCAACTTACACAGAGCGGGATAATATCGTAAAAAACATGTGTGACAAAACTTGAATCGAATTAACTCGCCGTTCTGTAGTTTATACAAATCGTGCACTGTCGAATGTTATAATTAATGTAAACGCTCGAAATCGAAAAAACACAATTAATTAATTATAAATAAATAAATAAATAAATAAATAAATAAATAAAGTACCGCGCGCCGGCTAGTTCCGGTTGCATACAATCATAATCGAGGCATAAACTAAACATCACGGGTTTACCTAATCGAAACTAGTTAATAATTTATTTTACGCCGCGGGTTTTCGCACTGTTCTGCTGTGCGTATTTTCATATTTTAAATTAACCTTATTTTTGTTTATTTATTTAAAAGTAGATTGTTAAATATCGAATTTTATTGGTTTCATTTTTACTGTATTTCGATTGGTTTTTTTTTTTTTTTTAATATTTACTAGATTGTTTTGTTACACATATTTCATTTTATATCCACCATTACCGTTTGTTTTCTTATTTTTTCATATTTTAAATTAATCTTATTTCCTGTTTATTTATTCAGATTTTCAAATCGCTTTTTTTTTCTTTTTTTTTTTTTTTTTTAATACCTTTTGATTGTTTCTTTACGTGCATCTGTTATTGGGTAATTGCGAACTTGCCATGTTTGCTGTTAGGACTGTTATTCAATTATTGTAGCCACTATTAGCAGCGCCCTTGTAGATTTCGATTATAATAATAATAATAAATGAATCGAATGGAATTGAATTTTTAATTAATCGGGCTTGTGAATTGTTTTGTATATTTATATTATAATTAAATGAAACTTCAAATCTAATCGATTATTCAACGTGATAAATTAATCCATCGATTTTAGAACTAATTAGAACGTAAATTTTCATTAAAAAATTGTTTGTTGTTAACAACTTGAAAAAAAAAAGTCTCTATTAAAATAAAAATGTGAACTATTCTTATGGTATGCATTGTCCTATCCTTTCGATAATATACCGCCAATGTCGATGTTGTAAATGATGCAAATAATTTTACTGTTGTCAATGATACAAACAATGTAAACGATGTTAATAATGTTGTAAATACTGTCAACGATGTAAATGTAAATACCGTATTATCCGTCTCTAAAGAATCATTTTCTGTATAGTAAAAATCACAAACAGGTCGGCTTTCACACTCACTGCTGTCTATAAGATATAAAGCCAGATGGGGACAGTTCAACGAAACAACCTCTAGATATATTGAACTAACCGTTGGGATAAAAACTCGTAAAAATCGAAAATTAAATATAATACGTGTGTATTATATATTAATTTAATTTATGAAAAATCGGTCATTTATAACAGTAATTTACTGATCAGAATAAAAATTGTTTTTAAAGCAAAGGCCGAAGAGAAATCCACAAAAAAGAATAATTGTATTTTAATGCAGAGAAAAATGTCCATTTATTTAATGTTTACATGTACTTTTTTTTTTTCAACATTCGAATAAAACTTTACGAAAAAACACCTACACGATAGTTCCCGTGCGCGCTGTTCTTGAAAAATCAGACAACCTTAAATAATAACACCGACTGATTTGTAGGTATTAACGTGTTTAATTACAGCACATTCCGCCTTAAAATGTGCGTGAATGTAGTGAAATCAGTCAAGTGAAATTATGAATATTAAATATTCGTACAAGTTGAGATAAAAAATACGGACAAAGCGGTAGAAATTCATTTTGGAAAATTTTGCAACCTATGTAAACCCGTTTCCTGCATAAAAATAAAATACGCGTAGAGTCTATAAATGTTTTAAAACTGTATAAGGATCCTTTTGAAAGTCATTCAAATGAAACATCTTGTCCATATTATTCAACTTAATATAGCTAAATAACAGCTCTGTAAAAATTCTAAAACCTGTGCATACATTCTATCTGATTTTACCAACTGATGCGTCTAGGCAAATCTCCGAGGAATATCAATTAATTTTCCGTAAAATCCCAATCGGTAAAATTTAGGAATCTGCAAATTTTAGACTACACGAGAAGCGATCGGAAGAAAACGCAGTTCATGGTCTATGTATCTTTTCAATTCGATAAAAGTGAAAAGATAAGCGATAATTTTCCCAGCAGCCCCCTGTTTCACTCATACGTTTCTTTAGGGGCGTCCCCTGTTTCTTTTCACATTTTCCTCATAGCTAGCACCTTTTTCTTAGCTTCAGCATCTTCCGGTGCGATATTTGTTCCAGTTCCCGTTCGCCTGAAAAAAGACGATGTTGTTGCAGTTTTATCATCGGTTCACTGCACTTTTCCTTCATTATCAACTTATCGCCATTTTCACTTTCCTCGAAACAGCGAAAGGTCATTTTGCTCTTCTAAACTGTGTGTCAAGAAACTGTGGGTAGAGTACCGATAGGAGTTTTTAGTCGTGAAACGTTGCTCACTTGTGACATATTTATGAAATGCGTTTTTAGCTTTTATGTCGCATCATAAGGTGATACAAACCATATTAACGCGTCTGTAATTTAAAAGGTTATTTCATAATCGGAATAGAAAGAAAAATCTATTAAATATATGTATTTATTTTTTTTCCATTAGAAAAAACAAATAGATGAATAAGTTACTCGCGGATATCACCACCTGTTTTCGCGATATTTTTGAGTTTTACCTTTCGTGCTAGGCGTGACAGTTTTGTATTTTTTAGATCACAACGTGCGGCCCAGGATATATTTTGATTCCAATCTGAGATGGCAAGGGACCTTTGTTATTCCTCTCAATTTTTCCAAAAACTATATTATACCAATAGCTACCAGCGTTCTTATAAGCCGAATTCTGGCGACTTTCTTTTTTAAAATGTAAATATTTAGGTAGCTGTTTTACGAAAATTAAACAGTTTTGAAAATTCTGCCGCACTAATTGGAACAATGTCAGTATAAAAGCGAAGGCAGTACATGATAGCATTTTCTAATCGAGTTTTCTCGTTTACTTCTCGCTTGTGAGACGTCAGTGAAGTGTGTTTATTAACCATGTCTAGAGATGAAATAATAAGCTACAATTTCGTAGCTTCTCAAAATTAAACGAATCACTTATTACAGTTTACTAATTAACAAGTCCTCTGTTTTGATGATATATATATATATATATATATATATATATATATATATATATATATATATATATATATATGTGTGTGTGTGTGTGTGTGTGTATAATATAATACCTAGCAGTCAATGAGGCGTTCCATTTGAAACGCTGTATTCATTTTTTCAATAACAACACGCGAAAAATTCGCTAAGATATTCTCGGGTTTTCAGTGAAATATAAGCTATCCTCAAATGACTTATAGAGAACATTTCCTTAAACTGATGTATTACTATCCGAACGAAAGCGGGAACGAACATATAATAGACGTTTTCCTTTTTTTTTTTAAAATGAATAATTCGTGATTGTTTCAGTCCAAAATGTAAGTCTTTATTACTGCACAGATTTCTACACACTCTTGTAAAATGGAAATCGTATTTGTTAATGTTTAGAAATGCGTTAGGTTTCCTATTTTTTACCTCTTCAAGTTTCATGTAATATGTCTTTTTATTTAAAATATTTGACGCATACTTCTAGTCGTAGTGTTATTGTTTCGTTTAGTTTAATTTAATCATGTAAAATAAAATCACACACACGAGCAAGCAATGAGATATGTTGTAATTTATAAATACGAGTATATAAAAACACCGATTAGTTTCGGGTACTTTTAATCCATCTTCATGATGGATATTAAAACGATTAAAGTATAAAAACAACAATAATAAATCCGTCAACAATAAAAAATACGTAGTCACCATTAACTAAGAAATTTTGGAAACGTAAAAATAAATTATAAAATATAACAAAATTATTAATCAATATAGAATATAAAAAATTTTAAAAATTTAAAAATAAAAAATTATAATTAAGTTGCACGATGTAATGGTTACATTGATAAGTCAACAATAATAATAATCCATTATTTAATATTTAACATTACATCGTGCAATTTTAATTGTGATGTTTCATTTTATTGATTGATTTTTATTTTTTATACTTTAAATTTAATAATTTGTCGTTCGCTTGTTGTACTTTATAATTTACTTTTAGGTTCCCAAAATCTGTTAGTTAATGATGACTCTAGATATTTCTTATTGTTGACGGATTCATTATTGTTGTTTTTAAACTTTAACTGTTTTAATATACAGCTAGCGTCATTAATCTTTAAACAATGGGGATCAGAACGAAAATATAACGGAAAAAGGAAATAAAAACAGGTATATTCTGAATGTTTATAGGCGAATAACAAAACGGAGAATATCTTACACATGTACAGAAACCAAAAAAGCCGAAAAACAAAAATTAAACACAGCGCGGGTTACAAAGAACACAAAAATGACGTAATTAAGCGTTACAGAAATCATTGAACACATTCCAAATCATGGAAAAATTCTTCCGTCTAGGACAGCAAGTGGAAATTTTGATATTTGATTTTGTCCTCCATAACGGCTCTAAGCCTCCGCGGTATGGAAAAACCAATTGCTCTTGTACTGGAATCTTTGCCAATTCTTCTCTTAGACGATCTTTTCATCCATGCTTATTCGAGAGACCGGCCTCTCTCGAACTTTGCGATCTAAATAATCCCACAGGTGCTCAATTGGGTTACAGTCTACTGTGGCGGCGTTTCAAGGACCGTCGGGGGCAGTTGTATAAGAGACATTCAAGCCGTATGTTTCGAGTTGGGGGATTCCCCTCTTCTCCACATTGGGGCGTAAATTCTTTTTCAGGGGACTCTCTGTACATAGCAGCATCCATGTGTGATACGGTAATTTACTTTCCAGTGCTGTATTAGATTTCGTCATGCTTTGACTTTCCGATCACTGCCGAACAGGCTGAACTTCAATTCATTCGTAAAACGGACATGATGCCAAAATGTTTCTGGTTCCAACTGGTCCTTTTTTGCGAACTCAAGAGGCTTTTGTTTGTTCGCTGCACTACTGTAGGGTTTTCTACGAGCCGTTCGCGGAAAATAACCCATCCTCTTCACCGCTCAGTGTACAGTTGCAGATAAAATGATTACACCTGTTCTTTCGGCTAGGTCACGGCTTAATTGTGGCGCGCCTACCTTTGAAGTTTCTGCGATTTGCCACCCGATCCAGCGTTTTCAGTTAATTTTCTCGACTGTCCTTTCTACGGAATCGAATGGATGCAATTTTCCCGTTTAAAACGTCGTAAAATCGCATATGTACGGTGGTTCGCCGATCATATTTAGTAACTTTGATATTTGACCTCCCGATAAACCTTCCTCATAATTCGAAATTACGAATTTATCGTGATCAAGCACATTTTTCCGAGTCGTGACTAATCTACACTTTTTTTTATGGCGAAATCATTTCATGGACACACTTTCACTGTATGAATCTGACCAGCCTCGGAAAAACCCAATACTTCCTTCGCACGCGGGGACCATTTTTCAACCACAGCTGAACCACAAAATAGTGCTCGGTCGTTGGTAATACTATTTGGAACATAGAAATGATGGGAAAAAACGCAATACTACTCGGATACGGATCACTTCCTAGCGTCAGCTCTAATACAGCAGCCGCAACGTATGGCTCTGGTATCAGTCACAAAAAAGTGAACGTCGGTGGTCGAGTTCAACTCACATTGAGCCACTTGCCAGCCACTTTCCAATCACTCAACGTCGTACCATAACTATTTCGGTTCAAAAGTGGTCAATTCCGAGTTCCGACCATAGTTTAACCACAAAATTGTAACCGGAAAGTGATCCGTGTGAGTTCAGCATTAGCCTTACGTGTTCAACGATTAATGTAACGCGTCATTTCACGTTCACACGTGCTCTCTAACTTCCGACCTATTGCATTGAATTCGCTCAAATTTCTCTGACTCAGACTTCGACATATTTTGTTTCGTTTCACGCAGCAGTCGCATATTTCATCCAGCCATTACCAAGGTATAGGACTTTCCCCACCACGTTGTATCTTGTTCAACGGTTAATGTCACTCACTGCCAAACCATAAGGATGTACTAAGCGTATCCGAAACTAGTCGGTGTTTTTATATAATTTTTAAATTTTGATAATATATCATTGTAGTGTTTGTTAGTGGGCGGTTTTATTTTAAATTATTCAACTGTAACACGATATTACCAATTTATATTTGTTTAATTTAATTTTAATTTAATTATCGCGCATTTTTCTTCTCTCAGAGCCATTTTTCTATTCGGACCGTGCGTTGTTACTCGTTTGGAATAATTCTGGATAAAACACATCTTTTTGTAAATTACCACGTTTTACTTCGATATGTGAATTACTCGAACAGATAATATTCTAATTATGAAAATAATGAAAAATACAATACATAGAAAAACAGGCGTGTGTTTATGTGTACACAGCTGTGTAATTGTAATTTTAATTACGGTAGCTCATCTTAACATTATTAGGTACAGTTCTTTCACTCTTCACATTCGGAAGAAGCTGAAGCAGGTTAGCGATCTTCGTTCGTTGCCATCAGTACTGAACATAACAATACCGGTATGTTGCACACGAGCTGGTAATTCTTCGCGGATTTTCCAAGTTTCATAGTGGCCGCTTTCGAAAACGGAACACCCAGCTCTTCGCCGACTAAGCCCCTTTCCGCATTTATACTTTTCCATCGAAATTCTTTCAGTTCCGAGACAGCTTATGCCTAAGAGATGAAGTGCGTTCGCTCTATATATATATATATATATATATATATATATATATACATATGACACTTAGCGAGAACCAGGAGCACATTCTCGTTTTGGGTATCTTCGTTATCCACTTTTCCGAAATTAACGATATCATTTTTTGTTCGCTCTTTTATTCCCTATCTCGACTAAACGAAGAAGGAGTATGTGTTCGCGAATGTACATGTGTGTCGCGGGAGGGGGTGAAACAATTTGGCAGCGAACTTCATTTTAGGCTTATTTACTGTATTTCGACGTCGACTGTCGTACATGTACGCACATATAACAGCACGGAATATGGTAATAAAAAAGAAAAACAAAACAAAAAAAAAACGGCCTACTAATATCAATGTGTGCCAAAGTAACCATTTCGGCCTTTTTTTCTCTATATAATGCTTCACAACACACACACAGACATATCTTAGAGTTTCAGTAGTGAGCCGATGCCGCACACATATATTCTAATTTAACATGCGTGTAGGGCGGATTAGATGCAACCCGAGTACTGAAATAGCCGTGATATAATGTTGCAGTAGTCGGGAAATTGGCATCAGCGCATCGGCGGGGTAAGTGAAAAGATTTCCATCAGCTCTTCTCCGGTTGTCGTGTGCAAAGGTCGAACAAAGAAAATCGAAACGGAACAGGACATACACTCGGTTAATACGTGCAAGTGCACAGTTTTACATGTGTAAAAGACGGCCTTCTTTTTCTGGGCCCGTCTTGCAGTCTGCAAGTTCCATCTCGATAACGGAGAACTCTCTGCAAGAGATAGCAAAAATCACCCTTCCGCCTCTGCCCGCTGTTATTTGAATTTTCCTGTTTTCCTTCGCAAAGAAAATAAGACTTTCCGCGAAATAAATCACATTTTCCGGTTCTACGTGTGTGCGTGTGTTTATTTTTAGTGTACACATTTCGCTGGATTTTCTTCTTCTTCTTGACTGGCGCACACAGATATAATGCGCAAAAGCTAACGGAATACGAATGATAGGCATATAGGCGCGGTAGGAGATAGTCGGAGGGGCGTGAGAGTTGGGAAAGCGGCACGAAATGGAATCTAGGATGATAAAACGAAATGAAGTTATTATTTTCCGGATTTTTCTTGTCTAAGATTTTCATTTATCGTCCGTTATAAATCGTCCTTTATTTCATATTCTCGCATAGGCTAGCCGTTCACTCCGGAAAATTACTAGAGAGCCGCGTGCAATCCATTCCTTCGCAAGCGGGAAAAACGACCGGTTGTAAAATAATTTCGCCTAATCGAAATTCCCTTACTGCCCCAGAAAACTAATAGCGCAGAAAAGTCCACTGCTTTAACGGACTCCTTGTCTCGATTTGGTCATGATCACGAACCGGTCAAAATGTTAATGGTAACTCCCAACATTTAACACTTTCTAATGCTATAAGAAATGATCCCATCGACTTTAAACATATATTATATATGTTACAAGAAAAATAACTGATTTAATACTCCACACGCGCGCACACACACACACACACACACACGCACGCACACACACACACACACACACACACACACACATATATATATATATATATATATATAGATATAGATATGTATTTATACTACAGGAGAAACAACCGATTCTGCATGCTATAATAAGGAAAACAACCATTTTACCATGTTGTGGGAGAGATTATTCCTGTTTTACTAAGACCATTTTCGGACTATCGTTTGTAAACCGGTCTACTACTATGGTCCAACGAATTGAATGATTCGGTGATCCCAGTGACATTTACGTTAAGAACCAGTGTTTTTCTACCGTTTCGTCTACCGCTAATTTTTCGTGCTAAAATTTTAATTTGGTCACAGATTAAATCCAAAATAAATCTAGCAGTCATTGATGCTCCGTAAACCTGCCCGCAGGAACACTTTTGTTACGAAAGAAAAACGGGTTTCCATTCGCTATGTAGAGTATATATATATATATATATATTAATGACTGTAATTTTTAGCCCGAGGTATACTACACTTTTGGTCCCATGATTATGTCACGTTACTTTATATAAGAAAGGAAAGATTAAATGCAGTATGGCACAATTTTTAAGATTTTTTTTTTTAATGAAAAGCGGGTAAGAACCCCGTAGTCAATTGAAAAAGATTTTTCTAAAAGGAGAAAAGTATTGATGCTCAACGGAGCTTGCCCCCTTACAAGACTGGAATGACAAAGTTTTATATTAATGACTGTGTCATTCTCAGTCTAGAGTACACTACATTTTTGTCCTATGATTATGTCCTGTTAATTTAAATAATATAATAAAAGTTGAATGCCGTGTTATACAATTGCTAAGATGTTTTTTAATAAAATACGACTAAAAATTACGTAGTCATTTGAAAACGACTTTTCTAAAAGAAGTTTAGAAGAAAAAAATCAATCTACCTGTCAAGGGGACTTGCGCCCCCTTGTGTAGCCTACAGGACAGAGTTTCATACATACATACATACATACATACATACATATATAATATATATGTAAGTATGTATGTATGTATGTATGTACGTGTGTATTAGGAGGACGATTTCGTAAAGACAGTGGCGGACCCACGGGGGTGAAATAGGGGACATCCCTCCCCAAGACCAAAACTTCGATGAAAAAATTTATTACAACAGAGAAACTTAATTTATACTGTAAAAAATTTGTCTAAATGTTATAACATATGGATTTAATAGTTAATATTTAATACTGTTTTCTAGTACAAATATTAATATTACGTTTTTATTCTGTTTTAAACACAATACTGTCGTCGATCTTTTGCCTTTTTTCTGTATTTTTAATTTTTATTTTGCAATTTTAATTAAAAATAGTTCAATGAGAAATATATATATATATTTAAACTTGCTCACGAACAAAGAGAATTCGGATCGGATTATTAACAAAAATAAAAAAGAAGTAAAGTGTCTAATAAAAATACTATCGTTCTATTTTTTCGAGTAATTTACTATTAAAATTCTAAACTACCATTTTTAGGTACGATCTTATAATTTTCTTACTTTTTCACTCGTAGAAATAAAATAAAAGTTAAATTAAAAATTGTAGTATTATGTATTTTTAAAACATTTTTAAATTTCTAAAGAGATTGCTATTTGATTTTCTTTATGAAACAAGATATTTTTCAAATCTATACTGCCTACCGTATAAGATATTATGTAAAATTATATAATATCCCTGCCCAAAATGTCTCTCTGGATCTGGTAAAGAATAGTAATTCCTAGGGGTGGTCTCAGTTTCAAATTTTGAGGAACTTCAAGAACCGCTACAACATAATGAAACTGAAATGATTCTCGAAGAAATAATGTGTTTGTGGAAGTAGAGTGTTTAATTAAAATTAATATTAGTAAAATTAGAAGAAAAAATCGCCGATTATTTTAAGTAATAAAAATATATACCCACAGAATATGGAAAAAAAATTTATCTCGATAAAAATAAAAATATAAAAACGAAACTTGGTGTGCAATAATAAAAACAAAGAGAGATACCTTTGCAATAATTATTAAATTTATAATAGAAATACATTTAGCTTAATCTGAAGAAATTAAGGAGTATGTCGTAATTGATATATACACGATGAGAAAAAATTTTAGAAAATACTTCATATAATTATAAATGTAATTGATAGAAAAAGAAAATAGAAACAAAAAAAAAAGGTTGTTATAACAATGATTGTCACTTAATATAAAATCATGGTTGCTATTTTTTATTCGCATTTATAAAAACATCAACTACCTCTACTTGTTTAGTTTTATCTTCGTTAGTTCAATGTGTTTACAGTTTTAGAAAAAATAAATTTTGCGTTATACTCCTTTCGAAATATTTCCGCTGAATTCAGATAGATTTGTTAATACTGTTTCCCCCCATTAACTGGACGATCATAATCAACGGATTCGGCTAATCTTTCGTATAAATACAAATCTACTTTTTTTTTTCTTTTTTCTTTTTTTACTTTTTTATTGGGCTTGTCGACTTATCGACTGGCATTATTTCACCGTAACCCTGTTTACGTATTTAACGTAACTAAATTCGAAATTAAAGATGAGGATGAAGATAATTGAGTTTTATTTTATTTTTTTGTTCCATTTCAACTTTCATATCGCAGCTTTTTCTTTATTGCCTCTGAAGCTTACGAATCTTGAAAAACATGCTTTTCGCGTTTTGTTAAACTCGGTATTTCCAAAAAAAATTTTTTTACTCCATCGTTAATGCTATTAATTATAGCCGTAGCCTTACTGTGTAAGTTTTTCGTAAAAATGTAAACACCTGCTATTTTCACCGTTGACGCAAGTTGGATTACACCTCGTCACGTGGAGCGAATATTTCACAACGAAATGAAATCATTGATAAATCTTTATCCATTACTGCCAACGTACATTTCTATATACGTATTCCTCCAATTCGACAAATCCGTGTGAAGTGTGCAATTCAAACGCGCTGGAACATCTTATATTAATCATTTTATAAGTTGGCGTATTTTATTAATTTATCGCATGCATACGTGTACTCCTCATGAAAAGGGCAACAGCTGTTTTTTAATATTTCCAGTATTAGGGCTCGTTTCCTTTAACGGAATTTAATTTATGAGCGTAGCACCCGTAATGTTTCCGTGGGAAATTCCGAGGCACTGATTGTCCAACACAACAAAGCTTTATCATAAACTTTGTCATAACTTTCAGTCGGTTAGCGTATGTAGTTTTTATTTTATTCGTTAAATTATTAGACCTGTGATTTATAACTACAGTGCTCCACATTGGAATAAAATGGTTTTGAATAGAACATTTTTACTAATATAATGTCCGGGGACAAACTCTATCCGAGCTTTTAACCGAAAATCAGTTTTGTAATACAAACCTTATCTACTTCGCGAATCTCTTTAATTGCAGAATACTTTTCATAATACTTCGAACATTATTCAATAATTTTTACTTAAAAAATATGTTTTAGTGATAGCGGATCAGTCAAAAACACTGCTGCTACTGCTGAGTATCGATTCAAGAGTGTAACGTTCAAACATAATACATTTCCGTCGGTGTGAACTTGCAAATCGTCCAATTGGAAACGTTATTATTGTTATTATTAAAGTTTGTTATACGCATTATTTCGAATACTCATAAATATGAACAACATATTATAACACTTTATGAAATAATACTGAACAAATATACATATGTATATGAAGAATTTGTGTTTACGAGTTCGATGCAATAGCTTCACGATCACACTTGCTAAAGTTTTCCAAATCATTATTACGAGTTGTTTTCATCGTATCTGGATGAAAGATACTACCAAATCAAGTATGGAGATTAAGTATCTAACATATATCCAATTAAGTCAGGAATTCCACAGGGAAGTGTTTTGGGGCCGTTATTGAATCTTATTTTTACAGCAGATATACCAGTTGAAGACAATAATTCCTTAATGGATCGATAACAAGATAGTGCCAATCAAAGCATACGTTAAATACCTAGGCTTGTACCTAGACCAGAAGCTAACATGGCGCAAGCACATTGACACAAAAACAGCTGAACTCAGAATCAAAACTAACAAACTACATTGGCTATTAGGAAAACGGTCGTGCCAGCTGTCCTTGGAAAATAAACTGCTATTATACAATCAACTACTCGCTCCGATATGGAAGTATGGATGCGAATTGTGGAGCTGCATTGCAAAGAGCAATATCACGAAAATTCAAAGATACCAAAATATAACTCTAAGGTCAATCGTTGGCGCGCCATGGTACGTAAGGAACAAAACCATACATGCATGGATTATGTAGATGATGTTATCAAGAGGATGGCAACAAAACATCAGGAGCGGTTATATAATCACACGAACTGGACTACAATTGGCCTACTGGATAATTCGCCACAAACGCAAGTGCGCAGACTAAAAGTAATTTAAAAAAAAAAAAAAAAACTTTATAAAAACTATTCAAACATAAGTTACTAATACAGGGACTAGTCATTAGACTACGAACCCTTCACGTCACAATCATTTACCATACCAGCTAACCAGCTACTGATAGCCAATAGGCTAGAAATGGCTTCTAAAAAAAAAAAAAAAACAAAAAAAAACTTGCTGTGATCATAAAGGGTTTACGGACAAAAGCGCACAAGACAAAAGCGCACAGGACAAAAGCGCACATGATAAAAACGCACACGGACAAAAGCGCACACGGATAAAAGCGCACATGGATAAAAGCGCACACGGATAAAAGCGCACACGGACAAAAGCGCACACGGATAAAAGCGCACACGGATAAAAGCGCATACGGACAAAAACGCACACGGACAAAAGCGCACACGGATAAAAGCGCACATGGATAAAAGCGCACACGGATAAAAGCGCACACGGATAAAAGCGCACATGGATAAAAACGCACACGGACAAAAGCGCACATGGACAAAAGCGCACAGGACAAAAGCGCACATGATAAAAACGCATCGGACAAAAGTGCACAGGACAAAAGCGCACACGGATAAAAGCGCACATGATAAAAACGCACACGGACAAAAGCGCACACGGATAAAAGCGCACATGGATAAAAGCGCACACGGATAAAAGCGCACACGGACAAAAGCGCACAGGACAAAAGGGCACACGGATAAAAGCGCATACGGACAAAAACGCACACGGACAAAAACGCACACGGACAAAAGCGCACACGGATAAAAGCGCACATGGATAAAAGCGCACACGGATAAAAGCGCACACGGATAAAAGCGCACATGGATAAAAGCGCACATGGACAAAAGCGCACACGGACAAAAGCGCACAGGACAAAAGCGCACATGATAAAAACGCATCGGACAAAAGCGCACAGGACAAAAGCGCACACGGATAAAAGCGCACACGGATAAAAACGCACATGGATAAAAGTGCACACGGATAAAAGCGCACACGGATAAAAGCGCACATGGATAAAAGCGCACACGGATAAAAGCGCACATGGATAAAAGCGCACACGGATAAAAGCGCACACGGATAAAAGCGCACATGGATAAAAGTGCACACGGATAAAAGCGCACATGGATAAAAGCGCACACGGACAAAAGCGCACACGGACGAAAGCGCACAGGACAAAAGCGCACATGATAAAAACGCATCGGACAAAAGCGCACACGGACAAAAGCGCACACGGATAAAAACGCACATGGATAAAAGCGCACACGGATAAAAGCGCACACGGATAAAAGCGCACACGGATAAAAGCGCACATGGATAAAAGCGCACACGGACAAAAGCGCACACGGATAAAACCGCACAGAGATAAAAGCGCACACGGACAAAAGCGCACATCGATTTGCAGAATAGGAGCTAAATTATTAATTTCTCGGTTCTCGGCAATTGCATCATTTGTGAAAAGGCAAAACTGGACGGTTGCCCCGCAAAGAATTTAAAATTCATAAAAATTATTGGTAATCAGCGAAAACAAAGTAAAAATAATACAATTTTTTGTATGATTCACTAGTCATTTTTCTGTTTTTTTTTTTGTTCTTATATGTGTATTTGTTTGTTAATAATCATAGTGTCTATTGACTATGACCGCTAGGAAGTTACCGTATATAAAAAAATAAAATTTGTATCAATAATGTATTCAGGGGCGTCTCAAGCATGCCAAGTTGTGGGAGTGGTGCATTACCCAAAATACCGATTCATGAATTCATATAATTTAAAAATAATTTTTTTTTATACTGTATAGCTTATATAACAAAATGTTATATGGTGTTTTTTAATGATTTTCTTTAAACTTTTACAATGTGGGTCTTTTATTTTCTACTTCTGCAGTCAAAACTGATTTAGATCGAACTGTGAGGACTAAAAATATTTTAAAAAAAAAATTTTATTAAAAGAAATCTCACCTTTTAATGCTAAGCCTATAAGACTTTGTACTAATGCTTTACTTTTTCAAACAGTGAGGGTAACTTTTATTTTACACTGTTGTATACTAACCGTTTCTTTATAAATTGTTTCAACTGGTCTGAATTTTCTTAATAATTTTTGCTTTTAAATTAGTATCGAAAAATCCGCAACTCTTTGTTAACTTGGTAAAAGTTTTCATTATATTTGACACTTCTATATCGTCAACCGTTTGTTTGCTTATTTCTTCTTCATCATTTTCATCACTGTTGTTTATTTGACTCTTTGCTCGCGGCTTCATTGCTGATTAAAACAACTGTTGCAATATTTTTGTCAACGTTTAATTATTCCTTTGATAATAAATTTCCCGATGATCATTCTAATATTGTGAAAAACTTGAACTCTGTTTTTATTCCGCAATACTTCAAACTTTTGTATTAAGGGAATTTTACTTACTTTCATTTTAATATGATCAGAATAAAATATATAAATATAATGATTGAATGATTTAAAACTGAACCGAATTCTCTGTTAATTAAGCGGCTTCTATTGTATAATTCTTTAAATTTCTACAAGTCTGTTGTAGTAACCTAAATTGTATGATTCTTGGCTGTTGTTAAGAACTTCGCAATTCGACCATAGTTGCAGATAAATACATAAATTAAATATATTTGCACTTCCTTGTTACTAGGTTAATATCTTGATGCAGAAGGACTAAAAACGTACACAAAAAAAATCTAAAATTTATTTCAATAACATAGTTCGGAAATTTAAATTATGGTGAAGTTGTGAAAGAGTTTCATGTAGAGTTGAGAAAAAAGACGTCAAGAACATTATGTTTGATTTACTTGTTACTTGAAATAATCAAATTTCGTTCTTTCAGCTAAAATTCATTATTTTTAATTTTGCGTAACAAGGTCCGATTATATTTAATTATTATTTCTATTATTTTCGCCGCAATATTTATATTTTTGTTTTATTTGATAATTGTATGCCAGCGCCTAAATTTAAAAGGTTGCCATATTGTCAGGATAGCGTTGGTATGTATTTCCTTAAGGTCAGTATGGCTGTCGCGGTCGGCACCAAGTAGTTTTTAGTTTTAGAGACGCTCATGTAGCGAATTGGTGTGGGTCATTGTGTGCTTTGTTTGCGAGAGAAAACGTGTCTCCTTTAGGTGTTCGAATATGTAAAGCGTTGTTATCGATTTATAAATGCGTATATTTGTTGTTTGTAAAAGTTATGTTCTGTTAATTTGCGTGAAAAATTAATAAAGAGTAGAATTTAGTAGATTTGTTTGTTTTTTTTATTTTCGTCGATCATCTGTTGTGTTTTTTTTTGTGTAAACAATAAATTCGTTAGTTTAAAATTTCGGCTGATAACAGTGACTTTAATTCAAATTCTTTCCAATACTAGAAAACGTTATTTTCAAATGATAAAGTTCTTTATAATACAATGCTAAGGCTGAGAATTGTTTTAAAAAATTGAATTCGTATTTTAAAACAAATAAAGATTTTGACAGTAAAACACATGTTTATACCTTTAGTCCGCTTAAAAAAAGTTAATCTTTGATTTTATTTGTTCATTGTTTTTTGCTAAAAGTATCATGCTTAAAATCAAAAATTTAATGGAATCATTGAACAGAGAACTCAGTAATAGGTTTGATGTTATACAACTAATTCGAAGTACGGTAAAAATATTTCAAAAAACGAATAATGATAAACAAATTACTGCATTGATCAACTCTCTGGTTCTTTTTGTAAAAAATATTCATAATCCCGAAACTGATTTTTCAAATACAAAGTGCGTTGTGCGCTAAAAAGTTGTGATGAAGCCCTGGGGAGACTACATGTGATGTAGATTTTATAACATTCCATTTAAAAAAAAACAGAGCTGTTTTTGAAGCCTTTACTTCTTGTATTCATGACGACTTATTTAAAATTCTTTCAATTTTTTAACCTTTTCGAAAAATATTTACAATTCCAGTAAAAAAAATAATTCTTGAATCAAATTAATAATAGATATAATAGATGTAACTTTAAATTTTTGAAGGAACATATAGAACGTTTACATATTGACGTGCAAATGCTTCTCAATTCTTGCGAAGATTTTACAAGTTTTTTAAGTATTTCAAAAATTGCATTTAAATCATAAAATGTACTGCCTTTTGCATTCAAATCTGGTCATTTTATTTTATCATTTTTTTTATTGTCACCGTCTTGTGAGCGATCATTTGAGCGCTGAAATTAATTTTCAATTATTCACATACAACGATGAGCGGAAACCGTTTGTTTTCATTAATGTTAATTTTTTCTTGATAAAATGCAGTAAATAAAATAAATACTCATAAAACAGTCAAACTGTAATCAAAGTTAAACTTTAAAAAATAAAAACGAAAATCGAAATTTACTTCGCAATTAATTTCTATTATAAAATATAACATTTACTTCATTTAATTCAATGCATATTGTCCTTTTCAGGGTCGATCAAAAGTAGAAAGAGTTTTTCAAGTTTAAATAAAATACATACTTTTAAAGTCGGACTCATTAAATTCTGAGATTTTATATTTTAATTAAAGATTTTATAATATGTTTATTGCTGTTTTCAAATTCGGCCCATTTTAAAAATTTTTTATTAATTTCAATAAAATATATATTTCAAAATTAAGTTGAATTAAGAGTTTTATAACGAAAACATCATGATTTTGCCAAATGATTAATGTTTTTTTATCCACCTTAAAGTATTTTGTCCACAAAACTGTATTTCTGCTACAATACTTTTAATTTCTTTGTTTCTATACATCTTTTTCGTACGTTTATGGGCCACTTATTGGCTCCCCGTTAACCACACTCACCACAAAACATAATAATAAATTTCTCCAACAACGAATGGCATTTCCAGATAATAATAAAGCAAATAACCGTTTCGTTTAGAATTCTTAGTAAAAATAATCTTAAATTATTAAAATCACAGAAGGTATCGGCCCCTGCTCATTTTATTTTAAAAAAAATAAATTCTCCCATATTAGAAATTAAAAATTATGAATCTTAAAAGCAGATGAATTTTAGCTGAAAGAACGAAATTTGATTATTTCAAGTAACAAGTAAATCAAACATAATGTTCTTGACGTCTTTTTTCTCAACTCTACATGAAACTCTTTCACAACTTCACCATAATTTAAATTTCCGAACTATGTTATTGAAATAAATTTTAGATTTTTTTTGTGTACGTTTTTAGTCCCTCTGCATCAAGATATTAACCTAGTAACAAGGAAGTGCAAATATATTTAATTTATATATTTATCTGCAACTATGGTCGAATTGCGAAGTTCTTAACAACAGCCAAGAATCATACAATTTAGGTTACTACAACAGACTTGTAGAAATTTAAAGAATTATACAATAGAAGCCGCTTAATTAACAGAGAATTCGGTTCAGTTTTAAATCATTCAATCATTATATTTATATATTTTATTCTGATCATATTAAAATGAAAGTAAGTAAAATTCCCTTAATACAAAAGTTTGAAGTATTGCGGAATAAAAACAGAGTTCAAGTTTTTCACAATATTAGAATGATCATCGGGAAATTTATTATCAAAGGAATAATTAAACGTTGACAAAAATATTGCAACAGTTGTTTTAATCAGCAATGAAGCCGCGAGCAAAGAGTCAAATAAACAACAGTGATGAAAATGATGAAGAAGAAATAAGCAAACAAACGGTTGACGATATAGAAGTGTCAAATATAATGAAAACTTTTACCAAGTTAACAAAGAGTTGCGGATTTTTCGATACTAATTTAAAAGCAAAAATTATTAAGAAAATTCAGACCAGTTGAAACAATTTATAAAGAAACGGTTAGTATACAACAGTGTAAAATAAAAGTTACCCTCACTGTTTGAAAAAGTAAAGCATTAGTACAAAGTCTTATAGGCTTAGCATTAAAAGGTGAGATTTCTTTTAATAAAATTTTTTTTTTAAAATATTTTTAGTCCTCACAGTTCGATCTAAATCAGTTTTGACTGCAGAAGTAGAAAATAAAAGACCCACATTGTAAAAGTTTAAAGAAAATCATTAAAAAACACCATATAACATTTTGTTATATAAGCTATACAGTATAAAAAAAAATTATTTTTAAATTATATGAATTCATGAATCGGTATTTTGGGTAATGCACCACTCCCACAACTTGGCATGCTTGAGACGCCCCTGAATACATTATTGATACAAATTTTATTTTTTTATATACGGTAACTTCCTAGCGGTCATAGTCAATAGACACTATGATTATTAACAAACAAATACACATATAAGAACAAAAAAAAAAACAGAAAAATGACTAGTGAATCATACAAAAAATTGTATTATTTTTACTTTGTTTTCGCTGATTACCAATAATTTTTATGAATTTTAAATTCTTTGCGGGGCAACCGTCCAGTTTTGCCTTTTCACAAATGATGCAATTGCCGAGAACCGAGAAATTAATAATTTAGCTCCTATTCTGCAAATCGATGTGCGCTTTTGTCCGTGTGCGCTTTTATCTCTGTGCGGTTTTATCCGTGTGCGCTTTTGTCCGTGTGCGCTTTTATCCATGTGCGCTTTTATCCGTGTGCGCTTTTATCCGTGTGCGTTTTTGTCCGGTCACCATCATAAAGCTATTACTTTGAAACGCGTAAACACAAATTTTTCATATATACATATTTGTTCATTTATTGTTTATTTGAGTCTACAAGCCCGTCGTGACATAAAAGTCACTCTCGGATTGTTCTTCACGAGCTACGATTCACAAATAACATTGATAATATTTTAAGTGTCAACAGCGTTTGTTACATTACAGAATTTCTCCGAAGACCCCCCCCCCAATTTTTAAGTATGGGACTATGTATGTTTGCTCTAGAAAATCAACGAAAAAAATAATTGAAGTACATTTAATTAATCGAGAGTTACGCGTGAAAAAACATACGAAAAAACCCGACAACATACTAGTCAACAAACATATAACCCCCTCCCCTTACGAAAAATGGAGTTTAAATGTAACATTGTTTTCTAACTCTTTTTTAAAAAATATATACATACGTATATATATATGTACACGTATATTTTTTTTTTTTTCGTTGTTCGAATTAATTCGTCGCTTCCTTTAAACTTTAATGCGTAAATGAAAACTGATAAAATCGGCGAATAAGAATAAAGCACACACCAGGTGTTTTTCTCGGAAAGTCGCTCATCCGATCACAATACACTCGTAGATATCGACGTCTACTGTGACTAGTGAGAACTGGTTTATCATTGCGCGGTCATATATGGATTGGATTACACACTGTTCTTTAAGTTCGCGTTCTAAGTCGCGGTCGAAATTATTTTTCGATTTTACCTTCGTCATTAGTTGCGTAGTAAAATTGTAAAACGTTTGTTAGGATCCCCCGAATTAGTACCGAGTAATTCGCCGTAAATGCATATTTTGGCTACAGCGGAGGTTCATTGAAATAATTCTCGGTACTATCGTTAAGTTAGGGGAATACTGCTCTCCTCTGAAGCCAATTAGTAAAACACTCTGTAATTTCTATGTTATTCGTAGAAACGGTTTATTAATTAATCGGTTTTGGGGAAATTATATTTCTTTATACTTAAAATATGTATATATATATATATTTTTTTTTTTTTGAATAATTTGCGGGCCTCACTGGGCACATATGCCCGCTGTGTAAGTGCCCAACAACACTTTTAATGTTTATTCAAAAAAGAAAAATCACAAACTATTCTTGTTTATTTATAAATCATAATAATAGTGAACCCAAAGTTAATTCTAAGTATAAGTATATTTTGTATATAATATGCATGCAAATAGGTAGACGCACCACCGTAAATACGCATAGACACATGCAGGCAGCTTAATATTTTTAATTCGAATGACATGATCTTCTTTGAGAAGTTAATATCAGGGAAGGACATGAGAAGGTAAAAACAAACTATATCCAGAAAGAAGTATTATAAAGCAGAAAGATTACGGTCGTAACTTTTTTTTTTAAAATCTTTCAGCCATTTCTCTTCATTTTTTTTTTCATTTAATATATAATTAGGGATTGTAGTTATTAATTTAATTAAAACCGAATCATCAGTGTTACCAATTTGTAGATTTAAGCTGAGGGTATATAAGTATTACTTTGGTTTCTTGTTAACCGAATTTTTTGCAGCCTGGATGGTAAATGTATATTATTGACATTAAATTCTAGTAACCTATAATAGTAGTAAAACATCTCGGGGGACATTTCATTGTTTTTCCCCCCACCAGGTTAATCTAGTTTGCTTCCCCTATGCGGGTATATAAGTTTCAAACACCTTTGTATTTTGCTTATTTTATTTCCATTTTTTTAGCCTCAGGCAGCTAACTCCTAACTATTGTAGAGTACTTACAAGACTAGCTGACAAGCCTAATAAATTAGTAAAAAAAAAAAAAAAAAAAAAAAAAAAATGCGTCTCTGAGTAATTAGCCAAATTAGGCCTAGATTGGGGGGGGGGCTGCAGCCTCGGTCCCCGCCTTATAAAGGGGCCTCCAAGAGACACCCATTTCCGACATGTAATAAAAAATTAATCTATCATTTGTCATATGTATCAACTTTTTTTTTAAATAAATAGAATTAACTTTACAGGAGCAAGTGTATTTTTTAATACATTTATTTGTTAATAATTTTTTGTATCCATTTTTATTTCCTCCTGGCGGAGGAAACTTCGTAATAGTAAAATTTCGAGTTTTGTAAAGAAGTACCAGAAATTCGTTTCAAGGTATAACGAGTCGGAATCTAGGTTTTTAAGAAATGTCTGTATGAATGTGTGTGCGTGTATACATTCCTAACTCACGCATATATATAACTTTTCTGCAAATCTTTGGTTTAAATTTGCTGAAAAATTCATTGTTTAAAATTACATATATAGTATATATATTTGTTGTTTTTTTTGGCGTCAAAAATTCTACCCATTATTTGTACATATAGTTTTGTTTACATTAATAATTATATGTTAAATCGTGAATTCAATATAATATAATTAAATTAAAGAAAATTGAGTTATTCTATAAAATCGATAATTTTGTCACTTCCGAAAAGGGCTCCTAATATTTCTGTAGCCCTGGGGGCCTATCATACACTTAATCCGGGCCGGAACCAAACCGTGACCGAAACACAAGCGACACTGGGATTAACTGAATAGCCGACCGCCAAGATTCCCAACAAATCTTATAAAAGTAAATAATTTCGACTCCAGTATGCTTCGCAACTTTTTCTCTACCCTACACATCGAGCACCGGCTAGGCAAGGTGTAAACTCTTGTTTACTTTCTACCGAGCCGGTAAGAACTCTTAATAAGTACTGAACTCTATCAAAAAAAAACGCGAATTATTATTCACTTACACTGGGTAAAGATATTAAATTATTAACACAATCACCGCTATTTCATTTACATAATTGTGAAAATGAAAACAAAAAAGAAAATACCATTTGAATTTCGCACACAACGGAAATTAAACCTATTATTCATGTATAGTATTTTCAAACAGTCCGTATATTTTTTTTAACGAGAAATATTTAAGGGTTATTTGTTGTGATTTCGATTGTTTCTTTTTGACCTTTTTATAAAAGAAAATCTAAAGAAAGGTCGGCAGATCTATAGTCATTCCGATTTTTTTCAAGCAGAGAGGGTGTTTAGCATGCGCGGTTTCAGAACCATTGAAAAAGGCTTTTCCATTTTCCGAGATAAAATGAAATTCGGCTGAATATCGGAAAATAATGCAAAATTGCCGAATAATAAAATAGTTTTGATATTTTGTACAACAAAAAGTACTTGTGCATATTATTAATTGTCAGTGAAAAATTATTTCTATGAAAAACAAATTAACTTTTAATGCCGAGTTCGACGAAGAAAAATAAAATAAGAAACTATTAAATAACTAAGAAAATAACAAAGATCATCCAAATGTGATTTACTCTACGAGATGCCCGGCTTCCTTCATATTTTCCATTTCTTTTAAAATTAAATTTTTACTCGCTATAATCTCTATCGTCATGCGCCCAGCAATAAAAAAAAAAATACTACCTAATATTAATTTTAGATTTTTTAAAAGTTTAATGCGATTGTAAGAAATTTAGTATATGATAAAATGTTGCTATACTGTGGGCTATTATTAATATGTGTGCCATTATATTAGAAAGTTACTTTTGTCGTGTAGATTTTCTTATTTCGTTTTAATTATGACTGGTAAGCGAGTTATTGATTTTTACCGATGGAGAATAAAATGATCAAGTTTTTAATAGTTTACAGAGAGTCAAAGCATAATGAAAAGTACGTTGAGAAGCACTGGTCCGAAGAAGTGAATAGGCCGCACCGTCCGCGATGAGTATGTGTTTAATCGGCGCAAAGAAATCACCTGTTCTTCTTTGTCTCCCTTAATTACCTATGATATTTAGTTTCAAATTCCGCTATTGATAATGACACACATCTGCATGTAAATCAACTCATACTGATTTTATTTCTCCATGGCAAAAATGCAAAATGAAATATATATGAGATATCGTTTTAGCTTTTAACTTTATTTATTAATGCCATGATTTACGTCACTCCGAAACATGTCGGCTATTTTTAATATTTTTTAAATATAATATCTGTAGTACACGTTTTTTATTTATAATATTTTTAATAGAGTACAAAATGTAAAAGAAAAGAGGTCATCAAATATTTTCATTTTTCACAGAAGGAACACATCAGTAATGTACAACAACCATTTATGCGCTAGAAAATTGCTATATAATCAAATAATTTACATGTCTGCTAAATAAATTGCTTTGGGTAAGGGGGATGCTATTTAATTCTAAATCAAACAATTCTTTCGTAAATTCTACAAATCCACAACAAACAGCTTTACGTGATAATTAAGGTCTATAATAATCGTCGCAAAGCACCGTATAGAGAATTAAGTTGTAGCTCATCTAATCGTCTGAAAGTTCCCGGCCAAGATTTTAATTCTATAAGTTATATCGAATTCACCGAGAGTTAAAAGTGCAGGAGCATTTAAAGAAGACGAGTTTCTTCGTAAAAAACATGAAAATCACGCGATCGTGGCGATGACGACATATGCGAAATTACCGAATAACCCCTCCAGCCATTGGGGACAAGTGTCGGAATACGGAATTAGAGTTAATTTTTTTTTTTTTCAAATTCCTGGCTTGAAGCAATATTGATAAAGTCTCCCCCGTAACACATTTTTTGTTCGTTCTTCTTTCTTTCTTTCTTTCTTTTTCTCGCATAAAGCAAAATCCACGTTAAAAAGAAGAAAAACTTGAAACAAACAACAAAAACTAAAAAGAAATCCTCCTTAAACACACCCTGGCCAGAAGCGAAACGAAAACAAAACGAAAACAATGTAAGCAAAAAGCCTCTGACGGCGGCCATCAGAATGTGTTAGCAGTGTAGTGAACAGAACAGTTGCCAGGGAAGGCGAGGAATCAGAGATCTCGCAATGAACGCGGTAAGATAATATCATTGAGCGTTCCTTTTTAAGCGAAAACACGTATCGATTTATTCTAAAGTTGGCTGAAATTGAACTTAAAAGTCCGAAACTATTTCGTCGTGAATCTGTAGCCAGCGCTCATCAGCGTTGAGTACGACTGGTGGCTAAAGATCGAAGAGAGGGGTCTCGGGGGGAGGGGGGACATTCCCAGAAAAAGAAACGTCCGAAATATTCGCTGGCCCCGGCGAGTGTTCCAATCGGGGAGTGGTGGCGAGGTATGCAGAACTGTGCGGGCACCTTTGCGATGAATTCTTCCATGTTTACCACAAACGATTCTCTTTCTTCTTCCGTTTTTACCGAGTTGTATTATTGTTTTCATTTCGATACCTTTCCGATGCTGCATCGGCCGGAGCGGTGTAATTTTTGGAAGCGAAGCCTGGTAAAACTGGTTCGCAAGTTATATTCAAATCGGTTTCGAATAACCGGTTCTGCACAGAGTCCGCAGATGTCTTTTCGAAACAATGGTCCATAAAAAATAGAATAGCTCTCCGATATTATGCATATATACCCTTTGTTAATCTCCGTTTCATGGATACGAGCTTGCGTGTGCGAGAGTGTGTCTGGATGTGCAGATTGAAAAAATAAATAAAATACTACTCTAGATGTCAACTTTCTATCTGTTGTTGTGTGTACGATTTCTAATGTATTGTGTGCTATTTCGTCGATTATGTTCGCTGCATTCCGTACTATTTTATGAGATTCGCTGCTTTCTGTCAAATTAAACTAGAAAGTTGGCGCTCTTTCCCACTTTTTTATCTACATATGTACACACACAAACATATATATATATATATGTATATACATATGTGTAATACTTAATTGCACAACATACTGTTACCTAATTAGCATATTATTATTCCCGAGAAGATTTATCGCTATCATTAATTTGTCGTTTTTTTTGTTATTTACGTTCGGGCCGAAAGAATTGACCGGTTAAATAGATCGTGCGACACGATTAGGCAGCATCGCAAAGTTTCAGAGATAAATTGAGTCTTACCTATCTACAATCGACCGATTAGAAATGATTATGATTCCCCGGGCGCCTAGCATGCACAAATGCGTGTATGCTTCGCCGTATTAAAAATACGCTACATCAGGTCATTCCGGATTTAGTGTAAACTTTATTTTTTTTCTTTTTTTCGGATTCTACTATTTTCCTAAAAGCGGTACTACCACTACTGAGACTGCATTGAAATATTGCGGAAATTCTGCCGAGGTTTGCAATCGATCGTAATACGGTGAATTTTTTTTTGTTTTTTGTTTTTATGGAGCAACAGTTAATAAAAATTTTTTTGAAAAACTATAAACATTTTCGAATTTTTTTTTTTTTCCGGATAACACATATATATATATACTTAGGTATTTTTGTTATCGGTTATATAGAGCAGATGGGTATTTTGTTAGCAGACACACGAAGGTTAATTGTGCGTAATTCAAGAAGCAAAAATTATTGAGCCGAACGAGAGCGTTGTTGTGGACACAATGGTTTTCGCGTCTAATCTGCGTCTGTGTGTTTTATTCGGTACAAACAGCGAGCAAAAAGAGGCAAAATAATGTTCCAATTGGACGAATTTGGAGGCGTAGATAATAGACTTAAATTACCTTCTGTTTCCGTAATTCAGTGGCTGTTTTCAGCGCACTGTAAACAAATTAATTATCCAGCCTTCCGGACTGCGTGTCAATATACAGCAAAAAAAAAATAATAATAAAAAAAGCGATGAAAAAAAAAAAAAAAAAGATCCATAGCGATACATTTAGGCGTAAGATTTTTGTCGGTTGGAGGCGCTTAATTCCAAGGCTAGTGTCGACAATTATTACGTTCAATCGGAATGGTCATAACACTCGGAATAATAATGATACCGAGATACCGAAATCGAAGATACACTCGGCAGGACCCGTGATTACCGTTCAGAACAAGATCTATTAGGAATTAATTTATTCGTTTTAATTCTGTTGATCGCGAGATATCAGAACAATCGAGCACACACAAAACAAAAAAAAAAACAACAAAAAAAAACATAACAAAAAACAACAAAGCCTCCGCGATCTTCACTTGTTTTACTGCAACTTCTGCCGGGTGCTGCTTGCAGCAGGAACACAGCGTGTGCATCCACTTAATCGATAGCCGGAGCAGATGTTTTTCGCCATGTCGTCACATTGTACTCTACCTGGCTGCTCTATCAACCTTGCCACACCGTTAGCAGAGATGAATAAATACGAATTAAATTAAAAGTTGAAACTTCATTTTCTGTCATTGCTCGCGAACTACTAAATACACTAGCGACAGCAGCTTCAGAGTTCTGGACTGAGTAGCGAGCCATACTTGCGCGTTTAAAATTTATACAGCGGTGCGCGCTTACCTATACGATACCTGTACTCATTCGATGAAATGAACCGTAATCAGTGCGCCCATTATTACATCGTGGTCAACAACGATTATCAGTTTCGTTTTCATTGTGCTAACCATTTTCATTAAACGCACTTCTCTATATATGTGTGCGATGATTTTTGAAAATTTTTCTCTACTACGACCACCTTTAAAAAAGAACGATTTTTGTTCCTTTCCAACTCTCTATCAGGCGATCGGTAAAATCAAAATTAAAAACACAAAACCGGCTACTTACCAAATACACTTATTATCTCACAGTAATTAATAACGATTATTAACGAAAAAAATGGTTAATTTTATTTCTAATTCGATCTCCACGTTTGAATATTGAAAACAGCACTAAATCGCTAGTTAATTACAGCGACGATACGTAATTATTCCGATTAAATCGAAACAAATCAATTAATTTCGTACTAATATATTGTTATTAAAGTTTATATATTTCATTTGCTCATTTTTTTTTTTAACTTTTACAACTGAGTTACATTTATAATTGCGCAATTCTAATTGCATTTTTCTCGCACTTTCCGTGATGGTATTTAGCTTTTTTTCTCCGATATTCCGAAGGTATAAAGTTTTCCCCAAATTCGTCAAGACGCCACGCTGTTCATATTCAAATTAGAAACGTTACAGAATTTCTTATTATTTCCAGCGTAAAAACGATACAGTCTCTTTAATATATACATACGTTTACGCATGTTAATGATGACGTTATTCTAACGCCGAGGCTGGTATGGAAAAATCGTTATGATATATATTATAATGTTTTTCTATCACGTTTGGAAATAAATGTGTAATAAAAATCGAAACGATTGTTTTCATTTCCTCTTCTTATTCTTCTTATTCTTTCTATTCTTCTTATTCTTCTTATTCTTCTTATTCTTCTTATTCTTCTTATTCTTCTTACTCATCGTATCGTGAAACTGACTGTAACACACCATGCCGGAAGTGTTGATAAAGTCCAGAACTTTTTCATCCAGTTGAAAGACGTCGTCGACAGTGCAGTTGTACATGCTTTGCACTCGGAAAAAGGTGTTCCATGTTCATGATGTTCGATTTTTTCATGTTCTCTCTTGTACGACCAGCCTTGGTAGTCCTTAATCTGTTGAGACTTCCATCTGCAGAGTATTTCAGATCTACACCCCCCAGGAGGAGGCTTTCTGATGGTTCATTTCAGCCGCTCTCTGTATAATTTTATTATGTTCTTCCGTGCAAATCGCTAAACGTGCCTTTTCAGCTAAGTGCATTTATCACAACCATGAAACTCTTCCGCGGTTTTAATCTCCGCCGCTGCTCTATGTACCCCAACAGCATATGGCGACTGTCCTTGAGCACTTCTTCCTGCACTTGCTACTACTTGACACCTAATTACGGGAAGAACAATGCCCGAAATAAACTTTTTTTTTTACCTCGATGTACAGGTGTAGATTTTAAACAACCCGAGATAATCCGACAATTCTCCTTTAAAGCGACATCGACATACTTTGTTCGTGCCAAGTTATGCTGGCCAGGTATCTGATAAACACCGGAGCTGATATCTGGAAAATGTATAGCTCCTCACGAACTGATAGTTAGCTTACGTAAGATACCTTTACCTTCGTGTTTATGCGATGCTTTTTAAAAGAAAAAAAAGTTATATAATAGACTCACAACTGTTATTCGAATACTACTGGGAAATAGACGCGGTTTTATAACACTGGGTGATGGTAAAAATAGCGTCGGGGCAAAAAACGAAGTGGGTTTCCTGAAGGAAGTGTTCCGGCCGATATTCGAAAATACATATCATTTGCTACATGCGGATGACCTTACTTTTACCTATCAAATTTTAGGAAATAAAAAAAAACATCATACTACTGCACTGGAAAAGCTTGGAAAGTATTGTGTGCAAAATCAACTGAGACCGAATCCAAATAAAACATAGCCAGCCGCTTTCCACTACCGAAACAAGGACGCGAAAAGAAATTTAAACATAAAATGGCGGGAATGAAGATATAATTTAATAACAGTTTTAAATGTCTAGCAGTTACACTTGATGGAATTAGTTTCCACTAATTTCTTTAATAATTTCATTATTTCTGACTCTATGAGTGCCCTTCAAACGATCTGCTCCCGCTTTCTAATTACTTTTCCCAATTTACAATTCTGCGCATTATGCCATTTTTACGCCAGGGGTCATTTCGTCCTGTCACGACATTTGTCCCATATATAAAACTTTAATGCGATATTAGCGCTCCTACATACCCTCGTGGTGAAAATAGGAACTCATCAGGAATAGTGTCCTGTCACAAAAACTGATGAAATGGTTTTAATGCGATGTTAGCGCTCCTACACCCCCTGGTCGTGAAAATTGGAACTGAAAGATTTTTCTCTGTCGAACGGTGTAGCCAATGAAAAAGTTTACTCTTCTATAAGAATTATAGAAGAACTAGACCTGGTGGTGAAGGGGGCTTGCCCTATTCCGAGGCCCGAAGAGACGAATTTATATATATATATATATATATACATAAGTAAAGTAAGTCCCATACCCTTGACAGGACGTCGATTTTTGTGAAGTTAGGGTTCACAATGAACTAAACCTAATGGATCTGATGAGAATACTGGGGCCAGTTCCTTTCTCTCGGCCGCTTTTACTTTCTCGGATTTCTCTAGTACCCAATTATTTCAGATTAGGTATATACCTGGGAGCGATTCGGATCTGGAACGAGACATGTCTCGAACCCGTGTCCTCTGGCTTAGTAGCCAAGCGCCTTAACCACTACTAGGCTATCGCGCTACGTATATATATATATATATATATATATATATATATTAATTACAACGTAATTCTTAGGCTACCCCCCATTCGAAAAAATGTCCCAAAAAATATCCCAAAAAAATGTTCCAATTTTATGTAACGTTTGTTATATTTTATAGGATTTTTGTTATTGTTATTTAAAAAATGTCACAATTTTATGTAATGAAATATGTAACGAAAACCTGTCTTTATTTTATATAATGAAAATTAAATGTTAAAATAGGATTTTTGTGGTTATGTTATTTTTTTTTTGTGTTGATGCCAGTAAGAATTACATTGTAAATTTTGATCATTTTATACAAAGTATAGAAGAGAAAGAGACAGGAATGAAAGCAGGAGGGGTCAAAGGGCACAGCTCCTTGCGAGGCCAAAGTGGCCGAGTTTATATTTATATTTATATATATATATACATATACATATATTTATACATATACATATATTTATATATATATATATATATATATATATATATATGTGTATATATACATATATACATATACATATATTTATATATATATATACATATACATATATACATATACATATATTTATATATATATATATATATACATATACATATATACATATACATATATTTATATATATATAGTCGCGATAGCCTAGTTGCTAGAGCGCTTGACTTCCGTTACGGAGATCACGGGTTCGATTCCAGGCGACGACAGAACTTATTGCAGAGAATTAAAATTAAATTAAATATTCGCTAATAATCACGTGGAAGGCAATGGCTAACCACCACGTACAACATCATATGCGCGCTAAGTCAGTACACAGCAGACACACACACGGGACTGCATTTGTATATCGATAAATCAAACGATTACTATCAGTTCCGAATGTAGTAGTCTTGCGTGTGTACATCTGCATTGTATATAATAATTGCCATGAGCGCTGCCTATATCTGTACAGTTCAGATGTACGAATAGGTAGTCGCCGACGCTCAGGAATTAAGTATGGCACTATAAAGAAAGATGTATATATATTATATAAACTCGGCCATTTTGGCCTCGCAAAGGGCTGTGCCCCTTGACCCATCTTGCTTTCATTTCTGTCTCTTTTTCTTCTATACTCTGTATAAAATGATCAAAATTTACAACGTAATTTTTACTGGCATCAACACACACAAAAAATAACATAACCACAAAAATCCTATTTTAACATTTAACTTTCATTATATAAAATAAAGACATGTTTTCGTTACATATTTCATTACATAAAATTGTGACATTTTTTAAATAACAATAAAAAAATCCTATAAAATATAACAAACGTTACATAAAATTGGAACATTTTTTGGGACATTTTTTCGAATGGGGGGGGTAGTCTAAGAATTACGTTGTAATTAATATATATATATATATATATATATATATTTTTATAAAAACAGTTGGCCAACACAGAGGTTATTAGATGCGAGCGTAAAAAATTTAGGTACCACGTAGTGAACATAGTTATCACGCATTCTCGGTTATTAATATTGTTTTAACTATGAATTACTATCTTCTTCCGGTTCCTGTAATTATGCATATAGATACAAAAACGCGACACATAAATTTTGAAAAGAAATTTACCATAGGTTTTTTTTTTTAGTAATTTATTAAGTAGATAAAGAAATGAGTCCTAGCTCTCACTAAGGTACCATGAATTCTAAATTTAAGATTCACACATTGTACTTTAGTATTTAATGGACCTGAACGGGATTTCCGTATCAACCATGTAATTTCAACAATGCTACCATTTTTGGTCAAAAAGGAAGAATTTTGAGGAAAGTTTTTAACTAAATTTGTTATTCTTTTCAAGCGTACGCGTACCGAGCAATTATTCTCGAGAGAAGGGACACTTATAAAAACTAAAAACATTTTCAAATGGTAATTTTGCGAGATTTAAAGGGGAAAAAAGTGAAAAAAAATATCGGTTTAAATTGAGTTTTTAAAACTTGTTCTAAAATATTAAATTCTATCAAGAAACGTTTTTTACCGGCCTACCGTGCGGCCATTTAATAAACGTTATATATGAAATTGCAACCGAGAAGGAGAAAGTAAATTGGGATTTTATAAAAATTTATGTAAATACTCGACATAACAGCCAAGCGGCACGTAAAGAATTTTGTCAAACCGACCGACTTATGGGGGCAATTAAATGAATTGTCAACAAAAGTATTTCAAGTATTACACGCTACGAATAATTGTTCAAACACGATCGTATACGTGTAATAGGACTTACTCGTACAAGTAGCAGGCTGGTTAAAAGAGAGAGATAGCAGAAATAATAGGATAGAAGATGAGATTACGGTCGAAAACTTTAACTATTAATCATATTTAATCAGTTTTTAGCCCACTTCGGTCATTCGTAATTGGCCCTTGTTGAAAACATTTAAATTAAAGGAAATAAAATAATGTTCGTGCAGCTCCTTTGAATTGCAAATACCAGAGAGGTGTTTCTGAAGAAAGGAATACGTCGATAAATCTCTTACGAATATGTTATATACAAAACAATGAACTGTTAAACTCTATTATTTATTTAAAACAAAATTTCTTAAAATATCTTCACATTTAATAAACGGATTTTATTTAAACGCTCTTTAAGCCATTTGTTTACCCCGCTACCTGATCATTCCTGTGATTTTATCATACGCCATGTACCTTATCCACGTTTTTTCTTCCCTTCGTTCCATTTATATTGGTATATTTACTACGGGTTCCTAGCCATTCGAGCATCTCGGGTATTGAAGCGGCGGACTCTTTTTTTACTTCTTCCTAATTTGTTTCTTAAGAAAAATCCCATCCTCTAATCTTCTCGCACTGTGTAAAAGTTTTCATCTCAAATTATCGCATCGAATATTTACGCTTCCTCTTTCTCTAACAATTGTTCTTTTTATCTGTCTGGACAATCTAGTCTTCCTGCCAATCCGTGGTTCTCTTTTCACTTCGTTGTTCTGTTGTTGTCTCCGTTACTCGTCTTAGTTCTTAAGCCATACTCGTTTTCGTTTTTCGTTGGTTGCCTCTCCATATTGTCCACTCTACTGAACCGAAGAGCGTGTTTGCGATGCTGATCATATGTTTATTAAGTGTTTATCTCTTTTTATTAAGCGTTCTGCTTTCTATTCCATTTTATTGATACTCGGTCTTCCCACTCCATATTGCGCCTATCTCTTTTCCTTCTCCACATATTGTTCTTATTATTTGTTCCTTCCTCCTAACAACATTCGATATTGTATGAAGATATAATTGACTCCTTCCTCCTAACAACATTCGATATTGTATGAAGATATAATTGACTCCTTCCTTTTCTAATTGTTTCTGGGTAAAGGTGCCTCGGTTGACAAGTCCAAAAAAAAAAAGAAATTTAGCGGCAGTAATTTCGATTGACTACTTTCCGCAGCCAAGCCGAAGATATACTTATCAAGATAATATATTGATCGGAAACTTAAAGTACCGGCATAATTCTCGTAGAAAATAATGAAACCTGCACTTTAAAAAGGCAAAAAGATAGAAGTCAGCATTATCGTTTTTATATGAGTAATAAAAATCGAAATTGCAAAATTATAACTGTAAACGACATGATGAAACAGAAATGTTGTTAACTTTAAAGAAACCGTTTTAGAATTTAACGTAAGTACAGACCACCTCTTCCGTTTATTCACCGCTTAACATAAAAAAAGGTTTGGAATTATAAAAAAAAAAAAAAGATAAATTGAAATTATTTTTTCGTGAATATATTTTAAAATTATCTTTTCCTTGTTTTCTGTTTTTTTCTAAAATAAAATAAATTACAAAAACAGTCATCGATAAATCTCAATGAAAACTAGATTATATTATGAGACTGGAGAGATAGAAAGAAATAATTTCTACATTGAAAAACGAGAGATACCTTTAAAAACTTTCGCTTTTGCGGAATAACTCGTTACACTTCTACATGACACTTTTATGTGACGCCGCGCCTAATAGCAATTAGTTGTTTTATTTTTGTAAATTTAATTTGGACTTTTTTTCGCTCGTCGAGCCTGAAGTGATAGGAAGAAGTGTCAGCTAATTAAAACTTAATTCGATTGGAAATGCTGAAATAAAAGAACCAATGACAAGGAAAACAGACTGAGAGGGGAAGGACAGGATATAGGAAACATAATAAGGAGCAGGAAGCCTTAATAATTATAGTGCGTGAGACGTTAGCTCACTGAGACTTATTATTTGTTCCTGTTAGTTATTACTAGGGCTCTGAACATCATAACCTTTTTGTTGGAATTTAGCAAAATAAATAATTGAACAATTTACCGGCACTCTTCTATGACAAAAGTCACTGATGATGTAACATTAAAAATTAAAAGGAAACATAGAGTTTGGCCGAGGAATACTACCTTAAAACACATAATTGTACAAAAGCTGGGCCATACAATTAAACGCCAAGAATCGTTCGCGTATAGAGAAGGAAATCACAATGGGCTTTAGTTTCCGACGGTTTCGTAAACCGCACATAGTTTGAGTGAACCACCTCTTCCGCGATTGTTAATTAAAGTACACTACTGATGTAGGAAATACGCACAACTTTAGTTAAGGAAATTTGAAAGTGCCTCTCTGGCTACCGAATAATCTGCAACACGTGGAAACCCATCGAAGAAAAGTACTCGGAATCCAAAAAATAGTGTCAGTTCTATTGCAGTCATTTTTATTTTTGCCACTGCTGCATCTTTCGACAGAAAATGGTGACTTACAATTAGAGGGCGAATTTGTTATCGAAACAACTTTCTGCAACGGAGACAAACACGTGACACAGAATCCTGCGATGAAGTTAATCTCGTAAGTTGTTAGCCATGAACAGAATTGTGTACGGTTTAGCCTTAAACAAGTTCAGTCAAGCATGATGTTTCATGCGCTGAGGTTTAAAGATGAGTATAATTTACTTGTACATAATACTAAATTCAAAGTAAATAAATTTGATTCTCCGCGCTGTAAAGAGGGAGAGTACGTCATTTTTCGTGCTTTTTTTGAACTTCCCGCCAACTTTGAAAGTCTCGTTAAAGGAATGAAATACGGTTCCGTTTCCGACAAAAAACGATCTTCCAACCAATATCCAACATGCCCGGGGAAAAAAATGATTTATTTCAAAAATTTCGCGAGGGTACAAATTCAAAGTTGGAAACCCGGATGTTGCAAACTAGAGAAACATACGGGGATGCGCATACTTTTAACCCTGATCAAAAAATTTTTAATAATCGCGCCGCAAGAGAAGGGGAAGCTACATGTCATTTTTCGTGCTTTTTCGAACTTTTCGCCAACTTTATAAGTTTCATTAAGGAAATGAAATACGGTTTCGCTCCCGTCAAATGATCTTTCTAACGACATATCACGTGCTCGGAAAAAAAGATATTTTTTTCAAAACTTTCGATCTTTCGGCGCCCCAAGAGACTGAATATAAAAGTTATAAGCTCGGCTATATTTTTCCTACAGAGCAGTCCTTCATGCATGTATTTGAGTTACGTTTTGGTTTCCTCAACTTTTTTACTCGAGCTGTTGCTTACGTTAATATCCTTTTTTTTTTCTTTTTTTTTTTACTGTTTTTGGGCTCAAAGGGGAGTATAAATAATTTTTTAACTATAATTTTTTTCCTTTATAAAATAGTTTCTTTATTTTATTTTATATTTCGAATTTCACTTTTAAACGTTTACCTGGTGATGAGTTATGTATTTCTTTTAAGAGTGATTTTCGAGGTCGTTTTAAATTCCATATTACATATTCTCGACGGTTTTTTGGGTTTTTTGCCGCCCGAAGTAATCGATTAGTTTGACGTTACAGATTTCCTTAAAGAGAATTTTAATCATAATTCAAGATTCAATTTCGAAATTAATAAGTCGAACCGTTCTCGAGCTATCGCATATTTTAATTGAATATTTTTACCATCTTAGGAGGATTCCGTACATTGTATGTGTACGGAATCCTAAACAAGACATGTTCTAAGTTTTTTCTGTTTCGAATATTGGAGAAAGTTACAGTTATTTTTAGCGGATTTCTGTTTTCATACGATGCTCTCAATATATTAGCCATTAATTTCGAATTTCTAAATTAATTCAAAGAGAACATACCAAATTGTTTGGTGCAGTTTTAAATTGAAAGTGTAACGCAAAACGCGAGTCGAATTTTTTTCATTCTCATGAGGGTGGTTTATGCTATATATATTCTTACTTATTAAAACACTTTTTTTTCCCCATTTTCACTCGCTAACTACCATACAATTTATTTATTTTTATGTATACGCATATATGTATGTATATCAGTTTTCGTCATCTATCGACTTTTTTTTTTATTTCTTCCGAAATCAATCTCCTCACAGCTAATTCCTTTTATCCGCTAATAGATTTTTTTTCCAATTTTTTCCGATTAGTACTTATCACACATTTTTTAATCTTCAACGAACGCGCTCAATGGTAATTCCAAATTTTCTTATCTGAACCGTTAACCGAAAAAAAAGGTAAAAATACGTCCGAATTATTTTCGTAAAACTCTTTATTAGTTTTTTTTTTGATACGGCGCATTTTAACTGAAACTGGTTATAATCAAAATATAAGAATTATTATTTATCGAAAAGGGGGAAAAAAAATAAAAAAATAAAATAAATCGGACTGTTCTTCCTAAATAATTGCGAATTACTTTCAGAAATTAGCGTTCCGTTTGATGTAAACCTATTATTCAAAATACGTGCAAGGTTAATAACCTCGTAGTTTCTTTCATTCAAACGTATGGAATTAAATTAAACGTAATCGAGAAAATCGCTTATATGTCACATATAAATTTCGTTACTGCGCGGACGTACGACTACAATTGTTCAAAGATTTTCTTTTCCGTACATTCAACGTGTAGGATGCAAAGTCAAGTGAAAATTAATCGGAATAAAGGAAAAAATTCGGAACAGAGCTGAATTACAAACTTTTAATATGATAGAACAGAATAGAATATCAAAGGGAAAAATCGCAGTGGAATTGTTTTCACTTACCCATATTATTATTTAACCACGGAATCTCGTCAAGGGGGGAGGCAGGGGAGGGCCGTTGCCCCTTGGAGCTTCGGAACTTTTTAATCAACTGGTCATGATGAGTTAGGCGCGTAATCATAGACAATTTTAATTTTATAATAAAGTAGTAGAACAATTTGTCAGAAACACACGAAAATTATGATTAAGATTTTATTCTTGTTTAAGCCTTTACGAGTTATAAATTTTAGTTTTCCTATAACTCATATCCTCTTTCTATCATTTTGCCCCCCCTCGCTCATCGACTGTCGACTCCCCCTTGCACGGAATAGTAATTCTAATTTAAGGTAAAAACACGATAGTTATTAGTTCCCAACACGTGTATAGTCTCTTGAAAGTTAGATTTTTAACCATTTTCGCGCTTATAACTCTAGAAATAGCCGTATTCCAAAAAAAAAAAAAAAAAATTTCCTGCCGCTCGGACTTGTCCCAAAATTTTTTTTTTGTGTTTTACTATAGGACGACCGCTGTTTTCAGTAATGATACGATCACATTTCAACTCAAATTACCATAGAGCGCAGTTGACTCACAGTCAGGCTCATTCGAATTGAATTCGGTACTAAGAATGCCGAAAATGATTATCGCTACGCTGAGTTGAAATCCACAGAAGACGAAATTATAAAAAAAAAAATCTAAATTTTCCTCAATCAAGTCCTGAATGCGAACTTTATTTAGTTGACCAGCGCTTTTTAAGGTATCGAAGTAATACTTGATGAAAGCCGCAAAAGGGACAAACTTCCATTGGAGTTATTCATGAAATTGACGCGTGTGATGGTTCATGAGCGGCATTCCAGCCGAGGCCAGTACGAATTGTTCGACTTTTTATTATTTTTCCAGAAGTCAAGAGGTAAAGTTCCGGCGCCACTGCTGCCTATTGATGATAATGATAGGAGACTTTCGAAGCGGACTCGGGTGCTAAGCTGGCAGAGGGAACCTCAGATTTAATCACTGTTATTACAATAGCTAAGCAAGCTTCTAAGTTGATACGCTACAATTCAATCTTGAAAATGCTGCATTATAGCCGGTCGATTGTGTTAGTGATAAACGAGAAAGAATTCGAATAGGGTTTTACCCCGCGGTATAGTCTAAGTTCTCTAACGTTTCCGTGATCATCGGCAGGTACAAAGCACATTCTGAATCCGATGTTCTAAAAATAAATACTTTTAAAAAACTCGCCTTTTTTTTCATTTTGCGTACAGCGAAATAATAAGAAGAATATTAATATGATTATAATCTATACCATTGTGTTACGGTTGAATGAAATAAATAAATATAAATATAATTTAAAAAATATAAAAACGCCGACTAGTTTCGGATACTAGAATCCATCTTCATGGTGTATGTGTATAAACTATTAAAATTAAAACAACAATAATAAATCTATCAACAATAAAATAACGAATTTTGGAAACAAATAAATCACAGTATATCAATGAACGACAAATATTAATCAATTTAAAGTACAAAAGTTTTAAATAAAATCAGCCAATAAATGAAACATTATATTTAAATTTAAATTAAAATTAAAATTGCACGATGTAATATTAAACATTAAATAATGGATTATCATATGGCAAATTATTATTGATAATATTATCCAGAAGAATATAATACATTTATATTTTATAAACGCGTGGACTAACACCTAACTATAAATCATGTAATACATTGTACGGGGTTCCCATGCTTGTCCTAGAGTAGTACTATCAAAACCGTGATCAAAAATTATGGGTACACGGACAGGAAAACAAAAAATATTTACCCTTACACAGAATATCATAATGTCGAGATAAAGTTTTATTTTGGTACGATATCGTTACCGGTTCAACCGATGTCTCATAGTGAAGCCACCTCTTGAATTTCTGTCTTCAGTTTATGCGTAGGGAAAAAAAAAAAAAGAAATAGAAAACAATTTAATCGGCTTGACTGTTTATTCAACCTTTTTTATTTTTCAATTTTAAGTCCCATAAGATAGTTTGCTGTCCGTGAGTGACTATACTGTTTGTTCAAATTACGGTTCATATTATAGTTTCACGAACAACTTCATTATAGTCTAATCACAATTAATTATAATGGCTGACCTATCTTTTGTTAGAATTTCTTGTTCTTCTTCGAGCAGTTCAGTCATTTTCTATCCTTTTTAAAATCTTATCAATTTACAACGATGTTGTAGCCTTTTCTTTTAATTTCTTCAAAGACTTTTCTTTATTCTCGTTTACTTTTCCCGAATTTCGTAAGATTATTTATAACTTTTTTTTTCCACTTGCTAATTTTCTTGCACCATTTTTGCTTCTTCTCGCAAATTCTATGCTTAATTCTGGACCATTATCAATAGTTTAAAGTTCTGAACTAGTGTTCTAATACTGTGTTGACACTCAGTGATGGATTTGATGGTGATAGCACCCTAGGCCGTGCTGGTATGCCGCCTTTCTTGTAATGGGGGGAAAAAAAGTACACGTGTGCAACGTTCGCCGAGAAAAGGGACCCGTGGCGCGGAAAGCAGTTTTTTGGGAAAAACACTTCATTTGCAAAAAATCTCCCTCAAGCCGCAATTAAACAGGTATTCTACAGCACTATCAATTCCCTATTTCCCTCTCATGTTACCATTTACACGGATGGGATTCGACGTGGTGTTGGTGCTTCCTTCATCCTTCCTGATTTTAACCTCTCAGAATCCTTATTTCTGTTCCATATTCATAAACGAATTATTGACCATCCTTCGCTCTATTATTTTCATTTCCTCGAATCATTTTTCCTCTAAATTTTTAATTATTTCTGACTTTTTAAGCGCCTTTCAGGCCATATCCTTTCCCCTTCCTGATCATTCGTATGACACTTTATTGTCCTCCGTATACGTTCACTCATTCACAAACTTTCCTATCTCCGTTCAATCAATATTGATTTGCTGTGGGTACTTAGCCACTCGGGCATATTTCGTAATGAAGCGGCTGATATTCTTTGGTACTCGGGCTACTGCTGCTTCCTCTCGTCTTTTTTTTAAAAAAATTCCATCCGATAACCTCCTATCAATTTGTAAAAGCTTCCATATCAGATCATGGTATCGGATATTTACGCTTCCTCCTTTTCTAATAACTATTCATTTCATCTGTCAATTCAGCCTACTCTTCCTGCATATTCATGGTTTCTTTTGCATCCCTCCCTTTTTCGACATTCTGATGTTGTTTCCATTGCTCGTATGCACTTTGGCCATTCTTTGCTGCCATTATCTAAATTTCGTTTTTCCTTGATTTCTTCTCCACACTGTCCTCTCCATCATCCGGATGATGCAGTTATTTTCGACGCCGATCATGAGTTCTTCCACAGTGTTTATCTTTTTCTGTGGAGCGTTCTGCCTTGTATTCTTATTTGTTGAAGCTTGGACTTCCTACTCCTTATTGTGCTTCCTATATCCTGTCCTTTCCTTCCCTACTAATTATTCCTGCTATTTATACCTTCTTTTTAGATGAAATTTCTGGTCGGATCAAAATATAACCGGCTTCTTTCCTTACCTTTTGTTTCTGGGTAAAGGTCCCCTTGGTTGACGAGCCCAAAAAAAAAAAAAAAAAAAAAGGAAAAACATTTCTAAAGTTTGTACGAAGTAACATTACCATAATATACGACCGCTCCGCGCATGCCTGTATGTAACGTGCTGCCAACTCGATAGATCATCGTTACCAAATTTTGGGCTAGTTAAATTAGAATTTGGTCGCTCAAACGTTGATTGCTACGAAAATTTTGAAAAAGAGTTGTTCATCAATCCAACCATAAATAATTCGGCGTTGCTGCGAATACAAGCAAACCCGAATGATGAATGTGGGACCCAGAATTTCAAGATTTTTATCAACAATTACTACAGATGCATTTTCGTGATTCCGAATTTTCATCTCTCAGATTTTAATTTTATCGCACTATTACTTAATTCGGTATTGTTTTCATAATAGGTATTACAAAGTACCACCCTTTCCAGTTTGAAAAAAATTAAATCATCTGCAGAAAATTTGTCGACTCGGAAGAGGAAAAATATTACTCGTACGTGTACAGCGAAACGTACCACCATCAAACGATTTACTAGTGGTTTATGATTAGAAAGAAAATAGTTACGAGAATTATTTATGTACCGATTTAAAAGAAACGCAATTCCGTAATTTCTAAACCTGACCAACCTAAGCCGAAAATGTAGGGGAGTCTGCAGCAAAGTTGACGCGAAAGAGAAAGAAAAAAACCCGAAGCTCCAACAAAGGAAAAACCCGAAGTTCCGAAAAACAAAAAAAAAACAACGCTTAAATAATGCTCGAAGCAAATGAAAATTCATTAAAAAATGCCCCCAAAAAAAACAACTAAGGGTAAAAATAGTTTTGCGGTTTTTTTTAAATTTTTAATGTTTTTACACTTTTTCCCAATGTTCTCCAGGCACTCTGTACATTTTAAGACGTTAAACAAACGTTTTCGAAAAAACTACATATTGCACCTTATTCACTGTTGGCACTACATATATATATATTAATTACAACGTAATTCTTAGGCTACCCCCCATTAGAAAAAATATCACAAAAAAATGTCACAATTTTATGTAATGAAATATGTAACGAAATGATATCTTAATTTTATATAATGAAAGTAAAATGTCAGGATAGGATTTTTGGGATAATGTTTTTTTTTTTTTGTGTTGATGCCAGTAAGAATTACGTTGTAAATTTTGATCATTTTATACAATGTATAGAAGAGAAAGAGACAGAAATGAAAGCAAGAGGGGTTAAGGGGCGCAGCCCCTTGCGAGGCCAAAATGGCCGAGTTTATATATATATATATATATATATATATATAGATAGATAGATAGATAGATAGATAGATTCATTTAAATTTAATGTTATCCACTACTCGTGCTTTGCAGCGCATTTGTGGATTTTCTTTTTTCAGTAATAATAATAATAAATAAATTAAATAAATTGAAAAACGAAATATATATAAAGTTATTAATTCATAATAATATGCCGGACACGAATAATAAAATGTACTACAAAATTATATGAAAAACACAAATCATCTAAAAAGTATATATTTTTTTTTTCTTGTTTTGATTTTCCCCTGGGCTTGTCAGCAACGGACGATTACCTATCGACACGTGTAAATAGTAGCAATTAGGAGTCACAAGGAATGGAGTCTGACTAAGAACCCTATACCAAGGATGGATAAACGATAGCAATCAACGTGTCGATAAATGCAAAAAACATATGCATCCTGAAAAGAAAAGGAATGACTGTGCCGAAGGTAAGAGCAAAAGGAGTTAGCTGTCCGATACTATGGCCACACCTGCAATTACAGAGCCCACAGTACCAACGGACAAAGGAATCAGCCTACAAATAATTAAGGAAGAAGACACATGGAATGTCTGAAAAGCAGTTAAAGCCATCAAGCATCAAAGCTATATAGACGTGCCGTAAAGATATTAAAAAACATTGACTAGTTTCGAAAAATTACCGTCATTATCAAAAGTGATTTTTTTTTTTTTATTTTATTCGAAAAGAGTCCCGCCGAGGAATAGTTTATCTGATTTTATATTGACGTGGATTTTCTTACGGCTAAGGCTCACTTGCAAAATTGATACCGTGATGACGTCATCATTGCGGTCGCGCGATCAACAGGTGTTCTATTCTACAAAGAAATTTCATTCGAATGTTTACATCTTTACTTAACACCATAGCGGAAATGTCTCGTTCAATTTGTAATGAAATGTGTTCACTGAAATAGCCCCTGAATTACACTTTACGCAACACCGGAAAGTCATATGTCAAAATTCAGTTCCGCAAGCATGGAGGAACTCCCGTTTAAGCCTTTTATTTTCCGCCATGTCCTTTGCGTGGCTCTGTCTGCGGTAATTCGCGGGTTTTCGAATTCTTTCACCGAGTCGAGATAATGTTATCTAGATGCTTTTGAACACGTTTGAGTACTGTGCAGAATAATTTCAGCTGCGAAGTTTCCAAGTTCGCTGCGAGTTCGTATATTTACGATGCTTTTGATTATTTTTTACCCTTTTGCTTTTATAATACGGAATTTTCGGCATAACTATTACGCATTATTATAGATATATATATATATTTATTTATTTATAATTAGATGTAGTAATTTGAGCAAAAAAAATAAATAATATTTTAAATAGCAGTAAACTTTATTAGATGAAAGGCCCCGGAAAATTATGTCGAGGTCGAATAAGGAATGGCGTCGAAACGATAATAGTAATCAGAAGTTACGATGCGGTTATTATACTCTATAATCAATGAAATTTTTTAACCTCGTTTGTCATTGAATTTGAAAAAATTGGCAGCCTTTTAACCGCGCGTTCGTCTGGCGTTTAATTTTTTCGCTGAAATAATCGTTCTCTGCACTTTACAAATTTTTTCCGTTCGTTTCCGATTGTTTTTGATTGGCTCGTCGTTGCTGTCACCGCTTTCTTTCACTTCGCTTTACACATATTCCGTACGACACACAGATTGATTGCGTCGAACTTGAAAAGAGGATATCTGAGAAATACACGGTAAAGGTCGCACACGTCATAATGATAATTTTAAACACGATTTAATTCGTGAAATTTTGGCCGATAGCCAGGCATTGTCGCCGCACTGATCGGATAAACTAATCATAAGCAACAGATCGGAGACGACCGGTGTGTGTGTGCAATGCAAACACATTATGCGTGATAATAATAAAACTTTTATGTTTACACTCTTTTTATCTCAGAGTTCTTTCGTCAACTGCGCTGTCTATTACACACCTTCTTCATCGTTCGCGATGAATAATAAATAACGCGTTTTATTAGACAGGAAAAGCTCCAAATCGATCGATTTTATTTGAATTCTTCCGCGGAGAACCGTTTGGTAATGTACATATTTCGAAATCGATTTCTGACGCGAGTGCAGTTAATCAGCACGGGGCGACATTTATGCGGTCTAGTTAATTGTTTAAAATCAGATAGCGACACTTCTCTACATGCTTTAAGGTCACGCATATAGAACAAAATGCGAACTATTTATTTCACTTAAAAACCGCCGCTACTATGAACATAATTTTTCATTTTAAATTTTACGTACGCGTCCACTATTATATCCTTTAATGGAAATAATGAAAATCAGCAAAAGCTCTGAAACCAAAGGAAATATATCCGTAGGAACATTGTCGGACCTAGCCTAGTTAAAACCTACTAATAAGGGGTACATTGAAAGAAACAAGTTTTGATTATATATATATATGTATATGTAGTGAAAACAAATTCGGATACGTAGATTCCTAACCTATGGTAATAAATGAAATTTTAAGTACAAAGTAAAGGTTTTTTTAACTAGCAATTCAACAATTATTACTAAAAGCGACTTTAATGAAACTTGTACTCCGATCTGTTATTAAACTCCCTTCAATCATTCTCTCCTCCCTTCCTCTCGCTTTCGATTTGCTCTATCGCCTTCTCCTGATTGTTCTATCCACGATTGTGATCCTCCTCGTACATGTGATGCTAATCACATTTTCTTTGAGTGTCCTGCTCTTCGTAACGAACGCTACCTTTTATACAGTCAGCTCCTGTCATTAGGTCTCCCTACTCCCTATAACTCTTCCTTTATCCTCTCGTTTCCTTCATCTTCTGTGGTGTCCGCACTGCTGTCCTTTGTTGCGTCCATTTCGGACCGCTTAGTTATTTAATTTATTAGCTTAGTTTTCTTGTTATTGGGTCAATGCCGCTGGCGCGCCCACCAAAAAAAAAAAAAAAAAAAACCATAATTCTTACTGTGCTTCGTATATCTTATCGTTTCCGTCGATCTCCGTTGTTTCTATCCTCAGTCCTTTTATCTTATCAATATTTGACACCGACTTTACACTTGATCCTTTTCCCTCGTGTCGTTTCTAAGCGAAGATCTGTTGCTGACATGCCCAAAGGGGGGGGGGAGTTAAAAATAAAATGAAACACGCTTAAAAAAGGGTCTCTTTACGGGTGTTGAAATAAACAATAAAAAGATAGAAGTAAATTTGTTTAAAATTTAAAAAAAAAAAAAGAAAAAAGAAAATAGCGTTAAATAAATAAAGTACAATAAAAATGAGAAAAAAAAAGAAATAAAAATGAGATTATTAGCCAGCTACTAGTCCGAGAGCTGAGAGACTAAAACTGCATCAGTTTTAGAAAGGCTGATATTTTGACATTAAGTTATGCACAACGGTTGTATGTCCGTCAGTCAGCCAGTTTCACTAACACCTGGCGTGGGGGCGACTCCAAACTTGTAAAAAATACATGCACGTCGCGACTGTTTTATGAAATCTGAAATTTCGTATACAATCAGCAAACATCATTTAAAATGTGGAAAACTTAGTCAGTCGCTATCATTTTTATGCAACAAACGCCATCAGCAGTCATCAAGAAAAGCACGCGCCGCGCGCTTATTTTATATAGCGCGCCTGACCGTTATAATGCTTGTATGTAATTTTCAAATATATTTTGTAGTATAATGTAAATGTATTGAATTGGAGATAGCAGATGTTTGTAAAGACATAGCATCGTTCGAGAGCAGTAAGTGTCTGAAATTAATATGCATGCTTTAAATTAGAGCAACTTTGTTTGCAAATTTAAATTTTGCAATGTTTCTTTACAATTTAGGATTAAATATCTGAATTTAACATATATTATATATGCTCTTCTTCTTGCTGTCCCAAACCGATCTCAGTCATAGGTGGCCATCGAGCAAAGTCTTGCCGATAGTGATCTTTGTCGTACGCAGAGTGTGTACCAACTACTCTGTATTTAATCCTGCACACATCTTGATATCACAGAACCCCACGTACGTTTCCTCCGTCCAATTTTTCTTTTACCTTTAATTCTTCCCATCAAAATGGTTTTCTAGCAAGGTGTATCTTGTACCCGTCCAAAATAATTTTGTTTTCGAATTTTTATCAATTCGCGATCTTTCTTCATAACCCTAAGTATCTGCTGGTTTCCAGGGTACCTTCAAAAAATTCTTCGGTAGCACCATAATTCAAAAGCTTGTAATCGATTCAGGATGTTTTTCCTCAAAGTCCACGGTCTCGTATAGTAAGGTGGACCATAACACTTTAATAATTCCGAACTAAGATCGTGGGCTGTCGTGGTTTTTGCTCATCCTGTTGAATGTATTTCTCTCGTCTGTTTAATCCGACCTTTGATTTCCATTTCAGATCATACTGTAGTATTCAGCCGCGCACCTCGGTATTTAAACGATTCGACTTTCTCCAGGTATTTTTCATTAATGTGCAGTCCGGGGCTGGTGATATTTCCAATGATCATTATCTTCGTTTTCTTTATGTTTAACGATGTTCCATATTTTCGACCAATCTTATCTACTTTTTATGCGAGGCATTACTAGCTAATAAAACTGCGTCGTCCCCATAACGAGAATATTATTGATCTATTTTCCACCTATTTTGATACCTATTGTACGGTCTTCCAGAGCTTCCTTGAAAATTTGTTCTGCGTAGATGTTGAACAGAATTGACGACAGGACACATCCTTGCCTCGCTCTGCCGTTAACATTAATTGGATTCAAAGCAGCATTTTGATTTAAAGAAATAATAACGCTCTGGTTAGGATGCAGGTTTTTGATTATTCGACGATTTTCTGGATCGAATCCAATGTCTTCCAGTATCTCGAACAGCTTTTGATGTTGGACATTATCAAAGGTTTTTTCAAAATCTATAAAACATAGAAATATGGGTCGTTTTTGGAACTCTAGACACCTTTGAATAAGTACATTCATGTAGAAGATTGCTTCTACCCGTTCCTAGTCTAAAACATCAAAATTTTCTTCGCATTTCCTTGCAATTCTTGCATGCACAATTTGTAAAACAGTATTTTCGGTGTATGAAAGGCTTATCATACTGAATTCGTGACAATATTTTGGACTTGTCGTTGTCATTAATCAACCAATCTTTTGGTAAAAATCCACTGTGATATATTTCATTAAGAATTTTGACCAGAATTTGTAGGCCATTGTCATCTCTAACATTAGTAATAATGCAACTGAGACTTCATCTGGGCTTATAGCTTTGCGTGACTTTGCCGACTTTAAAGACTTTTTCACTTCACTTGGTGGGTTTCTAAGCAGTTAGTAAGGTCAACTGAGGTTGGATTAATACACATGTATCATTGAAAAGCTAACTAATGTATGATTGCCATTCTCTTTACTAATATCATCTTCGTTTGTTGTTGGTCTACCAAGAGAGTCTCGCAATGTAACTAGCCTTATCCGTCTAAATAAACCAGCAGCCTCCTCAACTTTTTTTTATGAAGGTGGAATACATGGTATTTTTTTTGGAGACTTTCTTTCTCATTTTTGCTTGAAATTTTCCAATTTTACTTCTCTGATTTTCTTCCCGGATTTCTCGAATTAATTTGTTGATATTGTGTCCAGCAATTCTTCACGTTCTGTCTTTTCTCAATCAATTCCATTATTTCTTCATTAATCCAATCCTTCTTTGCTTTTTTCTCTGGCTTAAGATGTTCTTTTGCTTTACTTAAAACTTTGGTTTGAAAGAGGGTCCATTGATTATCGACGGACTTGTTCTCTGCAAATTCATCACGTCTCTTTTCTTAACCTCAGATAAAATCAAATTTTTCAGACTGGTTTTCGCATCTCTCAATATCTTACAATCAAAGTAATTAGTAGAGCTATATCATATTACATCTGGGACATCAGCCAATCAGAATCAAGTATTTAACCATGTGACCACGTCCCTTTTACTCAGCCTATCAAGAATCAATACTTCATGAAATGACTGCGCCCCTTCCATTAGCCCCACTGATAAAATTTCACAACCACACCACCATATTGTACATCTACTGCGCCATCCTGCTTGCTACATATATGTATATATATATTTTCAGTATTACAAACCAAAACTGCATATCATAACATCCAGCATAGCTTAATGCAATAGCATGCCTTCTCTATCGTCACCACCACTGGATATATTCATTCCTCAGTAACAATACTCATTCACCATAACAGGATCATCACCAGCCATAGAATTAAATCTAGCATCATCAATGAGCAATAAAAGAAAAACTTAAAAATTTTAAATATATCCCCTTCCAAAATAATTTCCGCAACACATATTACACTGCCCCCCCCCCAGCAACAAAGTAGTGTAAAAATGGAAAAGCGGGCTCCCTTCAAGGTCACACACTACACTCATTGTCACACTATGTATATGTGTAGGTGTAATAGTAATATTATTACAATTATTATTATTATTATTATAATTATATTAGTATTCGTCAATTCTAACATTGTACTATTGCCTAACCGTCTGGTTTTCCCTAGCCACAAATTCTGGGAAAACCCAATCATTAGCCAGATACACACGTTTATCACATAATCGCGCAAATTCTTCGTGTTCCCGTTTTACTGCCCAATCGATTGTAAAGTCTATTCATCGTCGTCGTCATCGTTAGCGTTGTTGAAATAATTGCAGTTGTACTCATAAAGTTTTCACAGGTATAAGGTGCACATTTAGATAGAGATATACAGAAAATATTAATTAAAATTGTCTTAATATTTTACGTCCTATTCGTATGGAATTTTATAGACATTATTAGTTAACTTCCTTAAACGTTAAAACCGATAGAAAAAACATACCTTCGAAAATATAACCAACATGTTTGCACTTGAGTATGTTTTGGCAGATGAAATGGAATCCCCGAATCGTTGGTTAATAAGGATGTAATAAATTTGGTTCCTTATTATTTGATTCGATGAGCCTCCAGGAGCTTTCCATGTATATAATCTACGTTTTGAAAGCTCAAAAAATGGGTAGTTATGAATTCTTGGACTTGACAGAAATCTATTAGTCTCTCTCCTCATTCATTGCGATTTTCTAGGCCAAAGGTCCTAGTTACTGGACTACTACCGTCTCCAACTTTAGCATCGAAATCCCCTAAAATGATATTAACCTCATTACTTTTGGTGCATTTAAAAGTCATTATCAAAGCGTTATTATTCTATTTTTTCTTCATCACTATCAGCCGCGGGGACCTGTATTTGTATTAAATTTACAGTTACTGGGCTGCTCTTTATTTGTAATAGGATAATTCTATCTGAAATTGGAGCCACGTGTTTCACTGCTTTTGCTATATCTTTTTTTTGATCGGAAATGCAACACCATTTCGACGTTTCAAACAGGTATCAGAAAGCCAGAGTAGTGACAGTCATAACTATCATAATCGATTACATTTGTTGCTGGCCAACTTATTTCACTGATGCCAAAAGTATGTCCACTTTTAGACGAGATGCCTCCATGGTGTGGTTCTTCAATTTTCCTGTTTTCAACAAGGTTCTCACGTTCTAAGTCTTTACACTAATGTTCTTTGTGGTGAGAGCTAATCGGTATGTACTTCGCACCCCTGCCTGATTGAAGAGGCGCCCGTCCCTCTTGTCGCCCGCAGGATTTTCTGTCAGAGTTTACTCCCTTAGCCGAAAAGACCCTCGTCTGCTCGCTCTAGATTAATATGCCTTAATCCGACAGGAACACATTGTCACCAGCGCTGATAGTCTGCTGTTGTTAACGCAGTAGAAAGCTTAACGGTATTTATTAGTAAAAACACCTTCAGCTAGCGCATCTGCCACCGTTTTCCTTTCAGCAGTGTGTATGAATTCCGATTGAGCTTTTCTAGTCAGCAGTAAGCCCGCAGAAAAGAAAATTACCACCTTGCACGATGTGGACGTACGGAATTCTCGTGGTTGCTATTTGGTTTTTCCGCTGGTGGAACCAGAACCATATGACGGTCAAGCAACTATTTACTAGAGAAAGCGACCCTAGCTACAACAACCTGTGTCCCGCAGGATATAATTATACACAGATATAATAAGAAAGAACCCCTGTACAATTAACGTACAGAACGAATTTAAGATACACTTATGGATAAGAGTTATAGAAAAATGAAATGACCAAAAATTGTGGGAATTAGGTTATGAATCACAATACCAATTTTTATCGCCAGGAAGAATAGATAACGCTAGTGTCGTAGACCCAAAAAACAGTATAACAGTTTTTAGGACGAAAATAGTATTATTGGTATTAAAAATTAAAATGATTTTTTTTTATTTTTGCGAGATCCAAACCTAGCTCATACCTCTATAGTTCTCGCAGGCCACACGTATAGTAATCTGCAGGTAAATGTTGCAGTTCTAACTTAAATGCTCTCTCTAGATACCAAAAACTAAACCCTCGACCCTCCCTTCTGCCATACCAGTTCAGATAACATTCAAAATTAAATCAAATATTCTAGTGTCAAAAACTAACCCCAAACGTTCAAAATTGGGCCCAAGTATACTGCTTAATTATTCAAAATTAACCCATCAATCGCGCCTCACCTGTACATACACGTTGTGACCATGCTACTGCGTTTGCACAACTACATTTATTTATACGCGCCCCACCACTGATCTGCAATACCATTATGCTTGACGTAATTTATAATTTTTATTTTTCGACGATAAGAAAATTTTCGAGAGCCCAAAAAACCTTCGAAACTTAATATTTAGAAGTAAAATTGACGTGTTCCATTGTTACACTTTTAAATTTGTTCGGTACAGAGAGACAAACTTATTGGTATTGAATGAGTAAGTGAGAGTGTTTACGCATCAATGTGCAACACCCGATACAGATAATCGTTAAGTTACCCAAAGGAAAAATTAATCTAAAGATGTAAATGTAAAACACGCACACATTCTAACAAGAATGATGTACCCTACTGACGCTCAATCCACCGTCTGATCCATCTGATATTTATTCATGAATTCCATGTATACAAGTAAAAAGAGTCGAAAAGGATCTAAAAAATGTTTGTCTATAACGCGCTGCGATGCATGCAGAATTAAACAATATGTGTAGCAATATCCTGTTTTATTCGAGGTCTGATACATCATTTAAAGATCATAATATTTCTATGATTTTTCATCTCCCTTAATCTTACGTGAGATTGGCGTCGAATCTGCAAAGCCATTATAAACTGTATTTGTTAATAAAATATATTTTCACCAGCACACGTAGTGCACCATTCTGATTCGATATTTAAATGGTGTTATATCACTTTTTGAAGAAATGTCTGCCATATCGTTTACATTCGTACGCATGAAAAGAAGTACTCACTGTGGCTGGATTTCGGTGAATATAAGGCAAAGACAAAATCTCCCCCTCAAAAAAGGCCTATGAAAAAATACAAGAGCCATCGAGAAATTCAAACAATGAAAAAGACACCAACTGTCTCTATTACGATAATAATCTGTGTTCTGCTTCTATTGAAGGGGTTGTTTTGTTTACCAAAACTATCTTAAACAGACATATAATTCGAAAAAAAAAGAAAAAAAAAAAGACATAATTCGGTTGCTGGAATAGATACAGCAATGTGACGAAGATAATATTTCGATTTGGGAATTTTGAAATTGACTATTTTATATTTAGTATTTTTTCTGTCATTATAACGATATTTTTTTTCAAATTAAAGTTAATTGTGAAAAAAACGACTAATTTAAATCGAAATATTAATGAACATCATCCTACATTTGTCTACTATCAGTTACACTTAAGTAACGTCCCATATTTTTTGCAACATTAATAACATTTAACTTTTGTTAAGTACTGCATTGTCAGATTTTGCAGTATCGTATCAATTACCCCAGAGTGTAATAGGGCAGCGCTGATCGATTTGAATTCTGTAAGAAAGGAGTTTAAACATTTAGATAGTTTTAACTCTATGGAGATGTCCGGAGATATTATATTTAATCAGATTTCTATCTTTGTACGGTATTATTTGTATCGATACGATTGGATATGTTTATATGTAGGAAAAAACGAAAAGTTATCATTTTACATCTGCATCGCATACTCTGTCATCTATATTCCTTATTAATTGTTTTTGTTAAGATGAACAGAATATTGGATGTGTGCGATCTTGTTGTTTTATGATTTTGACCGTATTTGACACATCTGTAAGTCTATAAAAAATAACGAGAGCGGATGCTTCGTTCTTTGATTTATTGCATTTGGTTTTTTGTTTTCTAATTTCAATTTTATCTCATTAGTAGGAATAGGTAAGTGTCGAAGGACAACGCCGCTTTTTTTTTGCTTGTGGAAGCTGATAGCTGAAAAATAAAATATTTTTATTTTTTAGCGCATGAAGCATATCTTTGTAGCGTTTTAAACTTTTAGGTTTTTATGTCGCCTTTCGCGGTTACGGCTGCGTATTTCGGTGACAAACTGTGGACAATTCGTTATGTTTTTCACTAGGACCGGAAGATTCTCATCTGCGGTATGTCTTTTACAGTTTGTTATGTTTTCATTTTGAACAGGAGCGAAGTTGCCTTCCATTTTTTCGTCGTTACTAGTCTCAGTTTATTCGGCTAGATATTGAAAGCGATTGGTCTATTTATATACGTTGGTAGTTTACTGTCTCAATTTTTTCTCGTATTTCTATTTCGAAATATGCGCATTCATCATCGCTGATGCCACTTTATTATTTACGATGTGGAAATTATTACTTTTTGGAAATTGGTGAATTATTACCGGCGAAATAGGTTTAAGAGTACTGTGTTTCTTTGTAAAAACGCCACTACCAGTACTGACGTTGTTAAACTCCAACTATCACACCGTGGCCAGGTAGTAGTGTTCTGTTCAGGTAGCACCTGATATCATCCTGCTGATGCGTATTACAAATATATACAAAAAATTCATTTGTGCCGGGATTAATGACGCGCTCTAATGGAACAAAAATACTGCTGCCAGTATTGGATAAGTAAAATCATTACCGAAGAAGCTAAGAATCGTCTTCTTGGTAGACCAACTGTCAATATTGAAATAGAATCAGTGCAACGATATCTCGTTTTTTTTTTTGGTGACACCTGGACAAAGAAATATCGTTGCGGAGGACAGTTATTACTTCATTTCTTTTACCGATTTTCGGTTTTCATATTCATAATTTTTGGAAAACGTTGTAGAACGGATATCTTTTGATATTAAGTCGATGACCATCAGTGACTATCTTACTTGTCTAACGACACTTTTAAAATGTTTTAACGATACCTTCACACGGGAAAGCGAAATTTCCCTTTGTGACGGATGGTTTTTGCTGATTTTAGACTTCCTCCAAAACTCCCTGGCACCTAGAGAACACTAAAAAACATTTGGCGGGGCATTCTCTGCGCGTCCATTTGCGGTGATACATTTTTCTTTTTTCTTTTTCTTGGTCATACGAAAAATCCGAAATTAGTTCATTAGACTGTTCCGTTTTATCTAGATTACTATTTGTTAAAATTATTAATAACTTAAAAGTTGAATTTATTTTTGGAAAATTTTACATTAAAATCTTAATGAGAAAAAAATTTTATAGTTGCACATAAAATTTATTGCAACACTAGAAAATGCCACTTTCTTACAATTTGTAACACATAGAATACGAGCTATTCAATTAAAATGATGAAATTAAAAACTTCGCTTCCGGTGAAATTCGCACCGACACATGCATCACGTAATAACAAAATAAAACAAACTCTTAACCGCTAGAATGCAATTTGGCTTACCAGAAACCGTTTAACTTTTTACAATATTTCGCTAAACATACGAAAAAAACAAAGAAATGACCCGATTCTAATCACGTATATTCCTGATGTTTTCCAGAGAATAGGTTGTAGATTTTTTTCAGATTTTTTGCCTCGTAGTTTTATAATATACTAGCCGAAGCACTCGGCTTTGCCCGGTAAAAAATATTTAAAAACTATATGTAATAATATTATTAATAATAATTTTTTTTAAGAAGTCATCATTTTATTAATTCAAAAAAAAAAAAAAAATTAACAACTGAAAAAGGTTAATTTTGTTGTCTAAGAACCGTGTATTCAGTGTCAATTAAATGTCGTATATGTATCGGTATGTGACGGCGCATGGGAGAAAGGGACCTAGGAGTAAAAAATAAAATTTTTCAGCAGCGCCGTTTAAAGTTTAAAATTAATTTGTCGATTTGTACTTCCCACGCTAGGTGGCGTCCTAAAAATGACTTTAGGACCAATTTTATTCGATTCTCCGACATTTTTTACATCAGATTATGAAAAATGAATCGTTTTTATGCCTCTTAGGTCTCCCTTTCTCCATTTGGCGTCACGTATATTTTCTTTATGAAATATCAAATTTTTTTACGAAACTCTAATTGTTTACTGGAAATGAAACAAAAAAACTCTTCCTTATTATGTGTATGTGTGTGTGTGTGTGTGTGTATATATATAAACTCGGCCATTTTGGCCCCGCTGACCCCTCTTGCTTTCATTTCTGTCTCTTTCTCTTCTATACTTTGTATAAAATGATCAAAATTTACAATGTAATTCTTACTGGCGTCAACACAAAAAATATAACATAATCACAAAAATCCTATCATAACATTTAATTTTTATTATATAAAATTAAGATATTGTTTCGTTACATATTTCGTTACATAAAATTGTGACATTTTTTAAATAACAAAAACAAAAATCCTATAAAATATAACAAACGTTACATAAAATTGGGATATTTTTTTGGGACATTTTGCGTTACATAAAATTGGGACATTTTTTCGAATAGGGGTAACCTAAGAAATTACGTTGTAATTAATATATATATGTATGGATGTATAACATAAATATAGATATATATATATATATATATACTTTTTTTATATCTTTTTGCGCAGAAAATGGACTGTGTAGAAATAGGACAATATGGACTTCATCTGTTAGGTCCGGACGACGCGTCTCGAAAAGACAGAACTGGACTGAACAAATAATTACAAATAAATAAATAAACAAATAATTAAATAATAGTTAGATTACTCGATGTTTAACTGCAACGTTGAACTATTATTTATTTATTTATTTATCTGCAATATATTAGCAGTTTACGGTAAGTAAAAACAATTTCAAAGAACAAATAATTGTTATCAAACCGTTCGTGACTGATAACAACCAAAAGAACACAGAGAGTCAAATTTAATTAAACATGGCCTCTTAAAATTTTAAACTGCAAAAATTCCCACCTGTCCGCTGGTTATTAGCACAGCTCTGTATTACGTTTTTATTATTGTTACATTTATCTGCGATTCTCTCCTAACTGGCTTAGAAAGCTGTTCCATAAATTATCCCATACGGTTATAGGGTACCAACTAACATTATGTAGTTTGTCTGGAAGAGAAAGAAAGTTCCAAGAATAGCTAGATAAATCATAAATTAAAGACAGTAATGTACACGCAATTATCGGTGCAACTGTTCTTGTGTTTAGTTATATTCAGTTATCGAATTTAACAGCTGCATCGTTGATGTAAGCGGTAGATTTAAGACGGTTGTGGTTATTTCTATAATTAAATTGTTTTTAATTAGATGTTAAAATGGCCTGGCTATAAATAAGCTGCTAACGGAAGAAAGCGGAATGAATGCGGTAAAAAAAGAAAAAGAACTCTCGAAACATACTTCTCGTAGATTCGGAAAAAATCAAGGAACATGGATTGTGCAAATTCAATCAGCGGATGGAATTGTTATTATTATGCCCTTGATTAATATCCCGTTATGATTGAGAATCGAATAAAATAATTATCGCTGAAATGTTTTGGATAGAATCAATTACGATTCATAAAATCACTATTACACGAATAAAATTAAATTTACATTAATTTTAGGAGTGAGAAAATAAGAATAAAACTATTTTTAGTTTTTAAATTTTATGCAAGTTTTTGTTATAAAATCCTTCGTTGCTTTTCAAATTTAAATGCAATCAATGAAGTTTTTTTTTTTTACATACATATATATTTTTATATATAACCATAAACACATGGGGAAGGTATTAGTAGACGAATTTAATTAGCACAGTGTGCCCCTTCCAACGAGTAATTTCTAAATACTGAAAAAATACAGCTTGGTCTAACTTGTGTGGTTATAGGTCTATCTGAGTGTACTCCGTGTTGTTAACTGATCCGGGCTATGCCCGAAAACGTTTCGTTAAATTGAGGTATTTATCTTAATTTTAATTAAATAAATTATATTAAAACTTTTTTTTTTGTTTGTTAATAAAGGGAATTTATTTACTATATATTTATAAATATTAATTTTGTTTTGATATAATTTTTTTACCCACCCCCCAATTTAATGTTGAATCGCGCGTCGGACAAATAATTAGCCGGAATCCTTTCAAATAATTAGCCGAAATCCTTTCAAATAATTAGCCGAAATCCTTTCAAATAATTCGCCTCATTACAACCAGACCCGTATAGTAAATTTACTCAGTGTGTCAACTTGATGAGTTTACATTAATAATGTTAGGATCCATGTACCGCAATAAATAGCTTAAGTAGTCACAGGCGGTGTACGTTGCAACTCTATTAAAAAAAAGGGGAAAAGAAAAAATGTATTTATAAACAAGGTCGATCGAAATACTTTATAAAACGGCTCTAAATAAAAAATATTGTGCAAATACAATATAATTATTCAAATAAAAATATATATTCGGATCTTGTAAAATAATTAGTGCTTACTACACATTTCGTCAGAAAGTTTTAAATAATTTTAATTTGAGGCGTTTAAAATATACATAGTTTGCAAAACTCATTAATTTTAATTTTCTTTTACTTCAACTAACTTTTCTTCGCTTCCTTTATCCTCTCCTTTCCTTCACCTTCTGTGGTGCCTGCACTGCTAACCTTTGTTGCGTCCATTTCGGATCGCCTAGCTAACATATTTAGTATTTTTTTTTTTTTTTTATGTGTGTTACCTCAGAACTTTTTTCTAGGTGAACCGATTTTGATGATTCTTTTTTTATTTGAAAGTTGGTGCTTCTCATGTGGTCCCATTTAAATTTGATCAAGATCTGACCAGTAGTTTTTGAATTATCCTTAATAATGTGGGAGATTGAAGCTTTGGAAAGTTGAAGTCGTTTTCGATGCTTTTCATTCATGATTGGTTTCATCGTCGGGTTAGATTTAGCTTTGTTTTTTTTTTTTAATATTTTTTTTTTTTTGAATGACACGTCGTGCGTCAATCGAAATAAGATCGAGCCGCGATAAGCGACGTGTACTACCGCTGGCTTTGGTTTTATCTGCTAAGTGACGCACTTGGTCGAATTAATGAAAGAACAAAGCGTTATAGATAAACGAATGATAAGAAATACAATAGTTGATAATAATAATTGAAAAATCTTACCATTATAGTTCTGCTGAATTATAAAAATGCGAAGGCGATTGACTTAAAATATCATCAATTTGTCAAATTACCATGGAAATGTAGTTTTTGATGTTTTTACACCGTGAAAATGCAGTTCAAAATAAAGAAATCGTTTTTTTTTAAGTATCTTATGGAGAAAAAAGCCGAAAAAAAAGTTGATTTTTAACAAAAAAAAAATTAAAGTATAACGCTAAAAATTGTAAAATAAAATGCTTTTTTTACAAAAAATAAATACCGATACTTGAAGATTTATGATAAGAAATTTAAAAATGCACTAAAAAGTAAAAAATAATTACTCCCGATTAGAAAATATATATCAGAGTGATATACCTGAAGTGGTGATATTATCGTACTTCTTATAAAACATTAATACTTATTAGAGTCGGTAGCAAATTCATATTAAAATAATAATTAAAAACTGTATTAAATGTTCATTAAATTGTTCCTAGATATTGTAATATGAATTTGATGATGTCAACTCTAATAAGTATGTATAAGAATTACGATATCACCTTAAGTTATATCCCTGTGATATACATATATGTATGTATATATGTATATTTTTATCGAATAATTATTTTTTAATTTTTAGCGCATTTTTATTCAATTATTTTTTACTTTTTAGTGCATTTTTAAATTTTCATAAAACAAACCTCGAAGTCGGTATTTATTTTTTGTAAAAAAACATTTTTTAGCTTAGCTCTTCCTGTTGTCGGGACAATGCCGCTGGCGCGCCCACAAAAAAAAAAAAAGAAGAAAAAAAAAACTTCTCTTTGTGTTAATGAAAGACTTACGTAACAATAAACAAATGTTTTGTTTCAAATTTAATCTATTTTAAAATTTTATTTTCTACATTTAGGTTATGTATATTTTTCGTTTCTCGATATACCTTATTATTAATAATAATATTTGGCGGTAAGGAAGAAAATAATTACTACAATACATGAAAAAAAAACGATTAATAAGTAGGCATGATCACTAAATTTGTTACCAATTCAGTGACGTATGAAAACTATTTTCAGTCGTGTTTGTAGTTTGGACTTATTTGTAGTTTCTTTGACGTTTAACAAAATAGGATCCGTAACATCCTACTTAAATATAGTATAATTTTACGAAAAAAATAAGTAAAACACATGTGAAAGTAACTGTTTTAAAAAACCGTTATAATAGTTAAGCAATTATTTTTTAATTTTCATTATATTTAAATTACTGCGCCTTTTGATTTAATGTTTTTCTAGACCGGCTCAGATTTTTTTTATCTGTTTACTGAAATGTCCTCTTGGGTGAATTTAGGGCAGAAAAAAATGAGTAAAATACCTAACAATAAAAGTTTAAAAAACTATTTGCCTACTCTCTATCATGAGCGTCGCCAGCGGGGGGCGCCTTGAAACTTTTTAAACAACTAGCCATGATGAGTATTCATAGACACGCGTAATCATGAACAATCTTCCAGAAACCCACGAAAATGTATGTTTTAATTAGGAGTTTATTCTTGTTTAGTAACATAATTAAGCCTTTACAACTTATAAATTTTATTTTTCCCCTTAACTCATATCCTCTTTCTATCATCTTGCCCCTCCCCCTGGCTCATCGGCTGGCGACGCCCTTGCCCTCTATGGTAAGTTTTTTTCGAACAAAACCAAAATACAGTTTAAATGTAAAATGAATGAGCGAAAGCGCTTAAAACTAAAATTAGTATTTTCGAAAATTCGTATAACAATACACATTTATTCTAATTCTGGCACGAAATAAGTCTTCATTCATGCGATGTCTGGAGCGAAATATAATTATCCTGCCCGGGACTGAAAAGAAGCACTCGTTTCAATAAACGTTCCGGTACCAATTATTGAAATTGTATTATATTATATAAATTATTTTAATGTAATATTTCATAATTAAATAACAACAATTTTTAAGAAACGCGTTTACTTAAGATGAATCTTTCTCATTATTAAAATTTATACGCTTATTAAATCTTCTGAAATTCCGTTTAAATGTGACGTCACAGTTCCAATGTGTGTTTTTCAAGGACACGCGTCAGGAAAACACATGCCAGCCGTTAGGGATACGTTGTTTAAACTAATTAAATGTTCCTGCTTTCATTTCGTATTTCGTCATATTTTCGAGAGTATAACTCTTTGTAACATCACTAAACACCGGTTCAATGTGTGACACATTTTTCGCGGTATAAAGAATTATCAAGTGACAGAGTTTGCTTGCGATTTGAAGAACTGTTGAATATAATCAATCAATAGAGATTTTTCGGGAGACGAAGTGTAAAGATCGCCAACTGAAGACGGATGTGCCAACACACCTTTTATACTGGTAAAAGCAGGGAAGTGTGTAGGGAATAAGTGCTGTTTCTTTGCAAATGCTCGTTGGTGTAGTATAAATTTGTTTCCGAATGAATCGAGAAAATGTTACGACTAATGTGAGGACTACTTAAGAAATAAGTTGTTTTTTTTCTTGCATTTCGTTTTTTTTTTTTTTTTTTTTGTTAGTATAGATTTAAGGCGTTTGTTTATTTTAAATAAAAGATCATATTAGCTTTATTATTAATGTGTATTTTTCTCGGCAGAGAATAAAGGTTCGAGACCATTTCGGCAGTATGTAGACAAAACGTGAAAGACCCGGAATAAATAGAGAGCTTTAATATACCAAGTTACAGCATCATACTACTCATTCATTAAGGACGGTAAACGTTTAAATAAGCGAGACTGCGGCCGGCATGGTTACTTAGGAAATTTCAATCAAGTATGGAATTCGAATCGCGCTATTTACTCTTAGTGTAGGGAAGTCCAGATAAATTTGTAAAAGATAACATCCATCCCAATGGTAGTGCGCTATAATTGTTATGATCCCTAAGAAAGTCAAATCATCTTCACGACTTTTACTGACTGATAAGCTTACTTCCCAAATTCTTCAAAACATTTGAAAAAATATATTATTCAGAATGATGAAAATTCTAAGAAGGAAAATTACCGAACACTAGTTCGGCTTCCGGCGACAACATAATCGAGCAGCTTCATCGAGTTGTTCAACATTTTTTATCAATTTCTTGAAAACAAATAATACTGTGCAGCTATATTCTCAGACGGCCAACAGAAGACATTTGACAGGTTGTAATTCTGTACAAACTTAAGATGATTACCTCGTCAGCATTTGCTCGTCTTTTCCAGACCTGTACAATATTCTACTTACAGGTAGAGTTATGTTCGGTCATATATGCGAGCCGCTGGTACTGGAGTTCTATAGGGCAGCGTGTTTGGCGCAATACTTTACGCTTTGTACACTGTTGATGTATCGATTGATGACAGTAGGTTTCTTCCTTGTCAACTCACCCTGTCCAATAAAGGCGGTAAGAAAGGCGCAAGACTTCTTTAATCGATTCGTCCTATGGACCAAAAAAAGGAAACACGTCAATAAACCGCGGAAAAATCGTTTTTCCGCTCATTCACGTTGAGAAGAGGTACGTGCATAGCTATCAACTACGATTGGCACAACTATCCCCGAGTAACTGTCAGGTTCATCATTTCGACAGGTACTCTTAGACGACCGCCACTTAATTGGCAACAATATATTCAGATTACACAATTGTCACCATAGAAGCTTGATTAGCCCTTTTCGCCTAAAAAGTAAACTCCGACTTTGAAATGTTCATCTACAAACAAGCCGATGTGCCTCTTCCTGCGGATATTTCAGTTGTGGGGCACGACAATTAACTCTAATTTTAAGAAGGTTCGGACGTTTCACAACAAATCTCTTCGACGTTTACGTGATGCGCTAAGATTTGGACACAGCAACAACATACAAAGGAATCTACGAACACATCTACACTCATTGAACAAATAAACTTCCGCAGCAGCGCCAATATTATGATCGCCTGTGCCTGGACACATGAATCCTTTCGCTACCTCATTGACCAATAACACAGTCCAACGGTAAATAAAATGCGTACACCCAATGACTTGCTTTAGAGAACCACTTAAAGATAGCGCGCACTATATATTTATTGTATGTATCTTTAGGTTTCTAGCTAGAACATCACTATGAATATAGTGAAAATCGGTTATAAGGACATTGAAGGAGGTGAATAATCCGGTCGTTATAATATCAGATAAAATTTTATAATTTCTTTATGGCCAAGATTTACTATGCTATTGAATTCCGTTGTAAAATTATCATGAAATTAACTTTTTATTGATTAAATAAATCATCATTTATTTACGACCACAGTTAAACATATTTTTTTGAGAAATTTAAACGTGCAAACACCGAATTCTTTTCTTTATATACGAACGTGAAAGAGTAAAAAATTACGACGTAAAAATATTAGTGCTACAATTTAACCTTGTTTTTTCATTTTTTCTATATGTCTAGCCGTACCGTCGGACGTGCGCTGTCTTTATCTACCGAGGCTATGCGCAGTATTTAAAAATAATTAATTAACTTGGTTACTTTAATAAACTGAAGGCAGATGCCGTTGCTCATACGAGTGGCATTATTGGTTCTACTCCATGAAACTTGGTGATCTCAAAAGGCTCGGCACATACGTAGTATGTGGTAAACGGCAGGGACAATGTTTTGTAGGCAGAATGGATCGAGATTGTAAGGGGCGGAGCTGCACGGAAAATAAAGTCACGGAACAGAGCTATATGTCCTGTTCGCAGCTGGCTCAGAGCGTAAAGATCTACGCGAGACATGTTTTGCTCACCACACGATTGATTCAGTTGCGGCTTTAATGGATCTTAGGAAAGTCTGGCAGGAGGCCCAGTACTCTTTCCATGCGAACGAGCTGAAGAATTTCACTGCGTTAACAGAGAGATTTTAACAGAGAACGGCTGACTGATGAATAGGCTTGTAGCTCGTAGTTGATTTTGAAGAGGACCAAAGACTTGTAGATGGAAAGAAGGGTTTTAGGAGGGAAATTGTATTTTACATTTGCCAAGTACTTGATGATTGATAGAAAAATTTTTGAAACATTTAACTCTGAGGTTGACTATATAAGGAGCCACGATTCCAAGGAAAATAAGAGGATTGGAGAGTTTTTGAGTTTTAAAGAAATACTAGGAGTGGTCTAGCGCGCCCCATATGAAACTCAACGCACACGGTTTTTTTTTTTTTTTGGTGGAGAAACGGTAAGGTCGTTATCATTACACCGGGACTTTTTATTTCATTCTGTTGCGCTGGAATTCGATTAACTCCAATTTCAGATTTTCAGAAACACTGTTCAAGTCGACATGAAAATATTTCAAACATTTGATCATACTTTTCTAATTCTTAGAAACGGCCATCAAAAGCTGTTGATAAGTTTTTTTTTAGTTCATCAGCATACTTCGAGGAATTCTTTTTGAAGTTATTTAACAGCGGAAAATGTTGAGTGTTATTATTTCTAAGCTGGTACTCAAATCGGAGAGGTCGAATTGGTTCCAGGGTAAGATTTTGCTGGTCGAATCCCGGGTAAGATTTTGCTGGTCGAACCCTTGGTAAGATTTCGCTGGTCGAACCCTGGGTAAGATTTTGCTGGTCGAACCCTGGGTAAGATTTTGCTGGTCGAACCCTTGGTAAGATTTCGCTGGTCGAATCCTGGGTAAGATTTTGCTGGTCGAACCCTGGGTAAGATTTTGCTGGTCGAACCCTTGGTAAGATTTCGCTGGTCGAACCCTGGGTAAGATTTTGCTGGTCGAACCCTGGGTAAGATTTTGCTGGTCGAACCCTGGGTAAGATTTTGCTGGTCGAACCCTTGGTAAGATTTCGCTGGTCGAACCCTGGGTAAGATTTCGCTGGTCGAACCCTTGGTAAGATTTCGCTGGTCGAACCCTTGGTAAGATTTCGCTGGTCGAACCCTGGGTAAGATTTTGCTGGTCAAATTGGTTCCCGTTCTATGTTGTTGAAGTTTTTTTTTCTTTTTCTTTTCTTTTTTTTAATTATTATTTTAACTCCGCCGTACCTTACGACTTCTTACAATTAGTTAGTTAGAACACTTTTCTCTCGTTTCTTTGCAAGCGATATTCGTACATCTATGTTGCAAGCTGTCTTCAATTTGCGTATTATTGTTATAAAAAAATCTGAACTTTAAATGGAAAATAAATAATTGTAAACTACATTCAGCACTCTTAATGTAGTTTTATAATACTTTACCAATGAAATTAGTTCATACACAGTTCACAACTCCGGGGTGTACTTATTCACGATTTATATTTCATGTCTATACCTTCAGAAAAAAAAAAAAGTCAGTTGCAATTGGGGGTAAATTAAACTTAACGTTATTTCTTAAATTCACCGCTACTATCGAGAATATATTTCTTTCTGGTTAAATATCACGTTTTATTAATAAAGTGTACATGAACCTACTGATTCATCAATCATTCTAGTAACAATGGGAACCAATTCGACCTTTTTAAATTGAAAATCGATTTAACCCGGGAACCAATTCAACCACAGCTAATGCAGAGTAATTCCAGTTTATTACGGGAACCGAATAAGAACCAATTCGACCACATCCCACTGAAATAACAGCAATTTTTTATTAAAAGCTTCGATGAAATTACTAGCATCGATTATTAAATTATCCTGGTCGTGTAAGTTCTTATTTAACTGATTAACTTTTTCCGTTATGTCCACCAAAAATATACGTATGTAGGTGTCTAACATTCCGGGAACAGATTATTGTTTCTCGTTCAAAAACATCTATTCCATCCCGTAAATTAAAAAATCTTTGTAAATATTTTCTACGACTTTAACACCGGTAAAATATACGATATCACCATATTCAGAAGATAATTCGCTAAGGAATTCTTGGAACTGCCGATGCTGAAGATCATGCGAGCGAATGTAACTTGCTAATAATGCGATTCATGGGTAACAAATATTCGAGCATATAAATCTTGTTGATGTATGAATAATAAAAGTATCATTGATTTTAATACTTCCGCGATCTAGCCTATCTACGTAAGTAATTTTACAGCTCCCTTATTTTTATTACTTTAAAGCAGATGCTCCGTCTGTTGTTAACCCGGAAAGGGGCTTAAAATTTAAGTGTTGTTTTCGATTACACATTTCTCAATCTTCTAGAAAACATCTTCTTTTCAGGTTGTGTCTTTTACATTTAAATGGTTTAACATCCGCCATTTTGATTCACACCGCGAATAAATATTACGAGTTGAGATGTGTATCTTTAAATATCTGCATTTTCACCAAATGCTAAAGAATACGCTTTTTTTTTTTTTTTTTTTACCCCCCCTTGGGTTTGCTAGCAAAGAGCATTAGCCCAGCAAAAAGGAATAGATACATGGAATAGAATAGAAATTATATTTTTATTCTGTCGACAATGGAATCAAGGAAAACTGCTAGGACAGGAACATAAGAGGCGTTGAAAGGAGCAGGAAGACCAAGCTTTAAAAGATGACAATAAAGTAACTCACGCTCGCGAGATAAACCGGAGCACTCGAAGAGCACGTGATTCACATCGCAAAGTTCGAATTGGTTAATCTAGCAAAGGTACTACTACTATTTCTCAGCTGAAATGTCATCAACACGACGATATATTATACTAGTTTTTGTTGTGGCTAACGCTTCGAAATAATATTCGTTTATCGGTGGAAAAGCACCTTTTATAATTCCCAAAAAAAATCCCTGGCCAATTCATCAGCCGAAAATGGTTTTATTTTTTTCGTAATCATCATAGCAATAACTTGCTGTAAAAATGGTAGATGGTTGTTGTAAAGCCAACATCATTTGCTGCGCATTAGGTATCAAATATAGAACTACTGCGGTTCGTACACTGGCGCATTACAACGATGACATCATCTGCAAATTTTCATTTCATAATTTTTCTGTATACAATTAGGAACAGAGAAGTATCGTCCGGCGCGTCGCACAATTGTTTGTGACGAGTCACGTGTTGGCCAGGCTTGTCTTCTTAGGCCATTGAGCGATATTTCTGTATGTTCCACGAAAAAGAATTACAAGTGTCTTTTGGGAAAAATTAATATATATATATATGTATGTAGCTCTGTGTACGATGAAATGAAAACGTACTAGTTTTCTTTTGGAAGAGGAGAGTTCAAAGTTCCTGCGAATCTTTAGCGGAGTTATTTTGTTAGCACAGAAAGTGAACTTCCGGATCAACTGTGAGGGTTGAAACAACCTTGATTCCGCGAGGAGTCCTGCTGGTTTCGTACCCACATTGCTCGAACACCGTCTGTCCTTATAACTGAATGTCTCTCTCGTTCAATAGGTCAGTGTGAAATTATTCATGCACTTGTACCGGCTCAGCTGTACGTGGCTGGAAAGAGAAAAATAAAGCAAACACGCCGGTACTTTGTTGAACTGATGTCACGCGGAATTAAAAATTTCATCGGCTGTCCTTGATCGGATAAGGTGTAGCAGCGAGGCGACATCGAAAACTCGATGGTCGCTTTTTTCCTCCTCACGTTTTTTATACGTTCAAATTACTGAAATTGCGTTCATTATGATGACATTTTTAATCATGAACGCGACTACTTCACCGTGATCGCTTTCCGTTTACGTACGTCATAATGTGAAAATATGAAACTTTAAATGATTTATGTGGCGCGTCAGATTTCCGTCTATCGAGTGTCTTCTTTGGGAGTCATTAAGAACCGTCTTGAAAAATCCATTGAAAATCAAAAATAAACGTTCTAGCATCCTCTCCGTAAGTTCTCGAAAACAGAGTTCAAATTCGAATGATGATCATTATGTAAAAGATGACAATGCATTTTGAGATCATTACGAACAGCCCCGAAACCTGATTAATATCATATTCGTAAATTATATATGCGTACACGTATAGCACAAGTATGGCAGCTGGCGGCGAGGTGTTACTCGATGATGTTGAACTTGCAAAACAGGCTATTATTGAATTTCATTGACAAAGGTGTCTGCTTTCAATTATTTGCTAACTATACCCGATGGTGTATGCAAACGCGTTACTTTTTACGGTGGGTTTTAAAAAAGCGTGTTACGTGTAAGTAGATCACTTATGTATTTTTTTTAATAAACGCTAAAAATAAAATGGTCGCTGTAAAACGATAATAATGAGATCAGTTCGCGTTGCTCGTTTAATGAAATTTCCTCAAAGATGAGAAACTCCGTGAAACCGCTGTAATTCGCTTAATTTGTGAGTTTCACTAGCCGTTTCTTCCTAGTAAAATACATCATCATCAAAACTCACAGAATCGCTACAAATTGTAATTTTGCAAAGTAATGCGATTATGAGCTGGGGGAACTGCGCCATTACAATTTACAAAAATAGGTTTCCAGTTTCAAACACTAACCCGAAATCATTGAGACAGTGCAGAAAACTAATTTTTTATTCCCCTGGTCTATGAATTCAAAATCCAGCATTCAGTTTCAAAATTGAACCTAAATTTTCTGTCCGAACCCCGAAACACTACTACCCTCATCGAATTTCCGCCTACTGTATTTTTCTGAAAACCCAGTGAAAATATTTAAAATCTAACCTAAAATTTTTCCTGCAGACCCCAAAACTAAAACCCGATCTCACCTCCCACCATTGTAGTTCTCTGGAAATTCAATGGTAAGTTATAAAACTTTCAAAGTTGCACCTTCCGTTGTGTGGCTCCGAAAATCCGACTCTACAACCCCATTTCTCTTTCTTCCGCACATCTCTAGAAAATCTAACACGATTTTCTTTTTCTTCTTTTTTTTTTTTTTGAAATTAAACCATTCAACTACTACTAAAAAAACAACTCCAAATTCCCTTCCCGCTTGACGTCTCGAAAAAATTACTAACGGTAAGTTTTTGAAAATTAACCAAATTGTATATTATCCCGGTGCAAAAATTAAATCTCCACCCTGTTTTACCATTTCTTCGTGTTTTTTTTTTTTTTTAGCCTGCCGCGTTTTCAGCATTCTACACGAACATGCATCATTCCCCTATGCATCTTGGCTTTCGTTGTTTCCGGTTCTCATAGCCCACCATGATGCGTATGTATGCGATTACACACATACTCTTATATTTTATTACTCGAATTATAATTCCTATTTAAAATGACGCGTACATCACACGCTACGTTCTTCCTCGTTAAGTTTGACTATATTTCAAACGCAATAGTTATTGCTATTTATGTACTTTAAAGAACGTTTCATGTACATATATTTTAAGTACTGAACACGTTGCTTGTTTCCCCCCGTTGTAACATGTTTTAGAGATGGATTTTTTTTAAAAATCGATAAAAGTTAGATCATCTTAAAAAAATTTAGTTCATTTTTTTTTCGTGGATCATAATTATTAGTCTCCGAGCGAAAATTAAACAAAAAAAAAATTATTTCGTATATGCTTCTTGCTTTTTCCTTTTTAAAAAAACATTCGATTTTTTAAAACGAGCTTTTCCCACACCTTCGGCAATTGCATTCAGGGAATTCATTTCGGTGCGAGTTTGATTTTCGATAATAAACAAGTAACTGATTTTTATCGCTGAAGAATTTCTATATTATCCCCTGATATGGGTTTTTTTACGGTAAAAGTATACTGTACATTTAATCCGGGAACAGGGTAATAAGGGAGATCTCCGGCTGAAGCACTCTTTAGAGCGCCACATTCTTTAAAAAGGATATTCGATTTTACGAATGGAAAGTAAATTGTTCTCTTTGACACTTTCTATTTGCAGAAGAAAAAAAAAACAAAAAACTAACGAGCAATTCCATCCAGAAAACTAAAGAAATTCAGGTTTTGCCGAATAATATATAGCATTCCGCATCATATAAACATGATTTTTTCGCATACTGTGATTCACTTACCGATTTAGAACAACTTGATTATGCATCGTAAATCGGGTGCGAATTTTTCAGAATTAACGGCGTACTATCTTGCGATACCGACGCAGATCTCTGTCTATTTCATTTAATCGAATTTATGTGCGTTTTTATCTTTACTACATCGAATTTTATTTAAAAAACGTGTAATTACGTATCAATTCAATTAAACGAATTTAAATATTATTTCGATTAAATGAAAACGGCGAAAATCACAATCATCCATCACTGACCGAAATACAAATAGAGAAAATGAAAGTAATTATACTGAAGAGTTTTTTTTTAAATTCCCTAATTCTTCATATCACATTATTCGTTATCGCTATTTAGTGCGTCGCACCTAATGTAAATTGCCTTTTAACGATTTTAATGGTACGTTACAAATTTAAAAAACAAAAAAGAAAAACATATTACCCGAAAGAAATAATTTCCTTTTATTTAAGTAGAAATTATTGTAGATTCGATATATTATAAGCGTGTAGGTAAACGCAGGGGGCAGTTGCTCTCTCCTGAGGAACTGGGAAACGAAAAAGGAGCCCAAAGACAGACACACACCGGTAAAAAATTTCGCGTAATTAAGAATAACGTAAGTGTTGATATTTGCCGGAAACGTATAAAACCAATTTTACTCGTATTAAAATGTCGTTAATTTAATTTTTTATATTTTCATTACGAATTTCCCGCTAAAAGCTTTTTTCAAAAGTTACTCTTCGTAGCCGAAATGTCTTTTCCAATTTTTTGTTTACTGCCCTTGGCGTAAAATCCTGCTGGCGCTTTTAGCGGGTTTTCTTGAAAAAAATTAGAATATAAAATTTTAAGACTGTAAATTTTGCATCAGACGTGAAACCGTTGAAAATTTGACAAAGGAATAAATTGGAGCTATGAGTTTTTTGAAAAAAACGGTTATGTCAGAGTTACAATCAAAACTGTGTGGCCTCCTAATGTGCAAAATTTTACATACACTGATTTTGCCGAGGTTTTACTTTAAAATCAACTGTCTTCGGCACCGGATTTACGTACGAGCACTCTTCACCGGTGCCCAGGACTCCCCCAGAAAATCGTTCTACAACAAGAATACTTGGATTATTAAAATTTAACATTACAACTTGTACACTTATAATAATTAGTAGATTTAAATTTCTTTAAATTACATTAATTTTGCTGAAAATTTTGCATAGAACTAATATGTTTTACTAAAATAAAAGAACTCAAATTTTTAGAAAAAAATTGTCATTTTTTAAAAAGAAAATAATTTTACTTTTTATACATTTTCTTTTTTTTTACTAATAACAAATAAAAAATCCTGAATCATAAAAATCAATGAAATATTAAAGAATTTTTTGTTATGATTTTTCCTAGAATTCAAAGAAAAAACGATAATCATTAACTTCTTCCATGGAGCATATATATCCACACGCTGATTTTTCTCAGACTGACTTTATAAGTTTCTTTGTACTTTTTGGTTTTTTAAAACGGTAAGTATAATTTAAGATGATAGGCTTCAATGAATATCGAATGAGTCAATGATAGACACAGAAGTAAGCAAATTTTTATATATATATATACGAAGGTCTAGAGCCAATCAATTTATAGTTATTTTTATTGATCGAAATAAAGCTTTTTTGGTACGGTGAGCCATGATAAATTAATAAGGGAACTGGGGATCATCGGTATTATTAACAATCAAAACAAGCGGTTTGGGCACTACTTAGAAAATCGGAAATTAAGGGTAAAAATAGATGATAGTCTCATTAACTGCGGGTATAGGGCAAGGTACAATACTAGAAAATTTATTATTTCTGATATATACGAATACACTCTATAGATATATCAAATAAAAGTAGTTGCTTTTGCCGATGATATTGCGATGACGATTGAAAATTCTGATATACATAAAGCGGAGGACTTACTGCAAAGAGATTTAAACTCTTTTGTAATTTGAGCGCATAGTCAAGAGGCTTTTCCATTAATACGGATACATCTAAAACGATATACATAAGAATACCGAGCCGTTGTTACAGGACTTTCATTCTAAAAGTTCTAATCGAATATCATAATTCTAGTCATGCGAATAACTCGTAATTATTGTAGTGATGATTGTGTATAATGATACAAAATGTTCAGAAAATTAAATACTTAGGGGTAACGATTGATAGTACTGTAAGAGTTGTAAACATCATATTTCGGAACTAATAAAAAAGATCAAGCAATCTTTACCGGCGATTTATAGACTTAAGCCGTTGTCTCCTCCTGTAATTTTAAGACAATATTCTAATGCTCTGACATCATCGAGGATATCTTAAAGCATGGGGGGAGCTAATAAATCTGAACATCGAAAAATAAACGCTATTCATAAAAAAAAGTTCAAAACTCATAGAAAAAAAGGATTTAAGTCAAGGGAGGAATAATCTTAATTGGTGGAAGGAAATGGAAGAATTACCGACTAAACTCAGGTATTATCAATTTATTTTATATGATTATAAGCTTCATCCTGCCGACCTTAAGACCAGGAATATAGTGAACATAACTAGATTTTCGTCCAAAGTTGCATATATTAAGCGTAAGGGTATAAATAATTTTATTAATAAAACAAAGGACTCCCCGTACTGATTGACTTGCTAAGGAAAATTCCGATGGATATCATGAACATCAAGAATAAAAAAAAATGCTTGCTAGAAATTAAAAATTGGCTGCTTTGTTATTCATCTCATTTATTTTATTTCCAATATTATAACTACTATATTAGTCTATCGTTCGCGGACGATTTTTTCTAAATTACCTGCTAAACGTTCACAGCAACGGTTAATTTCGATATGGCGCAGTTTTACAATTTTGCATGTTTCATTTTTAGTTAATTTTGTTAATTTTATCTCCCCTTTTTAATTGTTTATTTTTTCGTTTCTTTATTATTCGGTTTATCTTCCGTTACCTTACTTGTATCCTGTCTTTCTTTCCTTTCTCCATTGCAATTTACTGATAGTCTAAACTGTTAGTTAGGAATAGCCCTTTTCAAGATTACTTTTATGTTAATTCGCAAAACAACTTTGCTTTTTCATGCATAAAATATATTTTTTTCTGTCTTGTTTTATTTCGTTATTTTATTTTTTTCACTGTGTAAAAATACATTCGTTTAAAAAGCAAATACAAAAACAGGAAACAATATTATAATAATGTTTCTTTAGAAATGATAAAAAAAACTTAATAAACTCATTTTATATATATATATATATATATATATATATATATATGTATATATGCGCGCGCGTGTGTGTGTGAAGCATAGGATGAATTGTTATTTTTTCAGAAACGGTAACTCGGCGTCTTTTAACAAAGTAAAATTATTGAAAAAATACTTGGATAAATTCTCTCGATTATACTCGGAAGCTTTTGAGATACCGAAATAATTCCAAATTATATATATTACGTGTTGAAATATCGTTCAAAATCACGGGCACCGTGGAATAGAATTGTTTTCCACGAGTAGACGACTGAATTGAAAAGGATATTTTACAGAAAACATTTCGTTACTACGTTAAAACTGGGAAATTATTTTTTAAACAGTTTTTGTCATAAAATCTGTAATAAAAATATTAAAAAGGACATATTAATAGCGTTATAATTTAGACAAAATTAATTTTGAATCATTTTGATTCCGCCAAAAATACAGTTTTTTTTTATTTTTTTTTTATTTTATAAAGAAATTACGAAAAAAAAAGTTGAATTTTTTTCAAATTTTGTATGCTGTACAAATTTTAAAACCAAATGAAACTAATCTTACATCCATCCGATTAATTTTTGGTCTTCATCGAACTTCTCTATCAGCAAGTGCTTGTTTCCTTAGTGGCATACCCCCCTTCCCCTAATCCGTTCTATTACCGCGCGCAATTTAATCCACTGGTACCTTCATCAGTACGAAATTAATTCTTTTCTAAACATTACTGATATTCCGCTTCCGTCTTTTCCCAGTGACCCAATTCCTAGATTATTAGAACAACTTATCGATAGTGGCGTGCAATTGCCAAATCCGGTCACCCCTTACTAAAAACTTCCCTCTTGGGAAGGTATAGCCGCAAGGATAGACTCATCTTTCTTAGAGGCAATAACTCGCGGACCGACTGCGAACATAGCTCACCGTGTTGCCGAAAAAATCAATAGTCATCCTAATTCTTTGCACATATGCACTGATGCTTGAAAAGAAGACCCGCATATTTCCCTATCTCTTTAACCGCGTGCGCATATGGCATCGGTAGTGAAATCACTTCGTTACGTCTAAATGATTACTGCTCGGTACAGGAAGCAAAGTTGTACGCCACATAGCCTCGTAGCTTGTTTGCGGACAGGATTAGAAGCATACTTTTAATAACTGACTCTTTGGCTTCTCTAAAATTGATAACACGGATATCTTGGCCCTGAAAGTTAATTATACCTTGAAGCTGCTTCATCAAGCAAGAAATCAAGTAACACTCTTGTAGGTGCCGAGTCATATGGGAATTCAAGGCAACGAGCGAGTTGACTTGGCGTCCAAGTCGGCTCTGCTTGCATCAATGCCGTTTGCAGCGCCACCAAACTGCAAAATGAAGGTTTATTTCCGTGACCGCATGATGGCTGAGTGGATCGGTCAATGGCAAAGAGAACTATCCTTTATAAACAGCATAAAATTTATAGCCGATCCATGGTTACCTTAGGCGTCGGGAATACGTTGTGTTAAATCGGTTGCGAGTTGGGCATACGGCGCGATCTCACACAATTATATACTTGAAGGTACCCTTCTCCCACCCACGTGCCATTTCTGTTCCGGCTTTTCTTGTCCTTCGGTAGAACACCTGTTACAACAATGTGCAGCGTTCGCTCGTTCCGCTTTAGCCAGTTTCAACTACCCGATCAAACGACCTAACGCGCACACAAATGCTACTCGTTTTTCTTAGACCTTAATAAGTAAATTATGAAGTAGCCTTTTCATCCTGGCCCGTGTGCTGTAATAACCATTGCAGTTAAAAATGGTGCATGGGTGCCATCAGGAAAAAAAAAAATCTTACCTTTTACCTTGCATTGATTTTTTTTTCTTCAAATTTTAGGTGATCTGCAATGGACCCTACTAGTCCTTTATATCTGGATAAATTTCTTGTTTCATAAAATTAGTAGTTATTGTTTTTGCAATATTTAATAAGCGATAGGCGAACCTAATAAAGTATTGTTCCTTTCTATATGTTGTGATCTCGAGCTTTGCTTGATTTAAATATATTCATAAATTTCATTAACATTTAAAAATACAACAATACTACACACGTAGTAGTATGTAAGTTATGACTGCGCATTAACATTTAAAAATGCAACAGTATTACACACGCAGTAGTAGGTACATAAGTTATAACTGCGTTACCTAATTTTTGAATTTTGATATAGTATATATTCTAGTGTTCGCGCAATATTCCGAAATTGCGTCCTGTATATATCACGAACAATTATTTCATTGCGAAATTTTAATTTTCCATTTAACATGATTAATCTTTGTTTACTTTTAATAATTCTCCTAAATACAAGTTTGATTACTAACGCGATCACACTATTTGAATCCGTTTTTTAGAACAATCGGTTTGTGAACTTTAAACCACACTCTAATTCGTGAATTTTTATCAAAATCGTCAGAGCCGTTTAACCCAGTTACGTATGTGTATATAAAACTTGCCCATCACCACACACATATATTAACCGAGCTTTGCTCGGATCTGAACTTGTAAATACATCAACGGACTAATAACTTTCAAGTAGTCAAACATTTAGCAGTAACATGTACACGAAAGCTGCAATGTTTTTGTATACACTTCGTTATTTTTGTTTTTTGTTGAAGTATTCTCTAAACAATGGCGGAAGAGACCAGAAAGAAATAAGAATAAGAATCGGTATGGCGAAGAAGGCATTTAACAACATCAGCAGAGTGCTTGGAAATCGAAATATGAGTTTAAGCCTTCGGAAAAGAATAATACGCTGCTATGTATGGGACCGTCCTAAAATATTCTTGTGAAACACGGGGACCATGAATGCAGATTACGAAAAAAGAATAGGAGCTTTCGAGATGTGGTGTTATCGGAGACTATTGAAAATATCATGGACCGAACACATAAAAAATACGGCAGTCTTAGCAAAAATAGAAACTAGTCGAAGATATCAAAAATCGAAAAATGAAATATCTGGCTCACAAATTTAGAGAAAACGACTTGTTCATGCTGGCGGTACAAGGGAAGATACAAGGAAAGCCGATAAAAGGACGAAGGAGATTAGAATTAATGACAACGAACCTTCCGGCAAACTCAACATGTAAAAGTCTACGAGAAAACTCGGGCCAGAGATAGATTAATTTAATAATGCATGCAATCTCTTGTCTCAAGAGACGAAACCATCATTGATGATGATGATGATGATGATGATGATTCTCAAAATAAAAATAATAAAAACAAATATTCTCAACCCAGGAAATATTACTAAAAATTATCATATATATATAACTCTTTAACGATGTCCTTTATTATCGGCATTTGGCATAATATTTAAATGCATTGTGTAAAATTCATCAGTAAATTTCTATTCAACATAAGATACTTTTTTATATGTACACTTCATTATTTGTGTTGAAGGAATACTTAAACAATAAAAACAAATATTATTCATAAGCCAGAAATGTTAATTCAAATTATTATCTGCATAATAACTTAACATCATCTTATATATATTTTCATTTGCACAAAATTTAAATCCGTCGTGGATATTACGCCTTTATCTATTATTCGTTATAGCATAGTGTGTAAAAGACGTGAATTATTTATTTCTTAATAAACCTTAAAAATACGATGATCGTTTGAACATTGGTAGCCTCCCCTTTAAAACTACTCGTTCCGCAAAATACCCGACCAATCGATATTTATCTAAATTCTTAAAAACCCCTAATTCGTGAATTTCATCAAAATGGCTACAGCCGTTACCGAAAATCCGATTACACACATACATAACTTAGGACCTGGTGGTCGAACATTGTTCGGATTTATTTCGAACTTAGGGTCTATTCAGAATGTGTATTCGTGAGTTTCGCAAACATTTAAAAATAAAATAATAATATGCACATAATATGAAAGTTACAACGGCATAATTCTATTTTTCAACTCTGGAAGTGTCTACTTTAGTGTTTGCTTAAAAAACGCCATGAAAATATTGTAAAAAATTTAATTTCATCGCGGAATTTCAGTTTTTTATTTAACATGGTAAATACGCGAATTATTATTCTTCATTCATTATTAAAGCCGAAATGGAAATAATTCAAAAAGCCCATAGTACGTGTAGTATTTTCTCGATGATAAGACCTCGTCCAATCACTTTCTGGACCCTAAATACCTTTAATTCGTGAATATCATAAAAATTGTAACAGTTCTTTCCGAAAGCCACAAGTAGGTATATATATGTGTGTATGTACTCGTATATGAAATTTCTATTTATATTATAAGATATAAAATATATTTATATATATATACATACATCATCATCATCATTTCTCGTCAACTGTTTAGTTGGTGGGCAACATGGTACACAGCGAAATCCTGGCTTGGGCAGCGTCTTTTATCTTTGCATAGATTTGTTTTTTTTTTATTATAAATTGTGTTCTTGGTCTTCCTTTTTGTAGATTCTCGTTTGTTTTTCCTTCTATTAAGTTTTTGAGCCATTGGAAATAATGTCTGATTTGATGGCCAATCACACTGTTTTTTCCCTTTTCAATGATATTTAATATCTTTGGTTTCCATCTTTTCGAATATACCTTCTTGTTTGTGACTTTGTCCATTCGTGATATTTTTAGCCTCCTTCGATAGCACCAGATATCAAGGGCTTGTATTTTTAATTTTTCTTTTTTTGGAATTGTCCAGGTTTCGCAGCGTATAACGTGCGACGCTCCGAGAAATGTCTTAATGAACAATTTCCCGATATGTTGAGAGACATTTTTGGATGTAAGAAGATTTCGGTTTTTGTTAAAATCACTTTAGCTTGTGCTATTTTTTTTCTTATTTCCTTTTCTCTTCTTTCGTCTGACGTCATTAAACTGTCAAGATAAGGATATTCTGTTATCACTTGCGATACTCTTTTTCCGGTTAGGGCCATATCCTCTAAAGTGTTCACAGAATCATCATTACTTGTTAATTTTCATTTTCCACTTTTCCATTAACAGTGTATTCAAATCATTTAGGGACTGTTGTAAATCTTTCTCCTCTTCTACTGTTAATATGCTATATATCATTAGCATATCGAACGGAGTGCTATATCTGACACTCCGTTGATCTTAACTCCGGCATTTCTATTCTCTGTGAGAACTTTCATCGCTTCCTTTATATATATATACATATATTAAAAAGCAGTGACGACAAGCAGCATCCTTGTCTTATTCCTTTTTTTATCCTAGCTCTAGCTTCATTATTTATAACTACTTCTTGATTCTTATATAGTTGAAAAAGTATCCTTCGATCTCTGTAATCTATATTTATGTCTTTCAAGATTTTAAGCATCGCATTACAGTTTACGTTATCGAATGCTTTTTCCCTATCAATGAATGCAATATATTATACCTTATTATTGATTTTCGGATTTCTCTTAGCGATTAGACGTAACGAAAGAATACCTTCTCTTGTGCTTCTGCCTTTCCCAAATCCAAATTGCTCGTCAGATAAATTTTCTTCTACCTTATAACCTTTGATAGAATTTTTGAAATATGCGAGTTCTATGTTCTTCGCACGTCTGAACATTCGTTACCTTTAGAATTGCAATTATAGTGGCTTTTTGAAAGTCTTTTGGGACAACTCCCGTAGTATATATTTTATTCATAAGTCGAAATATTACATCTTTTGCTCTGTTTCATATACTTTGAAAAAGTTCCCCTGTTATGTGATCTTTTCCTATCATTTTCCTAGGTTTCAAATTATCCAAGGATTTCTCGAATTTATTTTAATAATATCACAGGTCGTCTTGAATCATTACTTGGTCTTCTGCTTCTATCAGTAAATCGTTAACTGGTTCATTCTCGTAAAATTGTTCAACATATTGCTTCTATTATTCTTGTATTTCTTCGCTAGTGATTAACACTTTACCGTTCTGATTTTTAATATTACCTAATTTCCTCCTTCCGTCCAGGAATTGTCTTCTTAGGTTTTTGAGAGCCCTTTTAATGTTTCCGTTTTTCAAATTCGTATCTATTTCATCACATTCTTGTGTTCAATCCAACTTTCTTTTGCCTTCCTCGCTTCTCTATTTATCAAGTTATGCATTTTGTTATATTCATTTCGATTATACATACACATATATAAATACATACACATATATAAATACATATATATATATATATATATATATATATATATATATATACTAGCTATTATCCACGGCTTCTCTCATATATATTAATACTTGTTTATACCTGTGTGCAGAAGTAATTAGAACAATTTTCTGTTTTATCTAGAATTTACATATGTATATCACAATAAACATTTCTTTAAATCTATATTTCATCCCACTTTTTCAAGATTTATGTGTCTTTTGCCAGAATATTCATTTGAGTCAGCTGAGTGCCATTTCTAGAAGTTTTGTGACCTCATCGTTGTAATCATCTGTTTTTGGTTCTTTATTTACCAATTCATCGTATCACATTCACTTTATTTAATGAATTGCCCAATTATTTACCAACCAGCCTGCGACTTCTTTGTTTAAATCTTTAATTTTTCCTAATTTTTTTACAGTGAACTCCGCATTTCCACTAAAGACCTCTATTCTGTTAACTTTTCTTTTACCTATAGTAGTAGTAGTAGTTACTAATTGATGCGTGTTTTTAATATATTCGCTATTCTTTAATATCTGTATGTCTTTATCATATACATTAAAATTAACTAACAATTATTAGCCGTAAAGTTATTAATGTTTAAATGTTCTCTATTAGCTTATCTCATAATTCTCAAATTTACTTTTGTCATTTATTCTTATTAAAATGGATATTAATATTATTACATTTGCATTTTATCAAACTACCATAATTTAACTACTTGTATACACGTTGTCGGGAATGTGAGATGTTTTTAAGATAAATTTACTGTTAAATTCTTAATAATATATTTTCTTTTATTCTGTTCAGTTTCGATTTGTTGTTATAACCTTAAGATAATTTCTCGAATAAACTCGAATTAATGTTGTAAATATGGACTAAAACAGTATGTATAAAAATTTATACATTACCATTTCTGTCTGTTTAATTCTGCTACCCGCACCACTGGACCTCATAAACAGTTTAAATATCTAATAATGTATCTTCATTTGTATTTGTCCCCATCATAAATTTTAATAAATTTGAATCTGAAATATTAGTAACACAAATGAATAAAACTTAGTCTTCTAAGGACAAGGGTTTAATGAATGTAAATAGTATTTCCGGTAGCAACTATTAAAATCCCTGTTGCAGGATTTTTCATTATTTCTCTGTAATTTTAATTCCTGGAATATTTTAATAAACTAATACTTTTTTATAGAACGTTATTAATAGCTTGTATAGTTACTAAATTGTGTACACAAAATATAATACATATGCATACATATTGTATATATACATGCATATATGTATATATATTTATACATGAAATATTTGAAATAGGTTATAACAACTTGAAAAGGGTGAATAATCTGGTCGTTGTAATCGGTTTGTCGTTTTATTTGATATTAAAGAACTTTGATGTTTTGATGCCTGTGATGTAATATTATTAAAGAGTCACTTCGTTATGAAACTTCCATAAAACATTCTGCGCGGGAAAAGCATTTTTCACTAATTATATAAATAATTATTTTTTATTTAATCGTAGCTATAATTTTTTTAGTGAATTCTAAAGCCAAACATCAAATTTTACCTGTGTGCAAGAAAGCGCAATCAAAAAAAAAAAAAAAAAAAAAAATTTTTTAAACTCAAATAAATGTAAAACAAGTATAAAAAAGGGAAAACAATGAAGTTAGGTTTTTCTTTATTTTCGAAGAATTTGGTAATTTACCGACGAAATAAGCGGTGCGGCTAGAAGAAATATCATTGAATATGTCGAACAGTTGACGAAACCGGTCGGACTAATTTATTATTTATTGTTTTATATGTATCAGTAGTTTTCATTTTTTAACATTTTTACAATCTCGATTCTAGAAGAAGAAACGATTTTTTAAATTTATGTGCTCATTTGTAATAATAACATACAGCATTTAAAAACAGTTTGGCTGAGAGGGGCTTGCTGTACGTGTGATCCGATTTTTTTAATTCAACCATTTATTTTTAAATTCACACCCGTGTTTATCAATGTAATAATATTATTACACATTCATGACGAAATATAAAAAAACCATACAAAATCCTAGTTGAGATTTGAACGCACTTAATTAATGGAATTACGTGATCTCATAATGGGGTCCAGAAAAATCTTATCAAATCTCTCGTTTAAATTGACGAAAGGGATAAATTGCAAAACTCACGTCATTAATAATATTCCTTAATTATAAAGAGAAAAAAAAAAAAAAAAAAAAAAAAAATTATTAAATTTTTCTTTTATTTGACCACTGAAGAAATCTCCATAGTTATTAAAAACTTTTATTTCGAGGATAAAAAAAGTGAAAAAAAAAAAGTGAAAAAAAAAACGATCAGAGTTTTTAAAAGAAAAAAAGATAGATGAGAATGCCTATGGAGCGAATGAAAAAAGTATGGAAGTCTGTGTTTACTTTTTTAACTTTACTAAATTTAAATAAATTCTTTATACCCCTTAACGTTGTATTATAAATAAATTTAGTTCTTTAACAACTATAGCGCCATTTTTTTCCAACGTAGTGCCTTTTTTCTCTATGGGAGAAGTTTCAGCCCAACAGTTCAGCATACATTAATAGAATGCACACAGTATTCATATCAACACGGACGCTTCTATAAACCCCTGCCCGATATGCTATTTACCGGAACAGCAATAAACTCAGTTTTACCAGCTTTATATACATTAAAGAAATATGCAACAAATGAAACATTAAAAGTAGTTTATTATGCGCTAGTAGAGTCGAGGATAAGATATGGAATTCAGGCGTGGGGAATGGCGAGAAAAGCATACTTGGGGAAAATAAATAAACTTCAAATTAAATGCTCGAAATTAATAGGAAATCCATAAGGGGAGAGACCGATAGTGAAATAATTAAAAAAGAAAACGTAATGAGCATAAGAGGAGTGTACTTATTAATGAAGATATGGAAGTACACATATCAGCAGAAAAGAAAATTGAATTGGAGGAAAGAATAAACACAGAATACGAGTTGAGGGAAAAACTTTCGTATCAATTGCCGTTAGCAAGAACATAGATTAGCAAACGGACAAATATATTATAACTCAGATGTTGAATAAAATACCCAAAGAAATAATAGAGAAGGAAAAAATAGGGGAAAGTCAAAGGAAAATAAAGGAATGGCTTCAGGAAGAAGAAAATATAAAAAAAATAATAAACATAAAATAAAAAGACAAAGCGCGACAAAAAAGCTAGGAAAAAAAAACAAAAAAAAACTGAATATAGAAAATAGAAATAGATTAGTAATTATTGATCAGTAAAATAGATAGATTAAGTAAATATTACACGATCATGTATATGTATAAGTTAATTTAAGATGATAAAATGTCAAATAGGATAATTCGTCGACAAGCGTTTTAGCTTGACGAAAATTTTTGTATGTAAAAAATTATAAATACATATTTTTCAAAAAAAAAAAAAAAAAAAATCATTAATTTTCTTAAACGGAATAGTTAAATTAATATATGCAGGTGCAAGCCCCGCTTAGTATGTCGCGATAGCTGCATCAATTAAATTATCGTATTTAACAAAAAAAAACCCAAAAAAAAGGAGCTATAGCGTAAATCTCACGTGAGAGGGGGTCTCACACTAAATCTTACACTAAATCACACACTAAATCTTACATTAAATTTTACACTAAATCCTCAGCGGGGGGTGAGGTGGGGCGGGGGTCCAAATTAAAAGAACAACAGCTCACGAAATTAATCTCTTGGTAGTTTAAAGTCAGGAAGTTGCAATGCCGCTAAGAGGATGTAATGCTGAATAATACTATCGTTACGGATGGTATTCAAGGTCGCGTTACCGGCAATTCTCGCTGGAAAAATTCAAAATTCGTGCGTCACACCATCAACTGGTGAAGGTTTGCCGGAATATTTTCATTCTTATTATTCTTAATGCGAATTAAAAAGGAGAAAAAGAAGAAAAAAAACAACCACGCTAGTCGAAGAAGGGAAAATTTGAAAAAAAAAAAAAAAGAAGAAAATTCGGCCACACTTCAAAACAATATAAAATACGCCATCAACTCTGTACCAGTCAGCGTAATTTCGTGGGAACAAAAGGAAATTCCTGCGCATTTCAAAAACGGGAGACGTTTCGTTTCGAAAAAAATCGAAAATGCTCGCGTCGGCGAAAATGCCGAAAAATAATAATACTAATAATAATAATACTACTAATAATAATAATAATAATAATAATAATAATAATAATAATAATAGTAATAGTAATAGTAATAGTAATAATAATAATAATAACGTATAGGGCGCGATATGTGTTGGCCGAGAAGATCGCACGTTATTCGGCTTCTGTGTGAAGAGCGGGTCTCGGCGGTCGGGTAGCGGCGGGCACAGGGGCAACATGATACTAGGAAAATAATTCGGTTAGTGATGCGAGCTCCGGCCTACAGAGGGAGCTAGTGACGCGACAGCGAATAGCGTTTGATTAGGGAGTTGCCCTTGACTCTTGCAATTGAAATCGCAAACGACGGAACGACACCGAGTGGAGTCGACTTGGATAGAGTGGAACGGTCCCGGTTCGGACGTCGTTATGGTACACGGTTTCGTCTTCATCCGGATACGATTAGCAGCTCTGCGATTCTCTTATGCGACTACTGCAGTCACCAGCACGCTGCGCCCGATAACATGAAATCGAAAGTGTTCCTTCTCCGCACTACCTTTGCCGCCACCTCTTGTTAGCGCGCTTATTTTCGTTTTTCCGCGTTTTCCCGCGTTTTTCTTTTCGTTGTTTTTCACTCTTTTCTCTTTTTTTGGCTCTTTCGTAAATCGAAACTTTGTTTTTGTTCCGGGGGCGAGTATGGCCCCGCATCGAATTTTTCGCCAGGGCGCCGACATCGCTAATCGGCCGTCGACGAGCAGCAATTCGGACGGTTACGGGTCATCGTCGCCGCCATCGGGGTCTCCGATCGAGGATGTGTTCGACAATTTCGAGACGCTGATGTGCGGAACGCCGCTGTTGATGCAGTGCTCGGTAAGGAAACCGATCAGACTGATCGGAAGCGATCCGGACGACGTGGTCAAGATGCTGTGCAGCAACGTCAACTGCAAAGTCGGCAAATTCATGCACAGCGAGTGCCACCGGAATTGGGAGAAGCTGATTTTCCGCTACTTCGCCGAGGCGGCCATCGAGAACGGCCACAGCAACTACGAGATGGTCTATCGGTACTGCGAGTGCCGCTGCGGAAACGGCTATCTGCAGAAGGATCGATTCTGGACGACCATTTGGGATCAGAAGGAGCTGGATTTAGTGGATAAACTGACGACGACGATCGACGACCTGGATGCCGCGAAAACGACGCGGCTGACCGGCGATGTGACGCTGTTGAATTTCAGCGGCGACGAATTGAGCCAGAAGGAGACGTCGAAATCGGTTTTCGAGCCGTATTGTCGGACCAAAACCAGAAGGAAGACGACCAGATCGTCCACGTCTACCAGCTGTTCCGAATTGGAGCAAGAGTACGAGGACGACAGAGATGACCGAAGAAATTTCATCATCGGCGCATCATCGCCGCTCGGCGGCGACTTGAACCGGAAGAAAAAGGACGACAGAGATGACCGAAGAAATTTCATCATCGGCGCATCATCGCCGCTCGGCGGCGACTTGAACCGGAAGAAAAAGGACGACGAGGACGACTTCAAATTGGGCGAGGTGCCGCACGATCACGTTGGAGCTAATCCGATCGACCTGAGCAATCTTTCCATGTTGGAAAAGCGTTTTATCGGATTCCGTAAATCGCAAAATCTGGACTGGGATTTAGTCACGTGAGTATATAGATTATTTGTTGGTTGTTTTTTTTGTTTTTTTTTTGCTTATGCGCGCATTTTTTAAAAAATATTTTTTTCTTTTAAATCCTTTGCGCGTTTTTTCCCCCCATCCGTTTAATTTTTCCTCCTCAAAATTTCTCGCTGCCAAATCAGCTAATCAAGGATTTCATTCGGTTCGTGGAAAAATTTTCCTTACGCACTCGGTTAATATACACATATGTATGCAGTTGACGAGTAGAGTTGAATAATACAAAAAAAGCAAAAACAAAATTATTGGTAAAAACGTGTGTGTGTGTGTGTCTTTGTCATTGGAAACTATTTTGTACTCGCACATACCGCGCGCGTCGTGTATTATATATTTTTTTTCGCAGAAAAAAAAAAAAACATGATATTTCTTTTCTAGTATAAAACATTTGTATATAATTTTATACACAGCGTTTCTTCATAATTAGAATTTATCGCGACATAATGAAATGAGAAACAGAGAGTCTCTCTAAATAAATAAATAATTTTCATTAGATATTACTTAATGATAAAAATTATTTCAAGAAGGAATCTATAATTTTAGGCTTATTTCACTCTATAGCATTTTACCTAGCCACTCTGCGATGATTATGCGAGATAATCAGGAGAAAGATTGCAATCTGGAGTCATTTTTCGCCGCACCTATTTATAGAGATGTCTGATTGTAGAGCTAAAAATGGAATAAAATATATGAATTTAATTAGTTCAATGCGACGGTACCGAAATACGTTATTAACACTATGTAAATTAACCGTATTATTATTATTATATGATGGTTAAATCGGTTCTTTTAAAATATCACCGTATATAATACTAAGCGTTGCTCTATTAAATTATGTTGTACTGTACGCAATTAAATCCGTGTTTTGTTTTTTTCTTTCTTTTTTTTTTAATAATTTAAGCCGAGATGAGGCCCGGTTAAATTCCCGACGTTATTAAATATTTTTACGCGGCGTTGTAAGGAGCTCGTCTGTTTTTTTTTCTTTTTTTTTCGTAATATTTTAATAAGATCGGCAAAAATATTTTTCGAATGCTCACTAATATTTCACGCGAATCAAGGCACCGGCAAAATTCGATTTCTTCACGCAACATTTTGCAAATTTAACAATTATTCGGTTTACCTAAAAGAAAGGTTTGTCGCGTCTTTGTAGAAGCTGTTAAACGCCGGCTATAGTATTTTCGGTAAAGTTTATTAACCAATTTGATCATCGGAGATTTATAAAAGCGATCAAATTCGTTAGACGTTTTTCAAAATGCCCCGCCTTTTCTGTTAGTATTTAAATTCCAAAAAAAAAAAAAAAAAAAAAAAAAAACCAAAATTATTAATTATTACTTAAAAGTCAAAAGTATGTACAATAATCAATCATCGTGTACGACATTTAACATGCAACTGGTACCAAACTGTGATATTTTTTTCCAATTTTAATTTTATTTCGGTACTGCCAAAAAAAAAAAAAAATTGTAAAATTGTTTTTTTTTTGTTTTTTTTTTTTTTTTTTTGGACGCCCTAATTATGGGCATTGCGACCAATATGATTTTCGATAATACGAAAAATATTGCAGACGGCCGATATAGAATTTTGTGATGGGAGACCGCTGTGTGAAATATTTGAAAACGATAAGTCTGAAAAATTTAATGCCTACATAACGCGCGCGCTCCAGCAGATATTTGTTTTCGTAGTTGGTGCAGCTAAAATCTCGTTCGCTTCAGTCGCAACGTGGTTTTTGTTGAAAGTGGATGGGTTTTCTGTGCCGTCCTTTATACACATTTAAACTTACGACAGAATGCTAAAAGTTCAGTTTTTTCCCAAAACGCGCGATATAAAAATTCATATTTATCGAGATATCGCATTTTTCGAAATTTTGTATTTTCCGAAATATCGTATTTTCTGTAATATATAGTATTTTCTAAAATATCGTATTTTCCGTAATATATCGTATTTTCTGTAATATATCGTATTTTCTGTAATATATCGTATTTTCTGTAATATATCGTATTTTCCGAAAAATCGCACTAGCGTGTATGCTTTCAATTTTGCAAAAATTCTGCTTTAAATTTCACTTTTTTTACGCCCAGGATTGTATATTAGTGTATCTTTGATTTTTTTTAATATAAAACTAAGGTCCCATTACGCGCATACCCTTAAATATGTGAAAAAACAAGAAAATACGTTTTACGAATTCGGTAAATATTGGAAGTGATTGTGCATTTTTATAAGTGTTTATCTGTTTTTAACTACTTTTATTTTAGCGCCCGCTGAATAATTAATTATAGGGTTTCTTGATTTTTGATAATCGCTGTTATTTTTATTGCATGCAGGATTGAAAGCGTAATAATTGTACTCCGAGATATGTCTTCTTGGCATCAGGTTTTGTAAATTTAATTTAGTCTGCCAGTTTTATCTGTTAACGTCGAAGATGTAAACTTTAAAAAAGGCTAATTACATGTATACAAGTATTGCAGCAGATGTCAAAATGATGCGGAGACTATTGTATATATATAGATATAATATGTGTGTATGTAGATATTAATATATGTATGCATTCAGTATCTTAAAATTTTTATCATGATAAGGAAAAAACCTTTTTTAATTCTATTTTTTAATTTTAAATATGTTGCTCGAGTTAAAATGTTTTTAAAAATACACTCCCCTCTATTGTTATTACGGAAAGTTCGATATTTCGTTAAAAAGAGAAAGTTACGGGTAGTATTTCTTGGTTCTATTTATCAGTAAACGTTTTTTTATGTTACTATTCGGTTATTTTTAAACTAGGTATCGCGCGAACTAGCGTTATTAAAAACTGCCCCTCCATACTCGTATTTGCCCATAAATTTTTCGTATTTCTTTAATGCCCGTGTGTGCAGTTGGAATTTTATTTCTCGATAAAATACATCTACGGTTTAATTTTAAGTGTGGGAAACTGTAAAAATAGTTTATGACAAAAATTTTTATGTTTCATGTCGACAATAAATTATATTATCTGCCTTATTACTAACTTTTGAATTTAAAATTACTGTAATATTTAAAATCCGAATATTTGTATACTATTCGCGATATTGTATAATATTGAACCGCAACATTGACGATTTTACCCCCCCCCCCCAGTAAATACTGCTTAAACCGTCATTGTGCCGTACACCTGTTTATTTCTCGCAGTGTATATTAAAATTTAGGTTTTCTGAATGACAATTTCCACCGAGCAGTGGCCGGTTATTAGGATACGATTTATTAACTTCTTACCTTCAAACGCTTTCCAATCTTCAGAAAGAAAAATGTTTTAATTCAAATTCAAGTGTAAAAAAAAATGATTATTTTGTACTGTTTTTTTTCTTTTTTAACACTATTCTTTTCATTAATCACTCCATCGCCAATAATTAAGATCGTGTATAGACTGGCTCTCGAATATTTATTTTTACTGTTGTTTTTTTTTTTTCTTGCATTGTCACGTAAAATATAGAAAAACATCAAAATTTCCTGATAAAACCACGTTTCAAATTGTATTAACGAATTTTGTGTAGTAATCTTAAGTATTATTAATTTAGCAACCTCCGAGAGAAAATTAAAAATTTTTTTTACCTACTTCAAAAAAAAAAATGTTTCTACGTTCCCGCCTACGGTTTTGATATTTTTTTCGTGTAACTTTTGATTATTCACAATTAATTTTAATGATTCTCGAATGTTTTCTGGCCATTGCGCTGATACACCGCGTGTACATGAGAGTACCGTTGAGAGTAAATCGTCTAAAATGTGCACGATGTGAGGAGGAGCCGTATCATTCGGAAAATATCATTAAATCTGTGCTATTCTTGTAATGAAATAAAGTAATATCGGATTTTCGGAAGTTACAAAAATAATATTATAATGAAAAAATAAACGAGGTTTTTTACTGACTTCGGTTTTTAAGTGTATTTTAAAATAGTAATTATTATTGTGCAGTAACTATTGTGGTTAAAGAGCGGTATTGGAAGAAAAAATTCTTTTTTTCATAAACTATTTTGAGAAATATACGACATAATTGGAAATAATCACTTTGTTTTATTAATATTTAATGCGGAACTGTTCGCCGATTCTCAGTAAGAAGCATCTAAAATGTACCCGATGTCGAATTCAGAAAGGGTATCATTAAATTTGTACGATATTTATTAGATGTGATCCGAGGCAAAGCGTTCTATTCGTTTCCAAAGTATCCGCACTAAATATTAAAAATTGATTTAATTATTATGCCGTATATTTCTTAAAATAGTTTAATAAAAAAAATAATTTTATCTTCAAATATTTCTCTTTAACCATAATAGTGGCTTATTGATAATGATAATAATTTTAAAATACACTTAAACACCGAAGTTCGTAAAAATACCGTTTCTTTTTTAATTGTAATATTATTTTTATAACTTTCAAAAATTCAATATTGCTTTATTTCATTACAGGAGTTCAAATACTACTTTCCGAATAAAGTGACTCCTCACCGGCGGGTACATTTTAAACGATTGTTGATTATTTTATTGAGCAGTCGTCAAATGAAAAAATAAGGCGAGAAATTTTTATTATCACAAACGTTATTATCGCTTGAAATATTAACCACAGCGTTAGGTATCACGGATAAATGTGGATTGGAAAGAGAAAACGAATTTTTAATATTATAACGAAGCAAACAATGTACCGCTGATAAAGATGGATTTGAAGGAAATTGAAACCCCCCGAGCGAGCCCCAATTCTCATTACTAACCGCGGGAATATTGCGTGTCTTAACATATAACTTTCAACCATGTATCTGACACTTCAATGGTTACATATCCTGTTTGCCTATTTGAAACTGATGATCGGTCTCATGTAAATATCGATGAGTATTATCAGTGATTATTTACTAAGTCTTTGGTCATTAAATTAATAGTTAAAAAAATAGGTCGTAAGATAGCCGACAATAATTAGCTTCCACCCTGCAAAAATTATAGTTCGAGCACATGAACGCGAGTGACCTGAATGAAGCGTTAACTCTTTCTTACGGAAATGTAGATTCGAATAAAGATGAATTTGAAATTCTTAAAACGTGATATTTACTTTTCACTGACAAAATTCGAACATTACCCTCATTAACTAGTACCATATTCTTGTTTATACAGTGAAAATAGCAGTATCTCCCGTATATTCTATTGTGCTTAAAGGTTAAATTGTTCAAAAAAAAAAAAAAAAGTGTTACCGACTTTCGGATTTATTATAAAAATTTAATAAAATCGCACTAAAAAGTAAGTGTGTAAAATAAAATTGCTCGATAAAATTTGCAGTAAAATATACACATAAGCATTATTAAACACAACAATATTAAGACTTGTCAGAGTCGAGTAATTCAAAATATGGCTGATGTTTTAAATACTTGGGGCTGATAGAAAGCAAGGGCTGTGTGTGTTGTGGTACATACTGGTTTAGTATGATTTTGAATTACTATTGCAATTTGAATTTGGCGCAGACTCCTAAAAATGAGAATGTGTTCAACAATGATCGTAGTATCTATCCCCCCGTATGTATGTATACATTTTTTCCACGAAATATAATTATTTACTTTTTGCCGTACTTTTATTATTAAGTGTTTTTAGTATATGTGAAAAACGGTATTTTATTTTTAGAACATTTTATTAAAAAAAAAAACTGTCGGAATTCCAAAAATGCAAACTTACGACGTTCAAAGGTAGAATTATTTTAAAAATTCTGTAAAAAAACATTTAAAAATCGTTCTTAATCGTATGTGAAAAATTTATTACTCAAGTATACCGATTTAATAATTTGCTTGGAGATGATTTTTAAAACGATTTTTAAAACGATTTTCGGCACCGCTGGGAACGTGACGCAAAATACTCTAAATAAACCTTTAGATAATAATATATATAAAAAAAAAAAAAAAAAAACCTATCGCATATATATCGATAACAGGAAAAAATATACATTTTCGAAATATAACCGAAGTAGTAAAGCGTGTACTAGAAAAGAAAATTTCCGTATTTGTAATTGAAGAACTAATAGCTACGTTATAGAAATAAGTTCGAAGTTTAACATACGAGAGAGGCGTTGTGTGAAAAGGCGAAATAATTTTTTAACCGTAATTAGTCAATTTGTTTTTTAAATTTACTCATCCGAATTAATGTGAATGGAGTTAAAAAAACAATATATTCGCCTAGAATGAACGGGGCGAAGGTAGCGTCTAAATGTAGAGTCTAGATGAGAGTGGATAAATTTTAGGAGTGGCCGTTGGTTAATTTTTTTTTTGTTTTTCTGTTTATGTGGACGTGTTCAACGTTTAGCAGCCGTTTGCTTCTGTCTGAGAGAATAACAAAAAAATCACGTATTCCAACACCGGGGGCGCAATATGCGATAAACTGAATTCCTCGAACAATCTGTGTGACACCCTTTCACCGGCGTGTAAATTAAAATTTTAGCTGCATAAAAATCCCCTTTTACGAATTAAAATTTGTAATTTTTCTTTGCATTTCGGCTCTTCGTTTTGTTTGTTTAAGATTAATTATCGAAGTGTTTTGTAATATTCGAAGTAAAATTAACGAGTTCTAGGCCTTAAAGGCCTTTTATGGTAGTAACCGCTGTTGATTACATTTTTAAATTTTTCGAAATCGGTGAAGTTTTTGACCAATTTTGCGGAAATTCATGGGTCTGCGCGAATGTTACATGGAAGACAAAGCTTCGAAAAAAAGTAGTGACTTATTCTCTGCACTTTTTTTGACAAACTTTAAAGAAACGTTCGTAAATTGCCAGTTTTAAAAAGTTTTAAAAACTAAAAACAATCCACGGTAAAGTCGCCTCTCTTTACATTTCCTTTAATTAGGAAATAATAATAATAATAATAATAATAATAATAAAACAGAAAATTCCGAATAACCTTTAAAAGTTCTTTCGAAGGTATACACACACAGCTATGGCAAAAAATGACTGCTCTAGTTGTTTCTGGCTTACTAACAAACGGCGTTGTTCACGAAAAGTATAAGAGAGATTATTGCAGGAAACACGAAGGGAGTAACTGTAAGAAATAGGAATTAACGCTTAGGAGACGGAGCGAGTGAATTGTTAAAAGTCTTGATTATCATTTATGCGGAGTACGGAGCAGAGAGTCTGTAAGTAAGAATCCACAGCGAAATGAGGAACGAGTGCGGGCGACACCCATGGATGAGATTATGTAGGGCTTGTATGTGTTAGGAAACCAAAACGAATGACTTTAAGGCAGAATGAATAACGAATGATCAAAAATGGAATTCCTTAGACATCAATAACATCAGTTAAGCGGCAAAAAGGAAATGTCGCGTTTCTCGCAGGAGTCGAGCTTGGTAAGATTTTTAAAATTTGAAAAAAAAAAAAACAAACTTTATACGATCCAACCAGGCCTTTAGAAAAGGATTAATTATGATCAAATGTTAACGCGCGGAGAAGGAAAATATAAGAGGTAGACACGCGTCAATTCCTTTTTCTCTTGTCTTTTCGGAAAAGAGTTAGATGATGGAGTTAAAGGCTTTTAATATATTCGTGCCGATATTCTTCCGTGGTATTATTTTGGAGATCCCCCAGGGTTCTCCCCGCATGGAGCCCATATCTAGTGTAGCGATCGCACGTGCTATAGTGGCATTTTAAGTAATCGGTTTTTATAATTGTCGTAATATCGCAAACGCCGTTGTTTCGTTCATTACTTCGGTATCGGTGTCAATTTACGAATCAGGAATAATATAGAATGTTTTTTTGTAAAGGAACAGAAAAAAGAAATGTTTTAAAATTATGTACCCGAAATAGGTAAATAACAATTCTAACGAAAACTTTATAAAAGAATCAAACTAGAAACGCTAGAACCAAAACAAAAAAAAGCGAATATGAGAAACGGAAAACAAAAAAGAAATACCGGGTTACATTGCTCATTTAATGCATCGTGTGTCATATTTTTTGGGAAATATCGTCTTTCTGGGTTGTTCTAAATATTGTACAACACGAACTAGAGGTTTCGACTTGCCTGGATTTTTTCAAATATTTTGCACCTTTCTCGATCATCTTTGTTCGTTTGTTTTTCGTTCTTTGAATTGTGTTTTTAATAATTTTGATTTGATCGCATTTATATTGCCGGTGCATTTTTGTACGATGTTGTTTTATTATTGCACTTACATTCGTTGTCAAACTTCGTGACCAATTGTAATATTTTTTCGATAATTATTTTTTATAATTTCGATCGATTTGGCATGTAATATTTCGCAGCAAACAGCGTGTCAAAACTTAAGCGGATATCCTCGTTGATAGTCTTTTGTACCGAAATTGATTTTCAGTCTTCCATGATATTTCGTGGTAGCATTCATTAGCGCCGAAACAGTGGAATATAAATCAACGGCTAGTAATTATTTGATTTATAAAAAGAAAGAAATATATGTCCGTGTATAAAAAGAAAATTTTTGTATTATTCGTGTAAATATTGATGTAATTTGCGAGTTATTAAGTAGAATAAAGTTACAAGTATTTTTCTACCGTAAACCGCTCTATATATTATGAACATAAACAATGGAAACTGTTAACATTCGGTTAATGATGTTATATTTTTTGTATTACTCGAACGACATTCACAATTCACAACAAATATATTTTATATATATATATATATATATATATATACATTTGTTGTGAATTGTGGATGTCGTTCGATTAAAATAAAAAATATAACATCAGTAACCGAATGTTAACAATTTCCATTGTTTACATTTATAATATATAGAACAAAATTACCTTTAGTGTATAATAGCCCTGTTGTCTAGTTAACTGTGATTATAGTGAAATATACTCTTAAAAGGGTGATTAATCCTTATATAACATTAATACTTACTAGGATCGAGAAGGAAATCACAAATCGCAGTAATAATTTATAACCGTATTATAAATATTCATGAAAATGTTTTATAGACATTGTAGTTTGTGATTTCTATGCCCGCGCTCCAAAAAGTGAATGTTGTATTAGAATTATCATATTACCCTTAAAAGGTATATAACTTTGAAGTACATTATTTTTAATCGAATAATTGTTTTTTTTTTTTTTTTACTTTTTAACATCTTTTTATTAAATTTTTATAGGTTATGAGTCGATATTTTATTCTTTAAAAACATTTTAATAATGTAGCAAATGAGATTCGCTTAAAATGTTACGAAGGGTTTTTTTTTTTTTTACCTTGAAAACGTGAAATAAAAATAAAATGAATTATTAAATGCGGCCAGCAAAAATTAACCAAGAAATTTTGTAAAAGAATTCCCCCTGCTTTCTCTGCAGCAACTAGAGAGAGTTGATTTTTGTTTATAATTTCCTCATTCGAATACTGGAAAAGTAGGAACTCCTGAAAATTGTAAAATTTAAGGGCTACAATTTGAAATTAAACGAGAATAAACGCGATTAACTTAAAATATTGTCGATGCGTGTTAATTACAGTACAGATTCGGATAAAGAAAAAGAATTTGAAATATCGCTGTTTATCACTCCCACCTAACGGGGAGATATTACATGCCTTTACTGCGTAAAATTTTCAGCCATATTGATTGCAATAAAATAAATAAATGAACGGCTTTATATCCTAAATAGTAAATATAAGTACACTAAAAAATGCAAAATAACTAACTTTTAAAGGATATTTTCAGAATAATATGGTTTTAGAGGGGTAACTTCGACTTCAATGTATTATAAAGTGCCGTGTGATTATCTTCTCAGTAATGGCTCGTTATATAAAAAAAAGTATAGAATTTTCATAATACAAATAAAAGCTATAGGTCACAAAACGTAAAAGATACCGTTATAACCCAGGTGGTTTAATATATATATATATATAAAAAAAAACCGCTTAGAATCGATTGTTCTCTTCTAAACTGCCATGTAAAAATGCCAAATGTCATACCGATACTTCAATATTTACATATATAAAAATGCCAAATGTCATACCGATACTTCAATATTTATATAAAAATGCCAAATTTGTCGTATACTTCGATATTGCGAGATCCGTTTATAAAATATTTTCAGTTGTGTTAAATAAAATGAAAGTAAGTTTTTCTTATTTTTTTTAAGTTTCCAATACAGATTTAAAACTGACTCGATGTTACGTATAGCCGATTGTAGAATAATAATAAGGAATAAAATTGTCCCGTTGATTCGTCATACTCCACATAATTCGTCACATCGAAAAGAATGTTTTAAGAGGTATTTAAAAAAGGACAACAGTTGTGTATATCTTGCTTCGTTGCACATATGCGGGTTTCTTTTTAAGGTTGTATGACGTCTGCTTTAGGGCATGTAATATTGGTAAAACCTTTTATCATTTTTAAATTAAGATCGGAATAGAGAGACTTTCGCTATTCTTCTGAATTGTCTTTGATCTGTTCTTCCGTTCTTTCTTCGCCACTATCAGATTTAACGACAGATATAAACCGCATTTGAATCTGCGGACTTCGATTACTATTTCGTCCGTCAATTGATTAGCGGAATTTCTTGGCTTTGATGTATACAATTTCTATACTTCCTTGTTTCTTAAATGGTTACTGATGATATATTGTACTTGCTAATTGTCGAAACAGGTAGCGGAGAATGTTCTATCGACCATCTAATCAAAAATATATGTAAAGTAAATAAATAAAAACTATCAAAAATCATGTGTATTTGTGGCAATAAAAAAACAAACAAAACAAAACAAAACAAAAAAGAAATTTTTTTTTATTAATGATAAAAAAATCATATAATCACAAAAGATCGTTACGCGATAATAATGAAACATCACAGTTTGGTTTATTAATTAATAGCGCGTTTTAACTAATCTTTCACATTGATCATTTATTTGAATTATTAATTTTTTTCATTCGGATCAGTGTTTAATCAACTTTTTGTGTCAGGAAAATTGAAGTCGCATTGAAACTAATCAGCCCAGAGACAGCAACAGGATATGAGATTTTTTTTTTTTAAAAGATGGCATTTTTAGCGAAATTATGATTATTAGTTCGTTTTTTTTTTTTGTTTTTTTTGGTGTTCTTTGGACTTATCTGAAATGTAAAATAAATATGAGTCGAACACGAATGTGATTATAATAGTGAGTTAGCAAATTTAATAATCCGGCATTTTGTTAAACTAAAACCTCTTTTTTGAACTCTTTTGCGCTGATCGGTGAAATGTCTTTTCAGTGCTTCGTATTTTTAATTTTTACGCATATGATATCGGCGAAGGAGAACCTGGCGGCGCGAAATGGATATTGCAAAAAGTTATCAAAAAAAAGGAAAAATCCATTACCACATTGCAATCGACCCTGATTTTCCTGATATACCTTTTTTATGCTACATAACGCGTCATTGACGCGTGTGTGTGTGTGTGTGTGTGTGTGTGTGTGTGTGCATCTTCTTGTTGCTTTCCGAATTATTTCGTCTTTCTGCGGCCGACTGAAGCCCAGTGTGCTCGTGATAATTCGTCGATGAAAAAGAATTAAAAAATAAGTAAGCAATTGCGCGAACATCGAACGCAGGGGTTACCAGTGGCGATGTAATAAGCGTGGGCGCTTCCAATTAAACGTTATTACTACGAGACAGAAGTTTGTGGTAATTTTCGTCATATTCTCGGAAGCTACATTTTATTAAAACTTTATTTCGATGTTGGACGGACGGGGACCCCCTTAAACCGTTCACATTTTTCTAGCTAAAATATCTATTTAATTTCTAACGTGTGTCAGACCTTCCTGTAGTATCGATGATTTTTTAAGCTTTTAAATTTAGTCGAATTATAAGTTCGTTTCGTATTAATCATTTTTGAACTTTCTTCCGTTTGATCTTATGCGGTGGAAGAATTTAATACGGGCACAGATGTGTTTCTGTTTAAAGATAAACGTGTGTGCGGACGAGATGTAGGTTTTTTTTTTTTTGTTTTTTGAAGGTAGGTATTATACGGGATAGCAGTGTTATGAGAGGTAAATGCACGTTTTGTTGTGTTCAGTTTAGTCGAAGGTTTAGTCGAAGCTTAAGGTTTAACAAAAAAATCGATGTAGCCAGTAGTCCTAAAATTTGAAAATAATTGGGTTCATACTGAAAAACTAACGCTTTCAATTTAAACATTCAAAAAAAAAATAAATAAATAAATAAATAAATCGGATTGTTTTTTTTTTTTTTTTTTTCTTTTTTAAATTGGACACATCTACATCTTAGCGCAGAAATGATTTGGTGGAAAATAATTCGATACGGACTTGGCCAGATATTAGGAGAACCTTATTTGAGATCGACGGGAGTTATTTTCTTAAAAGAAAAATGAGCTAATCAGTATTTGTTTGTTTCTCCAACACTATCGTAGCGAGTGTGGATACTCTGTTGGACAATTTTTTCCCGATGTGGGCAATTTGCGAAATGTGTTTCTATTTTGACTTATTACAAAAAGCGCCGGGGAGGGGAGGGGGGGGGACTAGGTGTATTTCGAATGATCGGGTGGTGTAACCTACGGCTTTGGTGAAAATCTCACCTTCGGTCGGATGCGTAGTTGCGCAATAATTACGGGAATAATTCGCCAGCAACTCTGTTTTCGCCGGGACGTACTACTCCCTACAGTGATCTAGAGATTCCCAATCTTTTTTCGTTTGCTGTGCCCTACATCCAAGGTAAATGTATAATTTTGTTGTTACATTTATCGTCAAATTTTTTAAAAAATTTTCTAAACAAAAGTAGGTATATAATACGACGCGGTATATTGTAATTTTTAATTTCGATATCAATATGCAAATACAATTTAAACAATACTAATTCCCAATACGAACTGCTCGGGGGGGGGGGGTGTCGATGTAATAGAGTTAGGGAGTATTTTCTTGAATGGGCTAGATTCAAACGCAGTTTTAGAGAGAAATCTCAATTAACAATATCCTTTTTTTTTTTTTTTTTCTTCTTCTTACTTTGGCCAAAAATAAAACAATTCGAAAATTTAACCGTGCATATAATGTATAATGTAACAAATTGTGTCGAGCTTGTTCGCAAAGTTTTGAGTACCGTGCAAATCTGTTGTGTTTTCCAAAAACTACATACCTTAAACACGGAACTGTCGCATTCTATAAACTTCTCTTTACATTTAACGACATTGAATGTACGCGTCCACTACGACACAGGCAGGCCTAGTCTCTAGATCGCACGGTTTTCTTCGAGTATGCTGATTGCTACGCATATTCGTTCAGATATATAAAATGTCGGCAGAAATATTTTATTCAATCTCCGACAATCGGTCAGAATTATTTCGATTTCATCGAATTTTCTTTTAAATTATTTTCTCGCGAAAATTAAATCCGCCCAAGTTTTTGTGTTGTGAAAATTTCATCATTAACCGAAATCGATTTAGAGCTTTTTTTATTAAATATTTCTCGCGGCTTCCCCCCCCCCCCCCACACACCCCCATGGCTTCCGCGTTTTATTTTTCGTCACGCGGTACCTTTTAAAAAATGCCCATAGCCCTTTTGGAGGGAAATTGGCTCCCGCGCTAATATAACTATCGCACTACTACTACTACTACTACTACTACTACTAATGCCGTGCTTTCAGTTGCGACTTGCGCAGTGTGTTTGTTGTAAATTTTGCTGTTGCGTGGAAATTCCGTTCCTAACTCTAAAAATAGATGATCCTTCGTTTGCTCGTTGTAACTTCGGAAGAAAAAAATTGGAATTTATATTTCGCTTTGTCGGTATCTTAATTTTTTTAACGATTTTTCATATATATATATGTATATAAAAAAAAGAGCGAATTTGATAAATAAATGATTTCGGCCAACCATCGAACAGCTAATATACTAAATGAGAGAGAAATGGAACAGTGGAATGGCTTGTGAATTTTCTTTCCCATTTTCGTTGCAGATTATTCTTAAGAAAATATTAAGGTGCGAGCTGTAGCCGAAGAACGAGAATATCGAGAAGCCCCCTCATTCGTTTCTAATGGTCACCACTACGTTTGCTTGTTATTAGAACGTTTTTTCGATCGATATTTTATGACGGCCGAAAAATAGGTTTGGAACCTGACGACGAATTGTGACAGAATTAGTAGTGAAAAAAGTAAATAATAATCACGTTTTCTTTCTAGGAGAAGAAACAAAAAAAATTGATTACTTTTTTTTTTAACGGTCTCAAAAAAATTGAAATAAAGTTATTTTTAAAAAGTAATTTTTAAACTAATATTTTTCGTACTTTTAATTATTTCAATCGTTTAATTAACAAATGTTTTTCGTTAAAATTTCTGCTTACGCGTGTCGTCCTATTATTGCAAATCCCCCGTCCTTAAATTTGTTACATTGTGCAAACGAATGTTGTTGGAACATAAAACTGATTTTGGTCCTAAATCTTTCGGTTAAACAATTTGACCCGCATTAACGAACATATCATTCTCTAGCCCTGGGGGGACTCTTGATTTTTTTTTTGATTTTCAAAAATTCTACGGATATTAATTTTATTTGTCGTACGCGTGAAAGCACGTGTTTCCCTCGTTTTAATTGTTGCTCAGTTGGCACGTTGTTTTGCCAAAAGAAAAAAATAAATAAAAAACAAAAAAAAACAAAAAAAAAAACGGTAAAGTCTAGAGTAGACTTCTTTAATTAATCAGCGAAGGTATGGAAAGTTAATGAACGAATAACTCGGGGAAGAACGCTAAAACACGTTTGATGGAATTCCGAGGCAGCAGAAACACCCTCATTGTGGCCATGATGGCTTACCGTAGACTGTAGAGCGTATTTTGGCTGGCATTTTTAACAAAATGAACAAAACGAATTTCTGTCGTTTTTGAAAATGAAGTTTGGTAAAATAATGATTTGACTCGAGAGTTTTATTTATTAGCCGAATCTACGAAATAACTATTCGGGCAAAATTTAGTTAAAAAATAAAACGACTTTGCGATCTTTCGAGCGAGATCCGCGTTGCGTTATCGTGTCAGATGAGTGTGGTTTGTTTTTTTTCGCCTCTCGTTTTAGCGTGATTAGTAGAATTCATTTTTTTCGCAGCTTTATTTATTATCGGGCTTTGTCGTAAAAATTCCTAGAAGTTTTTTTTGGACGTTTTTTTTAATGGTGTTCCAGGTGTTTTTCCCCGATTTATTGAAAAGTAGCCGTACACGGACGAGTTTATCTTTTTTTAGATTGATAATGTATCGCGATCAAAATTTCTTCGTTTAAAAATTTTTAAAATTTTTCCCGTAAAATTATCGACTACTTTTTTTTTCTTTTTTTTTTTTTTTTGTTCAATTTTTTCGTATGTTTCTGCGAACGATTTTTTAGTCTCTCTCTTGTTATTGTAAATTTTTTTTAGAGGTTTTGCGAATATTATTATAAATTTTTATACTTCAAACTTCTCGTTTTACATTATTTACACCTATCGTCGCGGTAGTATATAAATCTATTCGCGAGGTGGAAATAATTTTAGTGCTTTAAACGCAGTTTAATAATCGTCACAGCCAAAAGATGTAATCTTTTTTGTTTCCTATTTGAATTTGTTGAACGTATAGAGCGGTTTTATGATTGTTTATTATATTTCAATATTGTTGTTGGGATATATTACTTTGATATCGAATTTAAAGTTTCCTTTGCCACTTGATTTTCAGTCGAATTAGTAGAATTCTTGTTCAGTGTTACCCCAAATTCAAAGCTTAAATAAGTTAAAAACCAAAAAAAAAAAAAAAAAAAAAAGAACAGCTAAAACTGTCAAAACAGCTAAAACGCATCGTCTTTTTTTATTAGGTCACCACACTACCGAACCATGTTAAATCTGGTTAATCTGCTATTTCATTTCACGTTGTCGATGAGAACACCTACGCTCGCTAAACGACCCTGTACCGTAATTTAATAATAAAAATCGCTTTGAGCAGTTATAATTTATGCAACGCTAATCGGTAAACAAGAAATCTAACAAATTATCACACCGAGTATGCAGCTCTCCTTTTAGAGCGGTAAAACCATAAAACCGGAAATATAGAGGTTGGCGAAAAGTCTGAAAATTGTAAAGTAATATCAAAATTAAAATCTGTCAGGTACGTATAAATATCGTAATAATAAAATTATGTTCGCCAATATGTGCGTTGCACATAAACGAGAAATACGGTGTTTTGGGGTAATTTGCCGAACTAAAAAGTAACTATATAATTTATAATAATAATTTGCTTGCGTGATAAATTGAACATAATTGAAAAGAAAAGAAAAAAAAACGGCTAAATAAAACATGGTTTTAAAAAAAGAAAAAAATACCGACTATGAGATTTATTCGAAAAATTTAATAACACTGCGCGAACGAAAAATTAAAAAAAAACGGGGGTTACTCGATAACAAATAATATGTTTAACGGTAATATGCACCTTAAAAGGAGGGGGGGGGATGACGTCTGTGATTATTTTAAAGAAAACATAATACTTTTTGGAACGGTAATGCAACAAAAACTATAAATAAAATAATGGCAAGTATTAAAAATATCAGAGAAATAATTTTAATGCGGTTTTTAGTTATTGTCTCTTGTTTCTTCGTAATGCATTTGCAATTAACGTGGGTTTTCGATGGTTTCTAACGAAATTATATTTTATGTTAACTTTTCAAAAAAATTATACTACAGTGCCAATAATGGTTTCAAAAAAGGTTGCGAAGAATTTACCAAAAAAAAAAAAAAACCTAAACAGATAAATTAGCGTTGTCGAATGAAGCGAGCTAGAAATCGTAAAAAAACACCTTGTGTATCGCAGGAATAATTGTAATCTCAACAAATATGCTGGTTAAAAATAAGTAAATTTTTGCAAAAAAAAAAAAAAAAAAAAAAGGTAAAAGAATATAGAGGGTTTTTTAAAAATGTTTTCTACGAATGTTCGGTATATTTTTGTGAAGCAAAAACTGATTATTATTATTATTATACGGTGTGAAAAAAATTCAGAAATTAAGTTTTTAAAAATAAAAAGCGGGCCAAGTGAAATGAAAAATGAAATTATAACGAGTGAACTTGATTTAGTTTGAGAAAAAAAAGCCAAAAAAGTTACGACAAAGTAATAAATTTTTCATCAATTAAACTGGTACGGATAAGCTCCAGTTGTAAGTCACTCGACGTTGATTTATATGTACTGACAAATTTTAATATTCGGACGTGATTTTCAGTTCTGTAACAAACGGAATGGTGCAACTCCTCGTATATTTCAATAAGTGGGACTTATTAGCCGACATCACTTTGTAGCCTACGAATTATTACATCTGAATCATTATGGGCGGTACCGACTTTGATATTTCTGAAGAACACGTTTATTATATATAGTAAAAAATTAAAAATAAACAACAAAAAAAAAAAAAAAAACGGTAATACGTATGTATTTGTGCGTAATTACAACAATCTTTTTAAGTTTTAATTTGGGGGGGGGGGGTATATTAAAAACCCTTTGGTGAGTTTGAGAGAAGAGACCCCATTGGTAATGTGACATCATAGTTTTTTTTTTCAATTAACTCGCATATTATTAAATTTCATAGGCGAATAAAAAGATTCTTACAAATATTAGTGCCTCTAATAAGTACTGTGAGTAGAACTGTGCGGATACTACATATGCGCAACTAACAATTTGGGAAAATTGAATATTTACCGGGTGCGCTAACAGTTTTTTTTTTGGTATATTTTTTCGCATTCTAATGTTTAGTTGGGAAAATATGAAATGCATTTTGTAGAGAATTTTAAATTACATACAAAATCGAAAAATTTGCAAATCACCTTCAGTGTTAAACTCGTTATTAATATTTTAAACATATAGAGGTAGTATAATTTAAAAATGTGTAGGTATAACTATAAAAATCTACAAAATTAATTTTTCAGCCCGGCTATTAGAGGAATGCAGTAAACTTTTAACAGTTACATTAAAATTTAAACGATACGGTCACTTTCCGTATATTTCGCTTCAGGTAGTTAATGGTATTTTGTTAATGCATTCAAACAGCAACAATTGTCGATGCTAGAATTGCGAATAACCGAAAACAAATTGAGACCGATTTTATTTATTTGCCAATGAAATGTGTTCCGTTGAATTGGGCGGATACATTTTGGACGTTTTTAAAATATTCGAGCTTTGACATTCGAGTTACATAAGAAAAAATATATAATGCGAAAGAAATCGTTTTTTTCTTTATTGATTTTTTTTTATTTTCTTATTTTTAGTAATAATTTCACAGTTGCAATGAAAACACACGAATAATAATAATTCTTTGAAAACTGTTATTATTGTTTAAAAAAAATAAACACAACAAAACAAAATATGCACTGCATCGTTGGACTTTTTATGATAATTAAGAAGAAAAAAAATATGTATGTACAGGTAACTCCTCCATATCGTGTAATTGCAATACATCGGCAGTATTTTTGTATTTTATATTTAATAAGAACTAAATTCGAAAATTTTATTGCATCAATGATTGTATCGATTTTCGAAATATCGCAGTAACGTGTATATATATATATCATCATCATACACATGCACACACACACACACACACACACACACACACACACATATATATATATATATATATATATATATATAACTCGGCCATTTTGGCCTCGCAACGGGCTTAACCCCTCTTGTTTTCATTTCTATCTCTTTATCTTCTATACTTTGTATAAAATGATCAAAATTTACAATGTAATTCTTAGTGGCATCAACACAAAATAACTCACAAAAGAAAAATAACATAATCACAAAAATTCTATCCTAATATTTAACTTTCATTATATAAAATTAAGACATTTTTTCGTTATACTTTTCGTTACATAAAATTGTGACATTTTTAAAATAACAATCACAGAAATCCTATAAAATACAACAAACGTTACATAAAATTGGAACCTTTTTTGAGACATATTTTTGGAGGATTTTTTTTTAAAAGAATTACGTTGTAATTAATATAACTTTAAATAAAGCATTTGGTAATAGTGAAAATAAAAAAAAAGAAATATACTCTTTTAAAATACGCTAATAAATATCTCTTCTCGTAGCAGGAAAGAGGAGTTATTTATTTAGCTATTTTAAAACTATAGAATTCGCTTAATAATGCATTAATAAGAAATGTTACGACTTTGGTTCAGAACTTTACGTTATTATTCTGTTCATACGTAAAAAAACTTGTCAATATGAAAATTTAAACATACCCCCCCCCCTCTTGTTTATTAAGTAAAATAAAGTAAATAAACTATTTAAAAAAAAAGAATTTAAAGGAAGACTTTTTTTCGCGTTAAAAATAAAATAATTTTTACAAGTCCATCAAATTGAGATATTTTTTAAAAAAGTTGTTAAAAGCGTTAGTGTCGGTACCGATATGAAATGTTTAATTTTAGACCAACGCTTTTTAGAAGAAGAGAGACAGTATTTAAATTGAATATAAACAGATATGATAGAAACACTAAAAATTGGGATTATCTGGAAAAGAATGATTTCTTCATATTCAGGACGTATTTATATTTTTAGTAGTTTTCTTGTTCAAATGAGCTATTCTCGAAAAAGACGTTTGTAACATACATATACTATATATATGTATATAATTAAAAGCTTTTATTTTCAACATGACCCTTTTGTTTATGTATACTTGAATTCTCACAAATCTCAGAACGCCAGACGTCAAGGTCAAATTGATTAAAATATGTTGGCACCTACCTAGATGTAGAAACTTATGTAGTTTTGTGGGGGGGAAAAAATTGCTTCCGATGACCGTTTCCGTTGTAGACTGAAAAAAATCGATAGAAAGGTGCGAGTAAAAACAAAAATCCAACTAATTATTTCTGGCTACTAATTGTAAGTAAATCGCGTTATTTAAAACTAAAATCCTTTTCATAGGAAAAGTTTCGTTCTCTTTTACTTTTATTATTCGTATAACTTTTTTTTTCTCCTATCTCCCTCTTTTTAACCGACTTCAAAAAAGGAGGAGGTATTCAATTCGACTGTATTTTTTTATTTATTTTTTTTTTTTTTTTTTTTTATATGTGTGTTACCTCAGAACTTTCTTCTAGATGAACCGATTTTGATGATTCGTCTTTTATTTGAAAGGCGTTCCCATTTAAATTTGATCAAGATCTGACCGATAGTTTTGGAATTATCCTTAATAATGCGCGAGAGATTGAAGCTTTTTGGATGTTTTTCATTCATGGATTAGATTTATTGACTTAAAATACTATAAATTTGCCAAATTATCGTGGAAATGTAGCTTTTGATGTTTTCACACCGTGGAAATATATGTGTTCTTATTAAAATGTTTTAATTTAATTGAATAAAAATGCACTAAAAAAAAGTAAAAAATAAAATGCTTTTTTACAAAAAATAAATATCGATACTTGAAGATTTATGATAAGAAATTTAAAAATGCACTAAAAAGTAAAAAATAATTACTCCCGATAAAATATATATATCAGAGTGATATAACACTTAAGTGGTGATATCGTAATTCTTATACAACACTGATACCTTAATTAGAGTCGGCATCAAATTCATATTAAAAGAATAATTAAAAACTGCATTAAATGTTCATTAAATTGTTCCCAGATATAGTAACATATTATTCTTTTAATATGAATTTTATGCCGACTCTAATTAGGATATCAGGTTCTCATTTTGCCCTGTAACTAAAAATTGTAAAATGTCGCGGAAAATTCGAAGAAAAGGGTTTTGATTTATCGATGTGATAAAAATAAGGATTTGACGGTCCGTTAAATTGGGTTGTTTTTTTTTTTTAAAAGAACCAGATAGAAAAGCGGCGGACTAAAATTAAACATTTCATATATCGACTAAAGCGCTCTTTTATTTTATAATCGCTATTAAAAATATCAGTAATTGGAAAAACATGGGAAATTAGAGACGAAAAGAAAGATAAAGTTGAAGATAAGCCGCAGAAGGTATTGAAGTGAAACGAGAAAACCCGATATCACCACTAAGAGATGTCTGAATATATAGAAGGACCGTAGAGAATTTTAAAGGATCAAATTATCTTCAGGAAAGAAAAATAGCGGGAAAAATAGGTTACGAGAAAAGTGAGGAAGATGAGATAATGTTTATTTACCAAGAATCACGTGGTGTTGTGTAGTTGTAATATGAAAATATTGTGTAAAATCGAATGAAATACGAGAGAGCTATTGTAGTCGTAAGGAATATGCAGAATTTCTGGAAAATATATTCGACGAATTTTCAGTTTCCTTCTGTGCATCATCATCTCTGGCTAGCCTTTTTTTTGTTCCCCGAGTGTACTGTGTGTACTCTATACATGGCACATGTAAAGCAAAGAGATCCTGTGAGTAGTTCTAGGTTTAATGTTTTTCCAGAGGAGTGTCTAATTAAAATATAAAGGCGTGTGTATTCGGTTATGTTTTGGTCATCTGCGTTTACAAAAAAAAATAAAAAAAACGATTTACTCTCGTGTCCATGTTAGGATTGTAAAAGGAGGGAATCTGCTATAGTTTATAAAAATTTGCAAATGCTTTTTCTTTAAAAAAAAAAAAGAAAAGGGAAATTGAATTTTTTTCTTTTCGTCGTATAGCTTTCCGTTATTTAGTAGTGCGGTTTTATGATTTTTAAAATATATAGTTCACAAATTTTTATCCTATTCGCTGAATCTGAATATAATAAATTCCAATGTCAAAAGTACGAAGTCAATTCTCCGGAAAATGATTAGGAAACTCGCGAGTTATGTAATAGTTGTGTTAGGTATTGTTTTTTGAACGGCTAAGTGTTTTAATTACATCGGTTTTATATACGTTTTTTTTTTCGTTGTTTTCGAATATGTTAATTATTCTACGATGCCTTAATCAACAAGGTGTTCTCTGTCCAATCATTAATCGAGCGCTCTGCACAGGTCGGATGTTCGCGGGTTTTTTCACGCCGGATATGGTAAATTTTACGTAAAAATCCTCGCGTAAACGGGGTTGACATCTGCGAAACTAGTTCGTACGCAGAGCACACGAATAATGTTGTTATAAAACTTGTTGTGCGGCGACGATGATTCCGTATTTAGTTGCAACGCGGTGTCTAAGCGGCCACGGTAAAAGGTAATTTTTCGCGTTCAGTATACACAATAGTGTGGTACGGGTCCAAGGTTGTAGCCGAGGAAAATATTTTTGATTGGAATACAAATTATTTCATTACGATTACAATGAAATCGTGTACAATATCGGTAGCTCGGAATATTGTGTGCGTTGCAGTCCTACGCTATCGTTAGATTATTAGGTGTTATTATTGTTTTCGAAAGAGCTGCGTTATTTTCTATTTCCCTACTCCTGATATACCCAAAGCGTGTATTCTGGGTTGCTGGAGTGTTGCGGAATTATTATTACAGAGAATTCTTTTACACATTTTGCTGGCTAGCGTTATTATTATTTTTCTCTAGTTCTTTTGTCAACATCATTATTGCCGAGTCTCCATTGAAGCCCATTATAACCTGTACACCGTCCGCAAGTATTGTGCGTTCCCTCCCTGCTTAATCATTTTTGATTCAGTATTTATTAAAAGGTACGAAAGATGATGGCCTTGAACGAGGTGGATAATAGGAAATTTTGTGTCTTACATACAAGAGAACTTGGCATAAATGTGAACCCAGTTCTGCTCCCGATGTGTTGTGGAGTATACGTGTTATATTGTTGCCTGTGTTGTAATAATATCTATCTATCTATCTATATATATCTATATATATATATATATATATCTATATATATATATATATATATATATATATATATATATATATATATATATAAGTACATATATGTATATATGTGTGTGTATATATATATATAGAAAAGTAGAGGTTCTATGTGCCCTACAAATGGTTTTTTGTGCCTATGGCTGTCAGAAATAAATATTCGCCATATATAGATTATTAATAGCTATTTTATCGTAAATAAACACACACAGACATATACACAAATGTATGTATGTGATACCGCTTTTTGAACGTTTTTAATTATGTCGTAAGAGTTGTGTCTGATCGGACGACATCGGACAAACGCAAAGATTATCGATGCAATTGCATTGTGATTACTTGAGTGTATTACAACGATAGAAAGCTGATTTTTTGTTCAATTAAATTCTTTTAGTTTCTTTACGATGACACGTTCAGTGTACGTTACGGAACAGTATTTTAAATTTCATTATACCTCGCAACCGATGGTCTCTTAATGATAATAATCTCAGCATGTCTGCATAGCAACACGGATTTGTCGGCAGTTCCAAGTGTAGTAATAGAAACAAAACTGCCCCTAATCCGAATAAAACTTTTTTTTTTTTTTTTTTTTTTTTTTTATTTTATACAGTGAATTTAGTGGAAAATAGGTATAAGGCAGGACAGACTGTGGGATTTCATGTCGAAATAAAAATGAGTATTTACTAGAGCTCTTCCTGGAGTAATAATAAAGATTAAATGTTTAATCGTTGTTAAACGCGTAATACTAAATCTAGTAATCGGGAATGATTAAAAGCAATCGTAAAATCCCATCGTAAGTATATATACTAAAATATATTATTTTTATCGAGTAGTTCTTATTTTTCAGTACACTTTTTCTATTAAAAAGTTTTGTAGTAAATCTTGAAATCGATATTGAAAAACATTTTTATTTCACAATGCTTCAAGTAAAAATATCTTTCCTCGATAACAGGCCAACTTAAAATGTTGCTACATACTTTCTGTGTGCTATATAAGCAGGAATCTAGTTAAATGAGCGTGATATTCAAATATCGTTATTATTAACCAGTTGACGGAATAACGAAAAGTTTTTTCCCAACAATTAAAGAGAGATTTAATAACACGTACTATACTCCAAACTTTTACAACGTACAATTCATGATCACGATATGGAAATTTCAAGATCTACCTCAAAAGATTTAGTATAGCGGAAATGCATTAGATGCAATGAGCAGGACAGTGTGTACATCCTGAATGGATGCAATATTTTAAATGCAGAGATAGCGGAAGATTGCGAAGAATTGGTACAGAAAAAAATCGAAAATGTTTAATGAATTGGCCAAAAAGGAATTGGAATATAGGAAGACTAATATTAATTTATATTAAAATTGAAGTATATTACGATAAGGATTAAAGACTGTAAAATGTGGAGTGGATTAATCCAAAACTTAATTGGATGGTTTCCACCACATTAAATTTTTATATGTACATACATAAATTGTAATTTACAAAAAAAAAAAAAAAAGAGTAAATATCGCGTTTGAAGAATTTTAAATTTGTCTTTATTCAAATTTACATTTCTGTAGGAAAGTAAAGTTGTTAACGCTTCAAGTCACTCGCGTTCATGCTTAAACATTATCATTTTTGGGGCGTTCATATTTCCTCCGTCTTCGAGTGAAAACTTTTGGGCTAATTTTTGTCGACGATCATTTTAAGGCTCCTTCTTTTTTTTTCCAACTCTTGTTTTAATAACTACACACTTATATATCTATGTCTTAACATATATATTTCAGAAATGGGGCTCACGCGGGTGTTTAAATTTTCTTCGAATCTATCTTTATGCGCGGTACATTGATTAAGTGTATTGCTTGGCTATAATATTAAAAATTCATCATCCGTGATTCGTAATATTTGGAATGTCAAGTTTAAAAATTTCTCGCTATTTGTTTACTGCTCAATAAATAATCACCGTGATACTCGGCGGTACTCGTACGGCACAGATTATGCACTTTCGAATAAGTAAAAAAAAATCATTTAAGTCGGTCTCCTTAGGGTCAAAAATTACGCATGAACAAACGAAAAAAAAAAAAAAAAACAATAAAAAAAACAAAAACGAAAATACCCGACGAAGGTATTATTTCTTATTTTTTTAAAGTAGGTGAACAATTATAGTGTTGCTTTTAAATTACTCCTAGGTGTTTAATTAAATATTATTATAATTTGATTACTACATTTTTTCGTGTAATCGTCACCGGCGAATAATATATATTTAAATAAAAATAAAGGACGTAAATGTTCAAAATTATATCCAAGGAAGAACGTTGGACAAAGTAATTTTGTGTCGTAGAACAGATATCTAGTTTCCCAAGATGTATTCATTCGCAGATATTATGTGTTAGTTCCTTTTCCATATCGTTCGTTTCGGCGCATGGTGGTTCTATTTCAATATGATGCGCTACCTTGAATGAACTCGAGGTTTAGTAGCAATACTGTGTGATAACAGTTCGAAGATTCTTTGATCGCCCGAAGAATAACTTTCGCGTATTTGTAAGGTTTCAATATCTTTCTTTACGGTTAATATGCGCCGTAGATTTATAATTTAAGTGGTGGCGCGCTGTGAGCGATGAAAAGAAGGCCCAATGTTGATTCGAGTACTTTTCACTTTTTGTTTCTGTTGATAGTTTTGGCATGAGTTAGCCTAAAGAGAAAGTTTTATTTTTCACGAAGAAAAGTTCAAATATATTTGCTGTGCATTTATAAACCTTTTTTTAACTTATGATTTCAAAAAAAAGAACTCGAACGTCTGGGTAATATGGCGGATTTTTATTATTTTCTTTTAATATTAACGATGGCTATATTTTAAAAAATTCAAAAATAGCTGTTGAATGAAGGTATCGTTAACTCAACACACATCATCAGAAATACCAATGCCGTGAATAGTGTTCCTGCTAGTGTTACAATAATAAATACGGCTGAAGAAAGGAGGCAGTATAGCGGCCGAGTTTTGCTCAAAATAGCCGGGAAAATTTTTATAAGAAGGTGGGGAAGTATTAATTAGTAGTAGTGCCACTCAAAATGTGTGCTATTTCGATTTGGAGTAAAGCTTAAAAATGCAGTACCGTCGAATAGAACTCACCAGTTGCAATCACAACTGCAGTAATTTAAAATAATTTTATTTTAATCGATAATTAACGAATTTTTCCGCGCGAACACGACCCCTGCGATCACTTTTTTATGTTTTTTGCACTAAAGCTTTACAAATATTTAAAAAAAAAAAAATTTGAAAAAGCACATGCTCTTTAACGTGAAATAGGTCAAACTGGTGAAAACACATTTTTTCCCGTTGTAAATCGTAATTGTGTATGTTTAAAATTACCATCTTTAAGAGTGTATTATATTACGAAACTTTAATTTTGGAAACTTGATTTTCTTACACTATGATGTACCTTTTCTCAGCGACCGTCACGTATGTGCTTCATAAAGTAAAAAAAGCAAATTTCAATATTCCGAATTTTTTTGTTTCTTTTTACGAGTCCCGCGTGCATGAACGACTTTCGCGATTAATTTCAGCCCACACATATTAATTAATGCGCGTATTATAGCCGCTTTTTTTTTGTTTTTTTTTTTTTACACTCACGATCTTTAACCTTAATACTATGAAAAATGTACTTTATCGGCCGATTAACCAGAAATTTTATTTTCAACTATTTCCCCTTGTGTCAGGGACTTATTTTCAAAATTTCAATCCATCTCAATTTATAAACTGAAAAACATTTCCATTGACACAATATTGACTTTTTGCAGCGGCGGATCCAGAAGTGGGGCGATTATATAATTATGTAAAATCTTTTATGATAGGCAGCGGATTTGAGAAATACCCGTTGTTTCATAAAGAAAATCAAACAGCTACCACCTTTATAGAAATTCATAAAAATGTGTTTTAAAAATACATAATTATTACAATTTTTAATTTAAGTCTTATATTTAGGGGTGATGAAAAATAAAATGAAATTATAAAATTATATCTTAAATATGGTAGTTTAGAAATAGTAAGATAGTATTTTTTACTAGACAGTTACTTGTATTTTATTTTTGTTAGTAATCTGATCCGAATTGTTTGTCCCCGTGAGGAAGTTTAAATATATACATATATATTTCTCATTGTATACTATTTTTAATTCAAATTACAAAATAAAAAAATAAATAAAAATGGCAAAAGATCAATGATAATTACATTTAAAATAGAATAAAAAAGGAACAATAACAGTTTTACTAGTAGAAACAGTATTAAATATTAATTATTAAAATCCGTAGGTGTAATATTTATACAAATATTTTATAGCATAAATTAAGTTTCTTTGTCATAACAAATTTTTTTTATAGAGGCTTTGTTTTTTTTGGGGGGGGGAGTCCCGTAGATCCGCTACTCCCCCCCCCGAATATTACCGTTCGGTGCGGTGTTCGAATTAATTGTCGGAATATGTAAAATGAGAACATGTTCGTTCCTTCGTGTGTAGGCTTTTAAGAAGTTCCGTGAGTGATGGTGTCAGTATAGTTCAGAAGGCAGTCGTGACACCTCGAAATGCGTAATCGACGTCGTTTGAAGTTGTATAAAGTGTGTTAAATACGCTAATACAACGTTAATAACTCTACTATCGTTTCATAATTTCCCTTAAATTGTACTAGCCAGTGAAAAAACTGTGTCGAGTTAATACTTTTTAAAACGAATTATATTATGTTTTCGAGCGTGTATAGCCGCGTAATTATTATATTTTATTTTTTTCTTCCAAGATTCAAATTTTATGTTTTTTTTTTTTTTTTGTAATTCAGTAAAACATTTTACCAAAAATATTTAGGAATTAAATACAGTTTTTTTGTGACGCTGTACCAGTGACACACTTAGGTACGGGAGAGTGAAAAAACCTGAACTGTCTGGAACATCGAAATTGGTCACCGGTGTGTGAAAGATTAAGTTCTTAAAATGTTTTTTGTGTGTGTTTTCATTTCTTGCATTATTCTTTTAATAACCATTTCGGTATGAAAAATTTCAGTTGAAGTCGAATATGCACACAATTTTAAAAAGGGGACACAAAAATAAGTGAAGTATGCGTTGTTATCTTTCAGATTAACCGAGGAACGCGTTGTTGTATACGCGTCTTTAATGGTGTGCCGATATCATCATCCCTAAGTTCGAAATTTTCATCGATCACTTAAGAAACACAACATAGTATTGTAGTCTTAATTCATAATTACAGCCTACTAAAAAAAGTATATATAATTGTTTTTGGAGGACACCTCGCGGTAAATTTGAATGAATTTCTTTAATTAAAATTATAATATTTCGTAAATAACGTGTTATTATTATTATTATTATTATTATTATTATTATTATTATTATTATTATTATTATTATTATTATTATTATATATTTCACAAGTCAAACCCGTATTATTTATAACATATAATAAAATAGCGTACAGAAATTATTTAATAAGTCGATCAGTTCAAATTAACATAAAATTCATAGTCACATACAGTGGAAATGGTAAAAATGTCATTTTAAATTCGGCTCTTCCGACGTCACACTGTTCAAAAATAATGTAAGAAGCAGTGTCGAGATTTAAATTAAAAAAAAAAAAAAGTAATCTTTTTCTCATTGACAGTAGAAAAATTTAATTGTTAATTATCTACGACACCTCTTGTGTATTTGCAGTTTGCACGGATGCACCGCCAAATGATTCAGCTGTATATATCTAAGAAATTCTTTTTCACATCCACTATTGCACATTATATTCTACCAATCATCAGAGATTTTGTAAATTTTCCTTTATTTAGACGTTTTTTTTTTGTTTTTTTTTTTTGGCGCGCCACTAGGACCTTTACCCAGGAACAAGGAGAGAAGGAAAAGACAGCCGTCAATTAAATTTTTATTCGATTAGATCCAGACAATATAAAGGAAAACTATTAGTAGCGGGGATGCTGGAAGGAGAAGGAAAAGGAGACAGGATGTAAGACGCACAATAAGGAGTAGAAAGCGTTCAGCAGATAAAAATATAGAATATAACATTTAGAAAAAAAAGGGATGGACATTCAAAGAGAACGTGATCAGCGTCGCAAACCGCCGATTTGTTCGAACTTTACAGCTCGTCGTTTATTCACGCAGTAATCACAGGGTAGTATGGTGTTCTTTTTGATGAAAGTTCAACGTTTAAAAAATTAAAACACTCCGGGTCAGCAGAAACCATTATGTTCCATCATTTTCATATGCTCCTATTTTCTGCTGTGTTCTTTTTAGCAGTTATTTTTCCTTGCTAATTCGGAAAGGCGCCATTACCCCTACTCTCATGCATGCCCGCACAATAATTTCAGAACCGGTTCTCGATCATTTTCTTCGACATTTATTATTTCATTAAGAAAAAAATCGCGCGAAAAGACTTATTACTTACGTCACTGTCAGGCTTGTAATGCTGTAATTATGCTAATGCGATAATTTTTTTGTCACATAAATTTAACAGACTGACAGAATTTTATTAAATACTTTCAATTTTATCCATTAGTCGAAGAGTTTTTTTTCCGAGGAGATTTCCCGCTCTTGTACGTTTACTGTTAAGAAATTGAAGAAACAAGTCCGGAAAGGAGACGATAAATTTAAGAAAAAAAAAAATGTATTCACAAGCGGGGGGATATTACGGAAGATAGAGAATTTTAAAAGTTCTGCCAATAGAAGTCAACTGAATTTCGCGAAGTAATCGAAGATAGCTCTAAAACAGGTTACTACTACACTTACTGTAAAATTATTTTTTAAATAGTTTACCGTTCCCGTGAATAATTAGCGGATTGATAGATTAAAAGTTAGCGAGGTTTTAAAATTAATTCATTTAATCGAACCGTATTATTATGTATTAATGTTATCATTATCCGTATTTACTAGAGTAGGCGTGTATAGTTGCTTTTCTGTGATTTTTTTTTGTATTTCTGTATGTTGAAATATCTCTTAAATCACGGTGGCTTTGCGATTGTACAATATGCAGCCGTGGTGTCGTTTAACATACACGCATATTTTACTTCTTCGCTTTGTTGTTTGGATTAGTGTGTCATAAAATGCGAGGTGTTAAAAATATTACCTCAGCACTACTGGTATTAATAAATATGTGTGGGTGTGGTGCAAATGACACTTACACACACACACACACACACATATATAAATATATATATATATATATATATATATATAAATGTATATATGTATAAGTGAATTTCGGTGAGCACACAAACGTCTGTAGCATGAGTAGCTTGAAATATAAATGGAATAAATAGCAGGGTTCTTACTCAATTTTGAGAAGAATGTATACATTTTTTCGCTGTGTTGCTTTAAATGGCACATAAGTGTGAAACGACGTGGTTGTCCCGTGTAAAATATTTGTTTGCAGAGTGTGTGAACCGTGTAGAATTGACTAATTAGAACCAGCGGGAAAAATCGCTTGAGTTTCCGCATTATTATATTAGAATCACATCCTCAGATTATTCAGAATCTTGATGTTCAAAACTTATTTCCGTACTCTTCGTCGTAATTTTTGATTACTACTTTAATTCGCTGAACGATTCCTTGTCTCTACCTCTGTCTGCTGTTGGTTCTTTTCACGTTTCAGTTGTTAATTGCTCGTCGCGTATAAATTCGATTCCGTTTGTCAATGCCGGTGATCATTTTTTTTTTTTATTACTTTGACAGTACCGTGTACAGTTTAGTATTTATAATAACTTTTAATAATAAATTATTAATAAATTATTAATAAATTATTAATAAATTATTAATAAATTATTAATAAATTATTAATAAATAAAACGAGAGCTTTACAACGACACGGGATGCTATGGCTGTTTGGTTTCAGTGGAGTTCTAGTACATTCCGCTTTGGTTAAATGTCTCCCATTAATTATGCCCATTCGTCCTGTTGTGCTGGTGCACTTCTTACATCTGCTATTCCAGATCATTTTTTTTCAACGAATTCTCGATAAAGCGGCCAAACACAGCCCCCATCCCGTTAATGTTAAATAGCACAGGTCCGAAACTCGAAATAGTTCAGAATTTTGTTCGGTAGTGGTGGGGAATTTACGCGTAGTGTAGTGTGCATAGTCGATATTATGGGAGAATATAGGTTCTACTATAGGTGTACGCCCGTACAAAAATCAGATCAGTCGCTCTCCCAAATTATATACGAGAAATTTAGTCCAACATTGAAATGAACTGTGATAATTGATGCTTCCGGATTTGACGATTTTAGCCGGCCAATGAGAAAGGGTGAATGAGTTCGAAACGTCGATAATTCGAATTTCGCTGGGCGTTTCTTATTACGAACGAGTAATTGTTGTTAAGGGTGATATCTCGCGAACTGCTGGTACACTCTGGAGGAGTTGGTTAATGGGTTTTGAAGGTGACAGACTTTGATAATTTGGATTCAGCTGATGATCTTTGATGGCGTGATACTGTTGCCGGGCGCGCGTTACCAACACCATTTTTTTTGGAAAAGCGCGGTTTGTTATTTTTTAACGTTGGCTCAGCAATAAAAGATGTGAACTAAGCAGTTCTCGGAACATTGTGTGTCCGATGTGTTTTCAAAACGCGTCTCTGCTATGTCGTGTGATAATGAATGATGTTGATTGGGTAAAATCGCAATTTCACGCGACGCTTTTTAAAATGGAATAGTATTATACTGGATGATGATTCGGCGTTTGTATTTACGAATCCACGGTTTTGATGTTTACCATTTATTTTCTTATTTTACGAAATTGATTCTTAATTAGAGCGAAACGTAAATTAATACGATAATAGGATCCAGTACTACACAGATGCTATATTGATACATATAGTCAGGGCCGGACCTAAGGGGGGCTACAGTCCCGGGCCTTACTTGAACAGAAAAAAATTAGATTTCCAAAAGTTTCCTTTTCTAAAATACTCGATACTATTTTTATATATGTATGTATGTATGTATGTATATTGTAGAATTAATAAACAATTACAAATGTTAACATATATGTATATGTACGAGTATGTATATACGAAATTTCTTATTTGCCGTTCAATTTATGTAGAGTGTATTCAATTTGTTATCAGAGAATTGCTTTTGTAAAGGGAGCATAATTATAATTTTATTATAATTTTTCTTTTTTGTTTGAACATGTATGATAATGAATTTTTTCACCATTTTTCCTTCGAAGGGGGCCCCCTCGTTCAAAATTAGCCCCACGAGTCCCGTAAATTCTTAATCCATCCCTGCTAGTAGTATGCAACATAATGATTTCATTTGTAATAAGCAGTGTATCAAAAGCGATGCGGAAATTGTATTACCGAGTATCTCGTTATTCATGATACATGTGTGCGATTTCAAATTTGTACTGAAAAATTCAGTAAAGATACATATATTGAGAAAGAGATAAATCCGGTTTATGTGTTGGAATCTAAAAAAGAGAAGAACTGATTCACCTAATTTCTTTCAGGGAAGAAACCCGAAGAATATCAGTAAAAATTCACGTAGATATTTGACTTTAATCTTTGCGCGGGCATGGATGGTGCGCTTTCACAGCGGTCGGGAGATTCTGCGCGTTAATTTTTAGAACTGTAGAAAACAAAAAAAAAACATATATTTATGAACGGTAAAATAATCGGTAAGTGTGAAAAATAAAAATATACTTCGATTATTCCAAAAATACTTAGGCTCGGAATGAATTATGACTAATAGGGACATTAGCGACAGTAGATGTGTGCGTGGGAACATGCAGTGCGCATTCGTTGTGATCAAAACACAGATGGATTTACTTTTAGAGCTGGAGAAAAAATAAAAAATTATGAACGATCGGAATAAATGTACGGAAGTGGAAAAAATATACTTAGGCTCGGAAAAACTTATTACGAATGATAGGGAAACTAGTGACTAAAGGGTGCGTGGGAACGGTCGGTGCGCTTTTGCGTTGGCCATCACAGCGGAGTGTGCATGCGTGAATGGTGTATGCATGTGTGGGAATTGATAGTGCGCTTTGGCAATGGACCCTGAAAAAATAATTACTGCTCAATATGAAACTTCGGGGGCGTTGATCAGGGCTTTGATGGTCACAATAAAAGTAAATAGAATGTAATATATTAGATATGAAGACGTCGGTGACGGTTGCGCGTGCGCAGAATTGGATCGTAGATTTCCATAGCAGCTAAGATGACCGGAATGATAAAAAAAAAAAAAAAAAAAAAAAAAAAAAAATTATAGTCGATCGGAAAAGAAGATGGAAGGGACAAAGGGGACTAATGTTAGTTTCCGGTTGTAGATTTAAATTATTGGTTAATTTGTACTTGGTTCGGATAACCTGATAGGTTCATCCGGTGGTTCAGGGGTTGAGGCCCTTCCTGGGGGCTGGTGTTCGGATTAGCGGGTCGTACCACTTGGCGGTTATGCTGAGGTGAAATTTACATACCCGGATGGGAAATTTGGGTTATAATTTAAATACATGTAAGTAAATATTAAAATATTAGTTGGGAGCTCTTTTTCGGAGGACAGGGTGTTCGGATTATCGGAGTGGAATAGACTGATGGTTGGGGGTTGGAATAGATTGTAGTCGGATGAGCGGGTCTTGCAGGAGAACGGGACGGGGGAACCATGGGAAACTTGGCTGAATTTTGAGTTGTGGAACAAGAAATGGGGTTACTTTTTGCGCCCCTGATAAAATACGTGAGTTTGTTTTCGGCGTGCGGACACTGTTTTGGGGCTTGGATTATCGGGACTGCAGAACGGGCCGGGAAACAGGAAAACTTGGAAGACCGGGGGAAAGTTGGGTGAATTTTGAACTCCGAAATAAGAAATGAGGTTACCTTTTTGCCCCCTGAATAATGTACTTGGGTAAATTTTAAAGTTCGGATTAGTGGGACTGTAGGAGAACAGGACGGGATGAACAGGGAGAAATTTGGGTGAGCCAGAGGGAACTTGGGTGGATTTTGGGCTCCGGAATAAGAAATTAAGTTACTTTTTGCCCCTGAATAAGATGGTTGAATTTTCGGCCTGCGGACATGGTTTTGGGATTCTGACATCACAGACGTTGCATACTTATACACTACTATATATACACACCTCGCCCCCCCCCACACATATATATATACACATATTAATTACAGCGTAATTCTTAGGCTACCCCCCATTCGAAAAAATGTCCCAAAAAAATGCCCTAGAAAAATGTCCCAGTTTTATGTAACGTTTGCTATATTTTGTAGGATTTTTGTTATTGTTATTTAAAAAATGTCACAATTTTATGTAATGAAATATGTAACGAAAAAATGTCTTAATTTTATATTTAACGAAAGTTAAATGTTAGAATAGGATTTTTGTGGTTATGTTACTTTTTTGTGTGTGTTGATGCCAGTAAGAATTACGTTGTAAATTTTGATCATTTTATACAAAGTATAGAAGAAAAAGAGACAGAAATGAAAGCAAGAGAGGTCAAGGGGCACAGCCCCTTGCGAGGCCAAAGTGGCCGAGTTTTTATATATACGCATATATATATATATATATATATATATATATATATATACATATACATATATAAACTCGGCCATTTTGGAACTACGGATATTAAAATTAAATCCCGAATTTTATTAATTCGATTTTTTTGATTTTTTACTTTTCTCAAGTTGTACTCTGTTTATCCGGTGTCTTTTCCGATTTTTTAAAATAACATCTTCAATTTTGCTTTATGCAACGGTGATTAAATGTTATATAACTTGAGATTTAGGAAAATTTGGTTGTCATCAGATTTTACTTCTTAGTTATAATAAGTCCGTTAGTAATAATTTTAATCGCCTTTGCCCTGTGTTGCCTAGATGAGATGCAAGTTCGAAAATTGTAGAAGTTCTAATAATTTTTGTTAACTAGAGCAGAAATTTCGTTGAAAAATCGAAAATGTATTCCTGGAATAAATAAAAAAATCATTAAAAGTACGAGACTGAAATTTGTAATGTTTTGGAGTATTTCATTTATATTAAGAAATTTTCGCCAACGCCATAAATAGACCGAAGAAATACGTAATTGCAGATAGCACAAATTTAAGATTAATGAAATTATTTTAAAAGTTAAGAAAGGGGGATATTTAAATTTACGTTGCATTGTTAGGAGACATATTAAAACGTTCTTCGACTGTTGTTGAAACTAAATTGAATTAAACATTGAATAAAAACATTGAAATGACCCCAGTGTATTCGCCACATTTCGCAACGTGGTGTAGCCTATGATTATAAATTTCAGTTTCGCTACTTATAAGTATTATGTCGAAAACATCGAATGAACCTGTTTCAAAGAAAAAATTGCCCTCGGAAAGTAGAAAAAAAAAAAATAATCTAGCGGTCGGACTATGGCTAATAATTGTCAAAGCGAAAAGAAAATAAAGCTACGTTAACAAATGAAGTGAATAAAAACAGACATTCGCTGACATGATTTAAGTTAACTAGGCGGGATATTAAATATGTAGCTCATATTTCGACTAGCTCCTATAACACCCCTTGCATCATCAGATGAGATGGTCTTCTATAATTTTATAGCAGTCAGTTTTAATTGATTGTGTCATTTTTTAATTTACAGTGCAATTTCTAATTGTCGTCCGTTGCCGATGTTTTATGTTACAATTCGCGGATTTCATTAATAGCTTTAAATATTTCCCCTAAAAACGTTACGGTTAATCGAAACACAAAAGCGTTACACGTAAAAATTACGGTAGTCGTTGTTGATCTGGACGCGTACGAACAGAAACAATTAAAAATCCCCTATCACGTGTGTTTGAAAGCTGATTTTATATTTCCCTCCTGGCATAGATTTAGCCGACCAGCGCGAACATTTACAATTGCGAGATGTCAAAGTTTGAAGGATGGCCTGAGTTAGGAGGTCATTTTATTTGTACAATGAGAAATATAAATTGCCGTAGTGAGTTGCAAAAAGCTACACGTGAGGTATAGTGAAAGAATAATATCAGAGACGAGAAGATGTCCCAAAAGTAAAAGGTAAATGTTTATAGGTTAAATGAAGTCATTTAAAATTTCTGCTTGGAGCTATTCTATTAGAATTTCGAGGCTGCGTGAGAAAGCCAAAAAGTAAAAAGTCAAAATTTCGATTTTATCGCGGGTTTCCGTCAATGGTTAGAAATGCGCTCTATTTTCCGAACAAAGAAAATTTGATTAATAGACGTGTTTTTCTTTTTTGTAATCCTCCAAAACAACTTTTATCTTTTCCGTGTTTTTGGACTCGGCGACCTTGCTGGAAGAATATACCTTAATGTGTTCACTGTTAAATAAAGTAGTAAAGCCTTCGCGAGTAGACTTGAAAATCCGGCGTCGTGAAACTTTTTGATGATAAGGAGCTTAATTCAGTGGATTGATCTTAGATAATACAATTCTCTCCTATATATACTTTAGTTTTAGTACACCTTGCGTATTTTCCTGTTATATGATTATCGTGTTGTGAAGTACGTACACGGTTTAGGACATTTAGAAATCCGCGATAATAATTTTCGTTTTTGGACTTATAAATTCGAATTTTTAATGTAAATTTATTTAACGGGAGAAAATTAGAAGTGCCCCCCCACCCTACAAGTAAACGGTTTAGCGCGGACAGTTAAAGTCATCCGTTTTTTCCGTCGCCTTTTATGGAATTTTCGGTGAGCACTTTCCAGTTTCCACGCATTGCAACATCAAATTTCGAATCTCGTAAGCAGTTACGCGCTTAAATTTATATTTGAAGTAATTCAAAAACGCAAACTTGCTGAAAAATATTAAAACATTACCGTTATTCAAAAAAAAAATTGCTCGAGTAAAGCTTCATTGATCTGAAATCCGGCTGCAGTGTTGCCCTTTACTTTAACACATTAGATTTATTATCGCTCCCAAATTAATCTTATGCTAAGGGAACAAATAAGCAACAATCCATGTGATGCAGTTACTAGTTAATGTTATATTTTTCGTTGTACAAACTGAAATTCACGATTCATAACATTTTTTTAAAAATTGAATCGAATTTCTAAAAATGATTAAAAAATGATTAAAAAAACCGATTGAAAAATGATTAAAAAATGATGAAAAATTAAATATTTACAACGCAGTTCGACCGGTTTCGTTTCAATTGTATTGACATATCCTCCCAAACGCGGCCGCCAAGGAATATTTTTCCTACAACACGCTCAATTTTTAATAAATTATATCGATGAACCTCGAGACGACACGATTGGCATCTATTTAAGAGAGAACTGGCGAAAAATCGCACAAGGTCGAATTTTTTTAAATGCGGTATTTTTTTTTTTTCACAGTAAGAAAGGTAGAAGAAGGAAGTTTACACAAGTAATAAAGGTACAAAAAAAAAACAAAAAAAAACGGTGCGGACATGGGTAAAACGAAAAGCGTGATGAAACAGAAATTCGTCGCAGGAAGAGTAATAATGATGAGGAGGTTTAAGAGAACGGAGAAAATTAATCGGCGTTAAATCGGGACGGCGACCAGCTCGGAACAGTGTGTGTCCTCTAGCGGAGTTTTTCGAATTGTTTGTGTCCTTCGATTGCGGTTAGCGACAATTTGGAAAAAATGCTTTTAAAAGAAATGTTCAATTGTGTCGACGTGAGATAGTAGACAAGCTATCAGCAGCAGCTTGCAGAGTAATCGTGGGGCTTTTGAGGATGAAGCTCCCGCGGAAATTTAAAAAAAAACACATTCTAAATTAACGTTTCTCCGTTATTAATTTAATTAACGCACGCGTGCTTCATAATTCAGTTAGTGAAATAATAAAAATTGAACTTTTTTTTTTTTTTTTTCGTTTTTTAAAACTAAACATTTTCATATAGAGGCATACTTGAGTCGCCCGCGGAAGTAGTCTCTGGCTTAGTCTGGAAGAGACCGTGACATTCTCAATTGTATTTCGACATTTTATTTGGTTTTTAATTCTGACGAATTTTAAAGTTTCCCTCTAGTCTAGATTTACGAAATGAAAACTTAAAAATTCGTAATTGCAGACTAAATTTCTATACGTACACTCTCTATCACAGATAAAAAATATCGGAATCAGCTATAGATTTTAACCGTTTCGCTGTGCATCCCTGCGACAAGTGTATGTGTGTATGAGTGAACTACTAACTACTAGCCGTGCGTGTTCGCATAAACTGATCGAAGCAAATTCAAATTGTATCTTACATATAATTAAAATTTGCCTGTAGTACGTATATATTCGCTATTCAGTGGTGAAGCCCCTGATTCAACGAAATTGGTTATCGACCTATGTAGGATTTCCTATTTCCCATCGCGTGAAACTGGCTTTCTAGATAATTTTGTAAGGCCAGTTGTAAGTAAAATTATCAAAAAATACGTATTATATGCAAATTTTACCAGTATACTTAAAATTTAGCTTGGCGTCAATACTTATTTAAAATATCGTGAAAATCAATTGTTGTATAAAAAAAAAAAAAAGTTGTCATGCTTGACAAAAAGTTAATTAACCGTGTGCGGCACGAATTAAATTTGTGTAACAATATTTGTTCGATTTATCGTTATCGCTTTTTTATATCAATATTACATTATCGGGATTATTTGTATAGAGATTCGTATTGATTCCTATTAATTTTTATTAATTTTTATTAATTTTTATTAATTCGTATCAATTTGTATTAATTCGTATTAATTTTATTCCATTTTCAAAACCGAAACCCGTTTTTATGAGCTTTATTAAGATTTTTAAATCGGAAGATCATTCAGAATTTCGAATTAAAAAGTACATCACTGTCATTTTTGATTGCCTCAAAGTTTAAAATAAAACGTATTACTCTCACTTTTGCTAGATTTCGAGTTATTAGATAATGTTGCTGTTGTACGAGGGGGTTAGTAGTATTTTCGAATTCGGACTATCGATCGTACGCGAGATTTCCATTTAAAATCCTTGTGTCGGGAGAGTGAATTACAAAATACTCTGTCGGCGATTCTTAATTATACCTCTTATAGCAGTAGAGACTTTGTGCGTATCGTTCATTTCGAAGAGTAGGTATGCTGAAAGTGCCTTGAGGTTTTTCAGAAAGCGAACGAAAATCGTTCTAAATTCAGTGAAGGACGTATCGTTGTGTTTCACACATTCACGAAAATATAGATAGACACCGATTCGTACTGAATCGCGAACGTTCCCGTCTCGACATGTTTGATTCCAAAGTACCGGCCAGAATTCATCGATATTATTCAGGGCGTGATTAATCACGTGATTGGTAAAGGTATTTTTGGTTCATGTGGAAACCGTTGTCAGTGGTTTGTCAGCAAACTCTGCACGCTATCCGCGTTGGGTTTCGAGATTTTTCGGAGCGCCGATAAAAGTGAAATTACTGTATTTGTAACTTATGAAAATCCGAAGGCGATTTACAAAACAAAAAATAAAAAAAACCTCGAAAGACCAACATATCTACTCGAGAAGAGCTATATGGTCTAATTCGGTGTTTCGAAAATCATCACTACAACTCTACACAACTATCTACTGTAAGTTCGTGTCGATTCTACGCTATTGCCGATTGGAGAATTACCACGAACATTTGAAAGACCCCAAGTTCTTTTATTTATTTATTTTTTTTAGATTTCTGTACACGTTCGCGTCAATGTAGTTTATTTTCTGTATAATTCACGTATATATAAATAAATAATAGTAATTAATTTAGTTTACGTGTTTCCACTGACAAGAAAAGAGCCCCGACTGACAAAAAGAAGTTGTTTTGTTCATCGATTGGTGGTACGGACATTATTATTCAAAATAGCATCACATTGTTCCCATCTTACTACGTCACTCTGCACTGGTCATTTGATATGTACCGTTTCGCTCCCCTATTGTTTTCTTCTTTTTTTCTTTCTACATTAAAAACTTAATTTTAAAACTTATTCCTTTGTGAAATTATTAGATGTTTTTTAAATTTTTGTATTGATTGGAAACTTTTTTTTGGATTTGCCGTTAGATTTATCTTGTTGGGTTATTATTAATTCTGCGGGATAGAATTTGAAAAATTCTGAAAGTATTTTATGATTTGAAGAAAACAAAATTGACCTCCGCGGCACGGCGAAGGGCAGTGTAAAAAAGACAGATAAACTTGGGAAGGAAGTACACAATTCGAGCATGGCAATGTAACTTCATTCATATTTTAAAAATTTTTTTTGCAGTAACGAAATAATTTTATTGAAATATATTATTATTATTATTATTATTATTATTATTATTATTATTATTATTATTATTATTAGTAAGCATCTTCCATGCGGGAGGTTGCAATCGACATCCGATTAAACCATCTTATCCAGCCTATCCAACATTCTTTTGCCTCTAAGTGCCTTGTCTGGAATCTTCCCGTTCGCTACCAGCGAAAACATCCTGTCTTTAGACATTTTATTTTGGAGGAAGCGCCGTTTATTTCCTTTACTCATTGGTAGCAAAATCCAAATATATAGCGTTAAAAAATAAATTTTCTATCTAGCTCGCTAGTACCACCGTAAACTGACCAACTAAACTAAAAAGAAAAAAAACCTTTGTTATTTGTACAAGTTTAGTAGAAAAACTTTATCCATTCCTAAATTGTAAGTGATTAATTTTTTTTTTTTCTTTTGTGCATATAAGTGTGATATATTTTTATTTATATATATATATATATATATAAACTCGGCCATTTTGGCCTCGCAAGGGGCTGTGCCCCTCGACCCCTCTTGCTTTCATTTCTGTCTTTTTCTCTTCTATATTTTGTATAAAATGATCAAAATTTACAACGTAATTCTTACTGGCATCAACACACATAAAAAATAACATAACCACAAAAATCTTTAACTTCCGTTATATAAAATTAAGACATTTTTTCGTTACATATTTCATTACATAAAATTGTGACATTTTTTAAAAAACAATAATAAAAATCCTATAAAATATAACAAACGTTACATAAAATTGGGACATTTTTTCGAAAGAATTACGTTGTAATTAATATATATATATAACCGGGAATAAGCCGGGAATTTAAAAATGTATTATTCCGCGCATTGCTACAAGGCTTCTGCCTTAGCCCAACTCCGTTCAACATCTACTTCATCAATATTGCTTAAATTTGACTAAGTTCACCTTCCCTTTTTTAGGCCGATGATATCCTCGTCTGCACTTCCCATCGCCATATTTCGGTCGCTAGCTCCCAGCTCCAAAATTCTTTAACATCATTAGAAAATTCTCTATCAAATATCCATCATTCAATTTCATCTATCAAATCCTCTGTTGTCATGTTTACTCTCCGTCTTTTTGATCCCTCTCTAATTAGTGTCTCGTCATAAATATCGATGTGATCCCTCTTTCTTCCTCTTTCCGCTATTTAGGCATTTTTCTGGAAAATCGCCTTTCGTTCCATAATCACATCAACCATCTCTACCTGTCTTCCCTCAGAAGACTCAACTTGATCAAGTCTTTTTTCCATACTAATTGGGGTGGAGACCCCCCATGCATTCTACTTTATGCTCTACAAATTCTTTATTCGTTCTATCCTTGATTATTGTTGTTTTATCGATGGAAATTCCTTCAGATCCTTGCTCTCCAAACTCGACCGTATACAGAATGTTTGTCTTCGTCTTTGTCTGGGAGCTATGAAGTCTCTACTCCTATTCCTATATATATACATATATCATATATTAATAAACTCGGCTATTTTGGCCTCGCAAGGGACTGTGTCCGACCCGTCTTTCTTACATTGCTATCTCTTTCTCCTCTATAATTTGTATAAAATGATCTAAAGTTACAACATAATTCTAAATCGGTCCATATGAATATAATAACATAATCACAGAAATCTTATAACAAACGTTACATAAAATTGTGACATTTTTTCTAATGAGGGAGTAGCCTAAGAATTACGTTGTAATTAATATATATATATAAATAAAAACTTGGTGTTTACCCCTTACACCTCTCAGATGATCTTCTATGAAACAAAAAAGTAAATTTCAATTGAGATTACGTTATTTTAGTAGTATTTTCCTACAAAACATAACCGAAAAATTATAATTCTTATAGAAGAGTTTGATTTAGTTGATTATGTCATTTTTTTCGAAATTAAATAAGTGTTTTATAAGCGTGACAAAGAAAAGTTAGCGATATTAAAAGTTACCAGTTTCGTTGCAGGATGTTTTTGATGCAAGATTTTTATATTATTGCAGCGTAAAGATGGCCTAGTTATTGTGGATATTTTTCCTTGTAATAACAAAATATACTTGTAATTCTTGAGGCCAGAGGTTGATTTTTCTCAAAATGGTTGGCGACCATGGCAGCTGCTGAGGGGAAACCTCTAAAATAGAGCGTGCACTGATTAAGTAGTACAATTTTACCCGTTTCAGCGGATATCTGTTTCTTTAAGATTTTGTGACATTAAAGTCGAAATAGTACAGATGTGTATCCTAGCAGCAACCTTGAAAGATTGAAAAACTCCTCTTCGATAGGCGACAGCGAAAACTCGCTAATTTCGGAGTAGCGATTTGAGCCGAGAAGTATGAGTAGACACGATTGTCCTATTATTTGTAAGAATTAAAAAAGGGGACAGTAAGAGCTATTAAGGAGAACATTATTCCTGGGCATTATTCGAGCAGCTCTAGATACTCGAGCAAACGGTAGTACGCTGACTGGAGAACTTTATCGAAGTGGATTTCTTTATTTTCCAAGAGCCAAAAGATTATTTCATACGGTTTTAATGAACCATTTTTCTTATCATCGTTCGATCGGGATATTTTTAAATAGAATCATCGATGGGGTAACAGTTTACAAGTAATAAATAGATTAAAACGACTTACTTTTTCAAAATATTTTCTCGGACCTTTTATTAGACTTCAGTACTCCGGGAATGGTGCATTTTTTAAGTAGAAATTTTACAGATTTCTACAGGTCTTCAGCTCGATGCAAAATGTAGATTGCTTTATTATATAATATATTATATAATTTTATGATCTTTATTATTTAATATATGACGAGTGTCCTATTCGTAAAGGTAATTTTTAAAGGTGTTCTTTTATCGTTTAATCGTTGTTAATGTGTATAAAGTTTACTTACGTTCTTTTTTTCTTCCCTTTAAATCGATGAATTAATTACGGTTTATATTAAGGTTTTTTTTTGTTGTTTTTTTTATAGCAAACGAGAGAGGTGCCGTGAGTTTGAGTTTTGTTCCGGAACGTTTTATTGTTAAATGGGTATAAAATCAGAGAGCACACAATTGTGATTTTTTAAATGTGCGCACGTCTATTGGTAAAGAAATAATTTCTCTTTAAAAGTGTAATTTTATTTTGGCAGTATATTTTCTGATCAAGAAAGAGAAGTATTTTTCATTGATTAATTATCACAGTAATAATTTCAACAAATATTACAATGTTTTATCGGTGTTGTGATGTTTAAAGTTCCAAATATTTTGTAATGTCACGTTATAAGTGTTCCTAATGATCAGGAATGTAACAGTAACATAGTTACAAACTGTTACAAAAACAGTAACTTATGTAATTAAAATGGAAATAAATTTAAATCAGAGCTCTGGAACTAGTTTCTAGTTACGTTCCTCGTTACCTTATACGTCACTAGTTGTTACTTTGTTATTTATGTATAACACTATAACAGTAATACCGTATTTACTCCTCGCGTAATTTACGCACCCTAATTTTTTTGGAGAAATAATATAAACCATATTAATAGGTTCAACATTACTAGACAATGTCTAATTTCTTAGAAGTAAATTACCGTAATGTAGAGTTACACCTATTATTGTATAAATATATTTTTCAAAATAAAGGCAGCTGATTTTACTTAATCTGTGTTTTGTTTAGGTAAGAGGTAATTTTGAAATACACACCGTCGATCTGATTCCCCGCGTAATTTACACCCCCCCCTTTTTGGCAAAAAAGGTACGTAAATTACGCGAATAAATACGGTAATAATAATAATAATCATAGTGAAGAAATAAGTATATATTTGAATAATTTCGTTTTCTTCCCTCTCGAAATAGATGCAAATTTTTGCAAATACGGTTCGTAGAATAATTACGCATTTAAAAAATGGTCCGGGAAATCATTTCGGTTGGCTCTACTAGAGCATCGGAATCAAAAATTGTTCAGCGTTAAAAACTTTTTGCAAAACCGGGGTGCAATTAAATATATAAACGGGGTTGCTTTAAAGTTGTAAAAAGAAAAAAAAAGGAAAAAAAAATATTCGATTATTTGATTGTTTGATTATTCGATTATTCGATTATTTGATTGTTTGATTATTCGATTATTTGATTGTTTGATTATTCGATTATTTCATTGTTTGATTATTCGATTATTTGATTGTTTGATTATTCGATTTTTACGCAGAGAGGTTACTTTGTGACTGGAATACAGCGAGGACCAAAAATTTAACAGTCTTTATATATTTATTAAATATGAACTTCCGGTGTTGTTAGGGATAAAAAATTCGGTAAACGCTTGAGCTTAAACAGTCAAAATGACTATTTAAACGAACTGGAAACTCATCAAATTCAAATATGATTTTCAAAGAACTGTAACAATTTTCAGTGCATGTTGTTGGAGCCATGGATATAGCGAATGGATTTCACGGTTTTAACTACTAGACAGAGTAGAGCAGGAACAACTCTGTATAGATGTAGTAATTATGTTTTGGAATGTAAACGGCACGATAAGCAAATATTATATATATATGTGTGTGTGTGTGTTGAAATTAACGACCTACTACGCAACTATATGGAACCAAGTTTTTCAATTGAAAATAAATTGCTCATTTTAAAATACATCATTCGAGCGTTCAACTTGGACCACTGTGATTTCATACGCCAGATATGTCAGTTAGTGATAGCCTAAAAATTGCAAAGCTGCTTTTTTGTCACTGCTCCGACAATTGAACAGTGATCAGAAAAATACTGCCAACTGCTCTCCGACAATTTCTCTGGTAATTGATCCGAACTGCTCCAGCAGCGTCTATTCCTCTGAATACTGCTTTTCGGAGCAACGAGTCGGAAAATGGCGTTGTCTCTTCTGTTGAATGTCCTATTGCCTCTACTCACCTAGGCGTACTACACATGCGCACACACACATCAAAGCACCTAGCCAGGCACGAAATATGTGGCTTTGGTGGCACTGCATGCTTTTTTTCCCTTCATAATCATGTTTCATCTTATTTCCCGAGAATTTGAATGATATACGAACCGTATAATATTTTTCCTGTTCTTTCTATACTTTTTAAACATATTTACACAGTCGCTATTAATAGCTTTTTTAATATTTTTTTTTATTACAAAATAAAAAAAAAATCATTTTATTTTTCTATCCTTAATTATGTAAAAAATATTAATCTTCTATTAACGAAACATTTTGCATGTCAGGGTAAAAATAATAATTTTGTTTCGGAGCAACTGTTCCGGCAAATCAGTTGCCATGTGCTCCATCTAATGCCAGTATCATAAATATATATATATATATATATATATATATTACATTACACAGACTCCTCTCGTATTTAAGTTAGTCGTATACATTTCGGTAAGTTGGATATTAACCTTCTCGGGTGGGAAATTAATCCTACTTTGGCTTTGTAAATAAATCCGCATATTGAGTTCGTTGTCGGTGCTTGAGTGTTGGTCTCGTTTTTATTGAATTCTTCCACAATTGTATCAAGCTAAGTGCTTTTCCAGTATTTCCTTTCAGCAGCTATCACTTCCCAATCCTTTCCGATCTGTAAGTACCACATCATTCGACAATCTGATCTTTAAAACGTCTCCACGATCGTCTAGCTCGCCTTCTTCTTCTGTCCGCTATAAGCGCTCCATGCAATATTTTTTTGAGCGTTCGTAAAGAATAATGTGACCTACCCAGCGCGTAAAGTTGCATTTTAGAAATGGTTTGCTCTTACTCTTAAAGTTTTGAGCTTAATACCTTCGTTTTTCTTCCGATATTAATATCAGGTCCTAGCGATTTATACGCTAAATTAAAACACGTGAGAAGAGCCTGCAATTTATCTACAGTAGTAACTCGACATCTGCATGGTATAAACATATCTCTGATATGTAAAGGATTTGATTTTAATCGTTTTTAAGTTGGAAGGTCACTCATTTACCGAGAACAATATGTATTTCGTTAGCTTATAGTAATATGCAACTGTAGTAGTCTACATAATGAAAAAAAATTATCTTTTGAGCAGATCGAAAGGAAAATCGAAATTAAATGCGACGAAAACCGTCAGATGAATAAAAATGTCCGTATTTTAAGTAGTATAAATTAATAAAATTACTAACCTCATCATGCAGCACGATATATATATATATGTTGGATTGCTTTCGACCGTGGCTTCACTTGGTGGAGGCCGCATATTCAACAGGTTTACCAGAGAACAAAACCTAGGATGGCCTAACAAAATCAGTATGAAATCACCGCCAAGTCTAGTGTCTGTAAAAGATCCGTTCTCTAGCGTCAGTTGGAAAATATGGCCTGTAACTTAAAGCTATTTATATATCTAAGTTCGGTTCAACAGCTAAAGAGATATTACGAATAGTCGCCAACAACGCACCATACAGTACTACTTTACATTACGACTTCACGAATATTACACCCGGGGGGGGGGGGGGTCTACTACTCTATGAGGGAAATTTTACAATGTGCGCTGTAAAAGAAATGCCGAGTTGTTGTGTGACGGTGTGAACATTATAGATTATGCATGGGAAATAACTAAGTATAAACATCAAGAAAACCAAGTTCATGGTGGCCTTAAGATAACTAATTACAGATAAAAAACGTATTCTTTAAGGGTAGGGAAATCGAACGGGTAGGAAAATACAAGTATCTAGGTTGTTGGATAACTGGAGATAATGACGTAGAAATAAGAACGCGCATCGAGATAGCCCGGGATGTATTTATGAAGATGAAGAATGTACTTTGCGACAGAAAATTAAATCTGGAAATCAAGAAGAATGTGCGCTAAAATGTTACGTATGGTCCCTACTCTCTTATATGGGTGCGAGACGTGGACAATAAAAGCACATATGGAGAAGAGTGTATTTCTTCATTTGAAAAGTGGTGTTATCGCCGGATCTGGAAGATACTCTAGAAAAGTGAAAGACGCGGAGACATTACAATTGATGAAAAAGAGAAACTGATATTAATGGACACATAATGAAGAAAAAGGCAAAATTATTTCTTTGGACATTTCATGAGAGGATCATCACCTTCCGCACACAATTATGATGGGAGCGGTAGAAGGGAGTAGGGCACGAGGAAGAAGAAGGATTTCTTGGCTCCGAAATATTAAGCAATGGACTGGAGTTACAAAAGTAGAAGAATTGTTCCAGATTGCAAGAAAACGAGAGACGCATTTTGTGTCATATGGTTGAATCTATGAAAAGTGGTTAAGCTATATTCGAATCGGGTTGCACGAAGAAGAAGAAGAATGGGAAATAAAGTCGTGATATCATCATCTTCGGTGCTCTATATGTTAATATGAATGGTCGTGGCGAAGAATAAATTTACATACATTAATTAAACACCCAACCGCGGAATGAATTTTGTTGTAAAATCGGAAAAAAAGTAAAAATAGTCAAAAACACGATATTTTGAATGCGAAAAAATCATTCGAGGCGAAAAATGATTGCATTTTTTAATGTACTTTATTCGAAATAAAAATATACACGCTGCGGTGCTTAAATATTACGAATAGTAACCAAAAAAAATCCCCATTCTTCTTTTTGTACAATTCTAGTATAATCCGGAAATCGACGGGAGAATTTGGACTAGCAAAAAAAAAAAAAAACGGGGGAATTTAAAAATTTTATTTGATTGGCCACCACCACGTTAAAGTATTTGTACACAAGCTCTTCCTCGGTAATAGTAGTAATATATATATATATATATATATATATATAATAATTAATATTATAATCTTGTTTCCGGCGTGAAGGTAAAATTAATTCTTCATGATGATAATCTGCTTGGAGTGACATAGAGAAGATGAAAAAATTATGTAAATTTTTCATGATACGAAAATGATACATGGGGGGAGTAGTGCGTGTGTGTGTGTGTCTGTGCATGATGGTAATTTTCACTTCTGCGGTCGTTAATTTTTGAAGTTTAGGCTGCGCAAATCGGGTGTGAAGTTTAGTTTTTTGAAAATTCAGTTTGCCGTCGAATTAACTCGCATTTACTCTCTATTCCAGCGGTAGTTTCAAGGACGCTGTTCGAGTACTTTCGGCAGTTGCAGACCTGGCTAGACGTCACAAATACCGTCTGCACTGTGCCGAGATAAATTATTCATTCCGTAAGGGTAGGCGAAATATTAATTATTTTCCTATCTGGTCCGTGTAATAATACGCGGATGTAGGTGCGTGTGTGTGATAGAGGCGCCGGCAGTGTGTAGTACTAGGTCGGAGCGCTGTGTTACGAAATCGTCATACCAAATTAGGACGTTTTTCGTTTTACTTTTCGGCCTCATATTTGACACAATACGGCGGGACTCTACTGGGAGCTTGCGATGGTGCTACGTTCTCGCTTCCTCGTTCGGACGAAACGAACGCTAGTCATCAATCATCCGAACAGAAGAACACAAGAAATCGTGAGCACCGCCCGCGGTGATTGTACATGATCGAGTAATATAAGCTTTACTTCTCGCCACGACGATTAAAACGTAATAATAATAACGGCTATCATTAATTCGTTCGGTTTTTCGTTCGGAATAATTGAATGGCGAATTCGCGAAAACGAAGACGATGTGTGTCTGTTTATTGATAAAAGTTAAAAGGGCGAGTTTTGCCGCGTTCAGATTACACCAGGCTGCTGCAGATCGCAGTTCGAATGATGCGACGGAGCTCTAATAATCGTGATAATCGGTTTTCACAAAAAGTGTTATTTATTTATTTTCTTTAGTCGCTGCTAACTTTTATTCAAAGTCCAACGACAACGCAAACCAGAAGTATTTATCTTTGCTGGTGTATTTCGGTTAATTATACACCTAAAAATTCATCAAAATAATTATATAGACACGCGTTTTCACAAACAGCAACATAATTGTATCTTACTTCGTACGGTCAATAGATTTAAAGAAGAAAAAAAACAAAACAAACAAGCAATCTCCTCTTAAAAGGCCATCGAATCAAAACGGCGGATTATAATTTAGCGATAATTTTACCAGCTATTTTTTTTGTTCCCCTCCTATGCGCTGCTGTGTGTAACTACTATGGTCATTACAGTACACACACACACACACACACACACACCATAGGGAGGTAATTTAAATACGCCTGGGTTAAACAACCGCTCGTTCTGACGAAAGTAATAACCCTGATGGTGGAAGCATTTGATAGGATCTCCTCTATGTTTCTTGCTAGGCCAATAACACAATGAATATTAGACAAATGAGAGCAGTATGTGCGAAACTGTCGGTACACTTGTATGGCCGCATAGGAGACATATAGCTGGAGGAAGCGGCGTTTTGTCGATTATATACGTTTACGGTGGGAGATGACAATGTGGCCGATTCGCAGCCGGGTGAGAATTTTGAAAGTCGTAACGGGATGTTACTTCATGGTTTAATTGAAAGTGCTTGATGATTTTTAAGAATGTCGTCGTAGTAGCTACCCGTTCAGTTTTCCGCTGATTTTCACAGGTAGCTTCGCGTTCTCTGGCATTGGCGAGAGTAAGGCAGAACGTGCTGCTCAGTCGACCCTCTCAATACCAGACACCCGCCGAACTTCCCAGGAACCTCCACAGCAACGACAAGTGTGACTGTCTTATCTAAAAGTAGTAATGATATAATTGTAATAATAGCTAGTTGTTGCGTTTTTGGCTTTTAATCAAGTGTAGCGAATCAGTAACTAGGAGGAAGTTATCGGCTTTAGTGTGAGATATGATAGAGGCAGCGTGCAATTATGCAGTCCTCCGCAGTGCGAAATGTCGTGACTTCAGAATGCGCAGGCAGCCGGCAGCGGTCTAACTGAGCTCCATCAGTCTAGTAATATTTGTTGATTGTCCTTGACGCCTCCACTATGTAGCTCATGTGTCCGGATTTTGTTTCAGTGATAGGTGTCGATATTTTTCTGGCAAATAATATCCAAGGAGGAATAAGGATATTTTAAGGCTGGGTATTGGCCACAAACGTGATGCCAAATCTTGGCAGGATAGTAGTAGTTCTGATGGCGGATCACTTGAAATTCAAGAGAATATCCAACTGTAGAGGAATGTCTCGTGTGTAGTTGCTGAGGTGGTGATACATATTTTGCAGTATGAAATATTTTCGGAAGTAACGATTAATCGTCCGTATCGGATAAATCAACTTTACTGTCGACTAGGAGAAGGGTCAGTCAGCATTGGTAAGGTTTTCTTTACCCTACTGGAAGAATATGATAAAAAAAAACCCATAAAGCGATGATGTATTACAATATCCACAGGAAGGTGATGCTAGGCATATGTCTCTAGGACTTCTTACATAAAACCCAGCTTTTGGAGTGCCCGGATCGGCTTTTTTAGGTTTGTCGCTCAATTTAAATTTTTTTGCCATTCATCGAGTAGTTATAAAATACCGCTTTTTGCAATGGTCCGTGCAGTTACTTTTTTTTTACCTTCTCGAAATCATTATAATCCAAAAAAATCGATATTTTCCACGTCTCGAGCAAATATATCATCATCCTTTTAAATCTGGCTACAGTATTTTTTCTTCTTTTCAAGTTGCTGCATCGTGGTGCTTTTGCAACTTCTTCTCCGTAATTAACGAAACGGCAAGGACAGCATCACGACGACTCCTGAGCAAGAGCCACGAAGGAGAACAGTAGGCAGGATCCGAGGCGAGATATCTTAGTCTGTAGATCACCACAGAAAAAATCAATTTAAAGCAGGCCTGTAGAACGTTTTTAACCGGCCCTTCTAAAATTGTTCAAGTGTTGACGATGCGCAAAGATACACTTGAAAACTATTGTAAAGAATTGGTTAAATATGTGAACAACTATACCAGTAAAATTTCCAATACGGAGTGCCGCGGTATTTTTTAATCTTGTTATTTTTCACTCGGTGCAGCTAATTACTATTTATGCTCGTTATTAATGTCTTTTAACGTTCGGTCTTCATGAAAGAGAAATGTGTTGTTGTAACAACGGTCAATTTAAATTATCCCAGGCTCATTATATTCTGAAAGAGCTTATTGATTACTCCATTAAAAACTAGTGCGTTTTTGGCGTGCCTATATACACACACACACACATATATATATATATATGTGTGTGCGTATTGATGCGTTCTGCTCTTTTGGAGGGGTTATTCTAAGGTTCAAAGTCGTCAGAAACGAGTCAAAATAAATTTATGGAAAATTTTATTTTTTTGGGGGGAAAAAAAGTATATTTAGTAACGAAATTTTTTCATTCAACACGAACGGACGTCGAAACATGTATGCCGTGTACTGTCGTTTCGAGTGGTATCAGTTATATGGTGGTGATATACGTTATTTTTTACCGTATCTATCCGCCGATTGATACGGTTATTCTGCGTCAATTCGGAACAGATATCACACCAACGCTAGGATCGCGGTTTACACGACCTGGTTTTGGTAGTCTATCCAGGTATTGTTGGCACAATAAGGTGCATGCAGAACATGGTTGAATATCTGTTTAACAACAACCTTAGATTTATCAGTCAACGACGATGTACACTCCAATATATATGTATATATGTGTATATATATATATATATATATATGTAAACTAGGCCATTTTGGCCTCGCAAGGGGCCGTGCCCCTTGACCCCTCTTGCTTTCATTTCTGTCTCTTTCTCTTCTATACTTTGTATAAAATGATCAAAATTTACAACGTAATTCTTACTGGCATCAATACACACAAAAAATAACATAACCACAAAAATCCTATCCTAACATTTACCTTCTGTTATATAAAATTAAGACATTTTTTCATTACATTTTTCGTTACATATTTCATTACATAAAATTGTGACATTTTTTAAATAACAATAACAAAAATCCTACAAAATATAACAAACGTTACATAAAATTGGGACATTTTTTTGGGACATTTAGCGTTACATAAAATTGGGACATTTAGAGTTACATAAAATTGGGACATTTAGCGTTACATAAAATTGGGACATTTTTCTGGGACATTTTTTTGGGACATTTTTTCGAATGGGGGGTAGCCTAAGAATTACGTTGTAATTAATATATTAATTACAACGTAATTCTTAGGCTACCCCCCATTCGAAAAAATGTCCCAGAAAAATGTCCCAAAAAAATGTCCCAATTTTATGTAACGCTAAATGTCCCAATTTTATGTAACGCTAAATGTCCCAATTTTATGTAACTCTAAATGTCCCAATTTTATGTAACGCTAAATGTCCCAAAAAAATGTCCCAATTTTATGTAACGTTTGTTATATTTTGCAGGATTTTTGTTATTGTTATTTAAAAAATGTCACAATTTTATGTAATGAAATATGTAACGAAAAATGTAATGAAAAAATGTCTTAATTTTATATAACAGAAGGTAAATGTTAGGATAGGATTTTTGTGGTTATGTTATTTTTTGTGTGTATTGATGCCAGTAAGAATTACGTTGTAAATTTTGATCATTTTATACAAAGTATAGAAGAGAAAGAGACAGGAATGAAAGCAGGAGGGGTCAAGGGGCACAGCCCCTTGCGAGGCCAAAGTGGCCGAGTTTATATATATATATATATGTATATGTATGTATGTTATGTGTGTATATATATAATCTTTTTATACTGAGGGTCGCCGTACAAAAATGTTATGCTGGCCGCGGATTGTACGGTCGTCCTGATGAAACGGTTTGGGAAGGTAAATTTTTTAATTTAGACTCCAAATTTTATATTCTACCAAAAGTTATTAGGGAATTGTGAGGAGTGCATAGCTCGAACGGACGCAATTAACTCGGCGTTTTCTTCGTAAAATCACGCTCTACAAGTATTCCTAATTTTATCTGACCGCACATTCAGATTCGAATATTTTTTAGAAGTGCGATTGACTTGGAAAATTTTTTCATCTAGCTGAAAAAACGTTTAATTAACTAAATATACGCGTCGTGGGATGAATCACATTTTTCGAATACCTATTTAACGCGCGGAACCTTTTTAGGTCTCAATTCATGAATTTTCTGATAGTGTCTTCCGCGTGAATTATTGACGCCGAAAATCCTTGATACATATGCTAACTCGTGGTCGGTAAATGCTTACTGTTTGTTTCTTCCAAACTTTTCCATTATTTTTAGTCACCCGAGTTCTTCTGGTAACTATTACATAACGCAGCGTGACAAAAATGAAATATGTAAAGAAAGTTTTCTATATTATACCCCATTAAGAATTCAAATTTTTGCTAGAAACGACTTCGAAGTCGCAAAAATTATTTAACACACATTTCTGATTTTTCCTGTTGACGGAATTTAAAATAAACCATAATTAAGCCGTTTTTTCTCTACTTTTTAAATTATATAGTAATAAATTTTGTTGTACATGCGGGATGTCACTGACTCTCGAGATTAATTCCTGCTTATTCATCTTTCCTATCTCTCGCCTACGTTTCGTGTTTATCGAATATAAATTAACATTATTCTGGTGTATAATAAAATACGTAATCTCCGCGTGATTTTGCGTTTATTAAAAATCACTTATTCATATATATTTTAGCAAGTTTTATTTTCGATATTATTTTTTCAAAAAAAACAAAACAAACAACAATAGCCTAGAAAAAATGAAAAATTAGACCATAATAATAATAAATGAAGACAATGCATAGTTGACGATAAAATTAGAAGGCATTCGACATTATTGCATTGAAGAGTGGCCCTCACTTTTATTTTGTATTGATATTTAATTGATTTCGTATTGATATTTAATTTATTTCGTATTGATATTTAATTTATTTCGTATTGATATTTAATTTATTTTGTATCGATATTTAATTTATTTCGTATTGATATTTAATTTATTTCGTATTGATATTTAATTTATTTCGTATTGATATTTAATTTATTTCGCATTGATATTTAATTTATTTTGTATTGATATTTAATTTATTTTGTATTGATATTTAATTTATTTTGTATTATTTTATTTAGTGTTATATATTCCATTTTCGCTTATTTTGCAGCTGTTTGAGTGAGGGGAAATTTATGTTAGACCGGCTTTTAGAGAGTGTATTCATGTGCAGTACTGAATTCCCAATTAAAAGACATATTCAAGCTATGCTTCTTTTAAAATCGACCGATTTTCACTAAAATTATACCGCCCTTAAACGTGTTATAAAAAACACACGTAATGTGATTGGTTTACTTCACGCATTTGCTTACGAGTCATATGCTTCCTTTGATGTATACATATGTGCTGTGATTGCTCGATGACCTATTGTAAAACCAAACACGCAAATCCGAGAAATCCTAAAAGCGCCAGTTCAGCAAGTCATCCGTTTAATTGGAGAAAAGTTTTTACTCCTGTACACGCGTTCTGTGAACACCACATCCCGGGATCTCGCCCCCCGAAAAGAATTTCGATGGAAAACACTTTCCGAATTGCATTTCAGTTTCCATATCTTTACACAAATCGATTTCCCTTCGAAAATGACGATAATACTACACTGTAACTTGGGAAGCTGTAGGCAGCTGGAAATTAGACACTCTAGCTTCCGAACTTGTGTACGCTAATTTTTCGGCACAGCGTTCGGATTCTCGCTTCCATTTTGCGATCTTTAACTTTTCGTTTGGCCCCCTAAATTTCCTTGCCGATGACTCGGTGTAATTATCTCTGAATTTCTTCGCAGTTTCGATACACTTAAACGAAAACGTATTCCCCGCGACGTCTTCGACGTTCGCCTTGCGCGACTATGTTTATCAGTTGCTGCCGTGTTCGTTCAAGGTCATCGCAGTTCCGACGTGTTCGTCTAAGCAGCAACCCTTTTACTTGTCGGTTTTTATTGTTCCCCCTCGCCGGTTTATTTATTTTTTCTTTCTTCCCCGCTCCTCCGGCCGTTTCGTCCTGCTGTTTGTAAAATATAGTGGCAGGTTCAGTGTTGCCGACAAGGTCAAATTTTCCCTTACATTATTATATGTGGGTGCCTGCTTTTATTCCTCTACATTATCGATTACCGTAGGCCATGGTTGACATCTATCCATTTCCTCCTGTTTATCGTGCGCGCACACATACGCAGACCTCTCGGTAATAAATTGCATCCTGTTTACTCAAATGACTGTATGACAATCAACCAGGTCTCCTCCGGGTGGACGTATACACGCATGCAATCTTTTGATGAAGTGTGCGCGCGCGCGGATACACGACGAACCTGTTAACTGTGAGACAGCGCGTAGAGCTCCTCTACTCGTATTTACGGCCCTGTTTTGGTTTTATCAGCATTTGCACGTTCCGAATGTGGTGCCATCTTTTTTGTTTCTCACACACTTCCTTCGTTTATTTTTACCACTGCTTATTGCTTTACTTCCATTCCGTCCTGTGCCCCGCCGTTTGCAGAACGTTTCCCTTCGTTGGTTTGTGTGTTATATTGTCAAGGTGAAATGTTTTAACCGAGATAAAACGGTTAAGGTTATTTCGAAGCGACGATAAGACGAAGCGAATTACACACACACACACACACACACACACACACACACACACACACACACACACACACACACACACACTTGGCACACCTTTCGGAAGATATCGCAAAATTAAGCCGAGAAGTCTGCTTTAATCCGATTCTCTAGCCCAATTAATTTTGTATGTTCGTCCGGGTAGTGCGGTGGATTTGGTTAATAATTCCTGAAGGACTGGTGCGAAAAATAGTCGGGCGACTTCGGAACGATTTTTAATGAAATAATAATTAGCATTGTAGCCCTCGTTTCCGAATCTAATAATGTTTGACTAATTCGATTTGCCATGTTGCCTCTTGACGGCGGTTGTGCTAGTTCCATTGTCGAGATTCCATTAATACATGCTGTATATATCATATACGGCACTCGATGGGTTTGTTCGCCATTCATATTGCCGATGAATCCAAGTATCATCCCCTGATTTTCATGAACGTTTAAAAATGCACAACAGTAATACGCCCGCAATGGCGGGGAAGTTGTAATTGCGTAATTCTATTTTTCAATTTTGACTTTAGTGCTCAATAATCGCAACGATTACGAATGATTGTTTTTCATCGCGAAATTTCAACTTTCTTTTTAAAATGGTCGTCGAGTATTTGTTTATTTTTAAGTAAAAACGATAAATATAGGTTTGATCATTAAGTAGTCCCTCCATTTGTCTAGACCAATCGACTTGTGTTTAGATCGTTTCCTACTAATTTTCATGAATCTCATCAAAATCAACCCGGAAAATTCTACTTATTTAATTACGTACATGTTAATCGAACTCTGCTGGAATCTCGAAAATAAATCAGGGCTTAATAATTTTCGCAAGCGGTCAAACATTCAACAGTAATACGAAAGCTACACTTTTTTTTTTTTTTTTTTTTAATATTCCTTTTTATGTTGAAGTATTATCGACTTAATAAAAACAAATATACGTATATGCAGTGGTGAACCACATGGGGGGGGGGTGACATTTCCCTCCAAAAGAGCCAAAGTCTCTATGAAAAAAAGTTTGTTATAACAGGGAAACTTAATTTACGCTATAAAAGATTTGTGTGTAAATGTTACAACATACAGATTTAATTATATAACTAATATTTAAATACTGTTTTCTAGTAAAACTATTAACGTTACATTTTTATTCTGTTTTAAACACAATACTGTTGTCCATCTTTTGCCTTTCTTATTTATTTTTAATTTTTTTATTTTGTAATTTTAATTAAACAATAGTATACAATGAGAAATATATATATTTAAACTTCCTCACGGGGACAAACAATTCGGATCGGATTACTAACAAAAATAAAATACAAGTAAAGTGTCTAGTAAAAAATACTATCTTTCTTGCTATTTCTAAACTACCATATTTAAGGTATAATTTTATAATTGCGTTTTATTTTTCGCTCCGAAATATAAGACAAAAGTTAAATTAAAAATTTGTAATAATTATGTATTTTTAAAACACATTTTTAAATTTCTATAAAGGAGGTCGCTGTTTGATTTTCTTTATGAAACAAGCGCTATTTCTTAAAATCTACTGCCTACGGTAGAAGATTTTACGTAATTATATAATCCCCTCCTAAATGTCCTTCTAGATCCGCCCCTGATATATATATATATATATATATATATATATATATATATATATATATATATAAAACAGCCATTGTGGCCTCGCAAGGGGCTGTACTCCTTGACCCCTCTTGCTTTCATTTCTGTCTCTTTCTCTTCTATACTATGTATAAAATGATCAAAATTTACAACGTAATTCTTACTGGTATCAACACAAAAAAAAATAACATTACCACAAAAATCATATTCTAACATTTAACTTTTATTATATAAAATTAAGACATTTTTTCGTTACATATTTCATTACATAAAATTGTGACATTTTTTAAATAACAATAACAAAAATCCTATAAAATATAACAAACATTACATAAAATTGGAACATTTTTTTGGGACATTTTTTCGAATGGGAGGTAGTCAAAGAATTACGTTGTAATTAAAATATATATATATATATATATATATTCATAAGCTGGGAAATATTTATTAGCAATTATCATAACGACACGCTGCATATTTAGGAATTGACGTGTAATATTTAAATATCCATTATGTAAACCGTGAATATAAATGTATTTCGACAAGTAAGTAAAATTTAAATACACAACTATAAACAATTATTTAATTTTTATTATTAAATAATTGTTTATAGTTGTGTATTTAAATTTTACTTAAAATGTATTTCATCACGAAACGCATTATGTTTTTATGCGTTTTTAATTAACAATGATAATAAATGTATTATTATTTTTTGCACCTCCATGGAGTAACTAAGTGAATTATTTACTTTTTAATAAACTCTAAAAATATCATGACCCCTTGAACATTGATCGCCCCCCTTTTTAAAATTGCTCGTTTCAATTTTCTTTACGATAGCCGACGTGTTATACTAGTACTACCCGGTTACCTGTATGGGTCGATATACAATTTTGTTCGTAGTTGATCATTAGTTTTAGAACCTGTCGGCAAACACTTTAAAGTAGTCATTGTTGTATGCAATTTTTTCAGAAATCTACATCTTCCGTCATGTTCTTTAGATTGATTTGCGATCGGATACGATAGCGTCGCTTTATTTATTTATTTATTGATTTTTAAATATAGTATAAAAGTAGATTAAATAAATGTTCTAGCACCTGTACAATGTGTTCTAGGTAGCGGGGTATATTTTGTTATCACTACCTCTGATTTTGTAATATTGCATTTTACAGGTAGTTTAGGTTGCGGTCGTGTATTTTTCCTAGAATTTCGCGCCGAAAAACGGAATTTTTTTGGTATTAATTCGACTTTTTCAAAAGCTGGTCGAAGTAACGATACCCATAAAAACAATAACTTAAAAATAGGAAGAAACATCACACGACACGAAGAAGTGCAAAATTATTGTACACGTTGGATCCAGTCTATTTTGAAGTGGTCTTTGTAAAGGCGTTTAGTTGATTCGCTCTAGTGTGGAAATGCGCCCGGTGCTACTCATAAAAACGTTTTCTCACCTGTGCAAAGGAGTTTTCAATTATCACGAAAGTTGGAATATTATCGTAAAAATTTCCTAATTACTTTTGGCGCCGTAATTGCAGTGCGCCAATATGACATAAGGAAAATTTTGTTTAACCGGTTATCATTTAAAAACGAAAAAGTAGAATTCAATGCGTTTAAATTTTAGGATTATAATAAGAAATTTTTAAAATCGTTTTTATAAATAAAAATACCAGGTTTCAAAAGATATCCTGGGAAGAGAAAAAGGTCGCAAAAAAATATATTTGCGCAAAATGTAGTCGAAGTATAATTTTCGTTATCTTTCAAAATTATAGCCTTCTTTTTATACGTTCCCAAAAATTTAAGTTAAAATGATTGTTACAGGTGTGTACAATTGCAACAATAACAGAAGTAATAAGTACGAAAAAGTGTGTAACCCAAGCGCGCACAGACCATGTGCAATATACATACTGAAGCGTAGGTAATCGTGGAGTTTTTTTTGGTACTATTTATTTGCGGATGCGTTATATAATAGTGGTATGATCGAAAAATATGGCTTCTCATAACGTCTTTTCCAAATTCAATTTCAATTATAACAGAATGTTGCAGAGCGTCTGGTCATTAGAAGGAGGGGAACAACACATGTATCTTCAATAATTTCATGCAACTTTATTAACGAGAGACTAGTTAAAATGTAGCATTCAAACAGATGCATTGTCATTTTGACACTACGTTAATTTCACCTTTCAAATTAAATACATTTTTGTCCAAGATAGCGGTGATTAATCTAGAATGATAATTAATCTAGAATGATAATTAATCTAGAATGACAATTAATCTAGAATGACAATTAATCTAGAATGACAATTAATCTAGAATGACAATTAATCTAGAATGACAATTAATCTAGAATGACAATTAATCTAGAATGACAATTAATCTAGAATGACAATTAATCTAGAATGACAATTAATCTAGAATGACAATTAATCTAGAATGACAATTAATCTAGAATGACAATTAATCTCGAATGACAATTAATCTAGAACGACAATTAATCTAGAATGGTAATTAATCTAGGTCGGTATCGATTAATCTAGGCGGTAGCGCGTTAGAAGAATTGGTATAATTTATTACCTTGAAATGTTTATAATCCGTGTAAATTTCAGTCTGGTTTTGAAAACTGTTTGAAGATCGACCGCCAGTGTGTATATATGTGGGTTATACGTTTTCGTTTTTTTTTTTTTTTTGAATTAGTATTTATGAATGTTATATAATTATGTTGCTACACGTGTGTGAAATCACATTGTGTGCTCATGTAACTTTTAATTGTATGTTTTGAACGAGGATACACACACCATTGATAAAGTATATAAAATGTTCACGACTCCCGTGCAATCTTCAATTATAATAAACGCTAGTTTCTACGGAAATCCTCTCGGCTTGTTACCGGAAATACCGTTCCGTCTTAAATTTCATATGGTTAGTTCGTATTTTGTTTTTTATTATCCGATTTTTCTCCATCAGCTGCGTGCCGCGAGAATCTTTTGTCAGTATCGAGTAATTCTGTATTTCACGGTTAAATATGTTATTAGGGAATGTGTCGTTATTATACCTGCATGTTGAAGAAACGGGGGGGTCGGTATCTCGAAATCTTTATGGCCGTCAAATTCAAAAGCGAATTCGGCGTTATTTATTTAGGCGTGAAATATTGCAAGCATTGCGGAAATTAAAATGAAAAAGTTTCGCCGTTAAACTGAAAAATAACGAGATTTTTATCAAATTTTCAATAATTTTGGAAGGTAACTCGCAATTTCCAGAAAGATAACGCAAGAAAAAAATAAAACAATTTATCGTTTTGCGATCAGTGCACTAGCAGCAGCAGCAGCGGCAGTCCATATTTTAATTTGTATTATCGCGGAAACGTTTGCTTAGAAAAGTCATTAATAGTTGTTGAGCTAAGCCGCTATTTGACATTTTCCGTAATAGGTGCAGTAACGTAGCCGGATACAATTTTTTACCGTGTTCAGATATATCTTCAGAGATATCTCCTCCGGACGAATACTAAGAGGAGAGGAGACTCAGTAGCCCCTCACATGAGTAATTCTATTATAATTTAGGCAACGTATTAGAGAAAATGATGGACAACCTGAAATATTAATCAACTCGCGAAGAGAAACCACCGTACGATTGTGGTTTAAGTTGGGGTTAGGGTTGAGAGGGGGGTCAAGGCGGACATTGGTCCTTTTGGCATTTTGTACCGCTGTCCGTGGTTCGGTTGTATAATTTCGAATTAGGCGATTAATTGTTTAAAGTTAAATTTGGACCATAGCGTACAGGCGCAGAGTAGTGTTTTTTTTTTATTCGATTACACGCGCGGTATAATTTGAGAAATAAGCGGCCGAACTCTAATTTCCGAAATACGCTATTAATACGAAGAACGGATATTTCATTTTCGTTTATCGGGCTTTATTTGTGTTCCGCTGCACTACATTAACTGGTTTATTCGTGTTTTTATTTCTCGTGTTTGAATATTTATAATTCGGTATAATATTTTATATAGGTACACGCTATTTTCTTTTTTTTTCTTTTTGTTTTTCGTCATAGATTACCTGGAAACCAGTTTGATAAATTAGCATAATTCGGCTCCGGTCGATAGCGACGTCCTTTTTTTTTTTCCTTCTTTTTCATTGTCCGTGTTAACCGAACGGAGGAAATTGTAGAAAAACAAAAAAAAAAAAAAAAGGAAAGCAAAAAAAAGAATCTGGGCTAAAACAAAAAGCTGTCGCCACGCCCTATAATTTTGCCGAATGTGTACCTAGGCTGAGCGTTCTCCGAAATTGTTCCTGTCGGTCGAGTGTGGCCTAGAAAACCGTATCCTTCTCTTATTCATTTGAAATTCCCGCTAGCCACATCGGGGTTTTTCGTCATTATCGAATTTTAACTTGTAAGTTTTTTCATAATTGAAATGTAAAACGTTAATCAAAAAAAAATTATTTCGAGCAAGTATTAGACTTGTCTTTTTTACTTATTTCCGAATTAATCGCCTTTTTTTTTTTTTTGAGGCAATTTTTTTATTTTAATTTTCCCCATTTTTGTTCTTTCGAAAAACTTTTCATTTTCCACTATATATATATATATATATATATATATATATATATATGGGTCGGATATTTTCTCTCCACAGCGTAGGACTTTTTCCTAAGAATTTCATATTCAACTCCCTGTGCTCAGTTGCAGTCGATTAATATACATTTTTACAACTTCAAAAAATGTTTCATTGTCAGTGACGGTTTTCGTTCCGGTAGGATATGGTTCGAATCTTAGCGGTGTAAAGTTAGCCAGCCTATAGCGGAATTTCAAATTTAACTAAACAAATTGTGCTCCTTTTGTGTGCTGATAATAGAAAAATTTTGTACTGCCCTGAAACACGACTAGTATTAGTAAAAATTGATCTGGGAGGCTAACTTGACGATAGCCCCCACAAAAAAAAAAATAAAATAAAAATAAATTTAAAAGTGGATTATAGACTTGTCAGCGCAATTTTTGGCACAAAACGAGCATAATTTGTTTAGTTAAATTTAAAATTCCGTCATGGGGGGGGGCTAAATTGATGACACCAAATTGATTTACCCTTTTTTGTATAGAGTTCCGTGCCAATTTGTTATAGTTTTTTTTTTTTTTTTTTGTACACGTTCGACTAAAAATACATTTTGAGATTAGACAGCGCCCGTTCAAACTCATTTGCGCAGTAGCCAGATATTATCGAATTTCTTTGCAGGAGAAATAAGATATATGCTACCGCTGAGACGGGCCTCTGAGATCAATTTTTACTAATACTGCGTGTTACAGTGCGGTGCAAAATTTTTCATCAGCACAATTTGGCACAAAAATGAGTACAAATTGTTTAGTTATATTTCATTTTGAAATTTCGTCATATGAAGAAGAGGGGCTAACGTGACCTTCGAATCTCACTATTGAAAATATACAAAAATTGCATTAATAATGCCTATTGTTTGGTAAGCTCCTCCTCTCAAAAAAAAAAAAAAAAAAAAAGATTACCACACCTCTTCCCGTAGCTGACGATTAGTGTGGATTTTATCAAAAATAATACTGCTTTTTGAGGTAGCTTTTTTTTTTTTGTTCTTTTGTACAGTGGCTGTACTTAATAATTCACCATTTTCTCCCGAGAATTGCTTAGATTATTTTTCTTTTGGGACAACAAGAATTTACAAAACGAGCAAAAGTTGTAGGCCATTACGCTCGAATCAATCTATTTCGAGTATGGTCAGTTCCGTAATGGTTTCTAATCGCTCTTTATTATTGTAGGGTTTCCGGAAACTGGGAAAAGTCACAGGAGAATTTGTTGAAGGGAGGGAAATTTGAAGAAGACATACTTACGTGTGTAATATATGTCACGCTGTTTTGTTTTTTTTTTTTTTTTTTTGTATTAATAAAAGTAAAATTTCGTTCGCTTGCGCTGCGTGACGAAGCTTTGTCGTGAGGTTAGTGTGCGTGCGTGTGTGTGGTCGTGGGTAGCGATCAGACATCGTCGATAAGGAATGGCCAGTGAACGAGGAGTTCATGAAAGATACGTCGGGTCTCGTGTTGTATTAGAATTTTAATTTAATTTTACTGGCTAGTAATTTAAAAAGACATAGCGTGTAATACATTTTAGTCACGAGACATAATAACGTTAATTTTTATATGTAAAAAATATGAACTCTATAATGTGTATATATTTAAATTTGTGTTTGCTGATTACACTTAATAATAAACCTTTCTGGATAAAAGTGGAGTGTTTTTTGTTTTTTTCTTTTTTTGATATACTTCAACCGCTGATAGATAAATCGTGTTTTTTCTTCCAATTTCTCGCGGAGAAATATTGAGCTATTTTATTAGGTCCCGCGTCCGGGTAGTTTATTAGCAATTTCAGTGATCAACTCTCATAATAAATAGAAGGGGGGTTGGTCAATCCGCAGCTTAGAGTAATAATTGAAGAAGCTACATTAGTCAGTACATATCTTACGGCTGGTGCAAAAAAAAAAAAAAAGAATAAATTAAAGTTCTGGTATCTTTTGAGATTGGCTAAACTGATTTATTAACTATACATATTTTTGTGATGTAATTCGCGCCTGGAAAAAAAAACAAAAAAAATCAACATCTGCAATTAGGTGATATCAAGTTCTAGGAATCTGTCAAGGAATGTTGTTTTGTGGTTTTTAAGTAAATTGGTTAGTGTTTGTTTTTTTTTGATTTTTTTTTTGATTTTTTTTTGGCCTGGCATTAAACATAATTTGGTTAAATTAGTGTGATATTTAAATGGTAAATGGGTTCGTGCCAGAGAAAAAATTGAAATAAATTTACACCGATTGAAAGAGAAGGAGATATTTTTTCTTTTTTCCATGCCATACTGGTGCATAAATGAAAAAAAAAGGGTTTTACTACTGCCGTCAATCGATGCAATATGATTTATTTCTTTTATCTCATTACGCCAGCCAGTAAGATTTGAAATAAAACGAAATTTAGACGTATGCGGGTTTATGATTTTTATTGCAGGTGTTCTTCAACGGCAGGAGAAAAAAATAAAACGTTTCGTCTTTTTAAATTTGCGTAAAACGATGATTTTTTCGTGTTTTTCCCAACTGAGAGGCTCACCATTTTCAGTAACTGATCCGTAGTTATCAATGATTGTAATTTGATGTTGCCATTAGAGGTAGTAGAGTCTTATGATAATTTTTCATCAATGATATATGTATGCCGCTTATAATGTTTTTTTTTTTTTTTTTTTTTTTAATGGGTTCGTTGACATGGACATTGGCCCAAGAACAGTGGAATAGAGAGAAAAGAGATACTCAGATCCTTACACGATCAGAGATAGCTGACAGAAAGGAATCAAGAGCTAGAATAATCGAAGGAGAAGGAAAGGAGAGAATGTATGAAGCACAGTATGGAGCGGGGATACCGTTTTGTAAGAGGAAGGAATAAAGAAAGCCTGTTCAGTTGAAAGCGACGAACAACTGAACATTATATGATCGGAATCAGAAATACATTGATCGCTGGAAGGGTGCAATGGGCAATAAGAAGAAGGCATGAGAGAATAACGGAACAATGAGGAAGGGAACAAACTATGCCCAAAACGTAAGCGGCAAATCGCAGAGAGATTAGAACGGCGCATAGAAGGAAAGTTAATAAACCATGGAAAACGTGGAAGGGAAGGTTGAATAGACAAGAAAAGGGAGTTCGGGTTGGAGAATGAGGAGACGTAGGAGTCAGACCACAGTTTGGAATGAGCAGCTGCAGACAGAAGGGTAATGTTAGAAGCTGAGAAGGTAGGAAGAAACCTACCAGAAGAGGAAGATAATCGAGCGAATGAGTCAACCAAATCATTTCCCTCGATTCCGGAATGACCAGGAATCCAAAGGAAATCGCTTATAATGTTGTACTATTGAATAGCTGAATTTTATAAAAATAAACGCGATAACAAAAATAACAAATAGAAGATAACAAGTATTCTAGAAGGGCGTCCCTCCCATCTTTATTAGTTGAAAACGTGGATATTGAATAAGGATGAATCTAGAGTATAGTATTGTTAGAATCCGAGAAGGAGACCTATTTACTATCCATGCAGAAAACTAAAAAGAATATTGTTAAGAAATGAAGCGAAATATTTGATTCCGATTTGAAACGATTATTTACAAAAAACACCTAGTAATGTGTGTATATAAAAACATACTGACGGATGAGATTTTAATGGTACGGAACGATGTTGTCGGAGATGAATTTTTATATATATGCGTGCGGAAAATAGCGTGGACGAAGAAGTTGAAAAATGAGAAAGTATTCTAATGATAACTGACCACCGAATATATTAATGACAATAGTAAAAAGAAGGAAGATAAAATTTTTTGGACACATTTCGTGGGAGGTGAAAAATACAAGTTACTGCAGACAATAATAATGGGCGTGATAGAAGAAAGACCGCTTGGATAGATAATATGAACAAATGGACCGGAATTAAGAGAATAGATTTAGTCAGAATAACAAAAGATCGTAATCTATTTCAGCAGATAATCCAATCCATACATGATGGGGTTAAGCTATACTCGAATCGGGTGGCACGAGAAGAAGATTCTCGCGGTAATTCGCCTGTTTTCATGAAAAATATTAGTGAAGTAAAGGTGCGCGACATCTGAAACAGACCTCGGCGTCTGACTTCGATTGTGATTGAGGCGCGGCGAATGTATCACGTGACATCTTTAATTTTTATTTATCGCGTAGAAGTGTATTCGAGGATGTGTACAAATCAGAATTCGTTCTGGCGGTGTAGAAATAATTTTTATTAACGAAAATATTGCTAGTTCAGTTGCAGCAGCAAGCACGATGAGAGGTAATTATCGGTTTGTAAGTTACTCTATATCACTGGCACTTGCAGGTGTGTAGTAGCGATGGATGTTAACAGAGAAGCATCTAAAATGGTTCCGATGATGGAGTGGCCATTTCGTTTCGAAATATTCCTGAAATTTATTATCGGATTTATACGATCAAGCGACATCATCATATATTCTTTACGCGGCTTTTTCATTTAAATTCACCTGAAAGAACTAAAAAAGCTAAAACTAATTCCATTTATAATTATTTAAAAAACAAAAATTCTAGAAACACTTTAATCGTAGTCTCGTCTATGCACATATTATAAAATTGTTTTCATATACACATGACTGTGTATACACATTTGTAAAAATATTAATTTTTCGCAATTTTTATCAGTTTCACAAGTACTGTGTGATTTTTTTCACTATCCATAATCCCCCAAAAATAAAATTTCTTCGGAGACATTTCGAAATTAAATGGCTCCGGACTCTGGAAACATTTTAGACTATTGCGTAACAGTAGAGAGATATATATATATATTTCATTTATTTCGCGAGCGCGATGAGACAAATGCAGTTCAGCTCTGAAGAGTAAAACGTCATCGAGCGACATGACGATGCAGTCGATGACGTCAAACAGACTGAACCGCCGGCTTGAAAGGGTAGTACAGTAATGCGTAGGAAGGGGCGGCAGTGACATCATGGTGCAAGGAATTTAGGTCATCTGTAAAGTTGAGCACAGGCGATTCTTGGCAGCCATTTGAGTACCGAGGAAAATTGAATAGTGCAATCTGTTCTCAGTTCAGTATGTTCTTCGGAAAGATTTTAATATTTCGTCGAATCGTGTGATTTTTCAACTAATCGTTGGGTAGTGCGTTTTCTTCTTTTACGGTTTTTATTTTTGGTTTTTTTTTTTTTTTGGAATTTTGTGTTCGAGATAACTTTTTTAGTGTTAAACCACCGGGGAAATTGTTTTAATTCGAATGAATCAGATATTTTCAATTGTGAAGAATATTAATGAAGCGGTAAATTAATTTCTGAAATAAAAACCGAGTTCTGATAAATCGTAATTTTTGTATTCGATATGAAATATAGATTACCGATTTAAATTGAAATTTTTACCAATTACGCGAAAAATCTTGCGAATACGCGGCGATTTTTGTTTTTTTCTCTCTTTTTTTTTTTCTTTTAACGACCGACGTCTGAAAATTGTTGGAATTTATTTATTGTTATTTTTATTTTCATTAGTCTTCGATTATAATTATTCGTAGTGTTTCATGTACATTTTAAAGGGAGGGAAAAATGTATAAACTCATATTTACATTCTGGAGTTTAGGATTTTATCGCTAACATTAGATCAGTCGTCCCTTGTGCTGTTGTAAAATACATGTTATATGTTTCTTTTTTTCTATTTTTTCGTTCACACGTTATTTTACCGAAATTAGTCATCTGGCTAGATCATTAGATAGGTCCATTTGAAAATAAAAAAATTATTCTGAAGGGATAGTATGGTGTCTAAATTTTTCAACGCATAGTGTTGCTGAAATTACTGAAATTATTGAAATTACTGAAATTACTGAAATTACTGAAATTACTGAAATTACTGAAATTACTGAAATTACTGAAATTGACGAAATTGGTAAAATTGCTGGAAATTTATTTCGCGCTGTTTAGAATTTAGAAAAAACCTTTAGACGATTTTTAAAAAAGTTTTTAGAGACGTTATTTTTCTTCCATAAATTAATTACAAGTTAATCAATATATCATAATCCAAACATCTAATTAATAAGACAGACCGGTTATTCGATCATGATCACAATTTAACTGTTGAATCCGAGCTTTTATTATTCTATTATCGTTCAATTCTGTCGAGGACCTAATTTTTATTACCGTCGTCTTCTAGTCGAAAAATTCCCGTTTCGTTCGCGATCTTTATTTTCCCATTACGTGTATAGTTTTCATAGAGTTGTTTATCTGTAAAAACTGGAAAAATATCATGTTTTTATGATTTTTTTTTTTTTTTGTGTTTAACGTAAATGAAGTAACATGCAATCGTTTGAAAGCTATCATTCGCGAAAGTTTTACTACGATGAACGTCTAAAAATCAAATACGGTATACGCGTTCTTAAGAGATAAATTTTAATATTTTCGTTGCAAAGCTAAAACCAAGGTTAAAAAGCCGGGCCAGAGATAAAAAATCAAAAAAAAAAAAAAAAATCTAACCAGGTTGTCGTAAAGTAGCTTTGGTTTTGCGTTAATTTTACATACTCGCTTCTAAATCGAATATTGTATAAGCATTTATTTCGAGAATGTACATAAGTAGATTCTACACATTCTGTTTGGGAAACCATTATGATACGAAGTGTTTTTACTTATTATAAATAAATAAATCTTTTGTTTACTCAAAAATCATATTATTATATATTGTTGAAGATCTCACACAGTATTAGCTACAAATAAATACCGTTCCGAAATTATTTTAAGAAACGTGTTTAAAATTTCTTACGGCCGTATTGAATAAATTATATTCCGGTTCTTGCGCTAGTGGTGACGTCATCGACTTGTAGGCTTTGTACGTTCGTAATGATTCACTCCGTTTCGACTGTGCGCTATTGTTGTAATTACGTCACCGGCGAACTTTATATTATTTAATTATCTGGCAGGCCGGCTACCGCGTGGCGTTTAGGCAGTTGTGTTTCGTTCCGGTAGAGTATGTCCCGCGTTACCGCGCGTTGATACTGGTAAAAAATACTTGTAAAAAAAATTCGCTTGGACCGGGTTAATGCCTATAGTTGACACCCCCCCCCCAAAAAAAAAAAAACGGAACAAAACAAACAAATAAGAAACTATGTAACACATTTGTTTCTCGTGCGCTATTTTCTCAGTTAAAAACTCCTCATATATATCTTAGGACAGCATTAAATGATTCCATTATTAAATATTTTATTAAAAGATAAATTAAAAATAATATTGATGCCTTTTTAAATGATGTTACAATTTAAAAATGGTTCCAACTCCCCTATAAAACCGTTCACGAGGGGGCCGGCACATTACTGTTCGCTTTTTATTTAGAGAGCTGTTTCCTGTTTCCTTTGGCATTTGTTTATTCTGTATTCGCCCGTTTCGGTCAGTTTGGCCCTATTTTATTTTCGGGTAGAAATTGTTCACGGCTATATTTCAATTTCTAATAATAATCGCCGTTTTACTCCTAAGAAAATTCCTCCATTTTATCTAGTTCTCGCGCAACCACTATACAATTTTCTAAACTTTTAACCGGACCACGGCAAAATAGAAATTCCACAGTATTATCAATTCCTTTTGTTTTTCTTCACGTCGTGTAACATCACTTTTATATTTCTTCAAACTACTCTACGACCGAGTTGATTGCCTATTCTACGGTGCGTTATTTATATTTCGTTTTAATGTTTTTCTCATTTCCAATTTCTTCCTTTGACTTCACCATTTTCGTATACTCTTTAGTTTATTCATATTCCCTGTACTTTCCATTCTATTCACATTGATTTGCCGGAGCTCATTGTTACAGTATTCGTAGAACTGAAATGGCCGATTCTCTCTGGCTCGGTTTGTTTCGTTCTTCTTCTTCTTCTTCTTCTTCTTTTTTTTTAAATTCCAATCACGTGATTTTATATAAAAAAAAAACTGACTTAAAATTTTGGTTGTCCGATGTTTACTCTGGCAGTCGTTTCTTATATATCCGCGTTAATGCAGCCCAATTTTCCGAACCCTGGTTCCTCAAATTTCATTAACTTCGTCGCTTTCTTACTGTGTCTCCAATTTTCGTTTGATCTTTCTTACTTTGCTATTATTTTAGCGCCTCTACGCTGGATGGCTGGGAGCATTTGCGAACTGTTCTTTTTTTTTTTTTTTTTTCTTCACTATTCCTTTCTATCGAGTGCTTTCTTTATTTCCATTTATCAGAATCATACAACTCCTTGTTGCGTACGTGTTCTGTATTCTTTCCTCGTCGTTCTTGCTATTATTTTATACTGTCTCTATACATTTGACGGTCAAGAGTAGAGTTTAATTAACTTTTCTTTCCTCTCGCCGTTTCTGAACGAAGGTCCTCTTTTGACGAGTCTAACTAATTAAAAAAAAAAGAAAAAAAAAAGTGCAAGCATCGTACAGCCGCTTTTATTCTCTCTTCAAAAAACCCGGATAACCACCGGGGGGTGGGGGCAAGTTTATTTAGTATAAAAAACGTACACGGTAATATTTTGATTTTGAGGAATTAAGTTTATAATCCTTCAGTCGTTGCAAATTAAAAATTTTACAAATTTTCACAAATCACAATTGTTACCAATTTGTACGTAACATTTTTATAAATTGTTCACGGGCAATGAAAGGATTTTTCCGCTAGAGAAGCGCTATCTGTGCCTTTAAACGTGTTCCACTATTACCTTAGTTAAGATCAACAGTTTTACAAATCCACTTTTCCGAACTGTGATCAAAAGTCATAGTGATCACCACTCCCAATTTCGCATAGGGAATTCTTAATTCTGTCGAGGTTCCGGAGGGGAGAAATTCCCTCACAACTACGTCTACGGAAAGGACGCTCCTCCATCTTCCTGCTATTTTTGTGGGTACGTAGGCTCGCCAATTCTACAAAATCTGCTGAAACAGGGTTAGCGTTTTGTGTCGGCTCGTTATGAGCCGCACTCTGTAGCGACGAATCAGTCTCTGGACTTTGTTCGAACGGTCTTAAGTTTTGCAACATACACACGCACACATGTAACTCCGGCTGTTTTTATTAGCCGTGATAGTCCGGTTATTTGCACGCACCATCAGTCTCATATTATCGATGGTTTCTACGTGTTTTTGGCTTTGTTTTCAATTATTTACATAGTATTATCGTAGTACTTTCAAACCAGTTTTCATTTTTAACATGTGGGTGTGTTATTATTATTGTTTTCTGCAGTTTAGGCGGTTTCCCGTTTTCAATTAATAAATATTTACCAAGGTTTTTGATATTTAGCGCAAAATCGACTTGCATATTTAGTCTGATTGAAGAAATTTTTTTTAATCCTTTGATATTCAAGTTCCTTTTCCAATTTGATTTCGGTTGTTGCGTTCTTGCCATATTTTATTTATTTTATTCATTTTTTCAATTTCAATTTTTTCCATTTGGAGGTCTTAGTGCGAAGGTCATATTTAAAAAGCTTTCTACTTGATATTAATTTGAATTTTTTGAATTCTATTATATTTCTATTCCTTTGACCTTTACGTTTTTATGTTGTCACTTGATACGTGAAAGTTGTTTTTTTTTTCTTTTTCATTTTGGTTTTAAACCGGTTGTGTACCGCATGAAAATTTTAGGAGTACATAGATAAATAGTAGATGTTTAATTTAGGAAACTTTATTACGTGTTCGGTATTCCGAAGTTTCTTTGCTCCTGTTTCAGCTAAGATGGTCGACTCGTGACCCGTCAGTTCTAGTCTTTCGTGTAAGACACAACACTTGCGGAGGCGTTTTGTTCCAAACGATGCATGAGGTTTCTCGCTAGAGAATCCTTTGAACATATAATCGCGAGAGTCGCGGTGCGTTTGTCATTCGTACAATTCACTACAGAGCAGTTTCTATGTGAAGTCCATCTCGCTCGGGCCATCATGGCTCCTCCGTTGGTTGGTTTCACCACCCGGTATAAAAATGTATCTCTCGAACATTGCACTCACTGTTCCATTCTGCGTAAATAATTTTTCTGTAGCCATTGCACGAAGATACAGGTGTATTTTACAATTGTAAAAGGATAGCGGGTGTCGGGGAGCGTTGATGGATCACCGATAACATATTGTATAGTTAGAATTGTACTTTTTATAGAGATTTCTTATTTTCAATATATCTTAGAGCTTTTGTATTTTACTTTTTGAAAGCTCGCTCTAATTTCATTGCACTTTTTTTGCTTGATACATTTGAACGCTATATGTGACACGGGTTTGCGTTGGTGGAATTTTGAGTGACTATTCTATGTTTATTATTATCTGTTATTATTGCGACCGTTTCTGTTCTGATAAATTTCCTTGAAATTTTTTTGAAACTAATTAAAATTTCACTTTTCGCGATTATCTTTGACAGCTTTACACTTAGTATTATTACCATATCAAACTTGTAGTACCCTTTTTAATTTTCCAGTAAGTTGTTTTTGGTTTAGAATGCCTAACTACCAACCGGGTTGACAAGTGAGAGAGTTTACTAAATTGTTAATGCTTTTAACACGCTTCTCGTTTCGAAGGCATTTTATTATTATTTCGTATTATAGGTTAGAATAAACTGTTCGTTGTTAATTCATTCTTTCATTTCTTATTATTTTTCATAAAGTTAATTTATTATCTTTACTGTTTTAATTTTAATACGTATTATCATTATCATTATTATTCAATGCCGAGGATACATTAATTTAAAAAATACGCCGTCTCAGTTTTTCTAAAGTTTAACTTGTTAGATGTTGCTCCCTCAACTCCTCACATACTATGCGACTGTCCAGCATTATCACCTCACCGGCCTCCTTCAATTAATAACAAAACAGTCGCCAACATTCTTGAGAATTCCCCCGATGCAATTTTATCTGTAACACAATTTATCAGATCTAGCGGAATAAGCAGATATCTATAAAAACAAACTGCGCATCTCCGTACTGTAATAGCCACAGCAGTTAAACACGGTACAGGATGTTGCTTTTACAAGAGAAAAAAAAAAAAAAACTCGTTTGAAATTCTTTTTATTATCAACCCTAATTAGAACGAAGTATAATATAAAACAACTTTTTAATATCTGTTTTGGAAAAAAAGCATTAAATATATTCCTCTTTCTCTCTCAAAAAAAAAAAAAAAAAAAAAATGAGGCAAAATTGATAAAAACCGATTGACTATTTAAAACTTCCGCTGGCGGTCTACGATTCCGGCAGTACACAGACTCTCGAAATAATAGTAATTCTACGAAGATCACAAATCGACGAATCGTCATTAATATTATTATTCAGCAGAATAATTAATATCGCGTATCTGGGAAGAACAGAATATTGTTAACCTTATATCTCTATAATAAAGCGCCAAGGAAATAAATAGACGAAAAATCGGAAAAAAATAAACGAAAAATCAAAAAAAAATCCTGACCCCTTTCTATGGCACTTAAAAAGCTAATTTTTTTTTAAATTCACAGCTTCAAGTCAGTCGCTTATAGAAAAATTATAAAATGTTAAAAATTTTCATACCTTGGGGCTCAAAACGAGCGATGTATCAAATTTTTCTACCAAAATAGAAGAAAATAAGACAAAGACCAAAAATTACAAAAAAGTCCTGAGGCCGTTCTATGGCATTTAGGAAGTTAATTTTTTTTTTAATCGACAGCTCCAGGTCGGTAGCATTTAGGAAAAATATAAAGTGCTCAAAATTTTAATACCTTAGGGCTCAAAACGAGCAATAAATCAAAAAATAGACAAAAAGTCAAAAAAAAGTTCTGAGACCGTTCTATGGCACTTGGAAAGCTATTTTTTTTTGTAAATCGACAGCTCTACATCAGCAGCATGTAGAAAAAATACAAAACGCTCAAAATTTTCATTCCTTAGGGCTCAAAACGAGCAATAAATCACATTTTTTTGCCGTTTTTCAATTTTTTAATCGTTTATCAAAAACTAATTATTCTACTGAACTGCTCTAGGTCTCATTTTGAAGAGAATTGAATTTAGAGCATTTCCCTCGCTTACACTACCCTTCTAGCGATTGAACTTTTTGAGGAGCTATTTTAATTCAAACTTTTAACAAAATAATTTCAATTTTCGTATTATTAGATGAAAAATCAAAAAAAAGTCCTGAGACCGTTCTATGGCACGTAGAAAGCTAATTTTTTTTTTAATCGACAGCTCCAAGCAGGTGGCTTTTAGGAAAATTATGAGATGTCCAAAATGTTCACACCTTGGGGCTCAAAACAAAAAGGGAATATAGATCGGCGCTAATTTAATAAGATCATTACCAATCACATGAAAACGCGGCACTGTTGTATTTACCTATGAAGTACCGCGTTTCTATCCACCTATCAACCGTTACTGGCTTTTCGTTCATCGTGTATTACTCATAGTGGACGAAGACGAAACATCTTTTGTTAACGATTCTTCTTTTGTTTCCTCTATGGTGTATTATTGGTGTATTTTTAAATTTGAAAAACGACGTTGTAATTTTGAAGTTGTGATCGGCGCAAACTGAAGAAATGAGCAAACTAACGTATTTGCAATTCTACGAACAGTACCGTGATAGTGGAATGAGAAATATAGAGACTGGTCGCAATCGTTTTATAAAAAGGGTTCGAGGAGTTTTTATTAGAAATTGGTGAAGGAAAAATGCCAGAGACTTTGTATGGCGAAGAAAATGGAATCCTATTCAATTTCCCCGATTTAAAAATGTTTACTTCACTTGATGAAATGATTGATCACATTTATATCGATAATGGTCTATCAAATTTTTCTAAAATGTCCAAAAGATGTATTTTATCACCAAGATTGATAATAGGGAAAAAAATTTCTGGAGATGAAATAAATTTATATAGTGCTGATACAACTCTGATTGATGAAAAAGAAACAAATGGAGATTCCACACATTTATGTACTGAAATTTTAAACAAAATGTCAGACCCATGAGTTCCAAACCACAAAATTACTATAAAAATTGGAGCGATTTCTATCCTCATCAGAAATTTGAATTTCGAAGAAGGTCTGGTGAATGGAAGAAAAGTAGTCATTAAATCTGTTAAAGGTTTCATAATTGAAGTATTTCGTCCGGACAATGAATGTAAGACGTTTCTAATTCCTAGGATCAGTTTCAAATTTATAGCTGGCGACACTGGCATTTAGATTTTAAGAAGGCAGTTTCCTATCAAGTTAGTCTATGCCATGACCATTACCAAAGCTCCGGGTGAAACATTGGATTTCGCGGCTGTTGATTTGAGGGATAATGTCTTCACTCATGGGCAATTGTATGTTGCCTTGAGTCGAGTGAGAACATCGAAAAATATATGCATTTTGAGCCTTGGTCACGACGAAACTCTCACAAAACGGGGGTTTGGTGGCGGGTCCGGGTGGGGGGTTGGGCCGCGAAGCGGCCAGGGGGAAAGTCCCCTAGTATATATATATATACACATACATACATACATTGAAACTAATTTTATATAGATATGCATACGCGCACGCGCATACACATACATATGTATAAATATCCATATATAACATATGCACATATGTATGTCTATATATATATATATATATATATATATATATATATATATATATATTCTTTTGAACTATTATTAATATAATTTTATTACATCTATTTTCAGATGCGAATCTATGACCGGTGCTGGTTTATTTTATAAACGAGAAAACTTAAGGGACTTTTTCATTTTGCCACGACATCGTAGAAATTCAATCAATATCAAGGTGCGTACGAAACTTTTTCATTGTTTTTACATCTTTTTTCCGATGATTAGCAGATTTTTTTTTTTTTTTTTTTTTTTTCATTGTACTGACAGCAGTCTGCCATAAACAATGGTGATATAAGAATATAAGGAAAGGGGGGGGGGGGAAATTGGGGAAAAGTGAAATGAATAGAAAAGGAAAAGGAAACTAATATTAACCTGACAGTTCCAACGAAATGCCCGATTCAGGTCTTAAAAAGAAAATGGTTTATTTATCCTTTTTTTATTTTTTTATTTTTTTTTTTTTTTATTTTATTTTTTTTTATTTTATTAATTTATTTATTTTTCCACTACATAACGATTATGCGTAGTGTCTCCGAGAGCAATATAATAGCGCTTAAGTTATCGGAAGTGCATCCCGGCACCACTTTTTCCTTTTCAGTCGCCGGCTGGATCTGGCTGGAAGATCAATAGTGAACATTCGGTATATAAGTGGATTCGAGCTAAACTGAAGTTTCTCAAAGAACTTTTTGTACTGTTCCGCATAAACATCCTTCACGTATGGAACATTCAAGTCCGCATGCAATGTGTCGTTGGATACGAAATAAGGCGCAGATACCATTGTACGGAGAATCTTGGACTGCTGTTGCTGTATCCTAAGGAGGTTGCTTCGACATGTTGTTCCATATAGCTCTAATCCATATCTCCATATTGGAGCGATAACCGATAAATATACATTCCGCTTTACGGCCAGGGTTAGAACTGATTTTCGTCCTAGCAGCGGCCATAGCAACCTAGCCCTAATTATTATAGAGATTAAAATATATATTTCTTATAATCATTGTTTCAAATGGATATTACATTTAATTATTTAAATCGAATTTTCATTCTGCCTCATTCTCCGCTACACAATGTTGAGAACTTTAATTGAGAATTACCGAATAGCAACTAATATTAGATAAAAATAGTTAGTGTAAATATTCGTATTTAACTAGCTTTTTTTTTTTTTAATTCCAACTGGTGAGGAGGTTAATGCACATCTTGTAATGAAATTTTAACGTTATTTATGAAATTTTTAATGTTTCAATTAATTATACGAATAAAAAATTAACGGCTGAGATTATATTTTTCCATGCTTAAAAACATTTTTTTTTTTCAACTCTCTTCTCAAGTTTGGTCAAACCACGATTTAGTTCTTAAGAATTCCTCCAACTCCATGGACAATCCTTAAACAAGCCAAATTTTCCCATATCATTTAATTCTATTTTTTTTTTCCACCTGAACTGTTTTTGGCCTTCGCGAAGTTATGAGAGTCATTAAATGAATAAAAATAAAATAATTTTTATTATTGACAATTTATATCTGAACGCAGATTAAATCTCCTTTTATTAAGGATTATCGATACCGAATAGGCAATTACTCAACTCCGCATATTATAAATCCGACTAAGTACACTTAACAGTCTAAACACCAATTACAAAAAACTCGTGTTTTATATTTTTTTTTGTTTTTTGAAAAAAATTATTTTTTTCCCCCTTATAAAGAGGATAATTAATTTTCGTGTTTTTATCTGGTCGAGCGGATTTTCCAAAAATACCTTTGATCTATAATCCTGAAGTGCACGTGAGCCACAAAGGACGAATGCGCGAATAAATTAATTAATCGAATCTATTTGAATCAATCAGTGGGGTTTTGTGTCAATGTGCCGTCTTTCAAACTAGGGGCAAATTTTTGCGTTGGGTGCACAGTCAGTCAAGCAACAAGCACTGCAATGGTGGAGAAATATTTTCAGTAGCTCATTGGAAAATTTCAAAAAATAAAAAAAAAACGCGATAAAAATTACAGAGGAGTAGTGTCGAAAAAAATATTTTTTAAAAGAGAATATGCGCATATTTTATATTCCATCCCTGGGAAACGTAGAAAATTTCCGGAAGCGTACGATATTTTACCGCATTGTCAACTGGCAACACTTGTATCGCACGAGAACTCGTCTACACAGTTTTGTCTGCGCGGCAGTCTTCTTACACGGTGCAGGACTGACCAAGTTTAATAGGAACTCCAGTAGGTAAGTTCAAAGTTGCTTTGCAGTTTCGTCGTCGAGGCAGCCGAATTGAACTGTTCTCCCTTTAAGACTGCAGTTTTTTTCCAGTACGACCGATGGCGGTCGTCGTAAGCGACGGCTGAAATTTCAGTCTGCCATTCTTGGATGCGTCGGGCTTTGCGCTGCTGCTGCAATATTTAAGCTGCTGGTCTTTATAAGCCGTTTCCTTCCTTCTTCTTCTCAACGATACTCTTTATTCGGGTTCTATTCTTTTTAGAAACTTCGGTTTCCCACAGCTAATTCGTAGTTAATTTCTGTATCACTATGTGTTAGTGTAGGTGATTATTTAGTACTTTTCCGATGGTATTCTCATTGTAGGTAAGTGATATTTTTAAATCTTCCGGAACAAAAAAAAAATATATATATATACCTATGTTGTTGTTGTTTTTTTGTGACGCTTTTTTTAACGTTTCTATTAACATCACCACGATAACCGTACGCCATTATTGGTAAATGATTTATAATTAAAATTTTCAAATCTTGTGAAGTGTCAGAAATCGGTGGTTTGTTTAATTCGAGGTTATGGAGAAAAAGAATCTGTTGGTATTATGTTCGGGGGAACAATTTCAAAAACCGTCGAGTGGCGTTTAAAAATTCTTTTACCGCTGAACTGACACTGCATCTGATTTTGTAAAATAACACGAGTTGAAATAAAAAGTATTTGAAGAAAAGCGCAGATTTCTCCCGAACGTCAATATTTATTCGCAGCAGATGGGGAGATCCTATAATGCGAATAGTTTTACACAAAATATGTTTTATGGTTTTGCGCTAATTAGAGGGCTGAATGGAAAAATCGAGAAAGGTTCGAAAAAGTCAATCGTTACCTATTTTCTGGGTTAAAGAATCTAACGTTTCAACAAAAATATAACAAAAATATCCATTTTAACCATCCCTGGATCCATTTCAAGTCGTGTTCTCGTGATGTCTATCACGTAGAACTTAAAAGCGGCTGGTCGTAGAAGGTTGAAATTTTGTAGGTAGGCTCATTTTGGTTCTGCGCCTCCCTTTTCGGTTAGAATTAAGCGGGAGGTGCACTCTGCCCTTATAAGGCTGCAACTGTACCAGTTTATCACGCACATACTTTATATATTACAGATTTAAAGGTTTTCGTGGTTGGGCTGAAGGCACGTGTCCATTTTCCATAGAGAGCACGTTGAAAGAATTCATCATTAACTCGTAACGCTTCGAAACAGATATTACATTGTTCTTCATCAGAAAAATAGAGTTAATGATGAATTCTTTCAACGTGCTTTCTACCGAAAATGGACACGCGGATACTTTATATATTTTATGATTTACCCTTTAAAATAGTTGTTTATTTTTAATGTTTGCGATTTCAGGGCTTGCGCGCCCGGCTTAGCCCCGCTCCCATTCATGTACTTGTACGAGGAAGTATTGTGCTTGGCCACAACAGATATTTTGTATATTAGTAAGAAGGGATTTTTTATGGCGTTCGTATTTTCAGTACGGTTCTGCACAATATTTCCTAGGGCTCGTGGGTTGTTGGCGGTGGCCGCACTGACGAACTCAAAGCAGGAATTTGACACCTTTAAAATAATATTTATTTAAAAAAAAAAAATTAAATCGACGATGGTTATTTCTCGATGGTGCTCCCGTTATTTCATTATGTACGATCTACTCAGTCATCTCAAAAAATAAACGAAAACGAACATTAATATATAATCAAAAAGCCAGTGTCGGCGAGGCCATTAGAAATTCTCCATACACCTAACGGTTGTGCTCTGAAAATTACGCGAACAAAAAAGGATTGGGCAGTGAAACATTCGAATTTTTCGACACGAATAACTGCTATGGTTGTGTTGTTTAACGGAATGTTCCGAGTTTGTCGCAAAGATATAGCCGATTGATGATGGTGGCTGGCAGTCGAATTAAGTGGCTGCCTTGTATGCGATGGTACATACGGCCGGCGGAGGTGGGCTTTCATCAGTCGAATGCATATTACAGTTCGGTGCGAGATTATGTAACCTTGATGGCGCGATAATATTATCCGGTAAAAACGGTTATCAAAACTACAATAGACTGTAAAATTTTTACAAACAAGAACGATGCAAGACGTACCGTTGTAGGCATTCTCTCGAGACAAATTTTATTCGGCGAACAAAAAAAAAAAAGAACAGCCGAGTTTAAAACAAGCCTATTATTTCACTCTTGAAATTATTTCACCGGTTATTTTAGTTTTTTTTCCTGTTCGTCATGATCGTTATTAGCGGTATATTTTGCCCAAAGATTTTTTCGGCTGTTACAGGAGTGGTCTCCTTAATGATTTACGCTTTGTTGGAACGGTGTTTGGGACGTTAATTTCCTTTTATCACTCGATGACCTACCTAGTTGTCCTATTATTAGAGAATGGAGCCCGTCAGTCATTGATAATTGCAATTAATTGGCGTGCACTAAGACACAAACAACAATAGCCTCTTGTAACTTTCCGTCTTCGATGATTAATGGCTGTTGTCTCTGTTTTGTGAGAAGTCTCTTTTTAGACGGGAAATTATTACCGTTTTTATTACATACTACCAAGACACTGTGTGACATGTGATCAAGAATCGAAACTTTATATATATATATATATATATATATATATATATATATATATATATATATATATATATATATATAATATATATATATTGTATATAAGTATATAAATATATTAAAATAATTTTATCTTCCGACGTTAAGAGGATGCAGCTTCTGATAGAAATAATTCAAAAATGACATTGTTAGATGGTTTTAGAAAACTTTTTTTATAATTTTATATATTTTATTTCTTGGTCATAAATATTAGATGTCGTTCGAAACATAATTATTTACTAGTAAATTTTTTTTCCAAGTCATCACGGTCATTTCCCTAAAGTGTTAATATTACGATTTACGAAAATAATTTAATAAATATATATTAATTACTGCTATTAAATTCAATATCAAAAACAAAATATATTTATATAATAAAATTATGGTAGCCAAATGTTAGCTTCGGAATGGTATGAAAATTTGTAAATATTAATAATCTCTTAAAAACAATGACAGTAAAGAATTTTGTGAAATACCGCCCAGCAGATTTACCAAAAAAAAAAATTAAAATGCTGTAAACCTTACTTTGAATAAATTTACAATTCAGTCATAGCACCCTCTTTTTTTTGCAATACTTACAGAGAAGAAAGTACATCAGATGTTTACGTCGGTCAGTGCTTTTTTTTTTCCCGTTTTCTTTTTGTTGGAAGAAGTGGATACCGACTTCGATATTAAGATATCTAGAAATTAAATAAACTTGCACTGTGATATAAAAAATAATTACTCGATAAAAGAAAATTTAGAGAAATACACTTAAAGAGATGATTATATTCTTAAACAACATTAACAGTTTTTAGAGTAGTCGGCACAAAATAGTGCAACAACTAAAAAAAAAAAAAACATACTAAATGTGTGTATCAATATCATACTCGTTTTTTAAGTAACCACTGGAAGCATACAAGTATTGCAGGTTTTAATTGTCGCAATATTTTTGGCATCGACTATTCTAAAAAGTCCTTTATGTTTAAGAATAATCATGTTGAAATTTTTTTTTTTTTTGTTTTTTTTTGTGGGTAGGGAATCGCCAGTAGAGGGCATTACTTAGTATTAGGTTGTGTTAGTGAGAGAGAGGGAGTAACGAATTAGAACTGAATATTACTGGAGATAGAAGCAGTGAAGGACACTATAATAGGGTTGATTGCCGGGGATGGAAGTGAAAGAATAAAAGAAGCACTGTATGGAGTAGGCAAACTGAGTTTCAGGAGTTGACTATAGAAACGTTACCGTTTACTTGCAACGTGGGTATCGCGCGGGAGAGGCAACCCACTAACACGCCGGATGGACGATATGAGTTTCAATGGAAGAGCGGCAGATATGGGAAAATGGAAAGAGCTTCGAGAGGGCTACGTCGAGCGAAAGTAGCTAATAAAGAAGATGTTTGTTAAAATTTTTTCGCAAAATGAAATATAGTTATCAGTTTAATTATTTATTCTGACTGTTTTATCTGATTCTTTAGACAAAACAATTTCGACGCTACAATGTTTATTTTTTTTCGTTCATCTCGTCACTGCTTTTTTTAAATCATTCCATTTTTTTCTGAAAGATGCCGACTTTTTGTGTAATGCGTTAAGAAAGAGTACGAATTTCTTATAATTGTATAATATATTTTAATAACATTGTATCAAAACAATCGCTTCCAGAATTAAAAAACTAATTTTAGTTTTTACACACTGTGTTATTTTAATTCGAAAACGTTTGTAATAAAAAATGCTTTTTTACAAAAAATAAATACCGATACTTGAAGGTTTATTATAAAAATTTAGAAGTGCACTAAAAAGTAAAAAGTAATTACTCCCGATAAAAAATATATATCAGAGTGATATAACACTTAAGTGGTGATATCGTAATTCTTATATATTAACTTTTTGCAGTTGGCATTAAATTCATATTACTACATATATCTAGGAACAATTTAATGAACATTTAATGCAGTTTTTATAATTATTCTTTTAATATGAATTTTATGCCGACTCTAATTAAGATATCAGTGTTGTATAAGAATTACGATATCACCACTTAAGTGTTATATCACTCTGATAAGTATTTTTTATCGGGAGTAATTATTTTTTACTTTTTAGTGCATTTTTAAATTTCTTATCATGAATCTTCAAGTACCGGTATTTATTTTTTGTAAAAAAGCATTTTATTTTTTACTTTTTAGTGCATTTTTATTCAATTAAATTAAAACATTTTAATAAGAACAGATATATTTCCACGGTGTGAAAACATCAAAAGCTACATTTCCATGGTAATTTGGCAAATTTATAGTATTTTAAAGTCAATAAATCTAATCCGACGGTAAAAACAATCATGAATGAAAAGCATCCAAAAAGCTTCAATCTCCCCCGCATTATTAAGGATAACTTCAAAACTATCGGTCAGATCTTGATCAAATTTAAATGGGAACGCCTTTCAAATAAAAGAAGAATCATCAAAATCGATTCATCTAGAAGAAAGTTCTGAGGTAACACACATAAAAAAAAATAAAATAAAAAAAATAAATAAAAAAATACAGTCGAATTGAATACCTCCTCCTTTTTTGAAGTCGGTTAAAAATGTATTACATTTATTACAAGTTTAATTTTAGTTTTTACACACTGTGCTATTTTAATTGGAAAACGTTTGTAATAAAAATGTATTACATTTATTACAAATTTTATTTTATTTTTCCGTCATCGAAGATTAATCTGTTTTCAGAAAGCAAAAATTTATTATTACTTCAATTATAATATTAAAATAATTTAAAAAAATTTATAATCTAGTAGTAGTTGTTTAACAAAATTGACCTTTTTTGGAACTATTTTCATGAAATTACAAAATATACGCAATGTTAACGAAACGCCGACATTTTTTACCGAATAAAGGCAAACGTAGCAAGCTACCGAATTGAATAGAGAGTATCTGTCGAAAAGCAAAAACCTGATTTTCCTTTCGATTTTAAATTCCTTTTTAGGAACCTTTCGAAGTTTGACGAAATTCCTAAATATTTCACTGGAAAATGTCATTTAAAGCGCATATGCACTCTAGCAATGATCGCCTTTAAATTTATCAGTGAAATATGTGATCCCGTTCTTATTTATATAAAATAACAAATTTTAAAAGGTACACACATATTAAAGTATATTTTGATTCTTAGTAGACATTTACGGAATATTTAATTGTTTTAATGAATTTACTCTGAGCGTAACGAAAGTTTATTTATAACTTTACAATCGATAAATTAACCCCGCGTCTGCGCTGCGCTTAAATTCAAAATGAACGTTTTCTACGCGGTACTCTTCTGATAATAATCATCATCTGGCTAATAATAATTAATGCTAGTCGGTTAATTATTAGCGCTAAATTTCGATCGCCCGTTAAGATAGCGCCTATGTGATGAGTTTTTTTCGTTTGTTCCAGACCTTCAACAGGTAACTAGTTAGCTCGCTGAAAAGTGGTCTTTTCGAGTTTTTGCGTTACAAAAAAGAAGCCGTTCTTCACTCTAATCTTCCGGTAAAAAATTACATAATTTGTGTCATTGAAGCTTAGAGACAGTATTCGCCCGTTGGCCGATTTTTTATTTCGAACAGGATTTTTTTCAGATGCTCCTACATCATCATCTGCGCCTCCTGTATGTTATAAAGAGTATCTCGAAACAGCGGGATGTTGACTATTCATGTTGTAAATCCCGCGATTTAGACTAAAACATCAAAGAGAGCAACTCTTTCTCCTACAGAAGCAGTGCCAGAAACATTACGAAGCTCTCTCTCTCTCGATGTATACATACATATATGTTTTTCACATTGTTCGTGTGTGGCACCGGAGCCGCGAACTGTCTCGACTCTCCTCTAGGGTTTCGTAATATTCCGTGCTCTGTTATGCAAGATGATACATAACGGTCGGTGCTTTTGTACGCGGCCTACTACTGTTGTTGCGATCGTAAAAGAAAAATCGATCCAATTCTGCGGACGATCGCGGAAGCTGCGTTTAATTAGTAGCCTAAAATTATGAGTTTATTTCGTGGACAAGGCATAATGGAATGGAGAGTATCATCTCGTCGGTAGGACTATGCGAGTTAGTCGTGCGAAACAAATATATAAAACAAGGAAGGAATAAAAACAGAATTAAAGAAAAATCGTGAACACACATCTGTTTTCTATATCGAAGCGTCCCCCTGATAAGCGGGGCAAGTTTATTTTTAAATTAACGATGGTAATTGTAAAACCATATGGCGAATATTCGTATTTTTCATAACGCAATTAATTCTGTTGTTCTTGTTTCGTCTCATTTTTTTTTTCTTTTCTTTTTTTTTTAATATATATATATATATATATATATATCTGTATTAACTTAATGCACCATGCATCAGGTCATTAATCACACCCTGCTTCCACTTGTGCTTTAACTTTATTTGTATGCGCATATTAAAATCCGAAATGCAAAATATGTACTATTTGTCTATAAATTCGTAATGTTCGCGATTATTCGCTGTCAGTTTGTCGCCGCCACTGTTGGTAGATATTACTGGATTTGTAAACTTCCTTGTCCATTTAATCTCGACAGCATTTGAAGGGTACTCTGCGAGTGCATTATCAAACAATCGTTTTTAAATGACGTAGACTTTTTCACATCGAGCATCTTGTCGGCAGTTTTCGATGTGCTTAAATGTTTTCACTATCTCCAACAGCGCATGGTATTTTATTGACTTAAAGTGGACGAGTAATATTGCGGCAGAAAAATATATAGTTTTCGATTCGTCGCACTTGTTGCTTTGACGAAAAACGTATGACATACATTGCCTGAGAGAAAATGCAACAAAAGGCGAAGGATTACAGGTGTCGCGAACTGCAAATGTTGCAAGAGAAAACGGAGAAATTATAAGAAATTAAGTGTGTGAGAAAGAAAAGTGTTAGAACGTGTATTGAGACAAAAAATGGTAAAACTTCGGTAGAGCAAAAAATAAGCGGATCAAGAAGTAGGAAATAGAAGGTACAAGACCCGCTAGCTGGACCGCTCAGTGTATATTAAATATTTATGTATGCCGGTAATAATATTACGAGTGTCAGCCGTATCATCGAATTTAAAAATGTTTTAAAAATACATAATTGTTACAATTTTTAATTAACATTTTGTTTTATTTTTAGGGGTGAAAAATAAAACGAAATTATAAAATTATACCTAAAAAAATGGCAGTTTAGAATTTGAATAGTAAATTACTAGAAAGAATAGAGAACGATTATTATGCATTACTTCTTTTTTATTTTCATTAGTAATCCGATCCGAATTCGTTGTCCTCCCCGTGAGCAACTAAAAAACGTATATATATTTCTTATTGAGTTAAAACAGAATAAAAACGTAACACCAATAATTTTACTAAAAAACAGTATTCAATATTAGTTCGAATTAAACCCATAAGTGTGTAATAAACAAAACTTTTATAGTATAAATTAAGTTTCTCTGTTGTAACAGATTTTTTCATTGAGGTTTTGGTTCTTTGGGAGCGTGCTCCTACTCTCCACCATATGAGTCCGCCACTGATATACCTGTATTACGTGCATGTACACTTAAAAATTTCCGGTGCCTGTGCGTATTTTATATTACACACATTTATTTATATATGTAATCTGTAATTATGCCAATAATACACGTTTTATCTGTTTACTTTTTGGATGTTGTGTTCGGGGTACTTTTTTTTTTTTTTTGGGCGTCGGAATTCGAGGTACATTATATTTTCTTTTAACCGATATTTCCCCGGTTGTTTTAAGAAAATACAAGTTCAAAATCGTTACACTTCCTCAGAGCTAGTTGCAAACACTGGAAATCTTACAGCTATTCCAATTTGTATTGCCGACTGTACCTGAGCAATGATGTTGGTGGTAGAGATAATAAAGCTGACAAGGAGGTATAAATAAATATTTAATATGCTGAAACCGTTAGGAAATATGTAACTGAAATTGTAATAGACAATTTTTATGAAAACTGTGAATTATTATAATTTCTCTCAAAAAAAATTACCTATTCAAATGGAAGTTTATTCTTCTACAAGTGAACCATCATCAACTAACTGGCGCACAAGGGGGTACAGTAAGTACCGCTATATATTAAGGTAAATAATCGTTTAATATTCTCGCATGAATGGTAAACGTGCTACCATCATATATGCACTTGGATAATATCGACCTATAGGTGCGAATACCCTTGGAATGAATTTGTATAAGGATTACACAAGCAATTACAATCGGGGTCTCTCTGTTTTGCGCTCATAATCGTATTGCATACCGAATAATGAGCACCTGATCTGTAGAATGTACAAATAAGCACGATGTTCGAAGTCGAATAGTACAACTCAGTTATATATATATATATATATATATATATATATATATATATATATATATATATCGTATAATCCCCACACATAGCATTTTTCCATCACGCATTTCTTAACTGTAGGCCATCCTAAAATCGTATCGTATTAGACAAAATTAAAATGTTCAAACATAACACTAAACCCCTCGTATTATATGAAATATGCTCGAAACTTCTCCGACAACATACATCTTATCCTTTAGCTAGGAAAGAGAAAAGATGTGTTTTTTTTATTTTATCATCTCGTCTATTATATGTCGGCAGAAATGTTTCTGACATATTTTATTTAATATGCAACAGGGTGGCCACCGGATCAAGGTAAAAATAGTCAAACACGGTATTTTTAATAAAAAAAAAAAATCATTTGAAACGTTAAAAAGTGAATGCATTTTTTAATTTATTTTACTCGATAATAAATTACGAAGAGTTCTGTTTTATTCATGTAAAATATGATGCTCTAATGGTCAAATATTACCAATATTCACAAAAGAAAGAAAAACCAGGAGAATTTCGTCCGGGGGAATAAACCGGAGGGAATTAAAAATTACATTTGAGTGACCACCTTGTTCAAACTTCAAATGTTGGCATTAACAAAACCGCATGCATGGAAACGTTATATTTAAATTTGTACGTTGTCCTGAAACTGCTTCTTCAACTGTAACAAAGTGCTACCTTTTCCTTTAGAATAGCAGTCACTTATAATAGACTATGCTTGGTGTCTAATATTTCATATATATATATATATATATATATATATATACACGAATGATAAAATTATTCTTAGCCCAACCCTCAAAATTTTTATTAAACAACAAAAAAAAAAACTACCATGAAAATGTGTCCCAAAACGTGACATGCTGTATAGAGAAGAAGACAAAGCACCGACAAAATGGATTGCTAGAAAATGACAACGTGATTCTTAGCTCGAGTCGCCCTGTCACGAAAATTTGTCCTAAAACGTGACATGTTGTGTATATAAGAAGACAAATTACCGACAAAATTGATTGTTCGACGTAATCAATTTTCCACGTTCTAAACGTAAGTGATAACGGTCCGAAGGTGCCTCTACGCGGGGTCAAGGGGCAGAGCGCCTTAAGAGGCGCGGAAGGCCTATATAAAAGTTATTCCCGATTAAAATCGAAGAAAAAATTGAAATCTTAAGTTTTTCGTTTTTAACTGAATTTTTTTCACTTAACGGAACAAATTGATTTTTTTGATCATCATTAATCATCAAAAATCTCTCAATATTTATCATTATTCTAACAATATTATTACAAAAATATCTAAATTTCATAATAAATATAAATTTATTCTAGCTTAATTGATGATTTTTTTTTAAAACAAAAACGTAGTTTTACTGTCTCAAAGTAATTTTGAAGTAAACGATTATATTTAGTTTAATTGAGTTAAAAACGAAAAACTTAAGATTTCAATTTTTTCTTCGATTTTAATCGTGAATAACTTTTGAAGAAGTAAATTTAGGCAAAAATATTAAGAGACCTTTTTTTTTTTTTTTTTTTTTTTGTACAACATTAAATTAGAATCTGTGTCATGGTGTTTTTTAGATATTCATATTGATTCATTAGTTACAAAATTCCAAAGTAATAAAGTCAAATGGAAAAAACATATCGATTTATTAAGCTTAATTACTCGAAAACGGCTTGTCTGACGAAAATTTTCAATCAGACCTTTTTTTTTTTTTGTAGGGAATTCAATTTTATATGAGAATAAGTTAAAATGAATTTTTTTCATTTCAATGTTTCGGCAGTTCTAACGTAAACCATTAAATCCATGAATAGTAATTAAAAATAGCGATGAAATAGACCTCTTAAAATTAATATTGAAGGCTCATATTTTCATGAAATTTATTTTTTTGTCATTCTGAATGATATTATCTTTCAAAACAAAAAAAAATACCCAATTTTTTGGCCCAGTCTAATATATATATATATATATATATATATATATATATATATATATATATATATATATATATGTGTGTGTGTGTGTGTGTGTGTGGCGCGTGTATTTAACACAATAAATACATTCTTTAATAACAAACAAAAATAAATAAAAAATAATTTACTTTGATAAATTAAAATAACTTTAGAAACGTTTTCGGGCATAGCCCAACATCAGCTAACAACAGACAGTACACTGGAATAGAACTAAAATGTGTTCTTAGTTTTATTTCAGTGTAATTCGTGTTGAGCTGACGACAGGATATGCCTGAAAAAGTTTCCTTAAATTGAGGTATTTATTTTAATTAAAGTAAATTATTTTATACTTATTTTACTTTTTTTATTTCGGAATTTACTTATTGTATATTTATAAATATTAACAAGCCGGTTATGAATTTACACCTACTTTTATTTATTTATATATATATATATATATATATATATATATATATATATATATATATATATATATATGTATGTATATATAAATTACATGTGCATGTATGCATAAAACCGTAATGAGGCACGTTTTGGCTTTGCTGCGTATGTGTATAGATACGGTGCGTCAATCGGATGATTATTTATTAAGTTTTCGATGCTTCGCTTTAATTTTTTCATTAATAAAAAGTTTGTTTTTGCTTGTTTTTTTTTAATTTTTTTCCCTTTTCCGGGTGTGTAGTGCAAGTTTAGAGTAAAACTTTTTTGATTTACGGTTAAAGCTCGACTTGACAGCGTAGGAACGCTGGTGACGGAAAATTGTCTGAACTTTGACTGCGCCTATGGCGAGCAGTGAAAAGAAGGAATGAAGGCGGTTGCGCGGGATTTATGGCTGTTCCGTGATTTGTTTGTTCTATAGGCATGTTAGTGTTGTACCGAAAATGAGACGATTCAGTCGGCATTAGGCGTAATAAAGCTGAACCGAGAATGTCTTTACTGCAGATGATTTTGTTGCTTATTATTAACGAGGCAATTTACGCGATCTGACACGTATTTCGGTCAATCGTTTCGAATGTCAGCTATATGCAGCAATTAGGCTCTTTCGAATTTTCAAAAGTCCCGATAAACTCTTTATAACAACCTCATTTGTTGATAAAGTACCGGATACGGATCGGCCGCTTAATCGCCGACGCGTTGAATGTAAATTATTTGATTATAATTATCGTCGAACGAGCCGCGAAATGGTGTTAACAGCTTTCGCTATTGGGCTAGTATTAACCGTTTGATAGCGAGACGGAAAACAAAACTCTACCAGTATATATCTGAGCAGCTTGCCGAATGCTCTTCACATTTTTAAAGCGCCCAGTCCTCCTTGAGAGTGTCCCTGACCGTTGTTTCGCTATAGTAGGTTTTACTGCATCATTTATTTTGTTTGTCCCGTGGTGCGACCGGAAGTACGATTATCACATTTGCCGTGGTTCCCGCTCGACCATTATTACCGAGCCCTGCAAATGCTGTCGTCAGATAGTGTCGGTAGTCGCATTTGATAAATTGGCAATGAGCACCTAAATATTCCCCAAGAAGAAAGAAAGATGCTTTGATGTTCACTTTTTTGCCTGATCCTTCTTCTTCCCTATTTTTTCGGGGAGTACCACGCGGTGGTAAGAAATGCCGTTGAGAGAAAGGTCTCTCTGTACGCGCGCGGCTATTGATTTCTTTTGATAAGTGCTGATTGCGGTTTGGTCGCCAGAAGCATTCCCCTCGTCCCTATATAAAAATGTTGTTCTTGTAAAGATTTTCTTTTGTGTAATTTATTGGGAAGAACGAAAAAAAAAAAAAAAAAAAAAACGATTAAAAATAATTTGCTTTGAGATCTTGGTTTGCGGTCTACGTCTATCAATATTACCACCGCGTCTTCGTTTCTTCCGCACTCTCTAAACTGATCTTAAATCGTAATTATATCCATTGCATCCTGATAATTCCTATCGCACGTTTGGACGATGCGGTATATTTTGAGTATTCTCTTATCTATCTCTTGTGTAGTATTTCAAAATCAACTCTTCAAACTCACTCTGGTCTCTCTGTTGTAGTCTTCATATCATCGTCTCTGTGTTCTATAAGTTTTTTCATTAGTCATTCGGCGAAACGAAAAAGTAGGCTTTTGTCCATTTTCTATTTGCCGATCCGGTGTGTTATGAAATATGTGTGTATCGAACGTCTAGTGTAGTAATCGCTCCTTCTAGCGTGCTAGGAATTGATCTCTCTGCTGATAGCGTATGCGCGTACCTGGATTATTCTCATTGTAATTTGTGGTAATTCCGCGAAATAAATATTCGCTCTATTCTACTACAGTAGAAGGATCGTTTTTGAATCTACGTCGTTTATCGAAATTAGTTTTTCTGCAGAGAAATAAGATAAAAATGAAAATGCTCGTAATTAAGTTTTTTTAAAATTATTATTATATCGGTTAACCCTTCTGACTTTTTTTCCCCCCTCCCAATATAGACTTCCAATAATCATTTTAAAACTTTCGACAAAGGTACACAGAGTAACGAAGGTAAAAATACATATATGTGACATATGTACCGATAATAATGATGTTGTAGCCTTTGAAAATTCGTATCTGTTATCATCAGAGTTCGAGTTTATTGTTCGCCGATAACGTGAAGCTGTCAGTAGCAGACGTGAAATTTACGTCGTCAGTAAAATTTTACGCTGCTGTTAATATAGTGTAGGTAGAAAAGTGTGTAGTAGAACGAAGTAGGTCGAGGAAGTGGTATCTGCTCCTCGGCAGTGTTTGCTGGTTTCGGAAATTCGTTGAGGTTTTTACCGATTATCGGTCGAACATATACGCTCCCCCGTCTAGGCGCTGCGAAGATATATGAAATTTAATTAAACCGGATTAAGACCTATAGGTGGTTCCTCTTGTTCACTGTATATGGGGTGTCGTCATTTGTTGAAGATAACGAAGGCAAAAGATATTATCAAAAGATCAGCTCCACCGTATCTGAATTATTTTCAAATGCCTTTCTTCCACGAACAAAAGCCACCGCTTCTTCTTCCGCTCGTTTCTACACTATCGTCGAATTCTTTCCGCAGCATGCCGAATCCTATACAAACCGCCGAAACTACACACCTCTTCGCGCGGGATTAAATTAATACGATTTCCTGTTATCTTCAGACCTCGTTCTAGATATCTCTGGGTTGTTTCTAACACGGTGCCGAGGGTACGTCCCGACTTCCGATTTTATTTTGCATTATTTTATTTCACCGGTGATTAAACGATGTTGGAAAATTAACGCGTAAAGTTTTTCACGAGCGTGTCTGTACCAGTTCTCCTCTTGAGATTGTTTCGCATCCATTTTTCGAAACATATTTCATTGGCGTCTAAGCATCGATTATAATCAACAGTCTGCAAATATTCAAAGGTTTTTCAGCTACTCGTATTTTCTGCGCTATGTAGCGCATATTAACGAACTGCTTTTTCTCGAATATAAAGTATAAAAAGCGAACCGTAGCGCAAACACCACACAGTGTGATGATTTCTTTTACAACCATACTACTACGGTATTCCTTCGATAAGAAGATTTTTGGATAACTTCATTTTAGAGGAAATCTTTTGATCCACTTTTTCGGCCGATATATTTTCGCCGAGCATTCCGTTTAATTTTTAATGGTACTAGAAATAATTTCTTTTTATTATTTTTGCGTATTTTACATTTTTATAAATGAAATTTTTTTTTTACCACCCGTAGAGAATGCTCTCCATATATTCTAATAGTGGTACGTTTATAATATATTTTATGTTACACTAAAATATATTATATGTGATTTGCACTAAAAATACCGATCTTTATTCAAAATGCACAACACTAATTTGTACTAATTTGCACAAGTTTCACTCGGCAGTTTACGTTATCACACAGCATTTGAAGATAATTCACAGAATTGTTTAAAATTTATAATCTAAAACAACTTAAAATAAATAAGAATCGCCAGTATATTTTAATAATTACAAACGTAATATATAAAATTAAAATAATGTAACATTGCAAATGCAACAAAAGCAAAGTTGTAATGATCTGTTATATGCCGGTTTTATATAAATAAATATTAGCTTCGATGAAACAAACACTACAGAACGGCATATTAAACTGAACGTTGCTAAACTTTTCACAATGTTTTAGACACTAATTATTCTAGTTGAAACGCTGAAAAAATTCATTTTACTACTATTGCTGAAAATAAATCGAAACATGCCGTAATCTTTATAATTTTTAAATTTACGGTATGTATAGGACGGTTTATATATGATAAAATTGTCAGGTACGCATGTGTGTTATATTTATCTAATTATAGTTATAACAATAAATTGTTATCCCGTATTTATTATCATCTCTGAACCATTAAGTTAGAATTTTTAAGGATAACTTTTAAGCGTTAATTATACCTCACTTAATTACTTATAATTACCGTGTAAGATCATTGTTACTACCTCATTATTATAGTTTAATATTATAACAATCGTCATGAATTATGTATCCATATTTTCATTTTTATATTCATTTTAAATTTACTGTGAGATTTTAAGGTGGTTTTACCTTTATTATGATTGAAGTTCACTTAATTGCTTGGGTTTTTGGGGTACATGTGTGACTAATGTTATGCGTAAATAGGTTAAGTTTATATTTTTATTACTTAATGAAACTTTATATACGCCTTAAAGTCAATTTAAAATTGTAAACATTGGCTAAATAAACGTCACTCGTTTCATTATTTCATTAATGCACAAATTAAGTCCGATAGTTAATTTTATATTTTCGCTGCTATTCTAGCGCATAAGTGACTCCGAATTTAAATAATTTGTAATTATATACACCTATATATATATATATATATATATATATTGTACTGTACATTGAATTTGATTAAATTTTTTCTACGGTCATGTGACACGGAATGATATAAACTCGCCATTAAAAAGTATTCTGTCGACTCGTTGAAGTATTTTATATAAAAAACAAAATGAAATTATTACGTTCCGAATTCTTGGAACGTCCCTTGAGATTCGTATTTTCCATTTACTTCTAGCCGTATGGTCTTTTCACGAGATCTACCACGTTTTTTAAGGTCACAACATTATACCGAAAGCCATAATGATTCGTCTCCAGTGTTATAATGCTCGATTTTAAAGTCGAGGGAAACTTTTCTGATTCGTTAATGTGTTGAACTTTCATTTGTTCATTCGATTAGTGTTCAATTTAAAATTAAAAGAACGTTTTATAATGAAATCATTATAATAAAAGTCGGAATGCAAATATTTTAAAGCAAATATAAAAAAAGAATAAACTCGTTACAGTTCGTCACTTTCTTCTTCTGTGATTCTGTAGCGACATAGCATTATTTTCACAGATAAACAAATGATAAAGAAGATAGTATTGCGCTCTTTTAGCGAGACGATTATATTTTTAAAGTGATTTGAAAGGTTAACACGATAGATTCACTCCGAGATATGGTAATTGAAATTACGGCCTACGCAGCATGCCTACACTTTTGCTCTATCAGCGAGCGGTTCAAGTGTCATTTTGGAGCTGAGGGATGGTATAGCGGCATTATACGGTTAAAGGTATGGTGCTCAGATCATTGTAGGAGTTAAGGTTTTTTGAATTGTGTACAAGAACAACATCTCCCGCAGCCTAACCTGAAATATTTCGATCGCACAAATTATCCGAATCGAAAATAACATTCGCGGATCGAGGCCTCCGCGGGGTACATGGAACTTTCGAATTTCTGAAAGATTTAAATTTTTAACTAACCCGCTTGGTTTTTTCTTTTCCTGACACAGTTATACATATTATTACAATTGTCCCCAAGACAACATCGGTCTACAGTGTGTTCTTTTCGATGGATTATAGCTGTAAAGTGATTTCTAAATTGAAATCTTTACCAGTGTGTGTGTGTGTGTGTATATGTACATAATCTGTGTTTATTAAAAACGCCGAAACCAACTTGATTTAAAGTGTACACATTAACACTTACACCACATATATACATATATTCACATTACACACCTTCGTATAATATTGAAAACGTATAGATATTTTTGTGCAATGTTCAAGGTTAAACTGTTATAACATCAATTAGATGCTTTGACTTTCCGAGTTTTAGCTATTTCGGGTCTTGAAACGGGTTTGCTCGCACGTGTGAAATTATTAGTGTAAATTGTACAAATTATTGCGAGCAAATAGGATCATATTTTATCAGTTTTCGTACGATCGCAACTAAGCCCCGGATGTGCACCGATGCTCTGAAAATAGAGACTTCTCTTTGACAATTTTGGTGTCGTTATCAGTTAAATTAGTTGTGCCAGAAACGTTCGTAACTCCTATCGTTGATCTAATATTTAAGAAAGGTAGTTCTAATAGATAAAGGTTTTTTATTGTTAAAAATTATCGCCTTCGATGAGCCATGTCGACTAAATAAAGACCTAATAGGAAAATTACACAAAATTTGCCCTTCAAAACTGATTATGTTGGTGAACTTTTTTATATTTATATACATATACATACATACAAACATAAATATATATATGTGTGTATATATATAAAAATAAATATATATATATAATTAAATAAAAAATAAAAAGAAATATAATTAAGTAAGTGGAAACTAGTTTTAGAATATGTTAAGTTCGAATTAACGTGTAAACTAAAACTGTTCAGTGTGCATGTATGATTTTCTGTTCAGCTCCATCTGAAAAACACTGACGGACTGCGTACAGCTGAAAAAAAAAAAGATAGCTGCTCTTTTAGTTTTTAGGAAGTCCGACGATTGATTGTGTGATTGATTAATTTTTTAATCAGACCGAAAAACGGAATTTTTAAATTCCTTCAAGGCTTAGAAGTGAATTTTTAAGTCGAATTTTGAGTTCTAAATATTATTTTTTCGCTTAAATTTTTATTTTAGGTTTTGCAAATTTTATAGTGTCTTTCTTTAATGCTCAGTTCGTTGCTGGGTTTTTTTTAGAAGAATCAAATTTTAAATAATCCTAACTGTAGTATAACGCGATATTAGAGTTTACGGTGTATTTTCGACCTCTTAACTGTATTACCGTGGGGTTCTTTTGGCCATTAGTTAAGTAAATTTACCCAAAAATTCAAGAAAGTAAGGTCTATTTATTATAGACCGGATAATTATTTTCCGAATAATATACAACGAAAACTCGAATGAAATTGATTAAAATTCCTACGATGATAGTGGTGTTTAACAACATTTTAGAATAAATTATAATGTCCTTTATAAATAGAACACAAATTAGATTACTGCGAAGACTAGATAAAATTTTCTACCACGTTTTACACGAAACGCGAGTAATATTTATATTTTTCCGACACAGTATCATACGCACCAGGACCGGACAGTTGAACTTCGACGACTAATGTCCCAAAAAGCTTCTGTCTCGATCACGAGTTTCTGTACAAATAATCATTTACCGTTACTCGCGCAGCTGAACCTACCTAGTCGTACACCGACATACATACACGTACAATATACTCCCCTATAAGTAGTTTACAGGAGTTTGCGACGACATCATATTCATACGCATACTCACAATCTATAACTTCTTCGGAAGAGAACTTTAAAAATTCCCGACTGAAAACTATTCATGGCCGCTCAGCTATTTTATATATATATATATATACATATGTATGTATATGTATATATATATATATATATATATCGACCAGCAACGACGATGACGATGACAATATTCTATACAATTTTATTTATACTGGCATTAATGCAAAAGATAGAGCTACGAACTCCTATTCGTATCAATATCTATATGTACATATATTTTTTTTTTTTTTTTCGACGCGTCAACTGTATACATTAATTCAGAGCAGGTAAAATTTTTGGAAGTTGTAATGTTCAGCAGCGAGACTGAACAACCATAAGGTTAGTTGACTTATTGCGAAATATTCGGAAATTGCGTAGTTTTTTCTATTTGGATATTGTTAGAAAAAGCTGAAAAAAATCGGGAAAAGTTAGGGGGGGGGAATTTATTTTGAAAAAAAAAAATTGAGCAGGCTGAAAGATGAATTGTAAATGCTTGATTATGCACACATTTATTTTTTAAAAAAAAAAAAAAAGATTCTTTTGAAGTATTTTCTTTATAACTATCATTTTTTCCCTATCATTTGCCTCTCGTGAACTAGTTAACTGATTCTTATTATTTTACCGTGAAACCGAAACAGTTCAAAAAATGTCCCCCAATTATTTCGTCTATTAAAAAATGCGTAAGACATGATAAAAAATGTAAGTCATCTCAGTTCCGTCACGAAGTGAACGACTAAACGTTCGTATCATATTAAATCAGTCATTTGTATACACATTTTATAAAATAATAAGATATTTAAAATTAAAAACACTGACGCGTTTCGAAGCTAATAACTTCATGATCACCGTGATCATGAAGCTATTAGCTTCGAAATGCGTCAATGTTTTTAATTTTAAATATATTATTATTATTATTTTATGAAAAGTGTATAGAAACGATTCATTTAGTAAGAAATTTAAATAATGTGTTCTTCAAATTTCAGTTGTAATAACGTTCGTATCAGCGATTTTTGTATTGTTTTCTTGATATGTTTACAGTACACGATGATTGCTGTATATTTCTTGATATTTCTGTTCCTGTTGTGCAGCATTGTACTAAGATGTCTAAAGTGCTCTTGAGTCATTGATGTAATCAATCGGTTTAGTTTTCGTTCAACCTAATGATTATTTCTTGTTTTATTACAAAAAAACAAATATTTTGTGTTATCCCCCCCCCCCCTTCTTTCTACTATTAATAAATTCCAGAAAAATTGGCATTTTTAATTTAGAATTCCATATCGATTTATACACAAATTTGGTTGATTCTTTCTTATATATCAATAAAACTACGCCTTTCTTGTGGAATAAGAAAATCCTCTTATGGGAAAAACATTATGCCTCGAAATTTGCGAAACATTTTTGCGTCCAGCCTATAAAATTTCATATTGAGATGGATGGAATTGACAACTGAAATCGATTATAGAAGTCCAGCATCTGGCGATGAGCGGGTCTCCTTTGTGGGAGGGTTGAGTAAATATTTCGTAATTATCTTATTATTAAATGCATAATTTGAAAAATAAAGATATTAATTGAGATAAGAGACATTTTTCTTCTCTATTATTTAACAACGCCATTAAACAATAAACTCTTACGATAGTTTTAAGGTAAATGAAATTACACGTTACTCCGGAAACCGTTGAATTAATATATAAAAAGTAAAATGGTACTCGAATTTTCTGGAACAGTACAATATATATATATATATATATATATATATACATACATACATACATACATATATACATACACATTGCGGTGGACGATGCTACAAGTGGTAAATAAGGTGGTTAGCTGCTTGCATAAGAAATTCACATTCTGATAGAAAGTTTGTGTGTCCGAGAATATGTATGTGAATATTTAAATGAAAAATATATGTTCCTTATAGTAGTTCAAACGATGTGAAACACATGATTATCGAATATTTTTATCACGTGCGTACATTGTTGTTCGATTTTTGCAGACGTTGTGGCCTTTTTTAATCAGAACAAAGTTTCTTTCGTCACTCTTTTTCAAACTATTTATGTATTCTACGAGTGCTAAGCTTCTGTCTGATTTCTGTTCGTTATTTTTTATATTCTCTCATCCGTAATTTCTTTTCACCCCATTCTATTCGTATTGACTTGCTTTGGGCGATATAACCGATTTTTTGCCTTCAATTGCTGCATCTTGGCGCCTTTATTATTCCTAAGGCTCTGGTCTGCATCCTCTATGCGAGAAATTCCATTTTAGATTCCGGTCAAATATTTCCTTTATATATGAGTCTCCCCTCCAACTAGATCTACGGAACTTTGGTTTTATGATTTTCCATCGTTTCATTGTCGTTCTCATTCGAACTTACCGCTTAATAATCGTATTACCTTTCTTACGTTGATCTCTCCCAAACTGTTGTCCTTTTAGTCTTGATGATGTAACTGCCGTATCCTAACCAATATTCATAAAAGTTTCATATTCTAATCATTTCGCAGCCGCCCTAAATTCTTACTGTGTTTTTCCATCTTATCTCTTTCCTTTTCGTCTATGCTTTTAGTTCGGTGACCGAATACGATTACTACTTTTTCTCCCATGCTTACATATTCGAAAAAATAAATAAAAACAAAATTGCAAATTTATTAAAAGAGAGATGGTAGATATGCGTCCGATATTTCTGTTCTTAGAAAGGGGTGGACTTTTTGTAAACACGGTAGCTCTACAGAAAAGCTAAATAATCATCATAAACCTTGCGTTTATCTTGTTTCACTTGACATCATCGGAAAAAGTCGTTTGCGTCGTAGATTTATGAACAGGTCAAATAACAACAATAGTAATGTACAATTATTATAAAGTTCTTTCTTTATATTTGAATTTAGCGGTTTGGAGCAAAAAAAAAAAAAAAAACAAACAAATAACACGCCAAAAGGGCGAACGAAAAGATTGAACTAGACAATGCTTTCGTGTACTTACTGTTTTCGGAGCTATTATAAATTTATAAACATATCTTCACCGTCAGCTAGAATCTGCCCAGTCATTAATTGGCATTTCAAAATTCTAAATTGTTGACGTGAGACTTCCTAAGCGACAAATGTGAAACAGCTTATGTTTATTTCAATTTTATTTAAAAAGTAAATTTTAAGTCTTGAATGGAACTTTTTTTTTTTTTGACAGACGAGGAATTGTTTCGTTTTTTTTTTTTTTTTTTTTTACTTCTTTAAAAACAGGTCGATCTTTAAATTAATACAGCAGCAGCCAAGCTGGAAAAACTGTTCAGCTGAATTTTCACGCAACTAAAAGTTTCTGTCGGTCCTCATGCGATGCAATTAAAATTCCAAAGTAAACCGGAGACTGCGCATCTGATTGAAAGTTTACGCGCCAGCCTGCAAAGCTCATTATTGCACGTTTTCGTACGTGCTTAAGTAAAATTCGATGTCATTTTCATTGGATTGTCAAAATTTTTAAATATTCCCGCCGAGTTTCTTTTTTTTTTTTTTTTTTTTATCCGTAAAAAATGGGAAAGAAAGAATCTCTAAATGAAAGCTCGAGGAAGAAAAAGTTCATTAAATATTCATAACTCGCGCAACTTTAGGAATATGTTTGCATAAATTTTTTTGCCTTTTGTATCTCGTGAATCGCGCTTTTTTCCAGCGAATACACAAACGAGCGAGGCAGCATCTTCGGCCTGCTCCTTTTGTCTTATCATCACATTTTACGGCAGTTAAAATTTACGACAATTAGGCTAAATAAGATATATTTATATTACTATAAAGGGAACAGGCTGGAACATACATAGCTGACGACGATAAAAGTTACAAATGGAACTGAATTAATTTTTAGTCGAGCGATAATATAAATGCACCGGGAAAAAAAAACTTGGCATTTATTCTTTTTATTTTTTTCGAGGCGTCTCGCTGCCTCCTGGGTATATATGACACGGTCCGATGCAAATTAAATATAGCAGCGGTATGCGCATAATGGTTGCGCAATAGATGGAATTTCTTCAAAGATATTATCGTCGAAAATTTTCGCCGCTATTCTCTTCTCATGGTAACGCAGACATAATCGAAGGAACCGCGAGCATATACCATTATGTGCTGGTTTACGACCGTTTTAGGGGTGTTTACCGCTCGTACTCGTGTACTATGGGTGCCTCTATTCGATGGAGCATAAATATGATGTTTTCGTAAAAAAGGAGATCCCCTTGGGTGTATTATGATAGTTCGTTAATTTCGTTAGCTGCAAAAGTACCAAACGGAAGAAGATACATTCTTCGAAAATGCTCAAAAAAAACCTAGCTTAGAAAATCCTGACATTGTCGGCAATTACTTAGTTTCGATTCGGAATAGGCAATTTGCTATCGGTAAAATTTTCTCCGACATAGATTAACATAAGTAAACAGTTTCGTATAATTTTCCCGAACCTGTACGGTAAACGGGAGTTATTAATAACGATAGAGATAAATCCATATCTGCTTGTTAATATTTATAAATATGAAATAGATAAATACCTAAATAACAAACAAAAATAAGTATAAGTTAATTTATTTTAATATTAAGTACCTTAATTTAAAGAAACCTTTTTCGGACTGTATCATCAGCTAACACAATACAGAGTGTACTCACATAAGACTAAAAACACTAGAGAAATATTGAGGGTGGGCGGACTACATGCTTCTATACAGGCATATAATAGGCGGATGGCAGTAGATCCACAAATAACGGCGAAAAATTGTTTACAAATAAATATTATGCGCAATAAAATGTATAAATATCATAGGCGGTAAAATATATAAAAATCAAAACCGATTTTGTTTACAATATAATAACGAATTTTTAATGGACAAAATATTCAAAACAAATATTAAGATTCCGCGAATATCTTATCTCTCGTATTAGAAAAATGGAAAAGAGAATTATTATTAATGAGATGAATCTAGCTTTTATAAGATGGAAATTTGTAGCTCGCCCTGTTTGCATCTAGAAAAATATGTAGATGACCGAACAATGTATTACTAAAAATTAAGGTAAATGTTTGATATCTGAAACAGATCTAAAAGTGTCATACCGATTTGTAATACACCATGAATATGTGGGACTTATTTTTTAAATATATTTTCCGATTGATTATATATATATATATATATATATATATATATATACATACATACATCGTGTCTTTGCAATATATTAAGAAAAGTTCATTTTTAAAAATAATCCTTTTTTGAAAGTATATTTTTTCCTCATCAAGATCGATAAACGTGATCGCAGAATTTTTCTAAAATCCGAAACCTCAACTATAGCAGAAAGATAATTTATGAATCCTGCCATTTGTGTAAAGTCTGTCCAAAAAGGAACGGGAAATAGTAGCGCATCTAGAATGTGATGCAAACGTTCACATCTAACCCCCCCCCCCCCTACCGCGGTTGAGGAAGATAAATCTTCATCGGCATAAAATGTCACAGAGTGAGAAAGAATATTGAAATGGTTAATATTGAAAGCGTCTCTCCTCATCCTGCGATTCTGGGAATATTCTGTACAACAAGGTGGTGGTCAACCAGCCGAGAATAAGTAAGTGAATTTTTTTCTAAAGCCGGGAAAAAAGTGGAAATAGCGAAAAACACGATATTTTTAATAGGAAAAAATAATTTGAAACGTTAAAAAATTAATAAATATTTTTAATGTAGTTTACTCGATAATAAAATTACCAAGTTCTATTTTATTCATATAAAATATGCTATAATGGTCAAATATTACTAACAGTAACAGAAAAAATCCATTCTTCTTTTCACACAATTCTAATAATCAGGAAATCGGTAGGATTTTGAAATCGTGAATTTAAAAATTATATTTTGAGTAACCACCATGTTCAATTGTCCGACACAATCTCTGTCTTAAAAAGTTCGGCAATGTAGAAACTGCAGGAAAAAACCGGCAGTGAGATCCTTATGTTTTTTAGGGTGACAAGGAACATTTTTGAAGAATACAGCGTTTCTCACAAAGTATAGGCGGACTACATTTCGTGCGTGAGAATTTACAGTTCCAATAAATAATTCATGTATCCCCCAGAACACTTCAGCTCACAGATAAAGGGCAAATTTACAAGAATAATTTAAAAAATGTGAAGGTTTTTGCTGTCGAGGAGGACAATTTCTGACGATCTACCTAAAAATTCCCTTCAATAATCCGTTTAATTTTCTTAATATATTTCAATGAAATTTACAGAATTGTAACCGTTTGCCAAAACAAAATGTATATAAAAATATAAGTTTTGTTCATGAAGTTGTGGATAAGCCTAACACGACGGGATAATAAAAATGCGCCTATAAGGAAGCTTTAATTTTCTTACGAGAATATAAGCATAACGTGTGTCATATTATAATGGTCGTTTTTGTTTGTTTTCTTTTGCTTTTCGTCAAAATCTCGGCTAACTTTTAATTACATTTATGAATATTTGTAGACACCGGCGTATAATCGGCCGTTGACGATGATGTTCAAAAAAAAAAAAAATCATCCGTATGTATGTAAAATGGTAAAAGTTGAAAATGAAAAAAAAAAAAAAAAACATATTAAAGGGAGGCCTTAAAAACGTTTTTTATTTTGAAAATTTTGTGCGCTACTTCAAAGAAAATTTTTTATTAATACGAAGTTTTTTAAAATGAAATAACGAGGATCATTTTGAAAGGCGGCACAATTATCATTTTAGTCTGTTAATGACCCGGGAATGTCGTCGCCATAGCCGCTGGAACGATATTTTAAATTTACACCAAATTTTACGAAATTTAGTATTATGCTCTTATGGCAACTAGGAAAAATGATCAAAAACGAAACAGTAGTCGTTAATGGTGTAAACATCATTTCAAAAACGCGCGGGTATGCGGCACACTCGGATGAATAAACATCAAAGATCGTTTCTAGATCAGTTCCAAAGATATATGTATATTATCATAGGCGTTGCACCGAGAATGTTCGATTCTTAGTGCTCCAAATACGATTGATGAAAGATTCGTAAATGATATATTCCACGACCGCATTGTATTTTCTTCGCTATTATTATGCACTGCAAAGGTTTGGAAACTTTAGGCCCGCTTTGAAATGTGGAATGCGTTTTTTTTTTTTTTAAATCGATCATACAACATTCTGCCCTATGTGCCGACCAGAGCCAGTATCGAAAGAGGCTAGTTTCGTTAGCGCAGTGAGTATTTTTTTTAAATTTCACACGTTTTTTTATTTTGTAAATTTTTTAAACATTTAGCTGCGTGTTTTATATTGTTTTCTTTCTTTACCGCAGCTTATATTATCATTTTATTTTTTATTCGCATTGATTTACGTTATTATATTACACGTTTATTTAAACTCGTTGAGAAATGAACTCTAAAGCTATTATTAGAAATTACAAATTTTATTATAGTAATAAAAATTGTTTTTTTTTAAAAGAAAAAATGCCGACTTCGGCATTTACTATCTAAAAATTTAATGAAAAATTTAATCAAAGGGGAAATACAAAAAGAAAAACAATAAACAGATAATACGAGGGGCGTTCAAAGAGTTACTTCCCCCCCCCCCCCTTTTTTTTTTTAATTGTATGACCGATATTGAGGCGTTAATTTAGAAGTCATTCCCGCTCGAAAAAGGACTAGTGTGTAATCGTTTAGAAGTATAATTAATTAAAAAACACTCGCGTATCTTCGGCAGAGCGCTGTTAATTTGTAAAATCGTTTGGTAGTTTTAGAATTTTTCAAGAATAGATGATCAACCGTATGCCGTGTGTTACGAGAGTTAGTAGGTTACGAAATCTCAAGAGATTGTGATGTTCGCAATGTATTCATAATTATGTACGGCTGTTGTTTGGGTACACATGTTGGCAGGGGCTCCGTAGCACTTTGATGCGAAATTTCATCGTCAAAGCCTCTAAAATCGGTCATTGGAACGTACAAGCTCTTTAGTAGATCTTGATTTATCGGGTTCTGCGCGAGAGGTCTCTTACTGGTAGGGATGGGCTACTCTGACTTCTGATTTGACTCTATCCTGAAGTCTCTCGTTTTCTGTTACAAATTCAATTTTTATAACCAATTAGCGATGAACTGAAAAGATCATTCTGTTTACCACCTTATATATATATAAAAGCTTTCCTTTTTCCTACTTTGGATATAGTGAATCGGATATCAACCTCTTTAGACCGTTTTCAATTTTCTTTCGGTACCTCTCGCCATCATTCCCTTCTTCCCTGAATAACTCCGCTAACGCGACCTTCTTTTTCCTCCTTTTGCATGGGTAATTGAGAAGCAGAATATAATTCGAAAAAAAAAGAATAAATAAATAAATAGAAAGAAAACACGATGTAACATGGAAATTCTACCCAAACTACGCCAGTTTTTTTTTTTTTTTATTTTTTTCCATCAAACAACAGAACCATATCTACTTTGAAACACGACTTACAAGGAAAGCACTCGAACCCGAACTCACCGATTTTAATGAAATTGATATATGTTGTAGAACACAAAAAAATAAAAGACCCGTGTTTTTTTATATCTGCTAATAAATATATTAAGAGGGTGAAAACTACCCCAAAAGTTGGCAAAAAAAAATCGTTTTTTTCTAAATATCTCGACTAGCATTTAATATTTTTTGGTAAAACAAAATGGAGATTACTCCTTTTGGAAAAGCAAGTAATTCATGATGATTTGAACAATAAGGGGTGCATCCCCTATTTTATAGGGGTTGGAAACCCATATTTAATTCATTATTTTGGTGATAAAAAATGATAAAAAACCTAAAAATAATTTTTTAATTAATAAATTGAAAAACTGAAGTTGACCTGTTTCGGCATTTTCGTTAATTTCATCCCTAAAGGGGTAAACCACCCCTAACAGTACCCCAACCTAATCTCACCGATTTTAATGAAATTGACATCTGTTATAGAATACAAAAAAATAAGACTCGTTTTTTTTTTATATCTGCTAATAAATATATTAAGAGGGTGAAAACTACCCCAAAAGTTGGCAAAAAAAATCGTTTTTTTCTAAATATCTCGACTGACACTTAATACTTTTTGGTAAAATAAAATGGAGATTACTGCTTTCGGAAAAGCAAGTAATTCATGATGATCTAAACAATAAGGGCCGCATCCCCTATTTTATAGGGGTTGAAAACTCATATTTAATTTATTATTTTGGTGATAAAAAATGGTAAAAAACCTAAAAAAAAAATTTTAACTAATAAAATGATAAAACGAAGTTGCCCTGTTTCGGTATTTTTGTTAATTTCACCCCTAAAGGGATAAGCCACCCCTAACACAGAAAAACCAAAAATAAGAATTTCAAGTGATCAGATTTTGAATTCAATTCGTATACAGGGGTTTCCGACGTCGCTGATTTCTGACATTAATTTTTTTTTTTTTTAGTATGTATATTTATTAAAGTTATAAAATAGAAAATGGATACGAACATTTATAATACAAATTAAAAGTAGTATAAAAATTATTTGAATTTTATCTCATTGCAAGTATACATCATATTATTCAACGAAATTTCGACAGTAATGGTAATCTTCATAGAAGTGTTCATAACACAATGATTTTTTGCACCAACCACAACGTACAATAGCGACATTTGTGCATCCTTCTACTTCACAATGCGTATCACAAGAATCTCTGTAACTAAAATCTATGAGATTCTCAAATTTATCCGATCTTTCATCTACATAACCACTTTTGTACCAGGAATATTTAAAAGGATCTTCATATCTTGGTAAAAACAATTTTGGTTGTGAACCAGTGATCGAAGTTTTATAATATTATTTTTAATATGAAAATTTAAATTACATTTTATTAAAATTACGTCAGAAAATTACGAATAAAATTGTTAACTTGAAGAAAATTCCTACTGGAACAACGGGAAAAATTCGACCACTTGATGTTTTTTGATTCCGGATTTGGAAAAGTTAAGTTTGAAAATTTTCTGATGTAATTTTAATGACTTTAGAAAAAAACGATTTTTTTTTGCCAACTTTTGGGGTAGTTTTCACCCTCTTAATATATTTATTAGCAGATATAAAAAAAAAACGAGTCTTATTTTTTTGTATTCTATAACAGATGTCAATTTCATTAAAATCGGTGAGATTAGGTTGGGGTACTGTTAGGGGTGGTTTACCCCTTTAGGGATGAAATTAACGAAAATGCCGAAACAGGTCAACTTCAGTTTTTCAATTTATTAATTAAAAAATTATTTTTAGGTTTTTTATCATTTTTTATCACCGAAATAATGAATTAAATATGGGTTTTCAACCCCTATAAAATAGGGGATGCATCCCTTATTGTTCAAATCATCATGAATTACTTGCTTTTCCAAAAGGAGTAATCTCCATTTTGTTTTACTAAAAAATATTAAATGCTAGTCGAGATATTTAGAAAAAACAGTTTTTTTGGCTAACTTTGGGGGTAGTTTTAACCCCTTTAAAACGTTTATTAGCAGATATAAAAAAACACCGATCTTTTATTTTTTTGTGTTCTACAACATATATCAATTTCATTAAAATCGGTGAGTTCGGGTTCGAGTGCTTTCCTTGTTAGTCTCCTAATGGTAGTAGAGAAATAAAAAATAGCCGCTAAACAGCGGTTAGCTAAATGACAGAAATAGACGACGTCGGCTCAAAAGAGAGTTAACAGTTTTGCTCATATTTACCATCTCTTACCAAAAAGACTAAGTCGATTAAAAGTCGACCCTTTTTTTCCAGAAAAGAATCCAGTCATTACTCGTTTTGCATTGAACTGCTCTGGTGCTATTTGCTCTACCTCAACAACTAGACTTAGTTATTCTGTGCGAGTGGGTCTATGAGATTTGTTATCGCTCTAATTTTACAAAAAAAGCGCAAAATGGAAGCTGGAAGGGACTTTTGGTCACGGTGTAGTAACACGTTCTGCTTAATTTTAATTTACTTATGATTTTTACGGATATTTTCATTCAACTGGTGTAAGGTTCTGGCTTTTTTATTAAGCGTATGTAACAAATATGCGTTTACATTTTTTCAAGTGTTGCTAGCATTTTTTTTTTTGAAAACTAATTCTCTTTAATCCGAAAAGGGGAACCCCTATCCCCGTATCATTCGCTAACGAGAAGATACACACCGTCGTGATCGATTAGTCTTTTCAGTCGAAATAGCAGCCAGTCTGACAGTTGTTTTGTCTTCGTTCTTTTGTTATATATGAAGCTTTTCTTACTGTTAAATTTATGTCGCTGGAAATTTCCGACAGATATTGTTTCCGATAGCGAACGAGAGAGAGACAGCAGTACGGAGAGCGAAAAAAAAGAATAATTTATGTTAACGAAAGAAAAAGAATAAAATAAACCAGAGAGAGAAAAAAAATCACCTTTTTTTCCCGTTTCGAAAAGAGAGCCAAAAAGTTAGTATAACGATGCCTCAGATCAATTCGACTAATCCTTTTAATGCGCTTCGTAAATTCGGAAATTTCGCAATTCGAAAAAATTCCTGTTCGTGATTGTCTCGTTTGGAAACAGTGTGTCGACCCCCCCCCCCCAAAAGTAACAGAAAAAAAACCAAAAAAAAAAAATCGGTTTAGTCGAACCATCTTTGTTGGTTGGTTTTTTTTCTTTCTTCAGTTCATTTTGAAATGAAAGTTTAATGGCTTGTATATAGAGAGAGTTTTAGTTATTGGTGGGAATGTCGAACACAAAAAACGTTTTATGTCGTAAGTCGACGGAACGCATGGTCGCTGCCGGCAATCCTTCAGCGTACTCGGCCGTTTCCTTGTTTTACTCGCTCGCTGCAAATCTTCCCGACTGCAACACACACATCGCTTACCATCTTCCTCATGTTTGATCGCTTCGAATTGTTCTTCTTCGTGTCCTCCGCACTTTTCCTACTTCTACTCGACACTAATAGAAATTTTAAATTCTCCCTCCAAAAGCTTATAGCATTTTGAAAATTCCCCTTCAGATTACTGAGAGAGGAAGACACTAGAGATTACACACACCCCGTGTGCTTCTTATTGTTAGAGACATTTAAATTTCAGCGTTACGTTGTCTAGATAACCCGCTTTTTTACACATCTTATTTTCGGTACTACCTTTAAACAATTAGAAAAAAGAAAAGAATCAATTATGAATAATATGTGGAGAAAGAGGCAAGATGTAAGAGGCGCAATGATGAGTCTGAACACAGGAGTAGAACGCTTAACGGAAAAAATTTTCGGAGGCTAGCATGAAACAAAAACGAAAGGAACATAATGTAGAGTGTACGACTTAAAAAACACAATGCTCCACAGAAGGACAACGTGGGGGAATCAAAAGAAACCACATTTTGAGCTTAAATAAGTATTAGAAAAAAAGGGGGGGAGCATGTATACACGCAACATCCGATAGATGAAAACTGTTGCGCAAAAAGAGGTGACGATGGAATCCCCCCCCCCCCCCTAAATAAAATTCGCAAAATGTTCTGTTCGGTCGATAGCCGAGAAATCAGACAAAAAGTACTTGCGTAATTTTGCTAATCTGTCTTTAAATCGGGAAATATTTATCTTTACATGCGACAAATTTTTGAAGATAATCCACCGCGAACGAACGCTTTTGTAGTGTCGCGCATGATTCAGCAAAAGTCAGCTCGTCGAAAAATACTTCTACACCCGATGAACAACCACTGCGATATTTTTGCGCTGTTTTTACACTGCCGATGGAGCGATCTCGTGTTACTGTGCCACCTGTCAAAGCTCTTTTTTAGCGAAAAGTTTGAAAAAAAGTTCCCTAGCCCGTTTATAATGGGGATTAACCCCGGCTACACTGACACTTGCGTCGTTACTCTGGTCCATGGGCACGGCTTAAGCGGTGTTGTATAGAGTTCCACGCGTCGCGTCATACATACCCGGCCGGACTTTGTTTGGGCCAACGGGAGCGCGGTAGAAAAAGATCGCAAGAAGAAAGAAAAAAAAAAGGGGCGAATCATTAGAAGCCACGAGAAATCTGGCGACCCCGGTAGAGTCACGTCCACCTTGCGCCACTCCGATCATAAATCAGTCGGCTCACTGGCTGCATCATTTTTCATTGCTCTTAATTAAAACGGGAAATATCATCTCCATCGGAAGAGCGGGCACTTCATCTCTGAAGTATCGCCGCTCGGTCCGGACGCGTTACGTTTAACGGTGATTAGTATTTATAATTTTTCGCTAATAAATTACCGGCACGTTTTGGTCGACGGCCTGTTGTCGGAGAAAAATATAAAAGGTGACGTCGCAGCGCGGCAATAAAATAATAAGGGGGTGGGTAAATCGGATTCTAAAGTAAAGTAGGGGTTGTTAATGAGCTGAAAAATAGGTCGTAAATCAAAATGAGAGCTACCCCTTTCCTTTGCGTCGCGATGCTATCGAGGTTGCTGTCGTGTCGGTGGTTCCGCACTGATAAAAGTTGTGCAATGGTATTCATTGCCGTCTGCAAATTTGTTTGTCTCGTTTCTTTGAAAACTACATCTTTCATCGTTTTCGCCCCCCCCCCCCCTTCTGGAAGGGATAAAATATCGCTTTTTTATTCAGAACGATAAATTGTCTGACCATCGCTGATACAGAGAATCGTTTCCCTCAAGTTTGTACTGCCTTACAGAGCCTGATAGGAATTTTTCGCGTTATAGGTTCTCCATTGGTAACGTTAATTCTCTGTTGAATAAAGTCTCCGCCTGAAAAGTAGCCGGGAATTTTTTGTTCGGTCACATTCGTTATTCATCATTCATCACATTCGTCACATTCGTTATTCATCATCGTAAAGTTAAAATTGAAAATCTAAAAAAATCACGAACTTGTTTAAATACTAGGGCAAGAAGAGGATTGTTGCAGAAACACACTGAGGTGTTGTGTTAAAAGCGAAACATGTTTTAGATAAATTGGTAACAATTTAAATGAAAAATGAAGATTTAAAACATTTAGAAAATTTTTAAAATTTCAAAAACAAATAAATTATAAATATAAAAAATTATATAAAATGGTCTTTGTATTATTTTGAAATTTTAAAAATTTTCTAAATGTTTTAAATCTTCATTTTTCATTTAAATTGTTACCATTTTCATTGTTAAATTTATTAGTCATTTTTAAATTTTTTATTTTTTTTATATTTCATTTTTAAATTTTATACATTTTGTATTTATTCAATAATCGACTTTTAATATCGACCTTTTTCAGTTAATTTTAAATGTAGTTATCGTCTTTATTATTGATATTAGAATTACTCCCGTGAACATGAGAAGTGTTTGCTTCGAAACGCGTCGGGGATATAAAAATTACATACACCTATATATAATTGTTAATTAAAGTGTTAAAATTTATTTCTGTCATAAATATATTTAACAATGAGTTTAAATAATAAATACAGTGATTATTATAATCACTCGAGTTTTTTAATAAAAATTTATTCAAGTTATTTGCCTTCCAAAAAGTACTTCGAAGGTTTTTATAAATGAAAATATGAATAGAACGGGAGGCGGTAGTTGGCTAAGTTCGAAAAATGGTAAATGTAATAAATTTTTGTGCACGAGAATTGTTAAATTAAACGATTGTCTTTTATAGGTATATACGATCTATGATAAATTTGATTTTTTCAGCTTGTACGGAATTATCTTTTTGAGAACGACTGCTTCGAAATATTATTGAAAGATAAAGGCTTCTTCAGTATTGTCCAAATGCTCTAATATAGCCACAAAAAAAAACCTCTTTTATTATCGAAGAATATTATAGTTCGATGAAGAGAAATAGTGCACATTGTCGGAATGGTTCTTAGAGACGGCCGGAATCGGAGAATTTCTCTCGCGCTTTTACATAATGAAGAAGCCGACACAAACATTTTCCGGCATTGTACAACTACGCATATTCAGTTGTCAGGTACAATTTTCGAAACTGCGCATTCAGTTCAAATCTAGAAGAGCGGTCTGAACAGTAATATAGTTTGTTTTGAGGTAACTAAGCTATGGTTTTTGTCTCGGTGTAGATAGTGTGCGAATCGATTAATATACTTCAGGCTAGAGAGAATTCTTCTTTAATCGGTTAATCGTAGACCACCGGTATAATTGGTTATTTTTAGAACCAATCGTATCTCACCCGACATTAAACCCCAACGTATAAATTGTATTTCTATATTAACAGAGTCGCGCGCACAAAAGAAAAAAAAAAAAACAAACTTACGAATTTCATATTTTTTTCTTTCTTTAAAGGCATCGTTTGATAAATAGGTTGGGGGACCAAATGTTGCGGTTGGGGGGTTAACATGTGGCCTATTTTTAAAAATATGAATAAGAAGAAGCGTGTGTCATTCGATGCGCAAAATATTGTGCAAATAGACAATCTATTTAATTTTGAACACGCTGTGTTATTAGGTCGAGTGCAACAATCAAGTGAATGGGCGATTTTCGCCGATACAAAATTTCCGGACTCGTTCGCTACGACGCGCCATATTTTATTAAATTACGAAAACAAAACAAATAAAATTGGGCTCGGCGCTATAAAGAAACGTAATAATAAATAATATCCGAGTTTATTAGTAGTCGCGGTCGGAGCTAAGAATGCCAGATGTTTATATAAAAACTTAAAAAGTGTAAAGTTTCTTCTAATGTTTTGTTTGTCTTGCGTACTTTGTGTGTGACGTAGGTGTGTGCGCGTGTGTGTATTTACGTAATTCCGCAGATCGGAGTCGCGTAGAAGGGATTTAACGAGGAGCCTCTGTTTCATGTTATCGTTCGGTATCATTCTGTGGCTTCCTTGTAAAATTTACATTGCTAGTAAACAGCTGTTGAACACATTATTTGTACGCTCCTAGATGGAGCACTAATAACACATCTTTCGTTAAACGAAAAATATAAGTAAACAAATAAAAGTTTGTACACACGTATACGCGAAAGTGTCAGGAAGATAAAATGTTCCTCCAGATGGATTAGCGGTCGAGCGAGTTGAAATTAAATATTGATGTATTTTTTATATATGTATGTATATATAAACAGTTGTCGGAGAGACGGGCTTCGTGCGTGTCGTTTAATGAATCATTATTATCGGTCGTTTGATATATCGCGCGTATTGTGCGATTATCGACAGTCTGAATGAGATGCTTTAGGGAAATTTTCATGCTAAATGAAAAATATTTAGTCTTTTTTTTTTTTTTTTTTTTGTGGAGGCCCGTATTTTATAAAAAATTAAATTTTGAGCAAAGAAGTTTATACATACATATATTCTACTAAAACCGAGTATATCTTATTTACGTACGATTCATTTATACGGAAGTAACTACTTCGGATGAGGCGTAGTTTTTCACACAATGACTTCTCGCGGGTATTGCCAGTTTTTTTTTTAAGGAAATATTTTGATTGATCCCTGATGTTTTCGTGTTTTTTTTTTTTTTTTTTTTTTTTTTTTACCTACCCCATGGAAATGTAAAACTAACGCGCAAACTTTTTATTTGTTTTTTTATTTTTTTTTTTAATGGTTCATATTAATGTATTATTTTAAATGTTTAGACCGAAAACCGCGCACAGAAGACCCGACTACGAAAATGGAGCAGCGAGTGTGTCCCAACATGTAATATTAGTGCAAAAAATGCGTGCCCGTATTCACAAAGATTCGACATTACAATACGACATTGCGACAATATATAATGGTTAAACTAGAAGTATTTTATATGCAAGTGAAACACTTACAAACATATGACATATATAGCATATACTGAAAGAAAAACGTATAAAATCGTGAGGAAAATTCTGAGCTCGATTTTAGCAAATAAAGGATACATTCTAGGAAAACTACAAAAAAAAGTTATCCGACTTAGCTGCAGACATTAGGAAAGGAAGACTCTGGAGTTTTACAGACGACTTTCAAGAATTACTCCAACGAAGTTTTTACATAAGTACAAATGATGAAGCTGTTAATAACAGCATGCTTGAGAATTGATCAGTAGAAGGAATACATAGATCTGAAAGAAATTAAAAACACATATAGAAACGAAATACAAAAATGGAATGTGGTGTTGGAAAATGAAATTTCAGAGAAAATTGGAATGAAATGGGCGGAAGAACGAAAAATTGTACGTCGGTTGGAATCTAACGCCGTTAGAAGTGAACATTTTTATGATGGAATGCAATAAACTTTAAACGAAGAAACAAAAAAAAAAAAAAAAAAAAAAATACATCGAAGTAAAGCAAAATTTACCTAAAACTATAACAGAAATGATTTGTACATGAATCAAGGACAGTGCGCAGATAATCTCGAATTAAATGCTACAAAAGTCTTGCATACACTAATTGTATACGTATATGTAACAATATATGTAACAAGAAATATGTGCAGGCAATTTAATTCGAGACCATCTGCGCATTGCTGTTAATTAAATTATTTCTGTTATAGTATTAAGTTCTTTATTTCGATGTATTTTTTTTGTTTCCCCGTTTAAAATTTATTGCATTCCATAAAAAGTTTCTCTTATAACGCCGTTAGTTTTCGACTAACGCGTAGTTTCTTTTTTTGCGCCCTCACTGACAATAACTAAAAATAAATACCACAAATTTCATCATCTTTATCTTCACTGTAACTTTTATTTGAGAATAATTGGCTTATGAGATGATTATAATGAGATAGAAATATTTTCAGATCTTAATGAATTTCAGTATCTTGAAAAAACAGCATCTACTAATCATGTTCTCTATATTGCGCTGTTTTTGTCTAGAATTTTTTTTTTTTTTTAATACGTTTATTTATTGTCGCTCAGCAACTCTGGCTATTTGCGACGAATACATAAAGTTTACATCTTATAAATAGAGTACAAAGCGGTTGATTTTAAATATTTCATGAGATTTTTACAAACCAATTCATCGTCGCTCAAAGTGTCGCAGAGCGATTTCCCATATTTCTATAGTACACGTTTTATTAAAATTTTCTCATTTATTATAAAACTAATATTTTTTAAGGTCCGTCGTGCTTTTGTTTTTTTTTTTTTTAATAAAATGTTTGCGCATAACTCATATTCATATGGAAAGATTATTTCCTGATTCTTTGTCCACTAGAAAGAGTACCATTCAACTTAGGTACCATGTGAGTACTGATGAAAATTGGTAAATATAAACTGAGTATTTGTCAAAAAACGTGAAAAAATGTGGCCGCTTTAGATAATTTTTTTTTTCTTTATATTTTTTATTAGTATAACAGAGGCGATTGATTTAAAATACTATCAATTTGCCAAATTACCATAGAAACTTTCGATGTTTTTGTCATTGAGATGTAGTTTGAAATAAAGTAATCGTTTTTTTTTTTTTGAATTAAATACCAAGAATAATGTGACAAAAAAGTTGATTTTTAGCAAAAAAAAAAAAATTCAAGCACAATGCTAAAAATTGTAAAGTAAAATGTTTTTTTTTTCGAAAAAAAAAAATACCAACTTCAAGGTTTATTATAAAAATTTAATAAAAACGCACTAAACGGTAAAAAATAATTATTCGATAAAATATACATTTTTAGTATGGTATTTTCGTAATTTTTATACACCATTAATCCTTGTTATTCGTTAAAAAATATATTTCAACCTTAAGTGGTGATATTATCGTAGTTCTTATATACAACACTGATATACCTTAATTAGAGTCGGCATCAAATTCATATTAAAATAATAATTAAAAACTGCATTAAATGTTCATTAAATTGTTCCCAGATATTGTAATATTAAATTTGATGCCGACTCTAATTAAGGTATGAATGTTGTATAAGAATTACCATAATATCTCCTTTTAAGGGTATACCACTCTGAAATATATTTTTATCGAATAATTATTTTTTACCTTTTTAGTGCATTTTTATTGAATTTTTATAATAAACCTTGAAGTCCGTATTTTTTTTTTCTTTGTGTAAACATTCGATTTAATTTTTTTGTATACCTTTTTCTGTCTCTCTCGCTCTACGTTCCAGTGAACGGATATTAGAAAAGGACAAGTAGTTCAACAAGACTGATTTTGTTGCTCGACGACTCGTAGTGTCCCGTAAAAAGTTTTTCACTTCAAAAAAGATTCGTAGGACAAAAATGAGAAATACACGGAATATTAAAAATACTTGGCAATGAGTCAGATTGCTTCGTGTGATAATTAATTAATTAAGTATATCAATTTTAATTATTTTTATTTTAATGAAATTATACATTTCTCAATGGCGATTGTTTGAAATTGTGCCGAGAGAGGCATGTTACAAATAACATAACCTGGACACGATATTTTCCATTAATCTGAGTAAACGGGTTGAATATCGACGAAGAACTCATTGAAAAACACACTGACAAATAAAAGTTTATTATCGACTATGACCGACTCTGTTATGTATGTGTATGTATATATATATATAATAAACTCGGCCATTTTGGTCTCGCAAGGGGCTGTGTGACCCGTCTTGCTAACATTTTTATCTCTTTCTCTTCTATACTTTGTATAAAATGATCAAAATTTACAACGTAATTCTAAATCGGTCCATATGAATATAATAACATAATCACAAAAATCCTTTAAAATATAACAAACATTACATAAAATTGGGACGTTTTTTCTAATGGGGGGAGGGGAACTTAAGAATAACGTTGTAATTAATATATACATATATATTAACAACTCCGTCATTTTTAAGCCAGGAGTGATATGAAAAATTGTATAATATTTCTATGTAGCGCTTTTGTGTCGATTATATGTAACGTTTAATCTGTTACCTTTTCTATTGTGCTTATAAAAAGCACTTTAATCTGTGAAAAATGATATAATCAGTTGGAACTGACACGTCTAAAAGAATTGGAAAAGGACTGTATCATTTAAAAGTTAACATGTTCAATGAAAAGTAATCTTAGCCGTGGAACGATTAACGTTCGGAATAATTTATGTAGGAGTTTTTCAAATTTCCACCGTTCATAAAACTTTCGCAATATATGCACTCTGCTGAAAGTGAATACGGACAAAATTTCATTATAGGCACAATTGAGGTTTGCTGAGTTTTTACTTTTAGCATGGTACGAGAACAGGCGTTGTTGGAACATAAAAAGTGCTACTGTACGAGAGATGAGGGCATTTTAATCGGTGATCCTTTTAGTTCGTTAGCGGATGGAAATTCGCGACCAAATAAATCTTACTTTTTATGTCGCCTTGCAGCGCGTAGTGCAGTATGCGATGAAATCTTCAGTCGTTGGTTTTTATGTGACTACTGGGAGATCTGCATAAGAAAATTAAAAAAGGAGCCGTGCCTTGCTCTGTCGGTGAACGCGCGTTGTTGTGTAACTCTCGAGATCGTTAGGGCGCTCTTTAATTCATTTTTCACATGCCCCATTTCGGACCGAATTATACAGAAAGCAGCTCATAGGTATAATAGGTATGTAGGTAGGTGTGACAATGATTAAGATGAAAAGACGGTAAATGCTGAAAACCTCTAAGAGGCAATTCTCGTTTTTAACAAGCAGCTTTTTGCTGCAGGTAACGCGGCGGCGATGTCCGCTATTAATAGTCTCAGCAGTGTCGTCATCGTGTCATTTAATATACCGGCTTGCCAGTCGAAATCACCGTGAAAATGGTTATTATAATTTTCGCAATTTTTACCACTTCCTCGCCCCTTAACGTGCTCAAAATACCGCTTGTACTCAAATGAGCCTGTTTTTTTCTTTTCTTTTTTTGTGGAGGGGGCCCGCGGTTTATGCATTTAGCCGAGTTGTGTGTGTTTAATTTGCTTCAGTGGTAGCAATAAAAAAAAAAAAAAAAAAAAAAAAAAAAAAAAAAAAATCGCTCATCGCGGAAATCGATCTGTACGATTTTGTAACATTCGCCCTTCCGTTATGGAACGGGATGGGGGCTCATTAAATTTTATTAGGAACGTATTTTTCTCGGAAACTGAAAAAGTAATATACACACACACACACACACATATATATATATATATATGATATATATATGTGTGTGCGCGCGGATATTTTTTTGTAAAATGTTCTGCACGATGATTTACCCCGAAATTGTGTTTTTTACGTAAAAATTTGGTTCTGTAATTTAAACGGAGATATCGGTTTGTAGTTGAAAATTTAATCTTGCTGCGAGTTACACAGTGTTATAGTCAGGGTCGCACCTCTTGCATTAGCCATTAAGCGGACAAAATTTTAAAAATTAGAAATATTATTTTTCTTTAACTTGATGAAAAAAATAATCGTTACTCCTTGGATGATACGTCGTACAAAATAATCGGAAGATCGATGGTTCAGAATGACATAAACATCAAGATATACAATAACGTGTAGGACCAGTTTTCTCGAGAATGTGAACAATTCCGTATAAAAATTAATAAGGGTTTAATAATAAAACACCTCGTTTTACCGTAATTAATATTAATATAATTCGACTAATTCAGCGTCACAGCGCTATATTCATGATTACAGTAAAAATATTCTAATGAAAACACTTGTATATTGATAAGAAATTCACAAAATAATCGTCGCTGATAGAGTGTGGTCAAATGTGTAAATGGCACACCAGATTTTTTTTTTTTGCTTTTTTTGTTGAAGTTTCAGAAATGGTTTTCATTTTAGTCTTTTTTTTTCTTTCTGCAAAAAGATGTAGCCCGGTGGTCGGGTTTTACGCGAGAAGTTGGAGCGAATTTCACGAGGAATGCGTAAAGTTTTACTTTCGGCCGGATTATAAAAATTAGAGCACAAAGCAGCGGTACAGGAGAAAAATGCAAATAGACGCGGCGGTCTGCGTCGCTGCTAATTCTTAGACGCGGATTCGAATTTTCCAGTTTGATGAATAGCTCGCTAACGAGTAACGAAACTGGAAAAGTGTTTATGCAGCCGGAGTAGATGGAAATTTTCGGCAAGAGCACGAGAATTAATGTTAGCGTTGTTTGTTTATTCATTGCTAATATTCTCGTTTTCTTGCTCGTTCTAGCAACAGAGCGCGCTGGAGAGAACAGCTCCAGACGAAGAGGTGGACTCTAGATACTCAATTACGCCGACGCGCACACGCGGAACCAAGTTAAAAGTATCGTCGCGCTTATCCGTCGCTTAATAAGTGAGATAATGTTTTAATCTCGCTCGAGACTGGAAACTAAGCTGAACTTTAAGTCGTCGCTTGCGCTACCGGTGCGCGCCCCGCTGATTGATGTGGATCTGCCTCTCGCGTCAATGTGTAGCCAGCGACGAGTGAATATTTACATACTTCGCCAGAAGTGGAAAGTAATGTAAATACTTGTTTGTTCTACCGAACCATCTTTTGTATCTGGCTTCAACCCCCCGTCGCCCCGTCCACGTCCCGAGCCCATTCGCGGCACGAAAAACGAACCATGTAGAGCCGGGACGGAATGAACAACAGCCGACCGAGATCATTTTATAATATAAATTTCAAATTAAAAGCAGCTACTTCAGCAGTGCTTTAGCGTCCTCGAAGCAAGTACACAACGTTTTATGTAAATCCGCTCGTCTTACGCGGCTGAAGGGAGGCAGAGGCCGGTGCAGCTCGAACGTAGGCCAACCGTTATCACCGGATGATTCTTCGACCGTTGCGGTACCATCCGGCGTGTGCTATTTGTTCAACCAGTTAAATATGGCTATGTATTTTTAAATCTACGCAAAAATGTAAAAAATGATAAAAACCGAATATAAATGGGAAAACTATACAATAGCACATTCGGAAATTTACTGTAAAAGCTGCTTCCAAAAATGGCTGTGTCAAAAATCGAAATTGATTCCGGGCAATGTTGTTAAAATGATTTATATGCGATTAGAAAAAGAAAAGGGGAGAAAATAATCGGTGTCAGTTGAAAATAGCATTTGTCGTGGCAAAGATTCATGATCGGCGGACCAAGGTCGCAGCAGAGAGCGATGACGGTATAATATTTAGGCTGTAAATCGTGTCGCTGATTAAATTTAGATGATAGACCGGCTACAACAACACCCGTGTGACAGTTTGAATGAAAAAATCTTACACGTTCAATATTTTGCCCTACGTTAGTATGTAGTAAAACAATAGCGGTTGGAAGAATTGAAATTATCTGAGCGATTCTCCGAAGTCATAAAGGAATGTCAAATTTCGACTTACCGTGCAATCAGTACCGCGTTTGAACATAGAAGTAATAACCATCATTTGTGTTAACGAATTGATTAACCTCCGAAAAAAAAAAAAATGATGGACACGTGTAAAATTCTAAATTTTTCTTTACAGACGATCTTTCCAATTTCATCAAAATATTTTACCTCAGCTCATTTAAAACATCTTCTCGCTTTATAATACTACGTGTGTATTTCTTTATCGAAATGTGCGGTCTGCATACGGGCCTCTTAGTTCTATCTTTTAATTTTTCATGTTGTTGGGTCAAGGCCGCTAGCGCGCCCAGGGTAGAAAAAAAAAGAGCCTCTGAGTTCCAACGTTTTTTTTGTTTTTCTTTTTTTTATTATTATTATTTCAGCAATGTTGCTTAGCGGGAAATATTTTTTTCTTTTTTCCTCTATTTAATTATATGTTTTTCTGCTTTGCAACCGTTTGTTATATTTTATATATATTTTGCCCTGTCCACATTAAAAAAAAAGAATAAAATAGAAACAAAAAGTTCATATACCTGTCTGAGGCGTTACGCGACAATTACGCCTAACAGACTCTAGCTCGTTCATCCTCTTCTACCGGTGAATTCCTCAGCGTCTTTTCATCTCATAATATTAATCTCCTCTCCACTTCAGCTCATTCCAAACTATGGTTAAATTCGTATTCCTCCTAATTCTCAAATCCGGATTCCTCCTAATTCTCAAATCCGGATTCCTCCTAATTCTCAAATCCGGATTCCTTTTATTTCTTTATCCAGCCTAATCTACCGTCTTATCCATGGTTTTTCAATTTTCCCTCCATGCGGCGTTCAACTCTCTCTGCAATCTGTCGCCTACGCTTTGGGCACAGTTTGCTTCCTGCTTCCCTATTTCGCTTTTCTCTAGTCCCCTCTCCGCACTGTCCCCTACACATTTCCTCTTACAACTTTATAGGTGACGCTAATCATATTTTGTTTTAGTGCATCTATATCGCTTCCGAACGTTCTTCCTTTTACTCTTCTCTTTTGTCAATTGGTCTTCCAACTCCGTATTGTGCATCTTTTGTCCTCTCCTTGCCATCACCGTCGGTCATTCCAGCACTTGGGTCTTTCCTATCTTCCATATCTGATCGCATAAACATCTGATTCCGCTTCTCATCCTTCGTCCTCTTCTTGGGGCCAATGTCTTTATGACGAACCCAAAAAATAACGAGAACTCTTATCTGGTTTTTAGTATTTTGATGCCAGTAAAATTTATTTTAAAAGAAACACGTAGTATACTTAAAAATTCTACGAAATTAAAAGATTTAAGAAAATGTTAAATAGCTATCAACGAATTATAATTATAAAGCTAATTTTAAATCGTATAGGACGATAAGTTATCTAGCAGCATTGAGACTTAAACCGATGGATACGGAAATTGACAAACATATTACACACCGTATATAGTGTGAAAAGGAATATCAAGCTGAATAATGAATTTAGAGTGACCTAAAGTTTATGTATGAAAACGTGTTGTTTAACTATCAAAATCAATTAATTTTTTTTTATTTGAGCAATTATTACAATCTTAAAATAAATCTTAAATAAGTAATAAATATAACAACTGAGACAAAATTGAATTAACGTAAAAAATTGAAAAATATTTTGGAAAATTATTGATAAATTTCAGCAAATTTGGAATAATTACAACGGTATGGTATATCAGTATTTCCCGGATATTACAGAAAGAATAAATAGTCACATTTTTTTAATGTATAGTTCATAACCGGACGTGGAATATTTAAAGTGTACACACTTGTACAAATATGGAATTGCAGAGTCGGAAAATTGTGTTAGGTGCCATTTTCTTCAGGATAATAGTGTGTATCATATTTTACAAGGGTGTAGTGATACAATTTTTGAAGATAATGGGGGGAACAACTGGTAACAAATAAATTCAACCCCTTTTTAATAAATTTACAATACAAAAGGTTAAAAATTGTAAAAATAATATTCATTTATATCAAGAAAAAAAAAGTAATTAAGATTAACAATTATATTTACAAATTGTAAAACAGAATTAATATGACCGAATAAACTTAATTGGATGGGGCACTTTAATTTTTGTTATGTCATATATGTGTAATTAAAATTTAATAAAAAAATAAAGAAAATTTTCAGGAAATTCGGAAACCAGAAAAACTAAAAGTTCCACTAACTATAAGAAAAAGGGAGGATTTTTTTGAAAAATACGAAAATAGTAAATAAATAAAAGTTTGTAACTATAAGGAAAGGAAATTTTTTTAAAAAAATGCGAAAAACAAAAAGATTGCAAAGTTATAACTGGTGACGTGTTCAGAGCGACCCACCATAAATAGTGTCCCGCGCGGCCATTGGATCCTTTTTATTATTATTATTATTATTATTATTAATTATTATAATAAATTATTAGAAAAGTGTGAAAATAATCAAAAAAAGTATTGGGCGGTTATTAAAAAAACCTTAGGAAATAATCCGCGAATATTACATAATATATCTATTAATGGCATCAAAACGAATGTGTGTGGTAATGAAAAATTAACCGCAGATTACTTCAATAACTATTTCAATAATGTGGTGAAAGATATGATAAATAGTACAGAAACTTTTAACTACATTCCAACGAAAGAACCCACTACCCTCAACTCCTTTGGATTTATCGATTTTTCTTTCGATGAAGTTAGGCTTGGAATAATGTCAATGCCTAACAAGTCCTCTTTCGGGTTTGATGGAATTTCGATCTCATTAATAAAAGAAAATTTACACTTTTTTGTTAAACATCTAACCTATTTATTTAATACATCCATTCAAGTCGGAAGATTTCCATCAGTCTTAAAATTTGGTATAATTACGCCTGTTTTTAAAAATGGTGATTGTTCTAATATTTCCAATTACCGACCTATATGCATTCTGTCCACCACAGCCAAAATATTTGAGAAATGTCTTAAGCGTAGAATGTTAAATTACTTACTGAATAATAACATTTTTAGCAAAAATCAGTATGGTTTCCTGCCTGAACTTTGCACAGATGACGCACTTTTTAATCATATTTCCTTCATTGCATCCAAATTGGAAATGGGCAGTTCGGTTGCAGCAGTTTATTTAGACTTAAAAAAAGCATTTGACGTGGTTAATCATAACATCTTGCTAAGGAAATTATTTAATTGTGGCTTCCGTGGAATTATGCATGATTGGCTTAAATCTTATTTAACGAACAGACTGCATTGCACTAATAATAATAATAATATAAAAAGTGATCATGTAAAGCAAGTTTACGGTGTACCTCAGGGAAGCATATTGGGGCCTCTCCTATTTTTAATTTATATTAATGATTTATGTAATCTAGACGTTTATGGGAAAATATTTTGTTACGCAGACGATACCGTGCTAATGGTAAACTCCCGCTAACAAGATATTCTTCAGAGTCTTTTACAGGATGACTTGTATAAAATCAAAAACTGGTTGCACCGTAATCAACTATTTATTAATCTAAATAAAACTAAATTAATTATTTATAGTCACATACCGCAATTTAAATTTAATGATTTCAGAATTTTTTGGGAAAATAATGCTCCCCTGTATAGAGTGTATGAGATAAAATATTTAGGTGTTCAACTAGACTGTAAACTGTTTTGGGATAAACATCCAATTTATCTTGCACCGAAAATTAGAAAATTAAATTATATATTTTACTATCTAAGCAAATTTTTCAATACTATACATCTCCGTAAACTATATATTGCTTTATACCAACCCTTATTAAGCTACGGAATCATGCACTGGGGCAAAGCTGCTGACCACCATTTAAAACATTTGATTCAACTCCAAAAAAATGTTGTAAATCTACTTGGCAGAGATCTGGACACAGTTGTAGATTATAATATTATACATCTTTCAAAACTCTATGAATTACAACTACTTATGTTCGTTCTTAAAAATAAAACAAAATTTAATATTTCGGTTATGCAAAGTATTACTAGATCAGCGGGCGAAGAATTAGCAGTATTACCGAATATTAACAAATACCACATCCGAAATCAATCTATATATATGGGTCCTAAACTTTTTAATTCTTTACCTTCCACTTTAAAAATACAACTAAAAAACTACAAAAAGCGTCGAAAAATTCTTTTATCATACTTACTACCTTAACAATAGCACAGATAAGGAAAAATAAAATTAGAAACGAGAGTAGAGCTAAGGAAAGAAAGAAACAGATAAGACATGAAGAGGGAAAAGGAAAGGGAAAAAAAAAAAAAAAAAAAAGCTCACCAAATTTTAACTTATTTAATTTTCAACTTACTACTTCTGTAATAGTAAGTACAGTTTTTGTATATACGTATTTAATTAGAGTGCATATATGTATAAGAATGTCTAAATGTATAAATGCATCTGATTGTATGTTTGAGTGTGCATGTTACATATAATTGCAGTTTTTAATATTACTTTGTTTAAGAAACTTTTATTTTAGTTCAAAATTTTTTATTGTTTACATATTTTGTTTAAAAAACTTTCATTTTATTTTGTTCCAAAATTTTTTATTTTTTTGGTTGTTTACAATAGCCATCGCTCGCGCAAACTTGCGCATAGATGGATTATATATAATAATAATAATAATAAAAACTTGAATTGAATTGAATTGAATTATTATTATTATTACTATTACTATTACTATTACTATTACTATTACTATTACTATTACTATTATTATATTTGACTTGGACGGCCGTGATCAAAACGACCTTCAGACATTTTTATTACTATTATTATATGCGAACTGGAGCAACCAAGTTATTTTGTTAAAACTGCTAGAAATTATAATATATACATGATTAGAAGCGTACTCATGTTTAATCTTTAATATTTTATTTTTAACTAAAAATGTCGAGCATTTACCCAATGGGGCGTTTTGTTAGAAAAATTAAACTGCATGATGTGAGTACGCCTCCATTCATTTATTATAATTTTTAGCAGTTTTAACATAGTTCATTATCGGAGATTTCCAGGAAATGACCTTCCCTGTCCCTTTTAGATGTCGGCTTTAAATATGGTCGCTTTAAACACGATCGCTCTGAACACGTAACCGTTATATCTTTCTTGAAAATAAAATTTTCAATGATTTTATCTAAGACGGTTTAATAATGAAAGATTCATTGAAGTACGTGACCGTTATTAAAAGGTCGTGCGGTAAAATATCCCTCTCCCAGTGTGCCAGTACGATGAATGCGGGGTTTTCACCTATTTTGCATGAAGTTTGGTACAACTTTAACGGTAATCTTTGTCTCCTATTCAGCATAAAATTTGAACATTTTACAGAAGTTCACTTTTTTTTATTCTTGTCTACTCCTTATTCTATATTTTCACCATTGTTTTTTGTTTGTTTTTTTTCACTCCAGTTCGTCAATACTTTTTAGTGAAACTTGTTAATGGTAGGATTTCAACTATACCTGAACGAAATTGCCCAATGAACTTAGGGGGGTGCATTATTGATTTATAATTTTCCAAGTTTTTTGTAGGCGAGACACGGTTTTTAAATTTATGAAGTAATTACACAACCTGACAAAATTAACTTAAAATCGGAAAACGATCGTTTATTTCCTTTATTTTTTTTTTTTTTTCGATCGTGGCTAGCTATGGACCACGCGAAATAAATCATATCATTTCTTTTTTCACTTTGCCCAGTATTTCTTCGTTAATTCTCAATGTTAAATGCATTTGTCCAGGTTGCTCCAGTCTTCTTTTTTATTTCCAACATTAAAATCCGTATATTAAATCCGTAAAGTGTATCATGTTGCTATTTTTAATATTTGAATATTATTATTAATTTTAACTTTATTAAAATTATATTTATACTATAAAATTACATGTATCGATAAAAAACTGCAACTATGAAATAGAAATCTTTAGAATGTGAAAGTTTATATGATTGTAAATTCTTATAGTATTCGTTATAATTAAAGTACTTTTTTAAGAAGAATTATTATAGTCTTCTCTTGAGTTTATGCATTAAAAAACTCTCTACGAAGCAGATTGAACAAAAATTAATTTTTAAAAACATGTAAATTACAAAAATCATTATGCGATATTCCAGGTAAAAAAGTAGTCGAATGACGATTAATATAGAACATTGTTTTTAATAGTTACAGGGATAAAGGAAATATGAATTCTATTTGAAAATAAAGACATGGATGACGGTAATCAAGTTGGTTGTATTCAAGTAGGCGAATATGTTGATTATTAACACATGTTATATCCATATACATGTATATATATATATATGTGTGTGTGCCCACGATTGTTGTGGGTTCACTTTACAGAGGGCTTCTAAGTTACGTTCAGCAACACTGAAAACTAATTCGTTTCTAGCACGTATATTTTAAGTAAAGGAAGCTTACATTTTTTTTATGGCTACTTTCGTATGATTGTATTTGCAGCTTAGCGCATTAGGATTGAAATGAGGAATTTGGTGTTGTTGAAAAATTGTCGCGTCATTAAATAATCTTAACTTTTTTTTTTTTTTTTTTTTTCGAATATTCAACTAGGAGGCTCGAACAACTCTTTTTAGCTTATTTGCTTACTTGAACAGTGCCAGTGTGCAGTATTTAATAAATTATCAAATTAAATGTAAAAAAAGGAAAGAAATATTTTAGTCGTATGTAAAATTTTAATTTCAAGCGCATATAATATGTATTCATCGGCATTTTCAAATTATACGTTGCGAACAATTTACAAGCATACTTAAGCACTGCTGTTATTCATTTCTAGAACCCCGGACTATTCGGGAGGATGAGAAGAGAAAATCGTAGGGATCACTGAGCAGGTAGTAGACAGAAACACTCGAAAAGTATGTGATCTACGCCTCAAGCGTGACGAAAATTTTCAAAATGAATTAGAAGGATATATTGTCAATGGAGCGGAGAGCTAAAGGAGAGATAATTCAATAACTTGAGCTCCGTAGTAATTTTCAAATTTCTTTCACAACCGCTGACGGCAATATTGCGAGATATCTCATTGTCGAAATGTTTCACAGTTGTTGTTTCTCTCGTTGACGTGTGGAAACCGGCGCTACAATGGTGCCACTCATTCAACGACTGATTACAACTTCCCTCAGTTGGTTGCACGGTTTGTATGGGAAAGCAGTAGACTGCCAAAACATTTCTGTACGGTGAGCTTAAAGTTATCTGGTGGGAGAAATAAAAATACGAAGACTAGCTCAATACTATTAAAGCAAAACGATATCCGGTCAGACTTGGAAGTTAAAGGACCGGAAGAAATGAAAAGATCTGTGTGTTGGTGCCAGGAAAACAACGAAATGGCCCCCAAGATGTACTATTTCTATAATAGATTACCAGAATTTTGATGTCAATAATAGAAAATTACCATCCAGACAAAAAATAAACTAAAGTAATACATATTACATCTATCCCCCCCGGGGGGGGGCGTAAATCTACGAATTGATAACACTGGTGATTCAGTTTTAATCAAACTAATTAATACAAAACGAAAAAAAACTTGATGTTTGGAAAAAGGAAGTATATGACTGAAAGAATGGTGTAAAGAGTAAAACCAAACATAAGTCCCGAATCTTTTCATTTTATAATGTTCTCTTTTTATTTAGTTGTTCTCAGGAAGGAATTCCACTGACATTTCTTTTTAGAGTAAGATCAGGTTTTTTAATTATTTGAAGATATTTAGCTGCCCTCATGTTATGCAGATGAGTATTTATGGCGTGTGTACGTATTTGCACATATATATATATATATATATATATATATATATATATATATATATACACGCGTACTACGTTATAATTTATATAATCTTAAGTTGACTAATATTATGATGTAGAGAATAAGCAAGAATAGTTGTAATTTTGTGTTTGAATAAACGTTAATAAGAGTGTCGGGCACTCACACAACGAGCGTACCTGCCCTGTGGGACCCACAACTTATTTAAAAGTAACAAAAAAAAAACAAAACGACATGCAATTAGTTTTTGTGCCCGCACGTGCTTGTCTCGGATTAGAATTATCAGTCATGAGCAGGTCTAATGTCTGTGTATCACGGCAGCTCAGGTACTCGAATTAATGAATGTATCTGACAGCTACACTTCGACGGTAATCTCTCGAGAAAATATTAGAATAACTTGCGTGTTGAATTACAATGCAAAGAACGCCCCCCTCCCCTTTTTTTTCTCCCTTAATTCCTCTAGTCGTGATTTCCTACTGTAATGATGCCGTGAGGTTTATCTAAATGAGCCGAAAAAAATTTATTTGTAAATTTTATTGTTTACTAATATAGCCGCGAATGTAAATTTGTTGTTCGTGTACGTGTAGGATAAATGTTCAAAATATTAAATAAAATACTCGCTAATAGAATCATACGGAAGGCAGTTGCATACCACCATATGCGCAATAGTTAGTACTCAGCAAAAACACACGGGACTGCATTTATATATCGGGTACAGATCAAACAGTTACAATATCAGTTTCATGCGTGTACGCTAGGCGTGTTGCATGTGGCAGCTGCCATGAACGCTACCTATTCCCTTTGCAAGTGGACTCTACAAATAGGTAGTCCGGACGTTTGACTTCGAGCGATACATACACGATGCTGAAGACAGTAACAGTATCACTGTGAATGTTTATTCGAAGTTTTCCTGGTCAAACTTCTCCGAAAGGTGTTTTGGTTTCACTGTTGCGGCTTCGTTCAAAGTAATTTGAATGCTGATAAGGTGTATAGGTTTGCCGGGGCCGATTAAAAATGATGCCTTCGGTTGTCGAAATATAATTAAAGGAAGCTTACTTAAAATGTAAATAAAGTGCACGCTTTGTTTCTTCGCGAATGAGCGATTTAATGAGACAATCAAAACCGACTCTTCACTAGCAGCGGGGCTCGTTCCGGTAATTTGAAATACGTGAACCAGCAATAGCAGACGCGCGAAGGGGGACTGGTGTCATTATTTTCCTGGACGGATATTGTTAATGAGCTTTTGAACGAACGCCGGGGCTCGCCTGGTAGTTTGTCACCGAAAGTTCTTCTCTTCATTTCGGTTAATTATGCAGATGATAGCAAACGGGAAAGTTACACTTGAGATACAATTCAACCTATCAACGACTACCGTCGTTCCTGAATTTCCGATGGACATCGTTTGTAGTACAGCATTTGCAAATGCTTATAATGTTTCCTCTTCGCTATTGATTGCGCGATTGATAGCTTTTTTATCGGTTATCCGAAAAAGATATTCTTTTCTCAGCTCGTACCCTTTGCACGTACTAGTACAATACACATATGCGCATTCTATGTGTGCGTTTATGTGTGTACACATATAATAGTCTCTTTTTAGTTGCACATGTTGGTGGGCGGTGTAGCCTATAACTTTTCACTATATCCGAAATTAATCGCTCATCAAGATCGAGTTCTATTTATACAGAATTGAGCTTGTAGCCACGTCCCCACGTTCGTTTCATATTTGTTCGAAAAATCGTCACGTGAATTCGCGATATTTCTTTGTCTCCTGCGGACAAGTTTTATCAGTTCGAGGGCTGAGTTTATTTGTTTTCCAGAACTTAGATTCGTTGTCTATTCTGTCCCTCCTTGAAATTCGATAATTGAAATTAAGACCGGGGGTGATAGCCACCGAACCGGGACTTTTGTTGTAAAAAAGTAAAAATAGCCAAAAACGATATTTTTAATAAAAGCAAAAATCACATTCGAAGCGAAAAAGGAGGAATGCACTTTTTCGGTGTACTTCATACTCAAGAATAAATTACGAAGTTCTGTTTTATTCGTGTAGAATATGCTGCGGTGGTTAAATATTACCAACAGTAACAAAAAAAGTGTCCATTATTGTTCTTTTTTTTTTTGTATAATTCTAGTAATCAGGGAGTCGGGAGGATTTAGATCGGGAATAAATCGGGAATTTAAAAATTATATTTGAATAAGAGGACTCCTCTCCTATTTCTGTAATATCATTTTTTGTGAAGGTTCCAATAACTTTTTTTGCTCTTTTTTCCTTTGGATCTTATCAAGGATGGTAGGATTGGTCAGACTATATCTGTTATTTCCGTATAGAATAATTAGGAGAGAACAATTCTGGTCATAGCGAATGTTACAGTTGGAATGTATTTTCGAAAACCAGGTGAGTAGCAAAAACACCGAATACAATTTTTTTTCCATGTGTTGTGTGTAATTACCAGGATTATTACAGCAATGGATCAGTGTGCAGGTTTAGAGATATTTTAATAATAGCTTATCCGCTTTCATATGCCATAGAATATGTCCTGAACTTGTTTTGGCTCGTTTGACACAATACAACAGGGCCGGTAAGTTGGAGGGTGTCCAAATGCTTGTACGAAGACAATGTGTACCAATAATATGTGTTCAGCAATTAGTGAGACAATTACATAAGGGACAGGCGGAGAGGAAGATGTTCCTTCTAACAAATAGAGTTCTTTTTAATGTTATATAGATGACGATAATGTTCGAAACATTAAGACAGTAAATCGTTTCGTGGAGTTGATCGCGTTAGCTGACCTCTCTGCAACGGGTTCAGTGAATGCTGGAATGTTGTAATTAATTTCGGCAAAAATAATTAGACCAGTCAGCAAGGAAAAGGAAAATCGTATGGAATTTCTGTGTGGGGGGGGGGGGGATACAGGTGTAATTAAGGAAATTTTATTTTAACGAAATAATTGAAACAAATTTAAACTTTTGTATATTGCAGAAAAGAAGAAAAAATACAACAGAGAAGCCAAAGATAAAGAGAAACTGAATGTCCTTTTTGTAGTCAAGGCTTATTATTGCAGTGGCTAATAATATTCTTCAACCCGAGTCATAAAATTCAAATCAAAAGTGACGAGGAAAAATAATGAAAATCCAAACAGGTTGGGTTCAGATCTCTACGACTAGAAGATTTTTACAAAACGGCGGTATCATTTTGTGGAATTAAATTCAAAATTCAAAATTCAAAATAGAACATTTTCCCCCGCGTAACATTGCAAGGAATAGATAGGTAATCAGTTTTTATTAAAACGACAGATATTTCAAGTTTTTCACAATTAAGAATATGATTATATCTTTTAAAAAATTATAAAACGTAATTTTATTTGGTTATCTGCACGCGTGAAATTATGGCAGTGATCCATATGTAGTCTATATAATATCGATGAGGAAGAGGACAAGATGAAACTGAAATTAATATCGCCCGACGTAGTTTTGAGTACCAGAGAGAAATTTGGGAAAGCAAAGGCGGCCGAGAGGACGGAACTATCCCCCCCCCCAGTATTCTCATCAGATCCATTAGGCTTCTTAGTACATTGTGAAAAGTTTAATTTTACAAACCACGATACCTTATCAAGGATACCATATGGGACTTTTACTTACTTTATTAAGCTATCATTCAGGAACAATTAGTAATTATTCAATCATTACGAGTGTCTACTATAAATTATTAATTTCTGTAACGTAAATATATTTATTGTTTCGTGCGATTAATTTAAAGACGCCTGCGCTACACAAATGGAGTGCTAAATACAATTCTTCAGGCGATGTTCCGTTCGACGAAATTTGCTCTATACGTATAGAGAGCGTTCTTTGCAAATTTTACACGTTCTAGTTGATCGTTGAATTATTATTATTATTATTATTCGGAAATTAATTACAAGCGGGGGCGTACTTAGCGAAGCGCGATGGAACATTTTTATTCGACTGGAGCGTAGCGCAGGAGTAGAGGGAGAAGAAGATAGATGGGAAATACGATGTTGGAGAGTACATGGCGCGGAAGTAATTGGGAAGGAAGAATTTATGTTTTTCGAAACTTTGGCCATTTCATTATAAAACATTTTTATTTACAATAACGAGGTTGTCCGCTATTGGGAGATTTTCCTTTTAGCAGTTTTCCTGCGAATAAGTTTTAAATAGTTTTCCCCCGGGATCATTAGCGATTTGCAATGATATCCGTTTGGTGAATAACGCGTCTCGCGTTTAAACCATTAAATTGCACAGATTGTAGACATTCGTTTTTACCGGTGAAAACAATAGTCGCAGCGTTTCTTGAGAGAAACTAATGATTACGCTAATTATATGTACCTATTTTTTTGCATCTTACGTATGACCAAATATTTACTTTTTGAAACGATTAGGGGGGGATAATTATTTATATGGTGTATATGTTACCGCTCCGAGCTCTTTGTAATTGAAAAGTTTCATGCTTGTTCAGAGGACATTTTTGATAACATTTAACAGTGCAACCTTGATTGCGAACTCGAATGAAGATTTTTCTAAAGAAAAATGTTTTAATTTTTCGTACATTCTAAAGTCGTGCTCGGGCATCGAGTATGTGCGCCCTTCCGTATGATGATGATGATGATGATGATAGAGAAAAGAAAAAAAGAAAAAATCTTAAAAACTATAGGACGGAAGAATTATTTTTAGTTTAGTTAAAAATTCATTTACACACAGAGTAGCACTGTTTGCGGTTTAGGGACTAATCAAATTTACGTCACGATTTTAGTTTACACACAACCTTTAAGATATGTTTGAATTTATTTCAACCGGATCAGATGATTTTCACCACGAAACGGTGTTGCTTAAATTCTAGATAAATAGGTCGGGAACGGGGTAAAGTAAGAGGTGCGGGGACAAGCGCGGGAAAAGACTCGAGTAAGAAGAAAGCGTAAAAATAACTACTTTTATCATTTTCTAGAATTTTCTGTAGTGATTTTGCGTAATGATGGAATATCGCGCCGACTGATACGAACATATAGCCCCAAGCTAGCGACAAACGTGACTGATATTAGCGATAGATGTGACTGATATTAGCAATAGATGTGACTGGTATTAGCGATAGATGTGTGATCAAAAACATTTTGGGCCGAATAAAGTGTTTTTTAAAAAACAGATCGAGGCTGCTACGAACCTCTTTAATAAGTTATTACGCAAGTTTTGCAGCGAGAGTCCGAAGCAATTCTCCGTAATATTATTTTCGTCATTACTTCGCGGACCTCGTTTACGGTCTGTCTGCAATTTGCGTTTTGATTAGCTCAAACAAAGGCTGCACCCCAGTCACCGGAGGATACGATGATTTGTACGTTTTAATACGACGAGTTATCGAGTCGGCCCTTTAATAATATGGACCATTTTAAGGCCTTTTGCAGAAACGGTAAATTGCGAAGCGTGTACTGTGTCCCGTTCGGCTTTTGAAATATAAATTCTTTGTGTCATTACCGGTAAAACGTCTAGCCTCGGAAAGAGTAACTTTTATCAATCAGCAATCATCAAAGACCACTTTAGCAAGTCCAGTTCGGTCGGAACTAGCTGCGTCGTACTAGAATCATCGCCTTATAATCGAATTTTGTCGTAGACCGCCACCACTCGCTAATGGAGCAAAGTGGTTGTGTCTAAAAGTTGCCAACAACTTTACCGGGCGCTAAACCAGCAGCACCACCTTCCGGATAGTCTGCAAAAGGTTCGCTTCGGCTCGACGCTTTTACCGGAACCACCTCCGGTTACGCGTCCCTACCCCAACGCTTGTGCTATGAAATGCTTTTTAATATTTGCTGTCCCTCGATCTCCCCTCCGTGCTTCTGTGTAAGCGTTTCTCGTTTTTTGTTTTCCCGCTTTCTGAATCACCTTCCCGCGGCCGCCGCTCGGACTGTTCGAATTCTCTTCTTCCTTTTTGCGTCGAACTCTATCCGATAGAGTGTTGCCCGGGAAAAAAGTAAAGCAGTTTGAACGATGTCTGGGAATTTTATCAAATGATACAATTTAAAAATTATTAACGAGTTCCGATGTTAATTACAAAAGCGCGCTGTCGAAGCAGAAGTTTCCTCCACAATACCGGTTTGGCGGTTTCGGCGTTGTCGCGCGAATGTGTTCGGGCAGCAGCGCCCTGTAAAAACTTTACGTTTCGGCTAGGAAAATATTTCGGTTTTTAAATTAATCGTCATTCTGCCGATAGTCTAAAAACTCCCTATCGTTTTGTAATATTTTCCTTTTTTATCATCGCTACCGCGTGTCCTGAGGGTCGGGGTTCGTTTGTACCACTTCCAAATTAAAATCTGGGCCTGCTATTACAATTTTTCGCTTTTTCCTCGTGATTTTCAAAAATATAGAACCACCATTTCCGAATATTTAAATAAAGATGTTACAAAATTTCCCTTGTTGGGGACCGGAAAAGAGGAAATTTATTTTTCCGTAAATCCCGATCATCTTAAAATAAGGATCGACAATATTCTTTTTGAAAATTTTTGTATAAGCTCGTATAACTCGATACAAAGTTCGTAATTTTATATGCATAAAGTGGAACAACTTCTTTTCTTTATTATTTATTATTTATTATTATTATTATTATTATTATTATTAATTATTGTCATTAATTATTATTATTATTAATTATGGTCACGCGTCATGCACAACAGTAAACGCTACAGAACGATATAATTACAAAACGCATATTAATACTACGTTTTAAAAATTAGTCGGTCAGTAGCGAGCGTGTATCACCTGATAACACAGACAGTTATGGTTGGACGACGCGATCTCTCGATGCCAGTTGTAGTTGGGCAGCTAACAGATGCTGAACGATTTTCTGAAACAGACGCAGTACCACCTCTTCAGCTCCGTTGTCTCGGTGTGATAAAAATGATGAGAACCATTTGTTTGTTGTCGGTTCTGTATAAATTGTTTTCATTTAAACTCTGCCCGAAAATTATCACAGTTAAATATTTTTATCTTCTATGGATTATCAAAGTTAATTGTTAAGCTAAATAACAGATTCCCAATAGTTGTTCAAACTGAATGCTATTTGATCATCTACGGGAGCGGGACCGAGAATTAACTCGGATAATCCATAGGAGATAAAAATATTTACCTGTGACAATTTTCGGCCAGAGTTTAATTGAGAATAGGTATCATATCTATCGTGCAGCTTGGCTTTCTACTATAGTAATTTGCAGGCATCTAGGGTGTACAGGATTCCGTAGTTCATTTATGATGGAGCTGTATGTGTTTCTATTGTTTCTATTTGAAAAATCAACGTAATAGAGATATTTTAATTATTTCGGATTCGCAGGCTAGTATATTAAAATTGAAAAGTACAAATCTTGAAAAGAGCTTGTAGTATTGAAATCAAGATTAGGAAATTAATGACTAAATTATATAAACGACATAACATAGTGGTATTCAAATGGATCCTCGCATACCTAAGAATTCGGGGTAATAAGATAGCGGATAAGAACCTGTGCTGAACAGGTCATAGCAATAGAGAGGTATTAAACTAAACTAAGAAGAGCTCTTCTTCGTACGAAAGAAAAACCAGTTAGAAATCGGGGTATAAGGGCATTATAGTAAAATGTAAATAAAAAAAATATATTTCTCTGCCGTGACAAGGGTTTTTTTTTTTTTTTTTTTTTTTTTTTAACCCCCCTTTGGGCATATCAACAAAGGATCTTCGCCCAGAAACGAAAGGAAGGAGAAGGATCAGTTAAATGTAGATTCGGTCAGCTATTGATAAGATAAAGGAACTGAGGATAGGAACAACTGAGATCGACGGAAACGATAGACAAGGGTTATCCGCGGTATAAAAATGCTTGGTACGAGATTATATATTTATATATAAATAAAACTACAATCTTTCGTGGTTGGGTCAGCGTCGGGTGAGTAATATTTGCTCCGAATGTGAGGACTAGTTCGATTGAACATGTTTGTTTGACAATGCGAGGGACGTAGTAACGAAAGAGAAGGGCTTGTTAGAGAAATTCTAGCCAAATACTACTCGTTTCCAATAATACCGAAAATGATTGTCTAATGTAAAGCGTTACAGTTGTTCAAATCCGTTAATGTGAAATTAAAACAACGGAAAATTAACTCTCCTAGAGCTCCTGTGGTGTAAACTGGTTGCTAAGTCGGGGAAAAAAAAAGAATCCATCAGTCTTCACAATACTGTTTTAGATGCTGTTTGAAGTTGGATTTGGAATGAGTCAACTATGGACGAATAAACTTTATTCATCGCTCTACCGTTACCGGACGTACCATTAGTAGTAAGTTGGCGTCCACAAAAATAATAAATTCTGGCGGGTTTTGCTTGTAGAGGAGAACATGCTCGTTCCGTTGGCGATTGTGTGTAAATTTTTTCTTCTATCGATTAACATTTGAGATCGAGTCACCTGCGCGGATAACGAAGTTTGTGTTTCCGCTGTATTCGCGTACTCGACTATCGAGATTCAACTGCATATACATAGTTCTAACGATATTTCTGTTAACAATCCCGTTGAGAAACCTATTTTCCGTTCATCGGTGTATAAGAACACGTAATCGGAGTGCTTTTTCCCACACCATTAATTTAGTAATCCAAATGTGGTGTTAAATTCAATTGTATGCGCTGATGAGTCCACTGTGCCATTATACAGATGAAGTTCTCCGTCTTTACCCTTCCGCTCTTACGACTGCCAAATTTCATTTTCTCCACCATTTACTCTAATGTGACTGTAACAACTTTAGCTTATGATGTCTGGTCTATTTTAGACTTTATAACTGAGTACAATCCAGATCCTTTAATATAAAATACGTCTAAAAAGTGGTCCAAATTATAATTGATCGTTTAAATAAATATATATATATATATATATATATATAAACTCGGCCATTTTGGCCTCGCAAAGGGCTGTGCCCCTTGTCCCCTCTTGCTTTCATTTCTGTCTCTTTCTCTTCTATACTTTGTATAAAATGATCAAAATTTACAACATAATTCTTACTGGCATCAACACAAAAAAAATAACAATCACAAAAATCTTATCCTAACATTTAACTTTCATTATATAAAATTAATTCATTTTTTCGTTATATTTTTCTTTACATTTTCGTTACATATTTCGTTACATATTTCGTTACATAATATTGTGGCATTTGTAAAATAACAATTACAAAAATTCTTATAAAATATAACAAACGTTACATACAATTGGGACATTTTTTTGAGACATTTTTCGCGTTACATAAAATTGGAACATTTTCCGTTACATAAAATTGGGACATTTTTTCGAATGAGGAGTAGCCTAAGAATTACGTTGTAATTAATATATATATATATATATATATATATATATATATATATATATATGTGTGTGTGTGTGTGTGTGTGTGTGTGTGTGTGTGTGTGTGTGTTTAACATGTATATATGTATATGTATGAGCCTTTTCACTAAACGGTGACATTACAATTTTTTTTGAGCGATAATCTAGTCGTTCTAGATCTTTTTTTTGTAAGAACTTCTTTTTTCGTTTTTCGTAGTTCCCATGCTGCTATTAGGCGTTCCTACAAAAGTACTACTAAACAGCGCCTTCAAAATTGCTTTCAGGTTTTTCACTTACGTGTTGCTATGTTAGAATTGTACAATAATGCGGGCAAAGTGTTGGACCGTTTTTTTTTTTGTTTTTTTTTGTCTTGCAATTTTGCCCCTCTCGCTATATGGACTAATACCACACTAAATGATGATAAATTTCGATATTTTCTATTATGTTGTACAGAAATTAATTTTAAACACTAATTTGAAACAATTATTTAATTTATCGCAGGGTATTTGATAAATTAAATAATTGTTTCAAATTAGTGTTTAAAATTAATTACCGTACAGAATAAGGTTTTACCATTTTCTGTGCTATTTTAAGGCGACATGAGACACCGGCCCCGTCTGATACGGTGGAAAAATTGCAGTTCGTATAATTCTGAGATGGAAGATTCGAAAAACATACGTTCGATAGGAACTGTACTTAGGATTTAAGAATATGAGAAAACCCTTCAAGAAGAACTCCGAAAATGCCGATTGTTAATATCGTTTTTTTGGGTTTTTTTTTTCTTTCTTTCTTTTAACGTTAAAAACTTTTGTCTTCCCCACATATAAAACTTTTTCGGCCTTTAAACACGTGTTTATTAATCTAAATTTATTACTCGCAAAAGTCACAAGCGGCATTTAAAGTACTCCCCTAAGTCGAATTCGTCTTGGGCCGCATTATTTTTTTAACGGTAGCATATTTAAAAATTGTAAAGCGACTACGCTTATTAAGGTGTATTCGCCGCTTCACTCGGAATATTTCTCTTGGGTGAGATCATTTTTTCCCCTCAGGCGTGCGGGGCGAGGAGACCACGCGGGAGGTAAGAAATTCACTTCGCGCCATTTTCCGTAACTTTTCTTTTTAACATTTTTTGTTGTTTCGTTTTTTTTTTTTTTCGTTCTTCGTTTTTGCGGAGAAAAATAATTGGATGAGTTCGAGAGAAAATTATGTATGCCAGCATCGCCGAGGAGGGCAGCTTGGAAAGGAAAAATACGATGATAAGAATGTTTGAATTTTCCTCGCATAAGAATATGAAAAATTTGGTCTGAAATCGGGAACGACCGGGGGTTCATTTTTTCTTTTCTTTTTTTTTTTCCGTTTTTGCTTTTTAGGCTTTTGACTTTTGAATTGCACTTTTTTTAGATGGTTTCTCTAAATCTTTCGAGTCTTTATTTATCATGCCGGTGTGGGCGCGCTCTGTATGCAGTCGGGATGTAAAACGATTTTATTCATCGAAAAATTAACACTTCCCGCTGTTTCGCATTTTTCATAAAGTCCTGTTCGGGAAAAGAGAAGAAAAAAAAAAAGCGATAAAAGAAGGAAAACGTTTCGCAAATTTCATATTCATTTTTACTTCGTCGTCTGTCTGCGAGCAACAGACTAAAAGAAAGAGTCAGAAGCTGTTTCCATTTCGCTCGTGTTTAGCTTTTGCATAAAACTGTATACATATCATTTTTATTACGTTTGAATGATCGCGGCTCTGGTGATAGTACCACGCGAGGTTACGTTTTTCATAAACTTACCTTTTCCTTTTTTAGATGTTTGTTTTTCTTTTTCTTTTTTTTTTTTTAAAAAAAATATACATATACATATTTTATCAATGTATTTGTTCTTAAATATACGTGTTATATTGTTTTTCGTTTTTTCATTGTATTTTCTTTTCAGCGCATATTTATTCTTTTGCTTGCTTATATTTCTTTTTTGACTTTCTGAAGGCTTAATTTTTCCTTTCGATTCTTCGGAATTTGAATTTGAAACGGTCCTCATAAACAAAAGCTATTGCCGGGGCGACCTGCTTTCGTTTACTTTGCAAGTAGAAACGAATATATTATTTATATATATATATATATATATATATATATATATATATATATATATATATATATATATATATATATGTATGTGCTTGTATTTATAGGCACAGTATCTCTTGGGGGCATAAGAAAAACGCGATGCTGTGTAAATATATCGTTGTCAACGGGAGAAGAAGGTATATTTCGGCGCGCGAGATGCGAGATGCGAGAGGTGGGAATGTTTAATATTGTGTTGGGGTTATCTTTTGGTACATATTAAAATGGGGTATTAGGGGGCCGTTTGCGTTCGAATTAAAACTGTTCACCATTCTTCGCAGTGTATTATCGGTTATTAATAAAAAAAAAAAAAGGAGAGAAAAGTCCCTTCATCATTGTGTTTCTTTTAATTAACCGCAGGAACACTTTCTGAGAAACGGCCGTTCAAAAGGGAAATTATTACAAAGGGAGGAGAAAAAATAATCTTCATAAAAAAAATCATTCCGAAGAATTTAGGCCTGTTAATTGAACAGTTCGGGATAAATTTTATCAATAGCACCGGCGGTGCTTGGTTCTTTATCATCACTCTCCGTCACCGACAATTCTAGGATAGCTCTTGCGAAAGACGTTATATCTTGCGTTCTACGTTAAATTTCCATGTACCATTGATGATATATAAGTGACGTGGCCGATCTCGATAAAAGCCTCAGATTATTTTCCTACCCCGTCGGTATTATTCCGTACTTTGTCAAACATACGTCAGCAGCTAGCGAAGAAACGGTGAAAAAGTTATTATTATGGTGAGAAATGTTCCTATTCAAGTCTGGCTGAAGCAAAATTTTCATTTAATACCGAATTCGAAACTTTGTTTTATTAGCTGTATTGGGTTGTTTTTTGTTTTTTTTTTAAATTTATCTTGCTCGATGTTAAAAAAAAAACAAGTCACTTTCGTTTGACCTTTTTAAAATATATATATATATTAATATTTTTCTGTCTTTCTTTAAAAAAAATATAAAAACTACCAAATTAATGATTGGAATTAAATTTAATATTGTAATTCGGGAACAAAATTTTTTTAGCATTTCTCATCAAGTGAACACGTCTTAAATAACTATTCGTTAGTTACACTGGAAATCAGTGCAATTATGCTGCTTTCGTGTAATGTACCCAGGAATTTATTTTTATGACAGCGGTTCTGAAAGGCTTACAGTTATTTAATTACTAATATTTTCTAACCGGAAGGATTGTGCTAAATTCGGGCTACTTTTGAAACGACTGATAAAGTACAAACGATCTACTAAGGATCTATATACGTCCAAGAAACTTATTTAAACGGAGACCCGTTCTATTTAGTGTCCAGTGAACTGAAGTATGAAATTGGTTTTTATCTTTAAAAAGCGTCAGAGTTTTGGAGCCGAGGGCTTGACCAGACCAAAACCGAAAACAGGTATTAATATATATTCTGACATGAATCGTGCGATACACATCTTGTCGAATCTCTGTGCTAATGAGAACCGGCGTTGTACCGCTATTTCCGTACCGGCGGCTACTACCCAAAATTACCCGTGTAGCCACTGCTGTCCATTTTTTTGATATACACATATATATATATATATATATATATATATATATATATATATATTTGTATATGTAAATAACTCGGCCATTTTGGTCTCGCAAGGGGCTGTGTGACCCTTCTTACTTACATTTCTGTCTCTTTCTCTTCTACATATTGTGTATAAAATTATCAAAATTTACAATGTAATTCTAAATCGGTCCGTATGAATATAATAACATAATCACAGAAATCCTATAAAATATAACAAGCGTTATATAAATTGGGACATTTTTTCTAATGGGGGCTAGCCTAAGAATTACGTTGTAATTAATATATATATATATATATGCGAACAGACTGACATCCTGTTTGCTTTCCATATTTCTCCACTTTGCCTTTCAATCGAGTCCTCTCAAGAAGGATGACAAAGCACAAGTAGCATAACCCTCCTTTGAACAATACAAATATTTATCCTCATTTAATTCCCTATCTTTCCGTGTGCCTTAGTATCGCGTGTTACGTAAATAAAGAAAAGTAAAAAATACGCATACCTACTTTTTTCTAGATATAAATTGAAAACTTTTACACCTTGAGTATCTTCTAGCGCGCCTTGGTTTTAATTAAAGAAACACCTGTCCTGTTACTTTGTTCTCCTCTGTTAGATAATTAAACCATTTTATTATTAGTGTGTGTTGTCATTTGAGCGAAAGCCGAATTCGTTAATTAGAAAAATTGATTTACACGTAATAAAAATATAGCAGAGCGAACACGAAATATCGCTGTCCCGTAGTCGTAAACGTCTCGTCGACGGTATAGGCTAGATTTCATTTTAAAATTGCGGCCATTAACGAAGTATATTATATTTGTAAATATTTTTTACAGCAATAAATTTATTCGTACGCGAATACATTTTTTTCGCTACATTGGTATCTAATAATGAATGAATAAAACTAATGAATAAAATAAAAAATGCTTTTTTACAAAAAAGTAAATACCGATACTTGAAGGTTTATTATAAAAATTTAATAAAAGTACACTAAAAAGTAAAAAAGTAATTACTCCCGATTAGAAAATATATATATCAGAGTAATATAACACTTAAGTGGTGATATCGTAATTCTTATACAACACTGATACCTTAATTAGAGTCGGCATCAAATTCATATTAAAAGAATAATTATAAAAACTGCATTGAATGTTCATTAAATTGTTTCTAGATATAGTGTAACATGAATTTGATGCCAACTCTAATTAAGGTATCAGTGTTGTATAAGAATTACGATATCACCACTTAAGTGTTATATCACTCTGATATATATATTTTTTCTAATCGCGAGTAATTATTTTTCACTTTTTAGTGTACTTTTATTAAATTTTTATAATAAACCTTCAAATATCGGTATTTATTTTTTTTGTAAAAAAGCATTTTATTTTTTCCTTTTTAGTGCATTTTTATTCAATTAAATTAAAACAACGTGTAAAGTCTCGATCAGACAGAATGCTACACGCATTGGATAATTTTTAAAACATAGCACCCGATTTGGAACTCTAAGGAGGTTGTTTAGGTTTTGTAATAAAAAAAAAAAAAAAAAAAAAAAAAAACCCGTTTGGGAGGGAAATAGTGGAGAACAATGAAGTGGTCGGAGAACATATTTTACGTACCGTTATGTTGATAGAGGGGGGGGGGGGGGTGGTGCGCGGGGGAAAAAACGACTTTCATTTATTTTATCTTAAAACAAAAGGAGGTGAAAGACAAAACTGGGGAGCCGTGTTCGACACTAAAAGAGCAAAAATGCGAAAATACAGTAGACTCGAATATATACATTTGAAGTTCTAGTATATACAACGTGTATATAGGGATAGATATGGCTTGATGACGGAATTTTACGTAATGACGAATTGAAAATCATACGCAGAAGCAAAAGGTAATCGCTTTGCTCGATGTTGCAGAGGAGTAAATCGTTAAGGAATAGTGCTCGTCTTCAAAATATCTGTTCAAGAGATTCCTTGTTTTTTTTGCTAATCAATTATATAGACATTATAATGTATATAGTATAAGTGGAATTTTTGAAAGTCACAATGCGCGAAGCGGGATAACCGAACGATACATCCACTGCCTAACGGTAGGACTCACTTACACGCGTCTATTGAATTATTACACTGGCATCTGTGTGTGGAAGAAAACTTTAAACTTTCAGCGAATATTACACGGAGAATACCAACGTCGATTATATACCATTCAAAGGCAAATTGAAAAAATGAAATGAAATGAAACTTTATACAAAAATATCACGCAGATATCGCAAGTTTATTATGCCGCTGAAATGAACAGTTTAAAAAAGAAGAATTGTCGAACATTGACAACGAGACGCTCGTTGCTCCGCATGATTATTAAAAACTTAAGAAACGTAAGAACTTGCAAAAGTTAGACTACTGCGTCACGCGAATGAAAATTAAAAATATCGAACATTAAACATGATAAAAACCGGTGGAACGAACATTTTATGAAAAATGATTAAATATCATACGGAACAGAAACACACTATCTCGTGCAGTTATTCCATTTGAATAAAAGTTTACGCATGAAGCTGAGCTCAGTCCCTGTTCGGTTTACTCTGCAGGCTCATTGTCGTAGCCTTCGTTCGCTGCTTTAGCTATCAAAATATTAAATGTTTATCCTTCTCTACATTATGGAGACTAGAGTCTCACGATAAGATCAAACAAATAACCACCGTACGCAATTATTCCTTTGGCGAAATTTCGTGCGAAGTGAACGGCCATTATTTTCATACTGTCCAAGTTAATTATTCATTCGTTCCCGGGTTTATTATCTGATGATCGAAAAGGAAGAAAATGAAAACATCAAATAATTGACCAAAAACTTTTTTTTCATCAATGATGATCACCCCCAAATATGACACGGAGAAGAACTGCTTGAATTTGGCTATTTAACAGAATGATCCGAGAGATTACTATGCAGTTCAAACGCGAATAAAAGGAAAAATGAAATAAAAATACCGCGTGTCAACTTCGAATAAGTTTTTTTTTTTTTTTTTTTTTTTTTTTTTTTGGCCCGAACAGAACAGTTCATTTGGCCAGCAAACTACGACACGACTAGATATTAAAAAATACTAATAATAGAAAATTCAGGAAGAGAAATTTCATTCATTCTACATTATGGCCGCAACTGCTGGCAGTGCCCACAATGCTCAATGAAACAAAACAGAAACAAACAAGATTTTTCCATTCTGGAAAAAGGAGCAAAAGAAAAAATAGATAAGTAGATAAATATTTCTATCTCACATTATGACCACAGTTGCCTGGCAATGCTCACAATGCATTATGAGAAAAAGGAGGTAGTCACAGCCACACTGGACAAAGACTACAATGATGTAAGAAAAAAAATAAGTAAAATAATGGAGAGAAAAGAAAAAAAAGAAAAAAAAAAATCAAACAACAATCCTGTTTCTTTCAATAAACCTAAAAAGGACAAATAAAATTTTATCACTGGAACAGAGAAGATGAAAAACACACAATGGAGAATAAACACCACAGGACATGAGGTCCTTAGAAAACGCAAGTCTCGCGTCATCGAACTGGGTGCAATTAAATAACAAGTGGTTAATGTCTTCTTTAAAATTTTGTCGACAATAGATATTACAACCGGTGCAGTGCCCAGTGTTTGAAAAATTTAAACCCAATCGGCAATGGCCGGAGCGGAGCCTACACACAACGGTCACAAACCTACGGGTCAAACTAACTGGGACACTAATGCGGTAAAACCAAGGTATGGACGGCAAAGATGGTTGGACCATATGAAAATATTTACCAGGTCCTTGCTCTCTACAAATAAGACTTATCCAATCCGCATGATTATTTCTTTTGGCTTTATCTAGAAGATCGAAGGATGGGATAAATGGAAACTTAATACCTGATCTAACACCTTCTTTTGCGATTAAATCAACACGGTCACCAAGTGGTACCCCACAGTGACCCGGAACCCAACAGAATTTAATGACTCCTCCAAGTTCGGAAATATTAAAATACTTTTCCTTAATTTCATAAATAATTGGATGGCAATTACATTCAAAGTTACTTCTCTGAAGCGACAAGAGAGAGCTAAGGCTGTCCGAAAATACTACAAACTCCCCCTTGGACTGCAACACGTTTTTCACAAACTCTAACGCTTTTTCAATTGCAAGAAGCTCGGCCGTGAAAATCGAAGCTTCTGGAGGTAATTTAAATTTCTGCTCAGTGATACCTTCTATAAGAAACCCGGCCCCTACGCCTTCATTAAATCCACGGAATTTGGCACCATCGGTAAAGATCAACCGATAACCGGGGTATAATTCTTTCGCGATACCTAGAAAAACGGAGTTCACAATGTTACCAGGCAACAGATGCAAATTCTGGCTTTTAAAGGTGTTAATATTGATGTCCAGTTTGATAAGATTAAGGTCGTATCTGAAATTAAAATAATTGGAGGGAGAAGATGGCACAAGAGCTGGACTATAACTATAATACATCCTAGTTCTTTTGAGCAAGAGCGGCATTTTCTGGGGAACAAATCTCCAATCACTACTTACCTGCATTATCTTACTTATAAACTGCGGATATTTGTAATTACAATACTTAAGTACAAATTTATCTGTTAAATAATTTCTTCTAATGTTCAGAGGAGCAATTTTGGTCTCCATTTGTAGACCGATGGTAGGGGACGACCTGACATTTCCCGTGATTAATCTTAAGCCAAGATTCTGTAATGAATCTAACTTTCTAAGCTGGAACTTTGAGGCCGATCCATAGAAAATCGCTCCATAATCCAATTTCGATCTAATAAAGCTTTTGTATAGCTGGCTTAATATGACCGGATCACTTCCCCACCATGAATTGCTTATAGCCTTTAAGGGGCTATACGATTTAATTACAAGTTCAACTAGTTTTTGAATGTGAAAAGTCCATGTTAGTTTAGGATCTAAAAACAATCCTAAATACCTAACATGCCTAGTGAATTTAATGAATTGGTTTTGAATTAGAACACGTATTTGTTCGTAGTCAAATGGTCTAAGTGAAAATACGGATACCGAGGATTTGGCAAGGGATATTTCAAAATGAATCTTCTCAAAGGAATTAAAGCAAATATCCATAGATGTTTGACTTGCCTGAAGACATTTAATAAGGCAGTTATGTTTAGAATATATTAAGAAGTCGTCCGCGTATGACAAAATTCGGGAGAAATTTGGTATTTGAATATTAAAGAGAGGTAATATATACAAATTAAAGAGAAGCGGACTCAGAACGGCACCTTGGGCAAGACCTTTATAAGTTGTGCGAACTTCAACCTGTTTGGATACGGGGTTAAGAATATGGAGGGATCTACATAAAAATAAACTACACAAAAGTTTAGCCATGGGAAAAGGAATATTAACTGCTATTAATTGATTGAAAAGAACGGGGATGGAAACATTATCGAATGCCCCCTGAATATCAAGGAATGTTGCCACCAAGAAGCCTTTTTCTTGGAAAGTAGAATAAACATTCCCCAAGAATGATGCTACACAATCTTGGGTACCCAAATGTGGGCGGAATCCAAACATTCCCTCCGGAAGTATCTTCTGTCTCTCAATCCACCACATCAGTCTGTTCTTAATTACAACCTCGAAAACTTTCCTAAAGCAGGAGGCCAAGGAAATCGGTCGAAATGATGACGCCTGGTTGAGAGATTTACCAGGTTTGGGAATCGGAATGACTAGAAAACGCGACCAGTCAGAAGGTATTAAACCAGACACTAATAAATTGTTATATATTTCTAATAGTATATTTTTGGCGTAATTACTTAAATTCTGTATAACTGAGTAAGTAATACCATCCAAACCCGGGGAAGAATCTCGTTTCTTGTTTAAAGGAATAAAAACCTCTTCATACGTAATTGGACGGAGCAGAATATGAGATATCATAGGTGCAGTATTTCCTTCCCCGGCCAGCTCCTCCCTCATTGGAACATAAGGGGGAGAAACTGCGTTTGAAAAGTCAGTAAACCAACTGTCATTTTGAATCACTCGACCGTGAGAATGTGAATTTTTAAAACGCTTAGTTAGATTCCAAACTTCTTTTAAAGGAGTGTTTCTGTTAAACTTCCTACAAAAATCCCTCCAAGAGTTCCTTTTGGTTTTTTTGAGGAGTTTTCGCGTCTCCCCTGCAATTTTCCTATATGTAAGATAAGCTCCCATTGTGCCAACTACCCTAAAAGTGCGCAAAGCATCGTTTCGTTCTTTAACTTTAGTCTCGCATTCTCCATTCCACCAAGGAACAGCAGGTTTATTCCCTTTATACAAGGATGCCTTAGGCATGGAGCACTGTAGCGCTGAAAGAACAGCATCATAAAATGTATAGTATTTGTCTAAGGAGTTACTCACAGAATTAATTATTACCAGATTTTGATCAACTAACTCGCGAAATTTATTCCAGTTCTCTTCCATAAATTTCCAACGCAGTATATTATTTTCAGATTGATATGGCTGCCGATAAGATGATATTGGGTTGTTCGTATTTATAGTGATCATAATTGGAAAGTGATCACTCCCTAAAGACGTTAGTAGAACTTCCCATGTACAATCGAGCGCCATTGAGGATGATGCTAGGGTTAAATCAACAGGGTTATTCACATGAAGGGGATTTCCAAGTTTGGTTTTGGAACCATCATTCAATAAGCACAGATCTGAATTAATGATGAGGTCAAGTACAGCTGCCCCTTTCGCATTATTACGGTCACAACCCCAGCACACACTCAGAGCGTTGAAATCTCCACCCACCAAAATGGGAATATTATTATAACCCTCCAACGCATCCAAGAATGTTGAGGAGTCTATAGAATGATTCGGGGGAGAGTAGTACGAAATAAATATTCCGGAAAATTGACCAATAGTAACAAGAACTCTGACTGCATTTGATTTGGTGCTATTGTTACTAGTTGATAAATCGAGATTAATCACCTGGTACTTGATTCCGAACTTAATTAAAATGGCCGTACCCCCGTAGCCATCCTCTCTGTCGTCTCGAAAACAGTGATAATTGGGAATGTTAAAAGATCTGTTCTTGGATAGCCAAGTTTCTGAAAGTAGAACAATATCAATATCCTCCTGAGACAGAAAGATTTCTAGGTCACCTTTATTAGAAAAAATGCTGCGTGCATTCCACTGCAACACCCGGATCATGTCGAAAAGAGTGAGTTTAAAATGATCGCGAATTACCCTGTTTATATATCTATATTGCTACATACACATAAATATGTAACCGCTAAATGTATACAATAAGTTAGTATATACTAAAAGAAATATATAATTAAATATAATATAAAATCGGAAAATTAATTGTTGGCTGAAATAGCCTTACCAGTTTTTTTGTTATTGGGAAGAGACTTTAACCCTTTAGAATTCACCACATTGGAGATTTTGGGATCCAAACCCTTTTTGCTTATGTTATTTGTATTACTTCTCAATATTGGTTGAATTGGTTTCGGCTCATTGTTAGTTAAAGTTGTGCTGTTGGTTAGTTTGGACGAACTAGGTTGTCTATCTAACTTTTTTGGACTGGAATAATTTGTTTTTTTCCCTTCGTCAGAAGCCGCAAACGATACGGTACGTTTGAGACGGAAATCTGAGATAGGAATTAATTGCTTTGAATCAATGTATCCAGTCTTTCTTATCGGTTTGGGTTTAAATGAAGCGATAATATGAGATTCATTTTCGTGATTACTCTGCGAAATAGGCGGAAAATTATTTTCTTCAGATAAGAGAGAAAAACGGTTTCTTCTAACAGTATTGGAATAGAGATTTTCTTGTCGATATAGAAAGGTATTTCTAATGAGGCCTCTTGAAAGCTGAGGTTATGTGACGCCATAAGTTCATTTATTTGAGTTTGCCTTCTTCTTTCTGGACACGAAGTATCGGTGGTTCTATGCTGATTTTTGCAAAACACACAAATTGGAGATGCACTAGTACAAGCTTCTTCCGAATGTTCTTTTCCTCCGCAGCGCAGACACCTGGAATTGCTCTTGCACTGTCTGGCTAGGTGACCATATCGGAGACATCGGTAACACTGACGCGTACGTCGAACAAATGGTTCACAAGGGAATCTGACGTTCCATAAAAAAACATGCGATGGTAAGGACTGGCCTTCAAACGAGATCAGTACAGAAGAACTTGGGAAATATTTAATTTCGCCCTCGATATTAGCTCGTCTATTTAATCGCTTAATGTTATTAACTACAAACGGGTAGGAGTCAATCATTTCCATGATTTGATCAACGGAATACTCGATATCCACTCCCTTAAGAACACCAAATCGTGAGACCAGATGTGCCGGAATAAAAGCTCTATACCCGCTCGTAAGAAAGCAAGAACAAGAAACTAAATTATTGGCGGAATGAGGTGACGACAATTGAATAATAACTCTATTCCGGCCTACCTTCTTAATTTCAATAATATCTTTCCATAAATTATTTCTTTTTAATATTTCGGCGATTTTTAACGCACTAATGGCTAGTCTGATTGAGTCGGGTTGATAGGCTTTTTCAATAAAAACTTTAAAACCTTTATCGCTATGAGTGGAATTTGTATCAGTAGGATAAAAGTTAGAAATGTAATTACGAGGTTCTGAAAGAGCCGAGTTGTTCGTGCTATTGTTATGACCGGCTTCATTATTTGTCTTATCAAGATTGCTGTTGCTATCATTATTGTTATCACTAGTTACGGATTCTTTAGACTTACTTAACTGAGCCGTCTGCGAGATGTTGCTTTCGCCGTCTTTTTTTTTTTTTTTTTTTTTTTTTTCCTCATTCCCAATACTTTGGGCGAGGTCATTTATTTTTAATAATATTACAATTTTACTTATTACTATAATGTTCACAACAGGCCCCATCCAATTAAGTTTTTGGTTGCCTGCGATCCCATTTTACAATCGTGTACTGATTATTTCTTATTATAAATACTTAATACTAATTTATCAAGTTTTGCTTTCGGTGTGTAATTTCTTCAACAGTAAATTTATTAAATTCATTAAAGAGGTTTGTAACTAAATCTGTTGCGTATAAGTTGTTAAAAATCTTATTATTGTGATTACAGCCATTTAATATATGTCCTACATTATCTGTGAAATTACATCTTTTACAGTTTTCATTGTCTGTAATTTTAAATTTATATAAATAAATTCCAAAATTACCGTGTCCGGATATGAACTGCACGTTAAAAAAATTTGGTACAAAGTCATTATTATTCATTCTGTCTATGATATTGGGAAAAAAATGTCTAGCTAGTCCATTATAGTTATTCCATATCTCCTGATATTTATTAATGTAGTGTTCATTTAAAATTTTCTTAAATTGTTTTTCTTTTAACAATTTATTTTCATATTTATAATAAGGAAAATTATATCTAACATTACTAAATCTATGGTTAATCTCAACTTTATTTTTTATTAAAAATACATTTATATGTTTATGCAGTTCGTATTCGATAGGTAATATGCCTGCGATAACTATTGCGGCCATATAGCTGGTAGTTCTATACGCTTTAATCAGTTTAATTGCAATCTCTCTTTGAAAGCTTTTAATTATATTTTGAAATCTGTTAGTCCCTAGCATATCTAAATAAATAATACTACCATAAATAATATTTGGTACTATTATACATTTATACAATATAATACCCTTTTTATAATTTATTCGATTACTATTATTGAAAAGTTTATTGAAAATTGGCAAGAATTTGTTAATTTTATTTCTTACATTATTAAAATGATTATAAAATTTTAAATTATTGTCTATAATAACACCTAAATATTTGATTTGCGTTGCATATTTGATATTTAATCCGAACTGCATTAGGTTAAGTGGTTTTTTATTAATTTTACTGTTAAAAAGAATATAGTTTGATTTATTTTCGTTTATTTCAAGATTAAATTCCGTGAGCCATGTTTGAATTTTAGTGTAGACTTTATATATTTTATTTTCCACCATTGTTTCGTTTTTATCTGCAATGAGAATGGCAATATCATCTACGAATGTAATTATTTGTATATCGTTTGGTAGTATTAAGTTGTACATTTGTGAAACAATGATGTTCCAAAGGTATGGTCCTAACACTGACCCTTGGGGTAAACCCATAACAATTTTTTTTTTACAGGATGAACTGTTTATCTGTATCATAGTGTGTCTATTATTGAAATAATGATTTAAAATATTTAACAATCCATTATCTAATTCTAATTTCTTTAATAATTCAATAAGTTTATTTAGGTCCAGGCTATCAAAAGCCTTCGTTACGTCCAGTGTGATTAGACAGCATTTTAATGATTTCTTTTTAAAACTCTTTATGGTTTGAATAATATTACATATTGCTAATTCCGATGATCTGCCTTTTAATGCACCAAATTGGTTTTTATTAATTATATTCTTTTTGTTTGCGAAATCTTGTAATTTGTTAAGTAAACATTTTTCGTATATTTTACTGAAGTTTGATATTAATGAAATTGCTCTGTACGAGCTAGACAATTTTGGGTCTTTACTGATTTTAGGTAGAATCACCGTCCTCATTATTTTCCACCTTTCCGGGAAATAATTATAATAAAACAATAAATTGATTAATTTCGCTATTACATCAGGATATTTAATATTGAACTTCTTTAAAAAACCGTTTGAAATTTCATCCACTCCTGTTGATATTTTGTTTTTAAGATTCTTAATAATCGTGCTGATTTCGTCTTTTTGAACATAATTTACGAACTCATTATTTATTATTTTCACTTTGAACGGTTTAGATTTTAAATATAATTTAGAACTTAGTAGTTTTACTTTATCGCTGTCAGAGTAGGCGTACTTATCTAATGTGGGTATGTTAACATCTTTATATTTACTTATTAATATTTTATACTTTAATCCAAATACCGATTTATCACTTATTAGTTTTCTCCAGGCTTGCATTTTAGCTACTTTAATTTCATACTTATATTTTTTAAATTTATTCTTGTATTTATTGTAATGTACCGTTTTTAAATTTACGTTCTTACAGTTTCGATATTTCCTATATAGTTTATTAACGTTAAATTTTAGGTTTTGTAGGTTTGCATTCCACCAGTAGACAGTTGATTTTTCTTTATTTATGTATGAGTGCTGTAATACAGTATTTACATACCGCTGAAATTCCTCTTACCAATTTTCTATAGCATTTACCGAATTACACGAAACTTTTAAATCTAATTTATATGAAAATTTAGTTATATTTTTCTCTAATTTATGATAATTTATTGCTTTCACGTATTCTTTATTACTTTTATATATTGGTTGAAAATTAAATAATATATAACTATGATCGCTGTGGTTAATTTCATGAGATACCTTCCAATCACTAATTACTTGTGCAATATTGTTTGTAATGAGTGTTAAATCGATCGTACTATGCTGATTTTTCCGTTTAAATGTGTATTTATTTTTAATATTTAACACCTTTAAATCATGAATTTGTATTAAATTGTATAATTGTTTCCCTCTAGGGTTATTTACTTTATCCCAAGATAAGTGTCTTGAGTTGAGGTCACCGAGTAATATAAATTTAATGAAGTTATTGTTTCTAATATATACATCTAAGAATTGAAAGTATTGATATGACAAATTATTCGGTGGTATATATGTTAATATGAAATTTACTTTATCTATTTGGATTACTAACACATTGTATTCATTATATGCATATATACAGTTTATTAGGATACCAACACGGTAAATTATTTGTAATTTATTATGTATAATAGTTTTATAATTGATGGGCACGTACTTGCTACTGAATCTATCGCAAATGAACGCAACATCAATATTTTCCGTAATTATTTTGCTTAATAAGATATCTCTTGCTAACTTACAGTGGTTTTCATTGTACTGTATTATTTGAACCATTCTAATTTCTACTTTTTTTAGATTTTATATGTTTTCTTTATTATTTTCTTTTTTAATTTTATTTATTATTTTAGTAATTTTTATTTTAATTGATCTATCATTTATGCTTTCATGAATGTACTGCATTTGTGCGATAAGCGCGTCATTATTTATCTGTTCCAACTGAAATAGGTTTTTAATGGTTTCATTTACATGTTCATTTTTATTTATATTTGTGATTAATTGTAGTATTTGTTTATAATTAAAAATTACTTTTTTGTGTTTGAATTGACTTTCGATTGTTTCTTTTATTGTTATTAATGCCTTTTCGAGTATGTTATCTTGTTCTGTTTTAGTTTTTTTTGTACCTACTTTTTTTTTGCCTAAATTTAAAGTGCTTTTTTCCAAACTTTTATGATCGCAAATTGCATCTTTGCTTCTATTTTTATTTTTCTGCTCATCTTGCGAATAATCCGGTTTTTCTTTTGGTTCCTTATTGACCGCAGCTTCCTGTCTCATATCCACGATTAGTGTACTGTTCATTTCGATCTCCTCGGTTTTCTCTTCCTTTTCTTCTACAATTATTTTCCCCGTTATTAGCGGTTCTGGGTTTTCAATTTCCGTGTCATCTAGCGTAGTTAGGCTCGACGCATTAGACAAACAAGCGTTCCCAAACAGGTCACTATCGTCATTTGTTGTCGTGTTTTCTGTTGTTGCGCCGTCTTCATCGCTAATAATAGTTGTAAAATTACTTACCTCGGTGCACAGCGTACTGTTACCTGTTTCCCTTAACTTGATGGGGGGATCTTTCCCCCCATCCTCGTCCACGTCCATGTGCGGTGTTAACCACCTGCAACACCGAAAACTTGACGACCGAGCAGAAAGAAGAAAAAGAAAGGAAAGAGAGAGACAGAGAAAAAAAAAAAAAAGGTACTACGAATTCGTTGAAATAAGTAAACGGTTTTATCAACACGAACGCGATAGAACACACTCGTCAACGAATCATACGCGAATAACTTCGAATAAGTTCGATTTGTTTGTTGTTTTTTTTCGCTAGTCGAATTGTTTATCGTCGAAAAAAATTATCATCCGCGGTGTAGGTCGTTGGAAAATAGATTCAGACTTTTTTTTTTTTTTTTTTTTAAAGAATATCGTATTGGCAAAAACTTTTACCCTATCGTCATTCCACGCGCTCTCGCAACAAAAGCAAATTAGATTTTTAATTTGTGTAAGCGTCGATTATCTCTATTCTAGGTAATTCGGAGAGACAGGATACCGTCGTCGGGCGGGTTGGGAGTATACACGGAGCTTTGGAATATTCGCTAGGGCTGCTCTCATCGTCCAGAGTAGTCGTGTAAGCCGGAACGAATCTGCAGCAGCGGGGAGAGAGGGCTCCAGGGTGAAAGCGACAAAAACGACAACGACTCGGAGTAGTGGCGAAATTGTTTCGGAACAAGAGTAAAAAAACGAAAAACGAAAAACAAAAAAAAAAAAAACCTTTTGATTATTCTTCTTCTTCGTTGGAATGTCCCCGCGCGGACCGCCGTTCCGGTATTTAAATTAACTTTTTCTTCTTCCACCGCTTCGGTATATGGTATTATAATTCGTTTAAAGGCCGCGCTGGCTGGCTGGCTGGCTGGCTGACTAGTTGGCGGTCCATTGCAGATTCAAGATTCGTCGCGGCGAGGACTTTCTTTATTTTTCGAACGCCCGACTCATCGGTCCGAATTCCGGCTAACGAGGGCCGATTTCGGCCGACATCTCACGTTTCTTAATTCAAATCGGCATCGCTGAAGCCGCTACACGCAACGAAAAATCCGGAACAGCGGCTGCTGACGACAATTCTTTCTTTTGTTCGAAGACATTCTACTTCTCGGAGGGCAGCTGTGATGGCGCTGCGTGCAACCCTTTCATCGCGGCTCTCGTGATTAAATTTCTTCCGCTTTTGTTCGGCAGATTCTTTTAATTAATGACAACGTGAAAGTTTTCCGAATAACCTGCGCTCCCCTTCTCCGCGGAACTTCATTATCCTATTAGTAGAGTTGCCCGGTCGCCTAGAATCGATCCGGTTCATAATTTGCTAAACCGCGAACCGGAAAATTAACTCGCGGTTGTTTTCCCGCTATTTGCTTCTTGTTATGACCGATCGCAATATTTATCAAATTCCGCGATAGACTATGTCGCTGTTTTTCGGATCAGTTCTTGAACTTTGGTGAACTCTATACGACCCTGCGTGTTATATTAAGAACAATTCGGACCTTAATCGAGCGATATCTATATTGAAATGTTAAGCGGTTCTAACATTACCGGATCTCGTATCGGCCGATCTTGCGAAAAATTGCAAATAAATATTTAAATTAAATATATTAATATGCGTAATTCGCCCGCCACAGGACGCAATGTTTTGGCTTTAGCGGTGAAAAAGGGAAAAAAGATGTTGTCTGAATATCGAAAGGAGTCCCCTGATCCCTGGGAAATGGTAGACACGAACGTCGCGCACTTCATTAAAGAGTCGTCTCTCTGACGTGCTTAATTTTAAGCTTATTTCGGAGTCGAAAATCAAAATGGTTGTGTATGTACACATCTCTTTACAATAATAAGGTGATGTCTCCTTGAACAGATCAGTATGATATAGCTCCTTATGTGATGAGAACAAAAAAAGGGAAGGAGCCCCGGTTGAGGACATTTTGTGCTGCGGATGATTCCTTTACACTCGCGGGGAAATTATATAATTGTTACAGACAGTCTATAGTATTTTCAATGAAGAAAGAAAACAAAAGAGTTATTCACTAAGTCTGACACCGCGCTAAGTGTGTATACGTCATGCGCAGATTATGACGAAATTAGTATACACACAGCTTATAATAGAGGCCGTATTTTGGCCTAGGCGGAAATGAAGTAGAAACTAAACAGAAAGCGCGATGGTATTAAGTTAAATATCGGTAGGGATATTACAGCATCTAATTCTGAAGAATTTGTGAAACTGTCAATCCTGCAATTTAAAAAAAAACAAAAAAAAACACTTTTATGGGGAAAAAAATTAAACGGTAAAAGTTGAAAAGCTATACAGGATTTTCGAATAAACTCGCGCCGATTTTCATTTAAAAATTAACGATAAATTAAAATAAAAGATGGCGCTTCCTTAAATTACGGTAACGGAACACTTTTACATTGTAGCACGCTGTGTCTCTTTCGGTGGCTTCGATGACGCGTCGAGAAAAATGTCACTGTGTCTCCGCGGATGGAATTTGTTGATAAGTTTTTCAAAAACTAACGAGTTTCTCGCATGGATAAAATAACAAATAAATAAAAACTCAAAAAAAAAAAAAAACAACAAAAAAACAAAAGACGTTTCGTTCGTTTTTCGCGGAAAAATATTTTTTCAAACGGAAAATTTACAGAATGTTTATTGCAAGACATTTTGCCGTAAGCAAAAACAGATGCCGAAGAGGTGTGTTGCGGGGAGGAGGGCGCCGTGTTCTATTTTATTTTGGAGAAAAACAAAACAAAAAATCACAAGTATATTTCGCGCCACCTCTCCTATAAAACACATGTTTCCGTAACCCACAGTCGATTTCATAATGCGGTCATAATTCAGCCGGGTGACTGTCGCTTGATGTCTGAGTTAGGGGTTATCCCGTTAATCGTCGAGTCGTTCTCCAAACATTAATTTACTCCTTAAGCGGAGTCGGTGTGCGAGCTGCTCTTATTTGTCTTAGATCGGCCGGGCGAAAGGTTATTTTTATAACCGGGTTCGTGTTTAACGTTCGCGCTACTTTTTTCTTTTAATTTTCAATTTTTCTCTCTTGTTTGCTCACCGAACGACGAATTTATTTGCCTACTCGATGCGTTTTGTCGTTCGAACGCGAACTACGAATTATTATTAACCCGCTATCATAAAAACGGTTTCTCGGAACACCGTTGTACTTTTACGGTTAATTTATTTCCCGCCGTTGCCCCCCACCCCCGTCCCCGTCACTCCTTGTTGATATTTCGCCCACCCACACACACACAAACAACTGACCTATTCGGAACTAACCTTTCATCGACAGATTCAAAAGTGAAAAAATTACTCTTAGTTATATGTTTTTTTAGTTTTTTTTTCTTGCATTTTTTTCAAAACCCTTTGCACGACCGGGAACCGAGCATTGATATCTGAGTGACACTCTTGGATACGCGCGACCAATTTTAGCAGTCGAATCTTTATGTATTTTCGATCAAATTCGGAATACTACTTTTTTACATGAGGAGAAAATGATCTGCCCGACTTCACCCACCTGCGTTAACGCAGCCGTTTTGATTTGCTTTTTTCTGTCCAGGTCGTCTCTATAGGCGGAGAATGAGTTTTTAGTCGTTAAATGATTATATACACACATGATGAGGAAAGAATATTAACCTACTTCGGTCCGTTTGCGTTTTTATTTTTATTTTTTTCCTTCGTTTTTATAATCAGCCGACTTGATTATTTCTTATTTCGGAAATCGTTAGCTTCACGGATATCTTAATGTCGACTAGTTACTAAAAAAAAAATTTTAACATCATACGTATTATACTTATTATATGGGGATTATTATCTCGATGATGTATATAAATTCTTCATAAAAATGTTTTTTGTAATGCTCTCTAGAGTACACGTCGAGTTGTTGTCCCGCGATTTTGTACTATCTCTGCAACTCGTCTAACCGAAATGATAGGGTCGAATTAAAAAAAAAATTCATTTACGCGATGTTAAACCACACAACATCCTTAGTTCGCTAGGGCACACATGTATGCGTGTTTGTAATGTTCAAAAAAAAAAAAAAAAAAAAAAAAAGGAAGAAAACAAAATAAGAAAAAAAAAGGAAGAAAACAAAATAAGAAAAAAAAAGGAAGAAAACAAAGAAAGAAAAAAAAGGAAGAAGGAAAAACGTGTTCTGTCGCAAATGGACTAAAATATGTTAGCAGATTGGTCACTTTGTTGGAGTCTTTTCCGGTGATGTGTCATTTATTTTGTAAAAATATTACACCGCGAGATTGTTGTCGAAACTTGCAGAAATTCGACTAATCGAGTTACGCGCTCTGAAGCGGGTTTCAGGCCTAGCAGCGTGAAAAATCTGATGATAAATCCGTTTCCTGCGATTAGAGGATTCTCATCCAATCTAAAATCGCCATTATCTGTCGCGTAATTAAATGGCTGATTTTTGTATAAGTATTTGTACAAATGATTTTCTCCGTATCCTTCAAATTTTACGAGGTTCCGACTATTTACTTAAAGTATAGGTTAATGACATTTTTCTGAAATCATTATATATGGATACATTCGCCTGCGGGATACAAAATTCGAAACGAAATGGTCATGTGTGGAAGCAGATGTTCTTTTCGAATAGAAATTATTTTGCGACTAACACGCAATCGATTTTTGTAACGGAATATTATTCTGTGTTTAACTGTCAGTTGTCGATAGCTGTGTGTGTCTATTTAGTTTTATGATTATTTTTAAAAATAATAACTTTGAAATTAAAATATAAAAAAAAAAAATTTGCTCGTTCTGTTGCAGGCTGTTGACGAAGGCAACAATAACAACGACGATCTGCGTTCTTTTGTGCTGTCGTCTCTGTGGTTTCTTAAATTGAACACGGTCAATTGTGTCTTATGCTCGGATACGCTGAAAGTTTACGACAGGTATCCCCTGATAAACGGACTGTTCTTCTTGAGTCCAGTCGAACACCGCACATGTTCTATTAAAGTAAGTTGATTATTTTACTGTGTTTACACATATTACCGTATTATAATCAGGGCTTTTGCACGATTTTTTCGACTATGTTTACGACTGATAGTTTAGAATATCGAATATTTTTTTTTGTTGTTTTTTTTTTTTTTTTCGGGTGGGAAGGGTGTATTGCGCCCGGGTCTATTAAATTAAAGTGGAAGAGTTTGGTCACGTGCTGGCAAGGAAGCGAAGAAGCAACGAACGGTCGCCGTTCAAGGTAGGGAGCAGGAAGATAGGCGGATAATGGTATAAAGAGAGGAATTATTCATCGGCAGTAGTGAAGGCTAGAAAGATAAGTAGTTCGATTTAGGTGATGTAAGAGATGAGTTCAAAGCGGAACTGGAGTGGCTGTGCAACGTATCTGTCCTCTTAGTGATCGCCGGTCCGCCTGTAGCAGCTTCGGGAAAAATAACTTTGACAGCGACAATTTCGGGTTTTTTCGCCGGTCGGATTTTTATTATTTTTGCGTTTCTTCTTTTCGGTTTAAAGAGAATATTACGTACGGTTCGGTTAACCCGCTATTCGATTTAAAACGAAATGGGAAAAGTGCGCTCGCCTAGCCGGAGCGAAACAGAGAGCACTCTCTCTATTCTAAACTATTTTGAATACACGTCTGTTACTAGGCAAAAAAAACTGCGTTCCATGCCCGATACGAATTGCAGATACACTTCTTTGATCTGTCGACTGGAAATTCAGAATGAAGCTATTGCAAATCAAAATTGGACCAGTTTCTTCCCATATTTTAAATTAACTTTTCTCATTGTGCCGTGAAAGGACACAAGGGCGCGTCCTCTGTCTCTTCGTGCAAAGAAAAATACGCAATAGCTTCGGTTTACCGCGTGTCTCTTGTTTTTCTTCTTCTACCTTTCACATATAGATATTTCACGTCGCTTTTTTTTGGTCGATGCTTCCGCGTCTGGTGGTACCTGCTGCTTTGAAATAACATTTACGCGTTTCTCCGCCCTTAAAGAACGCTCGCTTCTTTTTCAATAACATTTTAGACCGGACATTTGTAAATCGCTCGCTGTTAGTTTTACGGAAAATGTAATAATTTTTACCGAGTAAAATCAAAAAAGTAGTAAACGCTAGAACGTGTAGTTGCTAAATTCAGTTCACGACAACAAGAGAACAGATGACACCGTGTTTAGATCTACACCTTGTGCCATTGTAATGTGTACGCGCCCTAATGATATATATATATATATATATATATATATTGTAATAAAACTAGAGTCTTTCTGGTACATATTTCGCGTACTACATTAGCATTAGTTTTATGGGAAATTTCAAAATTGAGAATTTATTAACGTAAAACGGGGAAACTTTAGAAACTTTAGAAATTTTATTTTATTCACGGCTATTTGCTAGAAATAAGGTTCTTTTTGAAATGATAGTTTATCACATCTACCATATAGCAGTATCAAACCGGCAAAAAGTGATAATTAAAGTATAGCCTTTTTATTCGCAACATATTTCGTTCGTGTTTTTAATTGTTTTTTCCAGGTCTGAAAATAAGCGTACCTTTATTTACGTTTATTTACGTTTTTTTTATTCATTTATTTTTTCTCGGCTATTTATAGATCGACTATTTTAAGAAAGGAGATAATTAACGAAAGCGCACCTTTACTAACGTTTAATTATTTTAACTATTAATGTTGTGTATTACTAGCGTAAAATTTAAACATTGATGGAAAATTTTAAATTATTGGCGTTAAAAAATTTTGCGAGCATTTTTAAATAATGGAAAATTTTTAAATGCTCTAACGGATTTTATTAATTGTTAACAGACTCGATCGTTTCCTTTCCTTTGGATATTATCCTATTTCGCTCTTTATTAAAAAAATAGCAGCGGGTATGTCGCTGTGATGAGCTGGAATTTCTATTCTTTTGAAAATTTTCGAAATAGGACAAATATTGATCATCATCACACGTTAGAGACGTATCAATACGCTCAAATCCTTTTGACACGCTTCGTTCGAAGCCTCTCCTTATTCCATGATTCTCCATTTCTTTTGTATAGATTATTTTCTCACCCGATGATGATATGTCCTTTAGCGCGGAGTTTATGCTGAAAATGTAAATATTATTATCACGGCGGTAATTTGCAGTCTCTGGTGACATATAGATTTGTTCTTAAAAAAGAATGGCAATATTTTAATGTAGACCTTATAAAATATTTTGAGCCATTTTATTAGTAAGAGTTATTTGTTTAATTACGGATTATTTCGATTGAAAGCGGGTCTAGTAAATTTATCAACAAAGGAGGTTTAATATAAAACACGGCTGTTTCGAAAATTTTTACTTTTTTTATATACATATAAGTGTGTATGTATATTGATGTAAACTGTGGTGTGCTTTTATCCTCAGATGATTTCGGATGTCTTCTCCTGGGAGAAAAGGGAGCGATCCGCGAAGTAATACCCTACACCAATTTGGTTCCTCGGAACAGATTAATTTCGGGAGTCAAGGTCGAAAAGACTCGTACTTTTTTTTTTTTAAACAAATTCGGACTAAATTACATTTTTTTTGTGTACGTCTTTTTTAAAATTTTTTTGGCCATCTCAACACAAGATATTTACCTAAAGGACTAGCAGAATGATGAAACGTAAGAAATGGCAGGTTATAACCTCAGGAAGCGATATTAGAGATAGGAAGAAATGAAGGCAACTAATACAGAAACATCAGAAGGAGGTGGAAGAACAAGAATGTAGAGTGGGCACAGTGAGGGGTCGGTAGGCCAAGGCCAAGCAAATTTGAATAAAAGACTGCGCGTTCCGAGGAAATACAAGAGCATTTGAATAGAACTTACATCACAGGTCAAATTTATGATAGGAAGACGAAAGGGACGACACAAAGGAGACTGAACAATATCAAAACGAAAGAGAGAAGCAGGAAGCAGACTATGATTAAAGCGATAACTATGGAAGAAATAACAGAACGGCTGATGCAGGGGAGATTATTAAACTACGAAGAAGGAGGTGGAGAGGGTTGTAAGGCAAGTTGAAATTTTTTCTTCATATAACTTCGAAATTTCATATACAAAAAAAAAAAAAAATTAATTAATAAAAAGTATTTGACGGTAAATTTAAAGTTCGATTGAAATCGAAATTTGACTGTTACGTCGCTGCCTATCATTAGGACCAAAAAGCGTGTGTAGGTTGACCGTAGCGACGAAAAATCCTTATTATCTGTGTGCATTGTGATTAATGTATCCTCGAGTAATTTACCGCGGTCTATTCTGCTCTGTTTGCTCAGGTCGCGCTACCACTGACATACCGTCACCACGATAGGGTTTCTGAAAAATTGTTTTTCGAAACTCGCTCAGAAGTTGATCACCCGTAATTGATAAGCACGTTGTCCTGAGCCAAGGGCGTCGCCAGGCAATGGCCCGCGGGGGGGGGGGGGGGCAAGATGATAGAAAAAGGATATGAGTTATGGGAAAAACCGAAAATTTATAAGTCGTAAAGGCTTAATATTTTATTAAACAAGAATACTTAATTAAAAGATAATTTCCGTGGGTTTCTGGAAAATTATTCATGATTACGCGCCTATGAATACTCATTATGGCCAGTTGATTAAAAAGTTTCAAGGCTCCAGGGGGGGCAGCTGCCCCCCTGCCCCTCGCTGGCGACACCCATGTCCTGAGCTTCGCTAAAACCGATAAAACTATAATTTAACAATTTTGGTTGATTTTGTTAACTGCCATCATCAGAGTGTAATATTTTTTCGACAATTATAAACCCGAAAAAAACAAATCCATATATAAATATATATTATACGAATGATTTAAAAATAGGATATTATCACTAATCAGGGGCAATTTGTAAGTACCCTTTCTGAAAATATAAAATTTTACGTGTAATCCGAACAGGAATAAGTTTTTTTTAGCTGATAATGCGAGTATACACAGATGTTTATGAATTTTTCGAGTATTAAAATGGATTTCGACTTTTAAAATTTCGTCTATTAGTCGAAAATTTCAAACGTGTGTAATGCTTTAAAAATAGGAAACGATCATTATTTTATTTTTAAAAGAACAAAAATTTTTCAAGGTTTTTTTTTGCGTTAAAAAGGAAACAAAGGGAAAAAATCAACGATATTATTATTATACGAGTAAAATTATATTTTGCCGGTTTTGACTTGACCGAATTTACGAAATTATTTTTGTAGGTAAATTTCGAGGACCAAAAGTATTATTTAAGCGCCGTTTGCATACTTTGTACCCACGGCAATATTCAAGGTCGTCGAATCAGATGTCGCACGTGTTTCAGTTGTTGGGACGGATCAGCTTTGAGAATTGGCACACTTTATACTTACGACATATTTGCTGCGCATTCGTGTTGCGATTCGAAGCTAAAGGTAATTTTTAATGCATTTAATTTATTAAGTTCCGTCGCGCGCATTTCAGATTAAAACTAGAATTTCGGAATAAAGCGAATCGATATTTTCTTTTTTTTCTTCTTTTTTTTCTTCTTTTTTTTTTCTTCTTTTTTTTTTGCTTCTTTTTTGTATTTTGAACAATTATTAATTTCGGTTAAACTACACTAAAAACATATATATCCCTTATCAAAACAAACATAAAAAATATTTTTTTCTAATCATTTTCGTTCGATTTTTTCCCCCAGTTTTATCGCAATTCTACGCTAAATATTCACTGCCCCGCAGATTATTAGTTCTCTGTCAAGCATTCAAGTTTTAGGATATCTGACGCGGAAAAAAGTATTCCTTACTACAATTTCGTTCGGTTTTAAAATGATTAACCGTTTAAGAAGAAATCCGATGCGGAGGAAGATGATGAAAATTGTAATTTCGGAAAGAGTTTTCGCTTTGGGCTAAATTTGATTAATCTCGAGATATTGGGGGAATGTAGGAAATAGCGTTTTTGAAAAATATTTCGCTTAACAGGAACCGATTGCATTTCGAAAATTGATGGCATAATTCTCCTCTATTTTCTTACGTTTCCTTCTTGTAACACCTGACATTTTTTTATATATCATCTTTATTAGCTTTTTTTTTTTCTTTCTTAATCTGTATTGAAATGGCCACAAGTGTACCAGAATTTAATATAGCTTTGATGCGAACGTTCTTTGTTTTCCATCTAATAATATCAGTCCTTTTTTTTGTTTTCCTTCTTTGGGGGCGTCAACACAGGACATTTACCCAACTCGAAGGACTGACAAATAATGAAACGTAGGGATTTGAAGGTTATATCAGGAAGCGATATTAGAGATAGAAGAAATGAAGCTAGCCAATATAGGAACAACAGAAGGAGAAAGAAGAGCAAGAATGTAGAGTGGGCACAGTAAGGGGTCGGGAAGCCAAGGACAAGCAAATTTGAATAAAAGACTGCGCGTTCCGAGGAAATACAAGAGCATTTGAATAGAACTTACATCACAGGTCAAATTTATGATAGGGAAGATGAAAGGGACGACACAAAGGAGACTGAACAATATCAAAACGAAAGAGAGAAGCAGGAAGCAGACTATGATTAAAGCGATAACTATGGAAGAAATAACAGAACGGCTGATGCAGGGGAGATTATTAAACCGCGAAGAAGGGGGTGAAGAGGGTTGAAGAAAAGAGACGGATAAAGATCAGTACAAAAGTCTCTTGGTGAAAACGATAAGAGAGAGGGCAAAGACTTTGGGAGGGGAATTTGTCTATGAAACGGCTATTTACCGCAACTAGATATGCTAAAGAATCGGCAAAATCGTTACCAACGATAGCGGCCCGAAATACAGAACAGGTCAATTAGGATAGAACGGGATTGTAATAAACTATAAATTAAGGAACGAATATAAAGAATAATAGGATCTGACGATGGTTTAAGGAAGGGAGACGAGATGGTTAATAAAACGTTTTTCGAATCGGAGCATATGACGAATTTTAATAAATTGGATGTTGAGGATGTAAAAAGGATAGCACGTAAAATATCCATATGGATTCGGCTAAAAAGATAGAAGAAAAGGAAGAAAGTTGAAAAGACTCGGAATAGTTGATATCGCGAAAAAAGAAAAGCAGCTCCGACGACACCTGAAGCATATTTTGAGCCATCCGTAAAAACCATGCTGTGAGCTGGAAAAAGTGAGTGTAGAGTTTGGTTAAATTTGTTATGTACTACAGGAAACGGAATAGATTTAATGCTAGAGGGAAGAAAAAATAGCTTAGGAGAAAACGACAGTTCTAAGAAGTTGTAAGTGAAATACGGGGATTTGTTATAGGACAAAGTGAAAAAATAGGACAAGTCAAGAGGAAATGTGTGAAAGAATTGGAATTTTTCGTGGTGAGAAACGCCAATTTCCCAAAATATATCGATAGGAATTCACTAGTTTCGAGTGAGGAATTCACTAGTTTCGAGTGAGGAATATGAAGACGTTTAATCATAAATCTTTCACCAAAAGATAAAGTCTTCGAATAAATAAAGGAAGGAAGCCAGTTTCGGCCAGGAGAGCAGGAGTTGGAGAAGAATTCAGAGGAGTACAAATACAGAGGCAAAGAAACAAGAGTTTTGGATGCGATCAATTTTAGTAAGGATTTGGGAGCACTGGCATAAAGAAAAAAGAACAATAGTCCAATTTAGAAAGAATAATGGATCTATAAAGTATGAGGAGAATATATGGATCGTCACCCCATTTCCGGAGGGGGGGGGGCAACGCCTTTAAGAAATTTAATCTCTCAAGAGCCGATGTACATAGATAGTTGATCTGATGGCAAAAAGATAAATTATTATTAAGAATGATACCGAGGTAGGAGGAGTTAACTAGAGGAATAGGGAATTGACATAAGGGGTTAACTAAGGAATGGTTAAAAGGACGAAATGTAAAAACTGTAGAGGCAGACTTCTCAGGGGAAATAGAAAGATGAACGGAAGACAACGATAATTCCAAAATAGCAAGGAAGGACTTAAGCTCCTGATTGGCGGAAGAAAGACGGTCCTTACCAACGTCTAGGTTTGTCAGGTTTTTAATAATATTATATATCACGCACGATGATCAACTTAAAAAGTCGTAATTTCCACCGAATCGCTTTAGTAATATCTTTTCAATGGCGCCTCAGTTAAAAGAGTAGGCTCTAAATTTGCGCGCGCGAGTATTTCTAACAATTGTGTGAATCTTTTGCGGATCTAAAAAAGATATTTTTAAATGTTAATTATATACGTGTGTTGCGTGATTTCTCATCGTGCATTTGATTTTTCTTTTTACCCGCTAGTGTAACGTTTGCGAACAGCAGATAACGCCGGAAACGAACGTTCTGAATTTCTTCAGCGACTACAGTCGACGGATTTGCTGTCCGCACTGCGGCATCATTGACTACCATTTCGTCAAGCCGCTAGTCGATTGCTACGCGCTCGAAATGCCTCCATAACATACACTACGAGAAACCTCCTCACCGCTAATTTTCTCTCGCAAGGAGGTTTCTTTTGACGCGGTATTCGATTCCCCTTCCGTTTCACCGGTACATTCGTCCGGCGCGAGTGCTAGCGAAACTACAATGTCACCGTACAGCAAATTGCCCGAGAGTGGTAGTGGTAGCGGCCGCCATCAGAGTCGCCAACAACCGAAACTGTCCTCGAACTACGATTGCCAACCGCGAACAGCCCAGCACAAGGTTAGAAGCGGTCAACGAAGATCGCCGTCGCGACCGTTCCCGCAAGAGCGCGACTCCTCCGGTAACGTGTCGTCGTCCGCCGCTGACTTTAGGAAGTCTACTAATAATAATAATAATCGATTCAACGGAAATCATCCGGTGATTCCGAGAGTCGTCGCGAACGTTCCGGCGACCAAGAAAACCGATCGACGCTTTCACCGGGAAAAGGGAAAAGAAGGAACCCAAAAAGAAGAAGAAGAAGAAGAAGTTAGTTGCTCTACAGATTCTCGTGCTGTCGCTCTGTACCGACGGCACCAGGAGTCAACTGACTTGCTGAATGCTGTCGACGGTTGTTATAATCACGTAAAGCATCTGGCGGAGAACGGCAACGCCATCCGCGGCAAGAACTCTAATCGCACTACTACTACTACTACTACTACTACTACTAGCTGGTCGCCGAGCGGCAGTCTACCAGCGGCTAGTTCGGCAATTACGTCGTCATTTTACGCGAGACTTTCTAACGACATCGACGGCGGTCGCAATGATGTTTCGCCGAAATTCCCGCATTCGCGCGGTCAGCGTTGTTATTACGCTGCGGACGAAATGCCATCGGAAGTGAGCATGCTCACCTGGTCAAAATCCTCTGGCACGACGATTGCAAACAACGAAAATATCGCGGACGCCAATCGAATTCCTCCGTGGGTAGTGCGAGCATTGTCGATCATGGCCGAAAGAGCCAACGTCGACGTCGCTCTCAGCGAACCGCCGGTAAATCGGCTATTCGCCGGTTTAGCTCGGTACGCGGACAGTATCTGGTCTTCGCTGTTGCGTATCATCATCGACTACGCGAATTCCTATCATCCGTTCTCTTACGACCAGTTGACCAACATTCGCTCTTGTTACGAACGATTCGTCAACGGTACGCTGACGCCGTACGCCATCAGATCGTTCAGTTGCGGTACGGCCGGAAATGCCGATTGGCTGATGGTCATTCTGTCGTTTATGGCCAAGAATGGGCCCGACATCGCTCTCGGCAGCAATTTCGTAACCAGCTTCTTGCAGATGTTGGCCGCTCAGTTTCCGTACGGCGGTTACGAATTCCTGCAGAACCTAATTAACCGCTATCAGTCGCTCTATCGTCGGCCGTTCACTGCCGAACACGTAGCGAACATTCGTCGCACCTTCGAACGATTCAACAAGTTGAGCGTCGACGACGCCGATTTCGGGCAGAAAATAACAACGACCGTTCTAGCTCGATCTGACGAAGAGCTGCGAAAATCGCCATCGTTGTCCGGTATTTCCAACGACCTACCGGAAAATGTTGAAACAACGCGCGATTTCGTTACAACTACATCCTCCTATTCGACGGCGAAGCCGCTACCGGAAATTGATTTAACGCCGTCGAAAGGCATTCGTAGCGACGGCAAGCTGATCAGTCCGTCGGCGCTTTCATTGGCCGCTCGGAGGAGCAACTTCGATTCCGGACAAAGTTCGTCGGGTACTACGCCGAGTCCAATCGGTGCGGATCCGAACGAAAGCTGTTGCAAAATGTACGGTTCCGGTAATGACTACCTATCATCTTCTTCCGGGCTCGCTTTTTTCTCGCCACAAACGGCCAGTCCGTACTGGTGAGCGTATAAATCACGATAGAAATGACGACAATCAACCCCATCAATAATCAATCCCCCTGCCTGTCAACGATTTTTATTTCTCTGTCTCTCTCTCTCACACGCGTCAGTAACATATTTATACGGAATATGTGTTTATCCGAAATAATTTTCAGCTCTACGCTCATAAATTAACGCCGTGGATTTTCAGTTAACGTAGAAAGTAAATCATCAGTTTTTTTTTTTTTTTTTTTCGAAAACGGTTTCTGTTTTTCCGTTTCGCCAACTGTGGTTGTTCGTTCTTCTTCTAAATGAAGTTGTTCCGCCATCGGAAAAATATGAAGTTTTCCCGGAAGGAAGCGAGAGTTTAAGATCATTTTTTAAAAATCAGCATCTTTAAAACTCTTTGCTAAATTTTTTAGTTTTTGTTGTTTTTTTGTTTTTTTTTGGCCCGGACCAAATTACAACGTCCTTCTGGGTCAATAATTCCTCACAATCAACAACATGAAATCGAGTGTACTTTTATTTAAATGTAACACAATTCGCGACTTCCTCTTTATAAACGATTCGCTGCTATCCATATTTTAGATGTTGCCAATATTTTGGCTGAAAAAAAGAAAAAAAAAAAAAATGAAAATGACTTATTTCTTGGTATATACATTATTCCGTGAAATTATCGTGCGCGGACGACACTCTAAACGCTGAAGAATCGCTATTTTTATAGTTTAAAAATATGAAACTTACCGTTACTTAAACGTTATTCCGTGTAATCATCGTGTCTGTTTTAGACGTTTTACAAATGCTCTAGAATTCTAATTAAGTGTATCAGGATTTTCCGAAATTCACACGCACTTTTTTTTCTAATTTTTTCGGAATTTTTTTGATGAAACTAACGTTTGGCGCACGGCGTTTAAATTGTTCCGTAAATAATAACGGCAGTATGTATATGGTGTAACTTTTACCATTAACATTGCCATAAATGTTTTGTTTTTTTTTTTTTTTTAAAAAAAAGAAAAGCACAGCAAAGGTTGGTTTTTTGTATTTTAAAAAAAATTATCTAAAATTAACTTTGAAACCGCAAAGTAATATAAATTTTAATTAAAAGTTGTTGTTTCTTTTCATTTAAATCAACCTGTAAAGAAAAATTCGACATGACAACTTAAAAAGTCTCCTAAATAAACCGAAAACAACCCTGTGTTACAAATTTCATTATATTATAGATATTACGTCACTGAAAAGTTGCGTTGGAAACGATTAATAAGTAAAATAGCGGTGATTATATTAAAAATAAAAAGCGGTTCTTCCTACGCAGTTTTTAGTATTCAAAGATGCACATTTTTCAGTTACGGGAAAAAAAACTTTGGAACTTTTTCCAAAAGTTCTTGAAAAGTTATTATCCTGTTTTTATAATCGGAACTCCACCGTATTATTATTTACCAGCACAGAGGGATTAGATATTACCTGGTATGTAATTAATCGCCTGTTAGTTGATACTACACTAGTCAGTAAATTGTTACTTAGCTATTGTTATTTTTCGAAATTTTCAAACAGCTTTCACGATCTGTTCTCTCTCTTTTCTTGCTTTTATGTTAATACTTTTAATGTAGCGTTCATTAGTATAGAATGTTCTTGTTTTCAGCGTAATGCCGTTTTTGTTTTTTCTTTTTTTCCTTTGTTTTTCTCTTTTTTCTCGTGTGTATAACAACCTTAATATGTTTTTAAACTCTAAGTGTACATGTGTTTTTAGATTAGCTGTTTAAAATCATCTTTTACTTAATTATATATATATATATATATATATATCATTCGACAATCTGTGTTATATGCGGATATTATTGAATCGTAAAAACTTTGACTATATATATATATATATATATATACACATATGTATATGTATATGTATGTGTATAAAACTGGTTCGGTATAATTTTTTAATTTTAGAAATTATTTTAAAAATATAAAACACAAAAAAAAAAAAGCTACAAATCCATTGTTTGGGTTTTAACGATAGTGGTGTAGATTTTATATCTAAAGTATAAGCGATATGTGAGAAGGTGGCATTTACGTTTATACGTTTTATAATATGTGTATTATTAATATTATTTTTTTATTGACACCGAAAATATACTTTTACGAACTGAGACATCATAACAGCAGTGTTTTATATGCAATAATTGAAATTTGGTAAAATTATCGCACATTTTTTTTTCGTATTACATCGAACTGCTGTTTCCCGCTGAAATTTCATTAAACAACTCTGATCTCTATCTATTATCATATACGACACAAGTAGTACTTCTGTTGTTTTTTTTTCTTCGTTTTCTCTTCTTCTTCTTCTTCGTCGACTTACAAACTTTATTAAAATACTTATTTATCCAGGCTCAAAATCAATTTTGCTCTATTTTTTAATGAAATTAATGCGATGGTCTCATGTTTACAACTATGTGTTTACGTTTTGACAACTCATTAATATAATTCTCTTCCCGTTTTTGTATGTTTTACTTTGTAGTTTATTTGATTAAGTTTTATTGACGGTGCATTAGATTTTTTAATTTAATACGTCGTTTGTTATTTCAAAAAGAAACTTTGTTATGTGGATTAAAATCAATTAGTTTTTTCCATTCTTTATGTCGTTCGTACCATTTAAAATGGAATATAGCAAATGAATACGTAATACCTAACTCAAAGATGCGATTTTTCGATTATTTTGATACAGTACAAATATATATTATCTATAAAATATATCTACAGTACAAAACTAATGTAATACGTAAGTTTTAAGTATTTTTATTTCATTAATATACATATATATATATATATATATATATATATATAAATAAATACATGCTAAAATAGTTATAATACTTTTGTTTATATTGTCCAGTTTTTTTCTTTTTCTTTTTTTTTTTTTTTTTGTGTTGGTAGTATCGAAATAATATTTCAGTACCAGCATTATTATTGTTTTTATTGGCATAATTTTATACTTGTAAATTATTTTAATTTCAATTTTATGCGTTAATTGCAATAAACTTCTAGTTATTTTGATGAAGTTACGTAGCGAGCCGTTATTTCTAACACTCGGCCTTTTTTTATCCGTAATAATGTCACTTGCCGATTTAATTGACATTTTTTTTTTATTGATTAATGCCATATGGTTTTGCCTATCGGTATTGATATATGATGACATTTACAAACATTAAAAAAAAAATAAGGAAAGAAAAAAAAAAACGTTTGTGTAACGTTGAAAGTCCGATGTTAACTTAGAGTACAATTTTTGAACCTTCATCAAAAATTGATATATTTATTTTACGTCGGTGGAAATCAAAATATGTATCCGGTTTCTCGAATAGGATAGTTTCATTATTGGTAAATATTATTCTCTCTATTAATCTGGATTTAAGACATCGGGTAAGAAAAGTGGATATAAAAAAATTATTTTTATCATCGTTTAAAATTGATATCGGTGCAAAATATAAACGAAATATTTTTAAATAAATAAAACTATACTTGTTCGTATAATCAAAATGTTATTATTCCTTTTTTTTTTTTTTCTTCTTCTTTTAAATTTGAAGTAAAAATAATAAAGATCACAATATTCCAACAAAAGAGCTCGATTTAAACTGTAATCGAGCGTACTTTAAAAGTTTTGAAATATTGTTAACAAACATATCCTTTTATTTCGATGGTAATTGAAGTGTATTTAATATTGACGCAATTATTCATTGAATGTAACGGGACACAAAAAAAGTAAGCACCAAAATATTTCGAGACGAATTAAGAACAAAGTGTAATATTTGAAATAAGAATTTTTTTTTACATTACCGATAATTAATCACAGTTTTTATTTATATTACAGAGGCATGTATTTCGTCCTAATTTTACATGAATTAAAATTCTACATTTTTTTCTTATTTATTAATTAATTTAACCAAGATGAATGTAGATCAGAATAATTTTCGATTCGAGAAAAAGTACACATACTGGGTTCTGCGTCAACTTCATTCGATTAACATATTCGTTCATATTATATAATAATTTAAGTATACGTTTTTTAATAATTAAGACGATATATTATAATAATGCAAATAAAAATGTAAAAATATACCAAATATCGCGGTTGTGTTTCCTTAGCTTATCGGTAAATTTTATTGTTTTAATGTGTCTCTATAGCGCCTGCAATGAGTGGATGATTTATAAAACATACTATCATATGGGAACAACAATTGCCTTTTAACTTCAAATTAAAATCTCGTGAAATAAAAATACGACTGTTTATATATATATATATATATGTATGTATGTATGTATGTATGTATGTATGTATGTATGTAATGTAAACATACTATATGTAGATTTTTACTGTTTTTTACTCATTAACTTAATTTAAATAGCGCACAGTAAAAAAATGTTGCCCGAGGAAATTAATGGTAATTGCGCATACTTCATGTGTTAGGGTTACTTTTTGTGAATTTGGTTCAACACTTAGCAGTTAAAATTATAAGAAGTTGTAGAATGAAATCCTAAAATAATTTAAATTACTTTTAAAGATAATTCAAAGGTTAAAATTATAAATAAAAGATGTGTGTGTACACCTTAGTTGTTTGCCATTTCTTCTTTTCTCTTTACCCCCATCCCCTTTTTTTGTTTATATTTTTATTCACTGAACCCCTTCTAATTATTCATATTCCTCTGGTGACATAATAGTAGCAAAAAAAAAAAAAAAGGAAAAAAAAAAGGTTCACTTGCAATATTATTTGCTAGCATTTTTACAGTACGGATTCTAAAATGCAATTTATTTGTGCTTTTGTTATAATTATGAAGAATGTACAAGTTCAGAAATCTCTTCGTAAAAATAAAACGCCGATTTAGTAGGTTATCATTGCAGGAACAACAAGAACAGAAGAGACACGATTTATGTAATTATTTTTATTTTGCATTTTTTATTTATTCTTTTATACTTTTTAATATATTTTTTATCGTATATTTAATATAAATATATGTATTTTGTTTAATAAATATTTCGTTTACCGAAAAAAAAGTACAAATAATCAGCGCTTACCAAATGAAACGAGCGTTGTATAATGTTGTTTCTGATAGATTTTAATTCGTTAATTTTAATTGTTTTGTTTAAAAAAGTTTGTATATCTTTTTCTTTTTATATACTTGTAGCGCACACACACACACACAGACAAATTTTTAGCGTAGTAAATTTTTTTGTATTTTTAAAATACTCGCAGAACGTTGACCTGGTTGATAGTACAAAATTTTTAGTTATAAGCGAAAGCGGTAGTTTACAAATTACAAAAAAAAAAATTAAATACACATATCAGTATAATCGCTAATTTAATTCTATAAACGCCTTATATTAATCACACGCTTCGTTTTTGTTAGGTAATCGTTATAGATCACGGACTCTGTTGTTTTTTGTTTTTTTTTTTTTTTTTTTTTTGCAAAACGGAAAATAGCGTATATAATACTATTCACGTTAGAAATTGGCTTGTATTAATAATACGCGTTAAAAAAAAAACTCGCATTTCAATTCGCTATAATATATGTGTGTTAATTCAGTTTATTTTTATCACCGCCTATATACATATGTATATATTTAATACCTATAAAACCCGGACGATTTTCGTACTTATCAGAGATTATCAATTTGTTACAAACCATTTTTTGGGGTTTTTTCAAATGAAAACACAGTGGAAGTAAATATCGTTTCGGCTTATAATTTAAGAATCTTTTTCTTTTTCTGGTGAGTTTTATAATCGGCAATTTAAGCGTAATTCCTGTAAATTTTTTGTAGGCATTTTTTTCGAAAAATCTCACGATTTTGTTGTTGGTACCACGTTCTCTTTCGAGCGAGACAACAGCGTAAAACTACTTTGAAATAATTTTGCCGCGTTGTTTTTATAGTAGTGTGTACTCTAGTGCCGATGAAAAGGGTTTTTTTTTTTTTTTCAGTAGTCTGCATGGCGGTTCCGGTGTCCATAATTTTTCACGACTCCCTAACTTACTGAGAAGAATAGCGGCGTTACCTGAAACGCTTGATTTCAGAAATTAACGAGAAATATCTTTACGGCAGAGGTGTTCTCTACATACTTATAGATTGTCGAAAGATTCCGATTGATTACTGAGATTTAGTTTTTGAAGAATTTCGAAGGGAAAACGGTTATTCGTTTTTACCCCCGTAAAATCTCAGGGAGTATCGAGAATTTTTGTAAAAATTTCTTCCCAGAACACTATTTCTCTAGAACTGAAAGTAATTACACACTCCGTGTATATGCTGTATATAGGTACACACAGCATACATACGGGTGGGGAGGGGGATTACACACTGGCTTTAAAATATAGTTGAGTGAACTAATTTTAAACATTTTGAAAAAGTTCTTTAGAAAATCTTAAATTTTTTTCACCGTCATTTTTTTTTTTTTTTTTTGTTTATATATTTATTTTCCGGCGGTCTAAGTTTTTCCTACGTGCTTAAGTTCCTATTTGAAAATACTTTCTTTTCTAACCGATTGATACTTTGACTGCGACTATTTAATAGAAATCAACGCAACACTATAGCGAGAATTTTTATTTAACTTTCCAAACGAACGTTATATGTAAATTTAACAAACGTCTATAACGATTACTGTAGTTATAGTTAATTGCTGTATTTTTAAGTTACGCGTTTTAGTTTTTATTTGTTATTGTTTTTCGTTTTTAGTTTGTTGCTTTTTTCCTTTTTTTTTTTTCTGTTTTTTTTTTTATAATTATTCAGTTTTTATTTACCAAGCGTCGTTACATTTTTGTTTAGTTAATTTAGTTGCAAATAACGCGCTTTCTTTCTTATAAGATTGAAGAACGGGTTTATTTGGTAAACATGGTTAAATTGCATTATTATGATATTTATAATGTTATAATGTGTGTGTAAAAAATAAAATTGAAAAAAAAAAAAACTACTCGTTTATTTCTTATATATATTGTAACGGTTTTCATTTAATTTGACCTTCGTGATTGTATTCTTGTAAATTTTGGAATGCTAGGTTGATATAAAGCCGTAATTTTAATGAAAATTGGCACCTACAGATAGATCAGAAAGTGCAGAAAACTCACGAATAAAATGTAAAAAGGACTTCGCTTCGGATTGTGCAGGTTGGAAAAGAGACCGATAAAGTGTAAATGAAAATAAAAATCCAGTTAGAGTTATATTTTTTCTGACTATTCAGCGAACTAAAACTGTTATTTCCGGTCTCTTTTACTGCCTGATTCGATGGCGCTTTGTAACTAATAAGTATAATGAAAAAAGGAGGAAAGCCCGCGTGTCGAATACACATAACGATCAATCGGCTAAGAATAGGGCATATAGAAGTCATGATCACATACTGCAAAGGATAACTCTCCCCCTAATAGCACATGTCCATACTGTACCGGATTAAAATATCTGTCAGTACAATATCTTCTTCTTCTTCTTTACGCCATCTTCGGTCGAAGTTTGGCGATCAATGTGGCTAGCTTCACTTTATCGGCCGCTGCTTGGAGCAACTCCGATGATGTTGTACCATCGCTGCATGTCATCCTCGCACGATAATTTTCTTCTACCTGTGCTTCGTTTCCCAGCAATTCTAAAGTTTGCAGGCTTCTATGCTTTTCATTGCGATTAATGTGGCCGTAGTATTTGATTTTTCTTTCTTTCTCACACAATTAATAATAATTCTCTTTTCTTGGCCATTCTATTCGGTACTTCTTTGTTATTTATCCGTTCTGTCCATGATATCTTTAACATACGTCGGTAAATGTACGTTAATCTTTTTTCAAGCTGTTTTGCCCAACTCTCAGCACCATCATATAAAAGTACTGAAAAGACATAGCATCGGACTAATCGCATACGTAAATTTAAACTAATATCCTTTCTAGTTATCAGGCTCTTCGTAGTATTGAATATACCTCATGAAGCCATGCACCCAGGTATAACTGACTCCACTTTCTCAGCTCCAATGTAAATTTTACCAGCTGTTGCACACTAGCATCAGTTCTTTTCTTGTGTATAACCATCCACTTCGTTTTGCTGGCATTTATAATTGAATGCCGCAGTTTTAATGCAGTCCGCCCAAGAGTACTTTCATATCGCTAGAAAAAATATTAAACAAGTAATCGTATAACAACACTTTGAAGAAGTAAATTCGCTAAGCGCTGTGTTTTTTATATAGCTGTGGTGCTTGGTGGCTCTAGCTGGTTTTTGAACATCCCGTATTTCTTCTTCCTTAATTATTTGTAGCCAGATTCCTTTGTTCGTTTATACTGTGTGCTCTGTAATTGCCGTTGTGGCTATGGTGTGGGACAGCTAACTTTTTTTGCACACTTACCTTCGGCAACGTCATTCCTTTTTTTTTTCAGGATGCATATGTTTGGCATTTTTCGACGTTGACTGTCATTGTTTCTCCACATCCTTGGTATAGCGTTCTTTGTCAGATTCCATTCCTTGTTACTTCTAATTGCTGCTATGTACACACGTGTTGTCTATTATTGGCAAGCCCAAGGGAAAACCCAAACGAGAAAAAAAAAACAAAAAAACATTCAGGCTGGCGGACTGTTGGGTGGTCTTTAAAAGTAGCTTAGGCAGCTCTCACCGTGATAACTACCTTTGTAATTAAGAATGGTAATTCAATAGGGGAAGCCAAAAAAAAACAAAAACAATCCACAAATGCAACTGAAAAATGTAAAATAATGCAAAAAATAATTAAAAAAAAAAAGGCATTTATTTATTAATGCACTAAAAATAAGAAAAAAACCTTTTTGCAAGTTAAATTAAATTGAGATATATTTATTAAGGGAACGAGATTAAAGCGTGTCGGGCTTACTCTGGTATGTTTTGAGACCAACGCTTTTATCTCGCTCTTTTAAAAAATATATGTATCCCAGTTTTTGATGGACCTACAAAAAAAGTATTTTTTTTGTTCTTATTGCGTTTAAATAAAATAAAATAAAATAAACGCCTTAACATTTTTATTTTATCATTTTTTTTTTATTTTTATATTACGTTATTAGACATACTTAAAGAGTCTCTCACTTAGGAAAACGACTCCGTTAAATTATTTACTGATGGTTTTCTTGTTTTACCAGCGGACGCGCTAATCGGCGAATTCTACAAAAACGTGTAAAAATCAGAAAGTAAAGAAAAAAAGGGTAGAAACTAAACGTATAAGCTTTTCATAGAGGTTAACCGAAAAATAAATAATTTTTAATGCAACATGTTAATAAAAATTTCATGTGAAAAACGAAAGATTTTTATTTTATTCTTTTAATATGCGCCATCTATTGTGAAATTTTTAGTGCATATTTTCGTGCGCATTTTATAGCCTTTTATGCATATTTTTAGTGCATATATAGACCTAAACCCGCTATATATGGATTCTTTTGAGAAAATTGGATACTGATCCAATAAAAAATGGGTTTTTTTTATCCCGATAAAATTGCTACAAACCTGCTAAAGATGACTAAGCTCAAGCAGGAGATAAAGATGAAGTGAGAAATATTAAGAAAGATCTAAGCAACATTACAAATAGCCTACAACAAATAGAGAAATTCTCCGGAACATCATTACGATGACAGAGCTTACCAGAACTATTTTACAAACTAAAAGCGGTAAAGCAGCAGCGTTTGATGGGATCTTCCCTGAATTCGTGAAAAATCTAGGACCAAAAGCAAAGGCCTTTCTACTCAATTTGTATAATACAATTTTACATTCTAGCATTTTACCGAAAGAATTTAAAAAAGCCAAGATAATCGCTATCAAAAAGCCAGCTAAAGAGGGATACGATGTCTCTTATTATGTATCTTTATTATATCTGTCCCTTATGAAATTTTAGAACCGATAATTTTTAATCGAATAAATGACGAATTAAATATACTCCCTTGCCTGTGAAATAAGCTGGTTTCCGGCTAAACAGGTCATGTACAGAACAAGTTGCAGGGCTAACGCAATGCATATCGAAAACGGCATTGAAAGAAACGAAAAAACACTGGCGGTATTTTTGGATCTTACTTCGGCTTATGACATAGTCTGCAGGCAAGGGCTAACATGAAAGTTAGCCGACTTCATTCCCTGCCAGAAAATTATCCGTTTGATAAATAACACGATTGCAGACCTGTATTTTAGAATATTTGATGGCGAATAAATTTTTTTTTTTTTTTTTTCTTTTGGGCGCGCCAGCGGCATTGACCCAACAACAAGAAAACTAAGCTAAGAAATTTAATAACTAAACGGTCCGAAATGGACGCAATAAAGGACAGCAGTGCGGACACCACAGAAGATGAAGAAAAGGAGAGGATAAAGGAAGAGTTATAGGGAGTAGGGAGACCTAATGACAGGAGCTGACTGTATAAAAGGCTCAGCGTTCGTTACGAAGAGCAGGACACTCAAAGAAAATGTGATTAGCATCACATGTACGAGGAGGATCACAATCATGGAGAGAACAATCAGGAGAAGGCGATAGGGCAAATCGATAGCGAGAGGAAGGGAGGTGAGAATGATTGATCCGGAGACGAATTAGGGAGACAATAGAAGAGCGACGACTGAGAGGAATAGAATGGAACCAAGACAGGAAACGAGGAATTGGCTGAATGAAATGGTAATGAGAATGGCGATTAGAAAATAGGGAGGGGTAAATATCCTGCCAAAGTCTGGCGTGATTGGCGGTGGATAAGGAAAGGATATCTGAAGAAGGGAAGTGGTTGAGGAATGAATCGAGGCGACCAGCAGAACGAGCCAAAGAATCGGCTGCATCATTGCCATCAATTCCGGAATGACTGGGGACCCACAAAAAATCAATGAGAATAGAACGGGATGACTGCAAAGTGGAGGTAAGAGAACGAATTGAGAGGATAATATTATCAGAGGAATGTGAAGGAGGAGAGGATAGGGCTTGAAGGACGCCCTTAGAGTCCGAAATAATGAGGAATTGGGAAAGATCGCTTAAAGAGGGAATATAAGAGATAGCCTGAAGGTTGGCGATCGACTCGGCAGAAAAAATAGAGCAAAAGGAAGGAAGCCGGAAGGACTCAGAATGTCGAAGCAATAAAAGCAGCAGATTGCGTTAGCCATGGCCTTCCCCTCAAGGATCGATATTAGCACCTTTGCTGTTCATCGTATTATATGTTTTTGTGATATTCCCAAAACTACTTGTAAGAAGTTTCAGTACGTACCCGATTTAGCTCTTACGATAAAAGAAAAGAACTTACACATGTATAAGGCCACGACGGAAAATGATCTTGAGGTGCTGGAAGAATATTTTTACAAATGGAACCGACGACCTGACCCTATGAAAACTGAAGTGACTCACTTCCATCTTAATAATCGCTTAGCTAATACGGAAGCTTCCGTTGTTTTCAAAGGTGTTCCGACTTAAAAACCATAAATTTCCTAAATATCTCGGTGTTATACTGTACCGTTCGCGCTTACCTACAACAAACATTCGAAAAATCTATCTAAGAAGCTAAAAACCCGAAGTAAACCTAATAAAAAGGTTAGCCAGTTCATGCTGGGCTGCAAAGGCACTGCGTACTTTCACGCTAGCATTGGTGTTCTCAGCTGCCGAATATTGCTCCTTTGTGTCGTGCAATAGCGCTCATACTAAAAAAGTTGATTTAGTTCTAAATGAAGTTTATCTACAGAAACGAGTTCTCAGGCATGGACTTACCAAGAAGGGAATAGAAGATGTTAATAAAAGGACGGGGGGACATGGCAGATGCGGCTATATGATGTATAAGTGTGGGGCTTTAAGAATCATCTAGCTGCTTTGCGAAAACCCTCGTCAAACGATGCAGCACATTGTTGAAGAATGCCGCCCAGTTCTTTCTAGTTATGTTTAAAAGATATACGTGATGTAAAAAACGACGCTTTAGATCAACTGAAGCGATTGAAAATTAACTTATAATGATTTATATTACTTTTATTTTAATGTTAATTTTAATTTTATCCGAGACTCTCTATGTTCGACGATTATACGAAGAAGAAGAAGAAGAAGGAGATGATTTGGAAGGTGAAATATGATGGGAGGGGGTTGTTAATTTTTTTTTAAATGCCCCTCTTTTGTGTCTGCAACATACTGAAAAATTAAGAAAAACGGTCAAATTGCGCTTGAGAAAAAAAAGATTAACCGTATTTCAGTAAAAAGGGAATTTTTCAAACGTTAGGTGGATGAGGGATCTGAAACTCTTATCAAGAATGTTCCTTGGCGGTACCCGCTTACCACCCAAATATCAACCCGATAGCTCTCCGCGGCAAATTTACCATTCCTATTCATGAATATTCTTATTAAATTTTGAGGCTTATCAATATTTAAAGAAAGACAATAAGGTAGAATGAGAGATGCAGTGAAGGAACAACGTAAGAGCTGGATTTCTTTTTTTTTTTCCACTGTACCGGTAAAACCGTAACCGTAACTTCAATCATATGTTAAAATTGTATATTACTAACCTAGGAATACATTATAATAACCTAGGGACTATAAACTTTCCGGCGAGGGGCTAGGTTAATGATGTTAGTTGATCATAGAAATACAATTAGGTGCGGTCCATGAAACCATGCCAAAATCTGTTAGTGGAAATTAATTGACTGCAGAGTGATTATCTCAACATGTGATATATATATATATATATATATATATAATACAACAAGGATAACAAGGTAACCGATATTGTTGAGTATCATGAAACTCTGCTAAAATATCATATAAAATATTTCTAATAGTATCATGGCAATCGACACAGTCATGTATGACCTATCAACTCCTGCTAACAGTACGTTAGAAGGACGGTATTTTAGAAGGGACGAACTTCCAGTTATTGTTAATTTCCAAGAAAACCGCCGAAAGCGGAGGAGACCGCTAATTACAAATTTTAACTAATCAGCTAAAATATTTGTTCCTACGAAAAGAGGATGAATGTTTGCCTCCACTTGAAGGCTCATTACCACTGGGTATGATGTTATCAGTTATGAGTCTCAAATATATACTTATTTCGAAATGTTTCGAGTTTTTTCAAATCAGAAACCAACTATAAAAAATTGATTCATAGAGCGCTTTAGCAAGTAATTTCAGGGCAGCAGGATCCACTGAATAAGAAAAGTTACAGATAGACTTACGAGGCTAATAATAATAATACTATTGAATAGTGAAGATGGTGCGTTTCGTTGAAATAAGTTTAGTGCTGAAAAATTAAATATTCAACGTAAGGTTTCAATGAAACTATTTCATTATTTATTTGGACACAGATTTCCAAGCTAGAAAATATCACAGATGACGACTTGAAACCAGGTTTTTTAAAAGCCTCGTTACATGTGATAGAGTACTTCTAAACATTTATTTAAACTGTTATTATTATTATTATTATTATTATTATTATTATTATTATTATTATTATTATAAACTACAAAATCATCTACATAAGATAAAATGTGTGTATTAAGGGGTAGTACACAATTAATAACCGATAGTATTTAAAACGTGAACAGGGTTTAACACAGAATGCTAAACCAAATTCTTATAAGGAACTAATTTAGAAATTTGGTTTAGCAAAAACAACGTTTGGTCTATAAAAACGATTTGCACAAGTATTTGAGACATTCGAAACGGTATACCCAGATTAATTAGTTGACCAATGTAGGTAGTAATATGCAAAATTGAAGACCAATCTTTTGAGAACCAGCTTATTCTGAATTAGCTCATTTATAATAGGACTAAAATAGTTTCAGACAAAGTGCTTAAATTTCTTAACAGTAAGTAACTAAATACGAGATGCCGTCCAGAGACCGAAAAAAGTGTCCTTAAAATTCCTCAATGGTAATATGAATCGTCGAAAATTCTTCATGCAGAGAGAAGAGTGCCTTTTTCTAAGAGACTTGTTCCGAATAAGAGACGTAACTAGGAGGGACCGAAGAAAGAAACTCTTCAAAGGAGCACCTCTTATTGGGATCTGTTATTTTAAAACCTACCAGCTAGGAACCATATAACTTTTAGTCGGGTGGTTTAGGCTAAATTTCAAGCAATAACTCCTGTGAGAATTTTCAGAAAGTTCCGGCTTTCAGCTGCGATTTTCCGATTGTACCGACTGAACGAAAGGTTTTCTTAAAGACAAAATTTGTTCTCCGACACGGTTATAAAAATATTTTACGCCCATTAAGAGCACAAAAAGGATCTAGAACAGAAATTAGAGTATCATAGAAGATATCATATATTCAAATTGAGCTACTTCCATTTTCAATTATACTTATCTCCTGTTCCATGTCAGGCTTTGAAACAAAATCTAATCGCCTTTATGAAAATTCCATTTTCTTCTCCAATTGAGAGGATTTTTAGTTTTCGGAATGTCAGAGGTATTATTTTCGAAAATAATAGTTTCCAAGGCTCTGCTCGGTGATGATCGCTACCAAAAACGCTTCTTCCAACCGTCCAAGTACAATTAAAGAAAATCCCATACTATGAGATCGCAGTCAAATCAGCAGGATTACTGACTTGTGAAACCTTTTAGACGAAATGTCTTAAACTATTCTTAACCAAAAAAAAAACTACCTCAAACATATCCATGCTCTCTATCATCCCGACAACTGGTGTATAGAGTGATGACCTATAAATTGAGCTAATGTTTACTCATTGTTTTTCTTTCTCTAATGTATATTGAAAAATTACAAAACCACGAAACGATATATTAAATTTATTATTAAAAATTATCATCGACGCGTTTCGAAGACACAGAGCTCCATGATCGCGGAATGTTACCAAGATTACAATTTTATAAAGACAATAGGTAAAAATATCAATAAAAAAGTTGAAGTCGATTATAAAAAGTCGAGTATTTAATTTTTAAAAATTGATAAATTAAATTTGAAAGTTTAAAAATTATAAAGATAAAATTAAAAATTAAGAAATATTTAAAAAAATATGTGATAATAAAATGGTGTAATATGAACTTTACAACTCGCCGAAGACGAATAAAATAAAAATAAAAATAAAAATAAAAAATTATAACGAGTCGCATTTACGTAAGTTAAAAATTAATTGTATTAAGTAAATATGGAATGGTTATGTGTTTTAATTTAAGTATTAAATAGGTTAGGATAATTATGATTAATGCAATTATTTTTAAATTTTTTGACGTGATAGTTTTCGGAAAAATTTAATACTTAACAATTATTGACATGTTTTGAAATTTGTAAAGCTGTATTAACATCGAAAGATGATAGAGTATGTTTATTGTAAATATGGTGTTCAGCTATAGTGGATTTATAATCACATTTTATTGTGTATCTCTTTTTGTATCTTATTTTAAAGTTCCATCAGGTTTGTCCTATATATAATATATATATATATATGCATGCACATAAATATATTTCTTAGTAAGTATTACACGTTATTTTATAAATTCCTGTTAGATTATATTTATTGATATTATTGTTATTAATATGGTTAAATTAATTTATTATATAAATTATTATTGATAGCGTACGAAATTTTAAAAGTAATGAATTAAATATATTAGTTATTTTATATGTATTAAGGTTATTAAAGGAAAATTTAATCCGTTTTTTATTATTTTTTCATTAATGTGTTTTTTTTTAAGGGTTTCCGTAAAATATTTAGTATTTAAATTATCAATAAATTTATTATGAAAATTATCGGTTTTATAGCTATTTGTTTTATAATATTTAGAGTTCATTGTGTTGTTCATTATCTGGTAGTGGTGTATTATGTAGTGTCTATATAAGTATGCTAAGAAAGGTGAGAATTTTTCTTTATAATGGGGGCGGTGATTGTTTTCTAAGAGAAAGTCAGGTTTTTCCTAAAAGCCTACCATCGAAACCATATGAGGCTAAGTAAATTTCTAAATCACACTTATTATCAAGTACACTCGTTACGTCTCATTGTAATTTCTTAAGTATGAATGAGTATTAAAATATTAAGCGGAACACAGAAGTTTGACACGGTAATTTGTGTTACTAATTCGCAGTGGTTAATTTGACCGAAATAACTATACCGTAAAGTTAAGAACACTTCATGTTTAGATTATATATGAGTTATAGAACATTAGTTGCTGTGGTCCAAGTGGTAACGTTTGTGACGTGTACACTCGATAGGCGGGTTCAGATGTTTTTTCCTTTTCTTTTTTTATATATGTAAATACTTATTGTTTGGATAAAACTCATTTATTCATAAATAATATTGCTTTATTCATATAATATTTGTTTATTCATAAATAATGTTTGTTTATTTTAAATATATCGATAAGTTTCATATCAATTTGATCTGTAGCGATTGTTTTAAATTTACCGTTGAAGAATAGTTGTAAATATGGCCGATTTTGTTTGTTTTTTTCGTTCGTTATTCGTTCAGTTTACGTTTTCGATTTTATTATTTTTCAAACGCAATCGCTCATATTGATGCAAAATATTGGTTTGCATCCGGCTTAGAAATAAACTGAACATTTTGGTCCTCCTGGCCAGATATAGTTAATTTCGCGTCTCGAGCTAATCTCAAATAAAGCTAATTTCGTACATTTTACTTAATTCTTCGGTAAGAAATAAATTTTAAATCGTATATTGTTATCGCGTTTAACCTTCGGAATTTACAACTCCGAATATCGTATTCAAATCACATTCCGATCGGTTTCAAAAGCAATAAAGCCTATTTAGTTTACCGTGAAAAAGTCGAAGTAGTGTTAGTCGTGTATTTTTCGGGAACCGCATATCGTGGAAAATAAGGGAACATTGTCGATTTTCAAAGTGGTATCGTGAATCGGGGAGTTATTCGTTTACTCAATCGTCGATCATTCGAATATTAATTCCTGGAAAATTACTCTCTTCTAGTTGCAGTAAACATTAATAATTTTCTTTCATTACAATTCGATCGTACTGATAAATATTTATTCACTTTCGTTTGAATAATTTCATTCCATTCGTAATCGGTTTTACATAATTTAGGACACTAAAATTTTATTTGTTTTGATATCAATTCGCAAATTTCGGTTTTAAATTAAGTTTCTACTTGTTTCTTTTTTCTTTTTTTTTTTTGCTATAATCAATAATAAAAAATTTTGAAAAAAAAGATTGGTCTTTCTAAACTGTAACTCGGCAGAATAAAAAATTGAAAAACTTTTTAAGTAAGCATTAGACACGGAACTGGTTTCTCGGTTTGAAGTCGAATAGATTTCGCATCCAATTCGATTTATATCAAACAGAAATTGAACAACTTCTCATGGCAGCAGATGAAAAAGCCCAAGACTTTGAAAAATTAGCCGGTGACATGATGAAGGACCTTCAAATGTGGAGCGAATCAGGTACTTTGTATGAAGGAAGATTTAAATCATTCTAAAAAAAAAAAAAAATTGTCTATAGAATCATATCGAGATGCGTTACTGCCAAGTGAAATAAATCAGTCAGTTCGTCAATCATCAGCAGCTGTTCCCAAATTCGAAAAGACTCGACTCTTTTAACGGTGATTTACTTAGTTTTAAACATTTCAAAGAACTGTTTGAAAACTTTATACATAATTCCGCTGATTTTTTTAAATGTACAAAAATTATTTCATTCAAAACAGTCATTAATTGGTTCAGCTCAAGATACAGTTCGCGATTTCGAGTTAACTGCGTATCCGGAAGCATGATCTTATCTACTATCGCGTTACGATAATAAAAAAATAAACCCGGTAATTCGCACGCTGTTTAATAATTTAATAAGTTGCTTTTAACTTAGAGCGAATAAAAAGTGAATTTAAAATTCGCTCGCTATTAGATCAAACAGACGTGAGATTGTTCGAGGTCTTAAATCGAACGGTGAATTTATCGAATAAACTTTTTCGAAATTCGTTGCACATGTAGTCGTTTCAAAATTAGACGCGCGTACTGCCAGAGAATTCGAAAATTCTCTGGACTCGAGTGCGCAGTTCCCGAAATATCGGATACAGTGCAAAAATGTTTACAGGTAACATGGTTCGCTACCGATAATTTTATCTAGTATCGTTACAAAAATCGCGTCACCCGTACTAGCTCAAAAGGTGGGAAAGAAATCAATTACAACAACCATAAGCAAAACTTCGAAAAGAAATGCTTTGTATGTTGGCAACAACATTACTTAAATCAATTTGATACATTTCATGCTCTAGATTGGTCAAGGAAAGATTCGACATTATTAGAAAAAGAAAAAGGAAAGGCTACGTCTAAAATAGGTTTTAACAGCGAACACGGAGTAATTCAATGTATTCGTCTGAACTGTTTAAAATGTCGAGGTAGGCATCATCACACCGGGAGGAGAATGATTTCCGCCATAGTTCAGTTGAGGGATCGTTAAATGGTGCTCAGTCGTTGTCGAGTACAAATACTAACTTCGTTCACCGGTATAGGAACGTCAAACGTAAATAAATTTGTAGTACTTCCAACCGCGCTTGTATCAACAGTAGTGCAGCCAACGGAAAATTGATTTTCAATAATCATCAAGGCTCGGGTTCTTCTTGACAATTGTTCGCAAGGAAATTTAGTTATCGAAAAATTATTCCTTGATAACAATAGATATGGGTTACTTCAAAGTCATTAAGCGTCTCAATTGCAGGTGTAACTGGAGAGAAGACTGTACGTCATCGAGTCGAACTATAAATTTCGTTTTGAAATCTCGTTTCGGAAACTTTGCGATAAAAGCTAACGTTGCAACTCAGATTCCATTTAATATCGTCTCAGATCCGATTACAAAAACACAATCGTAAATAATCCAACCTGTTTAATTTCGTCGAAGATCAACTTCGTCACGATCGTGTGTGGATATCGTAATCGGTGCCGAGTTTTATGAAGCGATTATCTCGAACGAAAGTTCATAATATGAAGCAGTTTTTCTTCGTAACTCGGAACTCGGACGGATGGTCCATACGTGGTACAAAACGTATTGTGCTTTGACAACGTTCGATATCGGTCGACAATTAGAAAAATTTTGGTACATCGAAGAAGCAAGTATTAAAAAGCAGTTTAATTCGGAGAACGAAAATTGTAATGCTCATTTCGAGAAGACGTATTGGCGTACCGACAGTGGCTGTTTTTTAGTGAGGTTGCCTCTTAAAAAAGACCCGTCTCTCATCGGAGAGTCGCGGGAGAGAGCTGTTGCACGTTTAAAAAGAAGCGAAGTGCGCATGAAGGCAGAAATTCAGACTTCACTTATCGACTTCATGCGTGAGTATGAAAAGCCGGAAAAATGCTCGTCTCAAATTTTGTTCCCGTTAAATCCGGTATACCACATCAAGCGGTTCTACGACCAGATAGTTCAACAACAAAGCTACGTGTCGTGTTCAATACATCGGCAAAAAAATCAAAATCGGACGTTTCGTTAAATGACATCTCGATGCAACAATACGGCCATTCGACGTTCTCGTTCGATTTCGCGAATATAACATCGCCTTTTCCGCCGACATTTTAAACATATATAGAGATAAATAGTAGTTCACCAAGAAGAAGATCGGAGAATTATTTGGCGAGAAAAACACAAAGAAAAGGTTCTCGATTATCGTTTAAAGGCGGTTACATATGGAACTGGTCCAGCGTCGTTCTTAGCAACAAAATGCCTCGCTGCGCTGAGCGACAAATTGAAGGATTCGTATCCTGCCGCGTCTCGTGCAGTGGCAAATGATTTCTGTATGGATGACCTCTTAACTAACCTCAGCGGAAGAAGCTGCGCAAAGCTACAATCGAGTTGACATGAAAAATTAGCAACAGCTGGAATGGAACTAAGGAAATACAAGGTCTAACTCATCGGAGACAAATTGGACGACAGTATAATTGAGAAAACTAAAAAGTTGCTGAATTTCGTGAAAGCGGAATAATTTCATTACTTGGACTCCAGTGGGGCACGCAATAGAAGACGCTTTCTCAATTAAATATAATCTTCGACAAATTTCGTCGTTGTCTGAAATTACTAAAAGAATCATTTTATCAGAGATTCCCAGGATTCATGATCCGCTCGGTTTTTCGGTGGGAAAAGGAAAAAATTACGATACAGACTGCACACGGTTTAAATCTAGATTGGGACGACCCTGTATCATCTCAACTAACGGAAGAATTCTCGTTCATTATTACAAGTCGCCAAAACTCGTGTAGCGCGAAGAAATAAGTTTAACATAACCATCTCAAAGCTCGAACTGCAAGCGGTATTACTATTGGCTAAAAATTAATGAATCGCATCTTCACCGAACTTCGAATTAGCGAAATAGTGGCTGTTCATCCCACACTGATTAAAAGGCCCAATTGTGAAAGATGGTCAGTCAAAATCGGCTACAGAAAATCGTTCAACTGTTGCCGAACCAAACTTGGAATTATGTACCATCCGAATAAAATCCGGCTGATTCGGCAACTCGTGGAATAAACTCAACCGCATTTCTGAAATCACAAAGTTGGAAAACAGGTCCACAATTTCTCATCGATAGATTGGATATCGGGGTGCCCTTTACGGAACCCAATGAACTGCTCCAAAATTCAAAAAGTTATTCTCGTAATCGAAAAAAGCGGTCATCAATATTTTTCAAAAATCGTAAGTCGTTATTCTTCCTAGATAAAATTGATAAATATTGTTCGGTATAGATGTTACGGATCGTTAATAATCGCAAACGTTTATTGGTACGAAATAATATAGCGTTATCTGTAGACGAAAAATGTCGCTCGATCAATTATATCGATTCGAAGTTTACTAGTTGGCCATTTTCAAAGAAATATTAACGTTTAAGATTGTGAAATTGCTGGACCACCTTTAGAAGTATCCAGCCGCGGGAGAATATGTTTGGATAAAACTCGTTTATTCATAAATAATATCTGTTTATTTTAAATATATCGAAAATTTCGCTTATCGATAAGTTTCATATCGATATGATCTGTAGCGACTATTTTAAATTTACCGTTGAAGAAAATTTGTAAATATGGCCGATTTTGTTTGTTTTTTTCGTTCGTTATTCGTTCAGTTTACGTAAACCTAACTTCTTTCGTTTCGATTTTATTATTTTTCAAATAGAATCGCTTTTATTGATTTATTCGTCATTGTGCATAATATTGGTTTGCATCCGGCTCAGAAATTATAATTAATTCCTTTATTAGAAAAGTAAATAACTAATTTATTTAATCATTCGTTTATTTTTTTATTACTTATTGATTTCTTCGATGCTTTTTTAGTATTTATTCTAATGTCTATCGTAATAGTAGAAATTAGATTAATGAAATAAATAACAAAAAAGCATTGAAAAAAACACAAAGTAATAAAAAAATCAATAAATGAGTAAATAAATAAATTATTTACTTTTCTAATAAATGAATTAATTAGAAATATTTATATAAAAAAAAAAAAAAAAGTAAATAAGTGTGCACAGCTACACTTGAACCCGCATATCGAGTGTACGCGTCACGAACGTTACCACTTGCGCAATTCCAAGCGAAATGTCTACAACTTATATATATATATATAACCTATAGATGAAGTGTGAAGAAATTTTAAATTCGATTCTCTCGATTATATTTGAGTATTGCACCTTAATATTTTACACATAATAGTATAACCGCATGGCTAGCAGCGTAGTGGTTAAGGCGCTTGGCTACTAAACCGGAAGACACGGGGGTTCGAGACTTGTCTCGTGTTCTAGATCCAAATCGCTCGCAGGTTTACCCAGCCTGAAAATATATATCTATTTATTAAACCGATAGAAATTTTAACAAATTACGCAAATTAACGCGAATTATTTTCGAATTTACGCGCTTTTGCAAATTAATTGCAGAACTACATCATCCATTTTCCAGGTCGGATAATCCAGATGTCCCACACACATCGGCCATATTAGTTACATGTGTATATTATGGTAGGCGATAAATAGCTCTGTAAACGGAGTAACTAGGCGCTCGTTATGAATTATTGCAGCGGAATATTGTCTTTAACTGGGGTAATGTTCGACAGAAAATTTCAGACGCTACGTAGGGAAGTCACTTATTACATAGGCGACAGACTTTCAGGATAGCGTCGATTCTGCGCGCCGATTTTTCTAGAAAGAGATATATTCCCGACGAATGCGCGGACTCGAGCAATAATTTAAAATCTCATTTTTGGAACCGGGTCAAATGCGTGTAGCTTAGGAACGAACCGATGAATTCGTTGCGGAGATAAGGAGCCGATATTTTTTCAAAGAATCGGTGAAAGGGAACATATAGCGTGTTCTCGGATAATAAATCAATGGATAAAAGAAGAAGATGGTGTTGCGTCTAGCAGTGTTTCTCGAAATTTATTTATGGTGATTAAGCGATTTCACAAGAGCCGTTCCCCGATATAAACATAATAGCTCTGCGCTATTGCTCCGATCTATTACGCGTCCGATTTATCTTCTTAACCGTTACATGTCACTGCTCCATTGAGAACAGCGTAAAAATTGTCTCGGTACACTCTTTGGCTCTTCGACTGCGCTCAAATTTGATTGGACGCTCTCTTAGTTTTCGCGACGATTTGTCGAAGCGTAACTAATAATATCCACGACACGACGACGATGCCGCGCGCTTATCTCGCTGCTTGCATCGGTTTGCCGTTTCTACTGTACGATTTATTTATACTTTAAATTTTCTCCAGCCTCTATCAAATTATTTACCTGTAAGTCGGATGTTTAAAAAATTTCGATGTGATCGTTATTATGATGCGGTTTAGAGCCCGTTAAAATATAACGCTTTATTATTATTATTATTCTTTTTTGTTTATAACGCCTTTTCCAACAACCCTCACCGGTAGCGTCTTTTAGGTTACGTTCTTGACCTTTTTCGATAACGCGACTGAAAAGCGTTTAAATCGCCTTGCGAAATTTTTCCATTTCTCCAGTCAATTCCGGACTTTTTCTCTCACTGCCTCCTTTACGATGTGATTGCGAAAAAAATAACAAAGTATTTAAGAAGGTTCAGATATTTCCGTTTCGATGCGGTTTATTTATTCTGTTTTATTCATATGTCGAAGCGAATAATTAAAAAAATGTGTCCTATATGTTTCCGACGGGGTTTTCATGTTTTAATTATAATGGGGATTTCTTATCATGGTGGTATAAAATTTTTCGTAGATCAATCCTACATCTTTTTAACCCGGTAGTGTCATTGTGGCCGGGTATCTAATACCGGAAGGTTTTTAGAACTCTAATACCCCTTTAAAAGAAAATACGCGCGTTATTTGCCGCTCACAGTAGCTGCGGTCGTTGGCCTCTTTGAGCGTATTAGCTATTCTATTTAGTGTCACTGCGGTTACGATGGAGTTTGCACGTCTGTGAAGATATACAATGACCAGGTAACATTTGTATATACAACGTGTTTATTGTGTTTTTTATTGTTTATTGATGAAATGCACATATCTTTCTTCACAGTTTTACGAACGATGTCGTACGAAAATAGTCGACTTCTAGCCTTGTTTGAACAGGATTGTACCACAGTGAAAGTGAGCAGTTCAGTTTAGACGACGAGTGAGAAAGAATATGGATAACTTACCGAGAGGCTTACGTATATTCACGAACAAGTTGGGTAAACTATGACCTACCCTCCGAATATATGTAAGTCGGAAAACATATAGGAGATGTAAAGACTGTCCCTTCTGCCAGAAACAAAAAAAGCAAGGCATAATTGCAATAAATGAAACAAACCTATTTGTATGCAACACATTATTCCGGTACGTCAAAGTTGCGTTGATCTCGATAGCGATTAACTTATAGTATATATAAGTAATAAATAAGCTTTGTCTTACATAATTCATAATTTGATTTTTATTGAAGAATCTTTTTTCATACTTTTTATTAAATATATAAGTGTATAATAAGTTAATAATAACAGATATAATAAACAATTATAACAAACAAATAAGATAAATTTCCTTACTTAGTAACGTTTTCGGGCATAAGCCATCATCAGCTAAAACAATGAACAGATACAAATTCTAAATCACACTTAGGTCAACAAGGGAATATAGTGGTTTATATATAGGTTTAAAATAACAAATATAGAGTCAATGGTTATAACTATTAAAAGGATGTAAAGTACATGGACTATAATATATAATATTTAAGAAATTTTTAATGATGCAATTTAAATAATAATATAAATATAAAAAATATATAATATATTTTTTAAAATTTTATATTAAATAGGGGGTTATTGTTATTTGGGATTTGATCGTTTAGAATATTACTTTTATGTTTATTTATATAGTAATTTTCAGCTATGTTCATAGCACATTACCTTTATCATATTTAGCTAAGACTGTCACTGTTTTTTTTCTATAGAATTTGGTTAGTTATTTTTCTTTCTTCTATCTCTCTCTCTCCTTCACTTTCAGCGAATATTACATACAGAATAGAGCTAGTGACGACTCATTCAACGAAAATAAAATTTGATAATGTGACGTGGGCGAGGGGGATGATTTCGCAAAATTCAATCCCACCTCACTTGAAAAGGAAAAATTTACCAATAAAGGCAGTCCTTCTCCTCAACAACAACGATCCAACTCATCCTCACTTGAATGACGTGGATGGCTTAAAAATAATATTTCTGCTTCCAGATATTAACAGCTTGGTGTGTGTACAGCCTATGGACTAAGGAGTAACAGAGAGTTTGAAAAAACGGTACCGCCGTAAGTTCCTTTCTGAAATTTCACGTAAGTGTGAGGATGAAAACTTGTCTCTCCCCCGGAAAACGTGAGGATATCAAGGATATAATTTTTATGCTGGCTAGTGTGTTTGATTGAGGAAATTCTTATTACCGTGAAATCGCGGAGGAGGAAACTCTGTCCTGATATAGAAAATCTGGGGTCAAGGGTAGTAACGATTCAGATGAAGTGTTATTTTACATGATCCGCCGTCATTACCAGGTGGGAACCGAATGCAGTTGGAGGACTTGGAAGAATGGATAGCAAAAAATGATGAAGAACTTGAAAACGAATTAAGCAATATCGGTAGTAAAGATTACCGCAAACTTGAAGACGACCGAGAAAATGCAGATGTGAAGGGTTCGCAAAAAATAGTTGCAGAAATTTTCTTACAATATGTGTGGGGGGCAGAAAAAAGATTCATCGGTATCGGAGAACACGTAAGAAAATGGAGAGACTTGGCTTTTAAAAAGTCGTTAAATGGGTAAAAACACAGAAAAAGTAACTGATTTTTTTAAACAATAATATATGTTCACTCATACTTAAGTATTCGGGTAATGTAGTTAAAGTTTTCAAAGTTTGTGTAGTCTAAGTTCATTCCATGAGTTCATTTTTTTTGTATTACTTTATGTAGTAAGGACAATAAAACGAGTTAAAATAACGCCTTACATATATACGACACACACATATATATATATATATATATTATATATATATATATATGCTTGTGTTTACTCATAATACCTGATGAAATCTGTTGGATTGTTTTGAAGATCAGTTTTTTACATGAACCTCTCGGATTAACCGGCCAGGTCAGACCGGTTTAGGAGAGGTTTTACACTAATCTAGAAGAATATCACATCTGGAAGTCGCGTTCATATAGTAATAATATAATCTGTATTATAAGTAATTTTTACCTTTGAAATTCCAAAATGAAAAATTCGAAGTAGTACTTCAGACATTACACAATTAAGGAGACAGACAATTCGAAAGAAAACGATGTGTCATCATTGTCAGCGGATCGGCGATGGACCGTTTCCGGGCTCGAATCAAACGTTTGTACAAGTTCAGAGTTGTTTTCAACTCATTTACTATTTATGCTACGTTAGCTGAAGCAAGAGAGATCAGAAAGGCTTAACGAATAGCGACGAACGAAACGCAGTTTACCGAGATTCGTGACCGGATTTTTAATGGATTTCATCGGCGCATCGCTTCGGCCGCTGCTGTCATGTGTATGTAAAGCCAAAACAGAGGGGCCCAAAGTGTAGAGGGAAAAATTTGTCGATCGTTGATGATAATAAAGAAGCGACTACAAACGAACCGGCTCCAGCTCTCGTAACTCTATTGGAAATTCAGCTCAAACCCAAACGACCACCAGCTTTCCTAATCTGTATATTTTTTCGAATTTTTTTCCACATATATACGGGGATAGTGCAGAATTCGCGAACATGTTTAACGCAATTCTGTGCCGATATTATGTTGGCTACCGGAGGAAAGGGGGAAATCGGCTAGCTACCGGTGGAACGGGGAAATCGGTTACCTTTTTTTTTTTTTTCCGTTTCTTTCATCGGCGGTTCGTAAACTATTCGGCAAACGCGCGCGGAAAGGATATGCGAGGCGGAGAAAAAAAACCAACATACACCATTAAAGCTTTAAGGAAAATTCATCGGCTGATCCGAGACCTTTCGATTTACCTGATCCGAGTTGAAATATGCGCGCACACATACGCAGCATTCAGGCCAAATGAAGTGAACTGTCATTTTATTTACTTTAACTATCCAGGCCCGTCTTTCGACGGACTTTCTTTTTATCAGACACCGATGGTCCATCGTGCAATGGTGAAAAAAGGGAAAAAAATAAAAAATTCTCGCGCCTCGAATAGGCTGAAAATATGTCAAACAAACCCCCGGAGGCATATTAAGTTTCCTTCCACTTGTCACTCTCCTAACAAGCTCTCATCGTTTTGCATACGTCGACCAGCTTCCTTTGACGTTTAACCTTTTCCTCGTATACGTCCGCTTCATTTTCGTCTACTTTTTTCGTTTTTTTTTCTCAGTCGGCCGACCATTTTTACACATTCTTTTTCTTCTCCCCGTAATGACCGTGATGTGGCCCGCTGTTCCGGTGACCGTTTGATGGAAAGCGTTCCTTAAGCCCCTGGGGTGACTCTAAATTTGCTAAAGTGGCTTTTTGCTGCTATTTTTTTCGACAGCGACACGAGGAATTTGTTATTCAGCGCCTCGCTTTTTATCGTTCGTCTGTGTCCTGGACTTTGTCAGCTGGAAACTGTGTAACGCGTTCGTTTTCCATCAGACGACATTTTGTCCGCTCCAATGGAAAATCCTCCCGCTCCCGATATTTTCATAAATTGCCGGTAAACAAACTATTTCTCTTCTACCGTGTTCCTAGTAGCATTTTAACGTCTAACACGTATTTAGGCTGCCGGAAAAAATATTCAATTTTCCCGATAAGCAGTCTATTATTATTTCGTATCATTCCGAAAATAACGGGTTTTTTTTTTGTTTTTTGTTGTTTTTTTTTTTGGCGTCAAACTCTTTATTTACAATCGGTTAGTGTTCACGATAGCCTAGTTGCTAAAACGCTTGACTTCCGTTATGGAGATCACGGGTTCGATCCCGAGCGACGACGAACTTATTACAAGAATTAAATAAATAAATAAAATAATCGCTAGTAGTCACGTGGAAGGCAATGGCAAACCACCACGTACAACATCATATGCGCGCTAGTTTAGTACACAGCAGACATAAATAGGACCGCACTTGTATAACGATGTAAATCAAACGATTACTATCAGTTCCGAATGTAGTCTTGCGTGTGTACACCTGCGTTGCATATAAGAATTGCTATCAACACTATGTCTATGTCTGTACTGCTGAGATGTACAAATAGGTAGTCGCCGACGCTCAGGAATTAAGTATGACACTATAAAGATAAGATTTACAAACAGCCGTTGAATACTACCGAGTAAATATGATTTTTTTAAGATGTAGTATCACGACTCCTATTACACAGGAGGTTATATGGCTTTAAATAGTTCTATTATCCGACATGTCCGATCTTCGCCAATGATTTGATGCAAGATCTTGTCGGCGTCGGTGAAGGCCCTTTGCCTTTCTTTGACGTTTTCCTCAAGGCGAATAATATTTTGCTCAATCCAAGTCGCTCCCAAGTTTAATTAATCTAAAATTGAATTGGTTACTAGAGAAATCTGAGAAAGTAAGGGCGGATCCCAAGTAGAAAGGAACTGGCCTCGGTATTCTCATCAGATCCATTAGGCTTTGTACCATTATGGACAGCTTAACTTCACAATCCATGATACCCCTTATCAATCGTGCTTTACTTTACTTACAAGAGGGACAGTTTAAAAATGATCGACTTTTTCTACTTTTTCCTAAAAACGCGCCTCGATATCAGAAATACCGGCTCATTAAATTCCATTGTTCATTTTCGAACTTTTTCCTTCTTAGCTTTCTTCTTTCTCCATCAATCTCGCCTCCGTTGGCCATAAAATCGAAAAGGTTTTCATTGGCTATACCCAATCGCTACCATCTTCCGGTTAATTTATATTTAAAATTGCGATATAGACACAATTCGCGAACAAGAAAATTATGTTCCGTTCGCGTTAAAAACTCATTTTTCCAGATAATCGTTACGTCCCACATTAGACTTGTATGAGCGCGTGTGAATTTACGCGTCAGGAAAAATCAATAGAGATGAATATACGTATAAGAGTATTTAATCCATCAGTTGGCTTGCTGAAATGTGAAATATTTTTATCATTTATATAGCCTTAGCATGCGGATCAGGGTCCACAATGTACTTAAGCAAGTAAAATGAGTATTGTGGGCCAGTTACTTTCCCGTGGGATTTATATTTATTTTCGCCCAGATAGATCTGTAATTTTTAATGGAAAATACTATTTACACTAAACTTAGTGTTTACGAATGCGACCAATTACACTAATATCATCCGATTTCGCGGTGTTAAATTCCGAAAAATTGAACTAATTCAAAATGGTAAGTGTTTTATTGTGAATGTTTCCTACTCGATGCGTCAGAATTGAAAATTATGCATGATCTGCTACAGCTATGAAAAATGTTTTATTATAAATAGAACGGAAACATTTTTTTTCATCAGTGTTCCAATTACAATAACATACCGGTCAAGAATGTAGGCGCGAATATACTCTGAGCAACTAACTCGAATCTACTCTATAGAGCATCTCGTAGCGTTAAATCCCAGTATGCTGTATAGGAAACTATTTTGTAATGTTATATTTTAATTTACATAGTATGCAATTCAAAGTTATTTGAGTTTTTCGTATTTTCTTTTTTCGCTAAACGTGTACGAGTGTGTAGTAATTCCTTTTTTAATTTTTAAACGTTGCTATATTATTTTTGTGTCCTCCCGGGGCACCACCTGTGATGGAGGAGCTTGAGTAATGATGTCGAGAGCTATATTGACGGTAACTTGGTTACCAGAAAGGTCACTTATTGCCAATCAGGTTTCAGCGAAGAAGGCAGACAAAACGGTCCTAGTCAGGTAGCGACTGTATTCCGGAGGAGCGTCTACCGAAGGCGTCTGTTATTCTAACACAGAAAGAAAGCGTAGATGAGTGACGAAAGACGGAATAAAGATTAATGGTTGGAAATGTGTAGAAGAGTTCGAGAAATATTACGACGCAGACAGACAGGTAAAGCAAAGGTGCGCAGAGCTGATAAAAACAAATTTCTAAACAATTTGCGCAAAGATATCAAAGAACATAAAAATAACAACTGGACACTAGAGATATGTTTCAGAAAATAAGACAAATAGCGAGGATGCGACAATAAGAAATGAAAAGGGAAAAACACTGACCGATGGAAGAAAAATAGCGTCCAGATGGCGAGATAAAAAACTATTAGAAGGAAAAAACGAAGAAAGAAGTTCACTGCAGACGCAAATAACCGTAACTGAGAAGGGACCGCCGTTATTGAAGCAAGAGATTAGGCGAGCTTTACAGAAATTAAGAATCCGCAAAGCGGCAGGAGAAGATCAAATCGATGCAAAGATGTTCGTAAAGAGATAGGTGATATTGGGGAAGTCTTATATGAAATATGTCAGATAATACGGGGAGATACAAATATCTGGCCAAGCGACTACCATCCATTAATTCGCGAACAACAGCAAAAATATTCCCTTTACAAACTTTTGGAAACTTTTTGCGGTAATACATTTTACTTTGTACATGTTTGCAAACATTCGCAAGTATTTGGCGTACGGTTGCTCTGTGCAGCCGCCCTTCGGAATGTGTGACTAAAATTCTTTTAAACCCCCCCAAAAAAAAAAAAAAAAATAAAAAAAAAAAAAAAAAACGGTTTTAATATAATAATTTTTTCGCAATAATACCTAAAAAATGGTAGGAAAGAAATAATTTTTTGGAAACAATCAGAGCCGTCTGGATGAAATGATTTTGAAAAGAATGTGGGTTATGTTTGTAGCGAAAAATAACGTAAGGCCCATACCGTTAACACTCGAGGATTGTGAAGTAAGCCCAATAATGAGAATGGATGGGGGTTACATTCGCAGCTTTCTTTGGTACCCGATTATTTCGGGCTGGTTAAACGTGAATTTAAAGCCGATTGGCTGACATGAACGGTATTTAAACGGAGTAAGACTAGTTGCATACGGTAAAAAGCTATTAATTAGTATAAAAAATAAAAAGACCAGAGTTCATGGAACAGTGGGCCATTGAAGATTGTTAAACAAGCGTGTGCCTTACTCTGACGAATCTTATTTGAGTATGATTTTCCGTATCAAAAGTCAACTAGCGATTTGATCCAAGTATCGCGTTCTCCGAAGCGTAGTTAATCTTCAAACATGTTTATTTATTATTTATTTAATTTACACGGAAGACGAGCAATATCGAATGCAAAAATATAATCTGACGCGCCCAACGCATTGCGCAAAAACGTATCCCAAAATCCTTTCCTGTTTCATTGGATTCCGAATAGAGCATCAAAATTGCGCAGTGTCGGAATATTTCTTGAACATTTTGTGCGCTAGCCTCCTCGGTGATTAATCGCGTGATCAATGGAAATCACATTGGTGCGGCATAAGGTTGAAGACGACGTAGCCTCGTGTTGCGAGGCGAAATTAAACAGCGTGCCTGCAAAAATAATAATTACATTACATTTCGGCGTTTCGCACTAGAACGAAAGGTACCACACCTCTAGAATTCCCTCCATTATTCCAAGTGAGCCGAATTTCGACAGATTGGCAATAGACTGTGAAACGAGTCTGTAGCAGGACCCTCCGCGCGCCGACCACCGATGCGCCACATTAATATTCATACCGGATGATAAGAAATGAAGCTCGCGCGCGGTGAGACTTCAACAGGTCACAGAAGTAATTTGTTTTCCGAAATAACTTTATTCCGATGAAGAAGAAGAAGAAACAGCTTTTTCATTTCCCGTGCGCTACGTCTCATCCTTGCAGCCATCCTATCCGCGTCTAGTTCTGTTATCATCTCTAAATTTGCTCGAACAAACTGCATCTCCTTTTTTAGACGGGCGACATTCTTACGGCCGAAAAATGGCCCGTCGCATTCTTCCATCGCTCGGTGGATATGCAATCGCCCATTTCTCTCTCCAATGCTGGTCGTCGCTTTTGACGCTGAATGACGTAATCGAATTTCCTTTAAGATACACAGTCTGTCGACATGCCGCTGTTTCGCCGAGTCTTAATTTCTGAATTTGATTGCCGAAAAATCGCCCCAACAGTTGACTGAATAGGCCGGGATTTTTTTTTTTTTTTTCTTCTTCTTTCGGGGAGGGGGTGAGTGTTGGAAAAACAACGAGGTATGTGTAAAATCGGTTGCGCCCGCTGCGACTGTAAATTAAAATTTTTCCACCGTTGCGTAATTCCCGCCTGGAAAATTGTAATAGTGTTTAAAAATGTGACGGAGATCATCGACCTTTTACACCGGGAAAATGATAAAAAAAAAAGAAAGTGTATTTTTCAGTTTAAGCGAAACAAACTTCATCGGTCTATAGACACTAAAATCGCAATAGGGTCCAAGCGGACTAATAATTTATACCCCACACACACACACTTATGCAAAATATGCGAGTCTTGTTGGCAACTAACGGAAACTGATAATCTTGCGCCTGATCTCGAAGCTTTTCCACCTATTTGTAAGATAAAACTTAAACAATCCGCACGCAAAATTCTTGGATTTCAAAGCGGAGCAATTCTTTCAATATCTTCAGCCAACGCTCCATCGCTGTCACCACTATAGACGCTTGTCAATAATTCCAGACTTAAGTATAGTACCCCCACTATTCGAATAATATTAATGCGTAAAATTCTAACCGGTTTGCTGGTTTTTTTTCTCATTGGCTGAAGTCGTCAAAATGCATGAGGATTCGCTGAACGTGATTCCTATATTTTGAAGCAAAAACAAGAAAGTAATTTAAAAGTACCGTACAGAAACTGGTAATGACGGAGTTTTCAGTATTTTTTTGGAACCAAGTTGTTTTACGCAGCTTGTCGCGGTAGGAGTAAACTGGCAGAAAAGGCGAGATAACAAAAATCGCGTTATGCGTCGTCCAGCAGGCGACCTTCACTCTCGTTCTCTTTCTCTCTGTCTCTTTCAATTATATACGCGTGCGTGTGTGCGTTCGTGCGAGTATCGAGATTCGAGCAGCAAGCATCGTACGCGGTCAGCCGTATAAGCTCGATTCTAAACATGTGTAAATTTTGTATTGAATTTGAAAATTGGCGCGTTTTTTTTGTGCGACGTTAGAGCACACTTCAACGGAGTCTGATGATTTATTTATTGTTTTTGCTTTAGTTAATTCATACGGGATTTATGTTTTTGTTCTTGGCTACCAAGTCGGAGGTCACGGGTTCGAGACTTGTCTCGTTCCGGATCCAAATCGCTCCCAAGCTTACCCAGCCTGAAATAATTGGGTACCAGAGAAATCTGGGAAAGTAAAGGCGGATCCCAAGTAGAAAGGAACTGGCCCCCCTACTCTCATTAGTGCCGTTGGGCTTAGTACATTGTGAACCTTAACTTCACAATCCCGACGCCCTGTCAACGGTATGGAACTCACTTTTTTTTTTTTTTTTTTTTTTTTTTAATTCATACGGGATTTATATATTGTGTGTCATTTTTTATGGTATATACTTTATGAATGACACTTTATACTTGTATATTTACCAAAAAGTGAAAGGAATTTCGTTCTTACCGGGTGTCTAGAAACCATTTATCTTTAGTTTTACTGTTTTTTTATCTTTTGTTTTATAATGTAAAAGTTGAATTGTTGGTAGATAGAGGAAGAAAGTGTTGATAGTATGAACGGAAACGGTAAGCAAATTAGGTGACTGAGAAAAGTGGAATATTTAAGAAGAAAAAGAGTAAGTTTGGAGTGTAAGAATACTGATGAAGAACATATATTCTTTTTAAAATTTGCTGCAGAAAGAATTGGAGCTTTCCTAGAAAAGTGAAGCGACATATATCTGTAGGAAAAGCAGCGGTAAAATTGGATTCGAATAAGTTTGCAGAGATAGGCGTGAATTTAAAGGCACCTCCCGTCGAGGCCAAGAATAAAATGCAATGTGTCTCGAGTTTAGATAAGGGGAACTTTTTAGAAGCATTTCCATCAAGAAAGGAACAACAGTTTAATTTAGAGCGGTTAATTGAATTGTGCTGAATAGGAGCGTTAGCTGAACTGGATGGAGAATGAAGAAAGTTAAAAATGTTTCAGAGCACAACGAATACGAAGGATGTTACATATTCTAGGAAGGAAAAATAAATGTTAAGGTGAGAACCGAAGTAGCAGGAACACAGATAGAAGAGTTTTCGTTTTTGAACGTTGTCAGAGTTACGTAAGCATTCAATGCAACCATATTGAACCCTTTAATAATAGAAGAACACAATGAATCTCATATGGCACATAAATCTGAACATCATTACTGGCCAGTTGGATATTTTGTACTAATCAATTCCCGTACGAGCTGCGTCAGCTAAATGTTCTTGACAATTGAAAAGTATTTTAAGTCTACAAAAAGTATTTCGTCTCAAGTTCATTTAATGAAGGTGTTCCGAAAATGATTGATATTTCGCGACAGACGTAAATCGAAAAGCTTAGGTCTCGGTGAGAGGCTATTCGAAACATTTGTAAACTGACCGTGATTGTCTAACTTCATTCCCCTTCTCACCACTCGGCCACACTGATAAAGACTCGTCAGATTCTCCACTAAGTCATTGTAAATTATGCTTGAGCGATCCGTTGGACCTAGTTTCCTAAAAACGCTATGATTGGCTATTTACGCGGTTGCCGTAAGATTGTGTACGCGCCTCAATACGCTCTTAGAGACTTGTTTATACTCACAGTATCTCTGGTACAACACGAATTCGAAAGCAGATTATCAAATAGGAATTTAACTGCTCTACTCGCTGCTGATACATACGTTTTGAGAAATCATACTTTAGAGTGAAAAACATAATTTCGTGCTAGACGCGAAAAACGGTCCTAAAAAATTTAATTATTTTTATCGAAATCGAGTTTTTAGTGAGAAGTTATTCTCTATCATGTTTTGACTACACTGTGGCGAAGTTTCGTAGCCGTAGGTACATGGGAAGGCGCGTGTAATAGACGGCCAGCCGAAGCAGGTTTGGAACAGCTCTTTCTTACACAATGGAGAGAAGAGAAGAGAAGAGAGAATGAACCGCTACAAACGAACGAGCAACCTGGGCCGCTGTACTTCTTGTGCCCCTTATTAAATTGGATTGTTAATAAACTACACTCTCAATTATTAAGGAAATTATTTAATTCCCGAAACTGTCGTCACTAGTAAAGGCTCTAATTGTGTCATCAGAAATAGCATATGCGAGAAAGAAATGCTACTGCATGCTGATAACTGCTGCGCTCAGAATAAAAATCATTCGATGATTTATTCTCTTCTCTTTCGTGTACTTCTCAAATTAAATACAAAAATTAAATTCATGTTCCATCCAGAGTAGCCCATACCAAATTTTCTTGTGATTGGGCTTTTGGCATCATTAAGAAAAAGTTCCGTCAAGAAAAAGTACACGATATGGACGATTTATGTAAAGTTGTGAATGCGTCAACGCCACAATCAAAAGTTAATGAAGCGATACGAACTTGAGGAGGGAAAAAAGTTTTCATTGACCTTTATGATTGGACAGAATTCTTCGCGAAGAAAAAATGGAAAAAGATTCCTCGCATAAGGCAGTACTACCACTTCACATTCGACGCCAAGTATTCAGGTACTGTCCTATGTCAAAAAATCTTCGATGACGACGATATATGACTGAAATTAATGAATATCGTATGCATACAGACCGCGTAAACGAAACGTTGCTGGATGTTCAAATTATAGATAAACTACATGAAAATATAAGTGAGCAGATGATCGCTTACACATATGATGAGTAATTATTATGTAGGGGATACAGAGGAATTTAGTTAAATACGAAATAAGACAGGCAAAAGAAAAAATATTTACATACACGAATTACAGAAAGTAAGGAACAATATAAAGAAAACTCGGAGACTAATAAATACAATAGTTTGCAAAAAGAAAAAAACTAATAATAGATGAAGACATAGTTCGGAATTTCGATAGTTACGATAATGCAGTTGACACATTCCTAAATTACTATTGATCTATTACATGGAAAATGAAATAATTCTGTGATAATAAATTCTTGAATGTTGAAGTAGATGATGAAACTGGTAGATTATTATAGATTTTAAGAACTACGGAGGACATAACGGAATCTATAGTAAAAAAACTTGGTCCGGATAAAGCCCAAGGATATGACGGATTAAGGGCGAAGAAAATAAGGAGGCCCTGAAAACTTTTAACCCCGTTATCAACGAAAATGATTAAAATTACTCCTTGAAAGAAGGAATATTCCCCAGAGAGTTAAAAATTGAAATGGTACGGACAATTTATAAAAGTGCAAATAGAAAACAGTGTGCAAACTACAGACCGATTACATTAATCTCAGTTCCAGCAAAAGTAATTGAGCGGTACGTGGGTAAAAATTTGAAAAATTACTCGAAGCGTACTAAATTGATAAATAGTAATCAATTTGGGGTTTTAGAGAGGGGGAAATAGACGATGTTACTGCTGAGAACACTAATATATAAGATATTAATAAAGGATTAGCAGTAAGTAAACAATTTCTATTAGTTTTCTTAGACCTCACGATAGCTTTCGACCTGGTCCACTAAGAAATACTGGTTGAGGACACGAGCAAAATGGGTGTAAAAGGGAGGTGTACCTGAAATGGTTTAGGAGTTACATAAGGGAAAGAGAATTTTTAGTAATGATCCGGAACGAGCATAGTAGGAAAGGAATAATGAATTACGGAGTTGGGACAATATCGGTACCGATACTTTTTTTTTGATACATACGAATTCGCTCTACCGATATGTAAAGATTTCTGAAGTGTATATTAATGCAGATGATATCGTACTAGTTATTGAATGTCATAGGAATTGCTGAAAAATTGTTACAAGAAGAGAATGTTTGTAAATGGGTATATGACGAAAAATTATTAATTAATGTCAAAAAAACAAAACTGCTGCATATAAGAACACCGAGCTGGTTTAGAACGTTCGTCCCCAAATTATTTTTACGTAATACAAAGTGTTTACATAGTAAGGAAATATGTGGTTGTAAAAAGTTAGAAAATGCGAGTGAATTTAAATATCTTGAGATAACATTAGATAAAAGATCTAACATGGAGAAACCACATTGACAATATTGCGGGGGGGAAGTGTCAGGTAAACTATTAAATTAAAAAACAAGGTATGACGTAGGAAAGCCCAAGGTTATATTTCGAAGCGGTAATAATGTCCAGAATTAAATACGGAATCGGGAAATTTGAAGTGAAGTAAAAATTACGGAAATGAGAAAAATTAACAAATTGCAAAAAAAAGAATGTTTAAAACTGGTCTTACACAACGAGAGCAAGGCGCATTAGCTAACATCACTTGATAGAACGAAAATAACGAAATGTCTCAATAAAAATATTATAAGTATTTATTACAGCAAATTACCGAGTGCTAAACTCGGTAAGATGGGTAGTTACTAACTCTAGAATAAGAACGTATAGGACTAGGAATTTTGATAAAACTTGCTATGTACGATCTAGGGGGATTAACAGTAAAATAGGCCCAATATAGAAGTAGAGGTATTAATAAAATTAATACGGGGGAAGATACCGAAGGAAATTCAAGATGAGGAAAATTTGGAGAAATAGAAAAACAAGGTAAAAATTTGATTGATAGCGCGGTGTAAAGAGAGTAATAGAAAGAAAAAATTCAATTATAACAATAACCTCAGCGGATTCTGTTTTTTCCTTTACTTTGATCTTTTCCAGTTATAACCTACGTTTCCATGAAATTCGTTACTATCTCCAGATTTAAGTTGCTAATGAGAGAGCGCTGGTTGTATAAGTTAGTATATTATAGTGTATATATTATACTATTGTAATATAACAAATTAAGATATTAAGATATTGTAATAGAAAGTATTTCATTTCAGTCGATGGTATTTTGTAAGAATAAACGATAAAATTAATGAGAGTGCGGTCGGAAGTTAGAATATAATGTAAATTACATTGTATTATAGTAATATATAAGTTAACATTTTTTGCTGTAATAGTATTGATTTAAGTTCATGTTATATTGTACGAATAAATAGTAATGTTGAAAACCCACAGGCGGACCAAGTGTATCTCTTGTGTGACCTGCAAATTATCAAAAAAAAAAAAAAAAAAAAAAAAGAATGCATAGAAATGTATACAGTTAGAGATATACATTGGAGTATAAGTCTGTAAACAGACATATGTAAGATAAGCTGGGTAACATTTATTAAATAAATATTGATAGGTGTTCACTATTGCAAACCCCCGTCGGAATTATCGTATCATACATGTAAAACAAAAAAAAAAAATTGAAAAATGTCCGTTATTTTTAAAATTACAGTAATCTGATACGTATTAAAATTTTCCTATTGCTTGTTTCGTACAAATAAATTCCCCAACTTTTTATCAGGAACTTATATGTGGCGGAAAAATTTTTGAAGCACAATAGAGTATTCAAAAAATAAAATAATTTTCTAAGTCGTCTGAAAAAAAAAAAAAAAAAAAAAAGGAAGTACAATAACACTCGAAATATAGAGAATATTTAGTTACAAGACAGGAGCTCCTTAAATAAACCAAAAAGACGAAAAAGGAATACGGAAAACATCCGACAATAGACAGGCTTCGCGATTCCACAAGTTCCCCGGCTACCTAAATGAAATGAGTTGGTGCTCGTGAAATAGATTTCTTCTGGGAGCTGGCAGAGGGGATTAAACCGGTAAAATTCTTATTAAGGAAAGGGAATTGGCGAATTGCGATTACCTCTTTAATAACTTCATCCGCGAGCGCCTTATTTTGTTTCATCTTGTTTTTGCTTTTATTCATCTATTTATCTGCTTATCGCGTTTTTTCTTGTCCTTCTTTTCTCGTCTGTGTGCGTTTTCCGTTGAGAATTTATTCCATATTCCCGAGGAAATTTCTACCTATTCCCTGCATACCTATTGTAATCTTCTCTCGCCGCCCGTTTCCGCGAGATACGAAACGGTTTTTATCGTTTCGAGCAGTTCTTTGGTCTACTGGCTGTTTGTTTTGCTCTTTTTTTTTTCTTTTGCTTTCTTTTGGGGATCGGGCTTTTTAGTCTTGCTTTGTTCTTAATATTAGACGGAGCATTTGCGAGTTCGGTAGATAAGAGGTGGCTGCTGCGGAACAGTGGGATTAAATGAAATCGACGTGGCGGACGCTTTTCGCGAAATTGAAACAAACGATAAATTTGTGAACTTTTCAAATTATCCGTTCGTGTTGTTCGCTTTATCTTCACAAAGGTCGGCTCGCGCATATTATCGTTATTATTATTATTATTATTTCATTTTTTCCTTCCGACTGCTACTAATCATAACGCGTATTTCGAACACTTATCTTCAACGACGATAGCTTTGTAATTTTCCGAGAGCTGCTTTATGAAAGGTATCCTTCAAAAAAGTCGGCAACATATGGATGTGATGTTTATTGCGACATACCACCGGCAAGCGACATAGATGGGTAAATATGTAAAGATTACCCCGCCAGCGACTAGTTGACCCGGGGGCGCAAAATTTGATTTTTATGAAAAATGATGGGCGAGATGACTGTAAGTGTGCACGAGTGAATAGAGTATACGAAAAAGCGTTTAAAAGCGTCTCTCCTTTGATAATAAGGCAAATACAGTGTAAAGGAAGAAGCGGAACAAATTAAGGAATACCAAAGTAGAACCGGAATCGATTGCCTATTATCTGATGCTATCAGAGTCACTTGCTTTATGCAAAATTGAGAATCGTTGCATTCTAAAGTGCTCGCCGCAGCGTTCTTTCCTACCTTCTGCGTATTTCTTAACAATTTCCCCTGCATATACCGAGCATCAAGGTTTTGTTTTATACGTTAATGATGCAGTATATAGATCCACTGCCTATAAATGGGGCTACAGGTTCATTTGACATACGTTCTAATTTAATTAAACCCATTCGCGCCGAAAATATAACAGTTCTTGTATTTTTTGAGAAACGGCATTTTCATCCCTTAAAGTTCGAATTTTCAGAAAGCGTTCTTATTCGATATCTTCAGTATATATATATATATATACATTATATTAAAATGAAATTTGCATCACGTGATAATCATGACTCGTTTAGTCTATAGCGTGATTTTTGGTTTTCTCCAAAACGGGATTTTCCCCTTTTCCCGTCATAAAATATTGAGGATTTAGAAAAAATTTTGCACACATTTAGTACACCATATGAGGTGTCTCTTCACGCGGAATTACAATTTGATAAACCCCCACTTGTACCAAAAGAAATTGCAGTTTGTATGTTTTTTGGAAAACAGTTTTTAACCACCCCCTTAAAGTTCGAATTTTCAAAATAGCGTTATTATTATTTTACATTTTCAGTACATGAGCAATGCCCATGTAAAATTTTAATTATCCGATGTAAATGGTTTCGGCTGTAGCGTGATTATTTAAACGGCGATTTTCTGACTTTTACTCCCTTTTTCACCCTTAAAAAATTTGAATTTTTCAATGCATTTTTAGATGGCGTCAGTACTTAGTATTGTTGTATTAGGCGCCAATTTTCAGCTTCACAGACCCCTAGTAGTGGCAACGATATGCTAATAAATGTTGTGACTTTCAAATATTTCCGGATTTTCGCTTTCATATAAATATGTTAAGTAATGAAGTATTGTTGCGACAATACACGGCTGGCTTTAAGATTTACACAGCCGTCTGTAATTTTACACATACAGAAAGGATTAGCTCGATTTTTGTCGTCCTATTTTTCTGCTCCTTTTCTGATTGTATTTTATCCTGTCTAGTATAATATAATTTTATGTAGCACAATTAGTAGCCAGCTACCATGGCGCAGTAGGTTGTTTCGATATATCTCACTGATGAGCATTGAAAACATCTACAAAAATTTTACTTCCAGTGAATTAATGTCCAGGATTAATGAGGCCAAAAATGAAAATAAAAAAGAGAAAAAGAAAAAACTATGTGAAACGATTTAAAAGCATTTACAAGGATGGCCAAGTTAAAATTTCACAGTTTCAGATTTCGGGTTAGATCTTTTCGTAAAGTTTACTTGAACGATTTAAAATGATTTATTATTCGTAATTACGGATTTTTATCTAAATTTAGATATCAATTTTCTCTTAAATAAATATAATTTTTAATTTTTGCAATTTAAAAAAAAAAAAAAATGCTTTTTTACAAAAAATAAATACCGACTTCAAGGTTTATTATAAAAATTTAAAAATGCACTAAAAAGTAAAAAATAATTACTCCCGATAAAATATATATATCAGAGTGATATAACTTAAGGTGATATCGTAATTCTTATACAACATTAACTTTTTGGAGTTGGAATTAAATTCATGTTAGGAACAATTTAATCAAGTTTTTAATTATTCTTTTAATATGAATTTGATGTCAACTCCAAAAAATTAATGTTGTATAAGAATTACGATATCACCTTAAGTGTTATATCACTCTGATATATATATTTTATCGGGAGTAATTATTTTTTACTTTTTAGTGCATTTTTAAATTTCTTATCATGAATCTTCAAGTACCGGTATTTATTTTTTGTAAAAAAGCATTTTATTTTTTACTTTTTAGTGCATTTTTATTCAATTAAATTAAAACATTTTAATAAGAACAGATATATTTCCACGGTGTGAAAACATCAAAAGCTACATTTCCATGGTAATTTGGCAAATTTATAGTATTTTAAGTCAAAAATCTAATCCGACGGTGAAAACAATCATGAATGAAAAGCATCCAAAAAGCTTCAATCTCCCGCATTATTAAGGATAACTCAAAAACTATCGGTCAGACCTTGATCAAATTTAAATGGGACCACATGACAAACACCACCTTTCAAATAAAAGAAGAATCATCAAAATCGGTTCATCTAGAAGAAAGTTCTGTGGTAACACACATAAAAAAAAAAAAAAAAAAAAAATACAGTCGAATTGAATACCTCCTCCTTTTTTGAAGTCGGTTAAAAAAAAGTGGCTTCTTAATTCGTTTTTCTTTGCGTACGATTGTTTAACATTTTTCCGTCCTAGAACGATGTACAAGGGAACAATCAGGATTCACCGTTGGGAATTTCGATATTCTTTTGTCCGAGTCTTTTGTAGTGCGCCTTACTATAAACTGCGACTAATCTAAAATCCATGGGATACACAGGGAGTATACTTCTCTTAATGTGACAAGAGTGAAGTATGTCCGAAATATTAAACTTGTTCCCAAATTAGAGGCATTACGTATTCAAATAGCTACGCTTAAATGCCGTAATGCACAAACACGAACGTCTATTATTTCTATCACCGACTGCAGAATCAGCTATATTAATTGTAAACAGCGTATAAGCGTATTTTAATTAATTCGAAAAATTATTTTTTCTTTATTTCATAAATTACGCGGTACAAAGGAAATTTAGCTAATATCTTTTTAATGTTTTTTTTTTTTTCATTTATTATTTTTTATCTCTAATCTGTGTTTTTTTCTTGTCTTTCTCTATAACCATATTTATATTATTTAAAATTTTGATATCTACCTATTTGATAGAGCAATCAAAAAGCCTCTAATGATGTTATCATCACTTGTGTCCTTTCTGTCGCGCACAAGAGCCACCGGCGGTTGCGCACATTCTCATAAACTGCCCTGCATTCCAATCCTCCAGAACGAGACACGGATTTGATAACCTCAGCCATGTTCTCTCAAACTCAGAATCGAACCAAAGTGCAGTCTTCCAGTTCGTCAGGGACAATGGATTATTCCTGTAACCGGAGACTCTCGGGCCGTAATAGTCTAGATATTGTACACGGCCCGGGGTCTAACCACGGTTTGAAAATTTTAATAATAAAAAAAAAAAAAAAAAAAAAAAAAATCACTTCGGAATACATATATTCCTTTTTTTTTTTTTTTGTTTTTCACCGATCACCGGTAGTCGTTTCCCTTGAAAGTTGTGGTTTAACAGTCTAGATCGCCCCTATTCCGGCGGAAGTGAAAACGAGTGTGTGTGACTAGAAGTAAATTATAAGTAAAAATTGGAAACAGAACTTCGAGATTCCTGACCATCCTTTAAAATACCATTGCCATAAAACAACTGTAGTCTAAATAAAAAAAATGGTGCAGCGATCTTTCAAAGTACAACACATATTTACCGTAAACAAGCGGATATAAAGGTGTGTCTGTGTCTAAAACGTGGAGAATTTGATTAAATTTGTGCATAGACGATACTCTTGTTAAATATGCAGAGTAATTTTATTCTTCAACCAAGAGGTCTCTTCTCTCTGCCCGCATAAAACATGCCTCGATTCGCTTTTTAGCGAATTCAACTACATCCTCAATTTTTCATTCGCTCTACTGTTTTCTGCGGCGGTTCCAAAAGTCCAAAAGGAATATCACCTTCGTTAGTTCCTTGATCACTCCAGTTAAATTTCTGCTTCATCTTCATTGTTGAAACCTTAACTATTCTACCTGATCTTAAAATCATTCTTCTAGCCATTATTTTTCCTTTCTTCCCACCTTCGGTAACTAACAACTTTTTTATTCGAACTGTCCATATTGATTTCCTGTGCGTCCTTGGTCATGCAAACATTGAGCAGCGAGCTGACATTAATTTTTTAATAACGGCCGCTTCAAGTTTTAACGTCCCTTTTTTTCAATTTTCATTTTTTTCAATTTTCATTTTTTTCACTTCTCTATCAAACCTTTCCCGCCTCTCTAGACAATAACGACTTCCGTCTTTTCTCTCATTCGTTCTTTCATTCGGTTTTTCGTCTTCGATCATCCCTTCTTCTGTTTCTTGATTTTTTCAAGCACCTTTTTGCCAATGCTGACAATTACTTTACGATGCCGGTGTCGTATTTCCTTTGTATGTTCTGCTATCTCCGTCGAGCGTTTGTCTTTTTGTTTTCAGCTCATAGGCTTGTCTCTTCAAGCTTCCTTTGCCATCTGTATGTCTTGTCTCCTTTCTTGGCCTAGTTTCTTTTCTCTCTTTCAGAATCGTAACGCCTTGTGATGCATTGACGAGCAGTCTGAAAAAAATAACAAAGCCGAAACAAAAATGCACACATGTAAATGAGTGAGAAAATTTAAAATTCAAAAAAAAAAACAAAAAGATAAAAATGTACCTGATTTTATACGAAAAGATTAGAACAATATAGAAATAAAAGAAAAATCCGCCTAATAGACAAGAACAAACAAAAACTGATGGTACTTGAAAAATCCATTTCCTTATTTTTTCATTAAGTAATAATAACGCGCATTGTGCTTAGGAAATATATATATGTATATATATATATATATGTATAATTATAAATTTTAACATGTTTCGGCGTCATAGTGCGCACCATAATCATGGAATACAATATAATAATCTGTATTTCATGATTATAGTGCTAGACGCCGAAACATGTATTTCTATATTTAGAACACAAACAGCGTGAAGTTATCGTTAAAAAAACAACATTACGATGGTAAACTGCGATATTACTAATGCAAATTTTCTATCAGAGTTACCACCAACCGATTCCTATTGAAGCGCTGAAATAACTATAAGTGATGATTTAAAATTGTTTATTTAATCTGTTTTTTGAATCGAAAGTGTTAGAGTTTCATTTTTAATTTAAATCGAAATTTAAGAGCGTAAATTTTTTCGAATAATTTTTAGTCATATATTAATATAAAGAAAACAAGAAAAGAGTATATTACGAGCCCATTTAAAAAAAAATAATAAATATATTAATCCGTAAACTTGCAATAGATAATTGACAATTTTTAGAAATATAACAACACTTATTTTAATTTTGTTCTAGTTCAACACTATATCCGGTTGTAATTTTTTCTATAAAGTTTAACCTTCTTCTTGTTCTTTATTCGGGTTTGAATAACGTAAACCGAATAACCTGAGGACAATTGGAAGCTCGAATTATTCTATTATCGAAAGTACCGAAATCCACAAAAATCCATTAATCTAACGAACGTTAACGCAAGCGCCGGAAAATGCTGTGGCGAATTAAAAATCGACTGGTAGGATCCCCCCTATTGTTCTTTTTCAACTCTATCATATCACTAAATCTATTTTTTTTGGAGAGGTGGGGGATTAAATATAAAATTCGTTCCTTCGAATCTGCTTTGGTGGTGTTGCTGCCAAATCTAACTATCGTTTGCGGATGTTTTTTTTTTTTTTTTTCAATTTCTTTGCTAATAACTTTCTGCTTAATTTACATTTCTCAGTACTTTACCGTGTATAAGAAACCTAAATTCGTACCCGACTCTCTCTTCGACCTAGTTCCTCCCCTGACGGACTTTTTGCAAAAATAATGTCAGTTTTGTGCCCATCCTCTTTTTTGAATTTTCTCCGACTTCTTTTCTTCCGTCGAATGTTATTTAAAATACGCGGACTTCCTCCCAGTAGTTCTCCTTCTTTATTCGTCGAATCTGTTCTCCAGCTTATTCGCAATACCTGACCGAATCAAAATTTAACTTATCGGTAGTTTTCACCTTGACCACTGGTTGAAGATCTTGGAAAATTCGAAATGAAAAAAATTAAAATAGAAATCTAGAATGGGATATTTTTTTTTTTTTATTTTGCCGCCACATAGAATGGTCTTGGTTTTTTTTTGTTAATTGCTAATTACGCGAGATGACGTTTTTTCGCATAATTACCTAGGGCGATAGATCGGGAGCATCAACGAAGTTTTACTGAAATATGAAATCCTAAAAAAAAAAAAAAAAAAAGTACAAAATTCCGAATTTCTCTAGGCGTCATGCAATAAATACGAATTATCATTTTAACGTTAATTCGGATTTAAATTTGACAAATCGGTCATGTTATTTTTTCGGGACAAATATTTCTGAAAATGTCGAAAAATTGAAGTAAAATTTTCTAATATCTTTTGTTGCTTATCGTTTCTGAAACATGTAGTAGTTATTGGACCTTTTTTTTTTTTTTGTCGTTTTTTGATTATTGCAATTTTGTTTATTTCGTTATTTTTTTTTAAATTAACTCTTCGGACAAAAGCAATTTTTTTTTTTTTTTATTTATTTTTTCCCTTGTACCGACAGTAGCCTGCCATAAAAAATGGTATTATAAGAATAGAAGAAAAGGGAGGAGAAAATTGGGGAAAAATGTAATGAATAGAAAAGGGGAAAAAACGAATATTAACCTGACAGTTCCAACGAATTGCCCGATTCAGGTCTTCAAGAAGAAAGTGATTTATTTACTCCTTTTTTTCTTTTATTTATTTTTTTATTTTCACAGTACATAACGATTATGCGTAGTGTCTCCGAGAACAGTACAATAGCACTTGTCGAAAGTACATCGGGGCCCCACTTTTTCCCCTTTTAGTCGCCTGCTAGATCTGGCTGGAAGATCAATAGTGGGCATTCATTCGGTATATGAATATTCGAGCTAAACTGGAGTTTCTCAAAGAACATTTTGCATTGTTTCGCATAAACACCCTCCACATATGGAACAAGAAAGCATAATATTATCCTTTACAAGATAGTCTTAAAATTTTGATTTTTTTCTCCCGTTTTCATTTATTACCCAATAATCCGCAGTGCATGATTTTCACTTTTCTATTTCACTCGGTCGGAATAAATGCTTTAATCAAATGATCCGTTAATTAGTGTAACTCTTTATCTCTACGTATACACTTATTATCCTGATTTTCCCGGTTCCATAATATTGTGAGATGACGGAATAGAGAAAAAAAAAAAACGAAAATAATAATAATAACTTCAACACAACTACTATATGTATAAACGAACAAATGTTTTTTCTTCCGATTTTCACCGCCTTCTATCTGGAGCTTTAAAAAATAGCGCAACTTCCGACGATTCGAAATTTGCGTAATTTTTTTATAAAATGATTTTTTTTAATGGTCTGCATTTTGTCTCGCGAGCCGGGAAGAAAGTAATCGTTTTTCGTCGATTTTTTCGATTTTATTTTCAACGATAAAGGTGCAGCAGATGTTGCGATATCTCGAGGACGCACGCAGACTGGCTTCTTCTATTACGTAATCAGTCAGTGTCATCGAGTTCGGAATGAAATCTGCTCTGCGATGTTGATTTTTCGATTCGACGATATCAACCCTCTTCCGGATTGTTAAATTGATGGTTAAATAACGTCATTAGGAGAACATCGTGTCTTGTTGTTGCCCTCCGACTTGGGCGCGAACACGCATCGCCCCACGACAAAGTATTCTTACGAACACGCGCACACATGCAACCGGTCGACTTGTCCCGGAAAATAAATTGACGTCACCGGCATCACTATTACGCTCAGTCGGAAGCGCGCGGCGGTGTTCCCGCTTAAAAATTGTTCTAATAAATTTTTTCCCGCCAACGCCTATTAAAACCTCGAATTTGTTTACCGGCTCAGAAGTTATTAGATTTTTGGAGTTCATTTTTCATTTGACGGAAATGCTGCCCGATATATTATTACCGGCTTTCGGGGAACGCCCAATACATTACCATCGCGTTATTGCCCAATCTCGAATTAAGTTTGCTTTCGTTTTGCAAAACATCAAAACAGAAAGAGTTGAAGACATTCGATATGTCTTCAGATCTTTCTTTTTTTTTTTAATAATTAGCCGGAAACAGGTTCAGGGGTGGAACTTTAAATCAAGTAAAGGACAACGGTCTACGAGGAAAAGATAATGAACTATTTTACGAAATTACCTGATTTTGTTCTTTTATTTCGATGGAAGAGACTAGTCGACATGAACATTGGTTTAAGAACTGAGGAAGGGAAAGAGAAAGTGCGATCCTAGATATAGAACGAATACAAAAGCCTGGAAAAGAGAAGATGAAGGTCACGTAGAAAATAATCCACTGAGTGCAAGGGACGAGTGGGGAAGTAAAAGAACGTTCAGCGGTGATAGAAGAACATTCAAAAAATATATGATCGGCGTGTCCTGTATAAATCAATAAGTGTAGAAGCGTGGAGAGGACAAAAAGGAGAGGATATAAATTGGCAACGGAAAGACGATGAAGGAAGCAAATTGTGACCGAAGCGTAGACGACAGATCGCACAGTGAAAGGTAAACACACGCTGCAAAGAAGGAAAGATAATAAACCAAAGATGAGAGGATTCGGTTGAACAGATAAACGGAAGTCGTTATGATTAGGAAGAGGAACAACAATGGTTATTCTCATAATTTAAAATAAGATATTGTTGGGCTCCAAAATAGTAAGAAATCTTCCGCGGAAGAAAAAACTGAACTAGCTGATCAAGTCGTTGCTCTTGATCGCCGAGTGCATCTTCATAAGAAGTCAACTTAGAGTGACGAAAAAAAAGATTATGAAATAAAAAACGTACGAGAAGAATTATATAGTCAGTAGAGTGGGAGGGAAGAGGAGATGTAGGAAGACATTTTAGGAATGTGATATAATAAAGGCACTCTGGAAAATCAGATAAGACCCTTATAAAATAGCAATAGACTCGGCATAGAAAACTGTACAAAGAAAGGGAGTTTAAAGGACTCAGAGTAGCTTAGTGAAGGATAAGAAAAGGCTGAATTAACTGCAGCACAGAATCCCTTTCAAAATTGAGTTTTTCAGTTTATTTGATAGGTCACGTTGAAAACCCCAATCCACAGTCAAATCTTTAAGAAACAATGTAACCCTTCTTTTTTTTAAAGCCAATTTGTTGTCTCATATATAAGCCCCCTCCCTCCAAAAAAACAACTTTTTTTAGAGTTTATCAAAGTTTTGTTTAACTTTAACCTTGAGTTATAACATGTATACACATAGAAGTAGGTTTATCAAAGATGATTTTAGTTAACATTTTATATGTAAAAAAAAATTCTTTAAAATCGTTAATTCTAACGTTTCCGCTAAATTATTCCTTTTTTAACGTAGTATAAATAAATTTAAGTTTCACTTGTCGGTCGTAATCTCTATATTAAAATAGGCACATTAAGTTTTCGTTTATGCACTAATCAGGTAGATTTGATTAATTTTAGTCACGAGCAAAGTAGTGAAGCGAATTTTGTGTTTTAGCACTGTATCGAATTCTGAATTCATTATCCGAAGTAATTCATATGTGCATGATGGATTTTCCTTATATATATACATATATATATATATATATATATATATTAATGTAAGCGCACACACTCACATATATATATATATATAATTAATAAAATACAGAATAAAAACATAACATTAATAGTTTTACTAGAAAACAGTATTAAATATTAGTTATATAATTAAATCTATAGGAGTAACATTTATACAAAACTTTTATAATTTTCAATTAAGTTTCTCTGTTGTAACAAATTTATTTTTTCATCGAGGTTTTGGTTTTTTGGGGGGAGGGGTACCCTATTTCCCTTGCATCGCGGATCCGCCACAGGACGACACCTGTATCTCAAAGCTTTCTCGATACATTTCCGGATGATTACTGTTTTTTCGAAGAATTTCGTTATCATTTTTTAGTATTTCCGCTGCGTTGGTAAAATATAAACGCGATCTCTCGTATTTTCGCGCTGGATTTTTGAAGAAGTCTTTATTTGAAAACGGAGTAAACACGTTCGAAGAGTTATCGCGCCATGCAGTGTTTATCTAGAAATATAAAACGCGCACCCTCATCAAAATGTATATCGGAAATGTCACATCGAACTGACCACACGCATCTATCGGTCCCTCAGGTGGGGTGGCCAAGAAATCGTTGTTCGGAATGTAAACGGATATTTCAGAGCGGTTATACAAATCGGCCCTTAGAGGATTGGGTTATAACACTATTATGAGCGCTGGAGCTGTACGCCTCGCTTATCAATGACCGGACCGTAAACTTTCCAAAAGGTATAATAACACCCCGCCGGTAGCCCAACGATATTTTTTATTTTACCATCTTTTTTCTCTATATACGCCGGCTTTTATAGATGCAATAAAACTGCCGTTTCAAATATGTGCCTCGTTAACTTTTATTTTTCTATTGATTAGGTGAAAATAAAACGATATGTCCTATTGTTAATTGAAAACCCCGAATTCTTAAAAAAAAAAAATGGCGATAATAAAAAAAATATTTATCCTACGAATATGTATGATATATATATACTAATGACTATGTCTTACGCTGGGGTAATATAAGTATATGTATGTATTTTTTGAAAGATAGTCAATTGGACTCGACTCTTCTATAAGTATTGTAGAAGAATTAACATTTGAGAATGCAGGCTTAACGAGGATTAAAAAAACGAGTTATACAAAATATATTATGTACACGAATATAATATATATACGCATAAAATCACGCCCGTATCCAGAACTGAAGCAATGGCGTTTATTGTTTCGCGTAATAAGTTTTCGCCGACATCTAAAGTATATTTTATATTTTCCGCTTTCCGATTTTTTTCTTTTATTTAGTTAATAAATTAATCTGATTAATTCCTTATTCGGCAATTATTAGTAACAGCTTAGTTACAATAAATACGACGACATGATAATAAAACTGTTTACTGAACAAACTATTACGCTCAGAGCGTGACTATTTATATGTAAATTATTCGATTCGAAATGGGATGCTCGTTAAAAATTATGAACACAGCTGCCCACAATTAATGGTATTACATGTATCTGGTGGTAGACTTTTCTGTTGTACTGGCGATGGAAATAGCTAAGTTTTCCCGTTTCGTATACGCCTGTCCATATGTGGAATCTAGGTTAACGGCAACCGCTTTATTACATCTCAGCTTGTTTGGTAGCCGATCTCTGTCAACTACTCCTCGGATATCTGATGAACATAGCCGTCTAGGATACGTTTCCAAGTCTACATTAGTTGCCGACCGGTTCTTCGCTACTCCTCGGTGTATAATGAAAAGCCTTTTCCTGCGACCAACCAGCGTGTCACATAGCGTCGTAGCCTAATTTTGTACGGCTGTAAGTATACTTCTTTGACGATCCGTTCATCTCTACTCACTGCGCTAACAAGGTGAAAACTTTTTCTAACCTTTTCCTCAAAAATGTTGCTGATACGCCGAAAAAGCAGTCAGGGTCGGTACCAAGAGGAGTGCTCGTCCAGTCGTGTTGATCAGCATTGCGCATGGAGTATTCTACACATACATTCTTCCCAGAATCTATTTGTCTTTGCGCGTAGTTAGTAATAGGTCGCAAAGTGACAGCTTCCTAAGTGAGGCTGTGCTTTTTAAATTAATACACGTTTGAGGAGAGTACCTCTCGCACCTATTCTTTTACCACAGCTACACTCTCGCTGTCTAATTTCCTTTTTTATTTAACCACTGTCAACTATCAATTTTTTCACCTAAATTACTGGTTGAATCCGGGACACTGCCAGGCTTTATTGTCTAATTATCAGTTTCCGTATGACATGTGCCATATTACATCCTCGGGTCTCGGTGAGCGAGATATTCGCTTAATCGAGTGCCCGAGTCACAATATAGTTTCTCGTTTATACAACGACGATTCTGGCGTGAGCGACTCCGAAACATTTTTCATAAATTTAGTGTAATTTCGTAACTTATATTTGATAAATTATTACGTATTTTCTGTGTTTTGTTTCATTTGTATTGATATACAGGAGAAATGGACCGTTTTAATTTAAATATAAATAGAGATCGCTTCCGATGCTGATTCGACGAATTTACAGTTCTTGAATAAGTTAAGATGGAGCATACTAATTGCGAACTATACAGCTCAAGACTGAATTGGATACACCGATATCTTGAATAAATACTGACAATTTCAAAATGAGTGTCACGCTCTCAGCCAAACATCGAGCCTGCTACTAGAACGTTAAACCATTAGCAGACATTCCAGAGGTTATGCAGCGCCAACGACCTGAAGTGGAGAATGTAAATGTGTTGACGTCGACTCAGTACCGACGCTTTCTTACGGGACATTAAATGTGCCCTGCTAGAGCCCTTCACGCCGCTTTTTCTTCTTATCAATTCCGAGATGCTGTTTGTATAATGATAAGTTATGTATAAGCGGTACATCGTCATTACAAGTAGTGCTCCATAGATCCATCATATCCACAGTGGACGAGATATGCGTACATCTAAACAGGTGCTTGTGGTCTCCAGTAATTAAACACGAATCAGCGTTTTTCACCTTCTGATCTCATATATAGATTAAAGATTAAAAAGAATAGCGGTGAATCCAAACTCGGTGGTATGCCCGCCGCTGTGCTAATCAGCGAAAAGATGAATTACCCGTATATGAATGAGCGTGAGAGGAAGAATAAAATTATTCTGCTTACATCGAGTCTATACTATTTATTCGTTTAATTGAACGTTTTACAAAGAGTACAATAATAATAGGACATGAACGGTTACAAGCAGCTGTTGCAGCATAAAACTAAAGTATTCGGGTGACGTAAATGAAGTCGCAACGATTACAGTTATGCGCTAGCCAGAGAAATGGTCGTATCGGTGTAGGTAACGAAATTTCATCGATTGAACAACTGGTTGAGGGTGATTACATCTACTCGCCTTACTAGCATGTCGCCGAAACTAGAACCATCTATTAACTTCTTCCAGTATGACGTAGCGGATGAAATATAATTATCCTAGGACTAAAGGACCTCTGACGATAGGCTGATTTCATTAAATGGGGACAAATTTAATCGTAGACATAAATTTATTTTAGCTCTAATGAATACTTTCGGAAAATATACTTGCGCAGTTCTAGTAAAGAACAAGAGCAGTGTATTCTCATTAACCTTGCGAAGTGAATGCTGCCAGAGAGACAATGTCGGAGTTTTAGTATTGCTATAAGCTTAAGCTAAACATTATAAGCAGCATGGGATATGAAAGCGCGAACGTGATACAGGATGGTATTTCCGTCAAAATGACGCTTGATAATTTATGTACTGAATATGAAAAACTGAAATGATTAAGCGTAGCATGGTTGAAACATTGAAAAGAGAAAGAGTTGAATGTTTGGAGGAAGAAAGTGTACAAAAAGGCAGCTATGAAGGATAGATTGATACACATCACTTGGAAAAATTAGGCGTTCAACCATCATCATTAACTGCTGAAAAGGATAGTACATTGAGCCCATTGTTAGTCACAGATTTGTCGACCTACGTGGATCTACACCTACATTGGTCCATTTTATTTGTGCGGTAACAGTCACGTGACGAGAATTGCAACAGTGTGGGCTATGTAAGTTGATGATGCAGAAGATTGTTTAGCGGTAATCCGTTCACGGTTCCCGGTGAGATTTTAGATGCAGAAATAGTAGCATGGAAAATTGGCTAGGAGGGGTTGAAGGTTACCTAACAGCACACTCATAGGGCAGATATCTGGCTCCAGCTGCTGGATGGTTTTTAAGTTTCTTCCAAACTATTAGTGTACAAGTATGCATGCATGTGTGGCGTGGAATGTAACTTTACACATTACCACCACACGCCTCTGTAACATTATTCAAACCACTGTGAACCGCCTTTACATACCTACTTGTACATATAAGAAATCCGTAGAATTTCTATATAAAAGATAATTTTTTTTATCTTTATATTATATGGGAGATATTGTCCAAAATCAATAATTATTGACTTCTATACTTTAATATAGATCAAATCACAGAGGGCATTCCTGTACAAGTTAAACTTCAACATATTTTTCATCACATGATGCCTTTCGGATTAATTATTTTTAATTTTTTCAGTTTGAAACTACCAGTTTTCAGCTTTAACTTATTTCTAAACCGTTTTCGTTTTGAAATATATGAATTAGGAAAAAGTCAATTACTACTCGTTTATATTACAGATTTAATTGTTACAATTTCATATTTTAATCAAAATTTATTTCATAAAACAGTCTTAAATCCGAAGAATATTTTTTTAAACAAAATCAGATACTCTACGACAGTACACCTTTTTTACTAATTTCTTTTCCATGGTTATCGTTGACGAAAAATAAATTAATACCAAAATAAAATAACTTCAACCAATGTTTTTCTTTCATATAATAGCGTAGTATAGCGTGAGTTACAGTGCTATGAACGCATTTCTGTACGGAAATATAAATAATCTAAATGCGCTTTAATTATCTTTTAAGGTGCGCTGGGCAACAGTTTGGGAGAGGCTGAATTGGTTCCCAGGTAAGATTTTGCTTGTCGAATTGGTTCCCGGGTAAGATTTTGCTTGTCGAATTGGTTCCCGGGTAAGATTTTTCTTGTCGAATTGGTTCTCGGGTAAGATTTTGCTTGTCGAATTGATTCCCCGGGTAAGATGTTGCTTGTCGAATTGGTTCCCGTAGATAAACTTGATTTTCAAGTTAGCTGGTCAAATTGGTTCCCGTTCTATGTTGTTGAAGTTCTTTTTCTTTTTCTTTTCTTTTTTTTTATTATTATTTTAACTCCGCCGTACTTTACGGCTTCTTACAATTAGTTGGTTAGAACACTTTTCTCTCGTTTCTTTGCAAGCGATATTCGTACATCTATGTTGCAAGCTGTCTTCAATTTGCGTTTTATTGTTATAAAAAAATCTGAACTTTAAATGGGAAATAAATAATTGTAAACTACATTCAGCACTCTTAATGTAGTTTTATAATACTTTACCAATGAAATTAGTTCATACACAGTTCATAACTCCGGGGTGTACTTATTCACGATTTATATTTCATGTCTATACCTTCAGAAAAAAAAAAAGTCAGTTGCAATTGGGGGTAAATTAAACTTAACGTTATTTCTTAAATTCACCGCTACTATCGAGAATATATTTTTTTTTGGTTAAATATCACGTTTTAATAAAGTGTACATGAACCCACTGATTCATTAATCATTCTAGTAACAATGGGAACTGATTTGACCACCTCATGCAGTAATTACAGTTTATTACGAGAACCAATTCGACCACATCCCAAAAATTTCGACGGTAACAAAAATAAGATCCTCGAACTGAGAGGAGGAGGTGTATTAGACTCAGAAAGCATAGATGGAATATAAAGAGCGTCGAGGTAAAGACGGAGGCATTCTGTATTCTACTAAGTTTGGAGAAAAGAGATTTGAATGCATGGTCGTAGAGAGATACGTGTAGGAATCAAATTTCTATTAATAGAAGAAAGCGAGTACACGAGGATCACATTTGGTTGGTGATAAGGATTTCAGCGGGTTGTTCAGTCTTTTAATGGTGGAACAAGAAAGACCGTTAAAATGCTCGGAAAAGAATAACAGAAGCGATTAACCCGAGAGGCAGAGGAATCCCCGATTTAGGGATAAATTGACCAAAGCGAGATTGAAGACATTTTTCGAAGGAATAAATCGTAATTATTTTAAAGAATATTTGTCCGATATTTCTAAAATACGATGGGTTGTATTAGGAGGTCATCATTGGACACATCAAAGAGTTGGCCGAGCGACTGACTCATTACTTGAGACAATGGCTTACGATCCAAAGAAACACTATTAGTATCGTTTTTTGTAAAGTCTGAATAAGGTAAGAAAAATAAATTTGGACTACCGTGTTTATTGCATTTGTTGTTTGTTTTTATTTTATCTCGGAAGGGGCTGCTACCGTTTCGGGCTTGATCGACCGCTTATGGTCGACTAGTCGTAAAGTCTAGCTGGATGTAGAGTAAACTAGCCGGCCGATCAACATCGTCGAAGACAAACACCTTGAAAACCATTTTAGACTATCTGCTGTTCCATTTTCGCCGCGTAATTCTTATCTATTAGTGATACAGCGTGAAAAATGTCGGTATATCTTCAGTTGATGCACTTGGTTACACACAATCAATCGCGCCCAAAACGAACGGCCTCCACATTTGAGGTTAATCGATTTCCAATGAAAGGAGAATCGGTAACAAGTCGAATTTTTTAGAACTTTGATTTTAAACCGGCTTGTAGGCAGACCTATAATTAAATTAATTTCTTTTTGGAAAATTTAATTCGCGTGGCATTTCGTCATTCGTTTTTTCCGTTTTCGCAATAAAATGCCCTAAGCCCGAAAAATCGGAATAAAATGTTTTCAAACGAAAAATCCGAACATAATATATAAACCGCGATAGTTGTAAGAATAGTTCCCCATCATCAATAGCAATCGCATATTATGCATCCTTATTATAGTGCATAATTAACTTCGGAACATTCGTTCGTGATTAAAGGTGTGTTAATTAAAATTTTCTAAATGCTCGAATATGCGGGACCCGGCGGGGGGGGGGGTACTGTTTTGCTCGGTCCGCAAGGGTCTGCAGCAAAGTTAATCAGGGTTTTCTATTGCAAACACTACTAACCAAATTAATCCCCAGGGGTTATTTTCGCCCACATCTCCGTATGACCCCTTTCGACGACACCTCCGCTCTGTGGCTCGCGCATTCCTATTCCAACGTTCCAGATGTCCTGTGTATTCGCGTGTATATATTTTCATTTAGCACGGTGTGCCGGTTTTATTCTTTTACCAACGGCCACGCTTGCCTTTTTACGTGTATGTCTGTGCGCGTTTGTACGCTCTCGCGTGTGCAACTTAAAAAGCGCGTAACGCTTATTTCGAAACATGCAAATTCGCGGCTCGCATTCGCTGCTACACGGAAAAGGTAAGCCGTCTGTTGTAATGGTAATTTTGCGCCGATGAATTATTTAAAAGCTTTTCATCCTGTTCCAACTTAAAAGCATCTCTTTATCCTGCCACCCTCGAATCTCGCCTCCTAGCTACAACTTTTCAGTTTATGATCCATAAAACAGAGCCGCGCCAGAACTGACCTCACCGATCCGATTTCGGCCTATCATCCTTTTTTCAAGATTTTTCAGCTCTATTGCCGTCTTCTTTTCGCCTGAAATTCTCTTCTGCCAGTTTAATTTCGCCTTCTCGAATTTTAATTCTCTAGCTTATATTTTATCGCGAATTTTATAGAACGCTATAAATAGAAGAGGGAAGAAAATGGGAGTAATGCGCAGAGAGAGATAAGCGAGGCGGAGAATTAAAAGTGGTTGCATAAATTAGGCGATTTTGATTGTAATTCCTAATCACTTTTCATTAGCGCTATTCAACGCTGTTGTTCGGGAAGCAACCGGCCGCCGTAAAATCGCTTAAAGAACCCGAAGTGACCAAGAATCTTGAGATAAACGGTAACCCAAACTGGAAATTTCAAAAAATCACTACCGCGAAATTTATTCTCGGCCTATTTTTGTAAATCTCGAACGGCATGGTGTAAAGTGACATTTTTTGAAACTTTGTGCTTCTTAAGAAGCTCCGTGACTCCGCCTGCGGACCCTTCCGGACTCCATCACTTCGGCGCTTCGTATAATACAAAATTGATAACGGCAAGCGATCATCGGTACTTTGTCTTCTTATCTATACAGCACTTTTAGGTTTCGGGACAAATTTTCGTGACAGTGCGTCGGGATAAGAATGCCATTGTCGTCAATCATTCGTAACTAATAGCGAAATTAAATGTACGAATAAAAATAAATATCTAAAAAAGTATATCAATTTATAGTAATGTTCTCGGGCAGGGTTCATTTTCAGCCAGTTCCGATTTATTGTTTCTGTTTTCAGCTGATAATGGTCATTGCTTGAACACGTCACTAAATTAATACACTTTTTTGTACATTTATCGTTTAATTTATAATTCCAGCAGCGATACACGCATATTATACAAAACTACTCGTATATAATTATTTCTGCGGTATAGGCGAATAATGTGTTTAGATATTGATCGAGACAGGTGTGAATGTAATACGGTCCGGCGAACTGCGTGAACCGAATCACTACAACGGGGCTTATTTATATTTTTAATAAATTACAAAAACTTTTAATCGTTTATATACATATTAATAATAATTTTATTGTTTGTATGTTTTTAATATTTGATGTTATTGCCGACAATCGAACTCAAAGAAGTCGTAATTTCGGTTATTTATTTTTCGTTCCAGTACGGAAACTGTATTATATATAAATTAAAAAAATAAAATAGCAATATCACAAAGATATAAGTGATAATGGTGTAAATGAATGTGAATCTATGTTATAAAATCTATAGTGCATTAGGAAAACTTTCAATCCATTCCACGACTTCTTTTCCAGCTTGATGGATTGTTTCCAGTGTTAAGTGTGCACCATATTGGGAACATTGGAATAGGTGGTCCATTGATTGCACCTCGCCACAGTCACAACGGTCTGTGGGGATTAGGTCTCATTTTCGGCCATCGCCGTGCTCCGACCAATAATTAAGGTTCGTCGAACGTTTACATTAAAAATTCCGATCTGCATCTATCAAAGTGTAAATTAAAAAAATAATGTTCAGCTGTATGTGCAGGGATTCTGATGAAATTAGAACAGAATTAAATGTTTTTTTTTTTTTTTTAATTTCCCTCTTAAAATACTGAAAATATTAAAAAAAAAAAAAAAAAAAAATTGACTGTACTTCGATAGGGCAGAAGTGAAACTTCAAAGGCGTTTTCCCCAACTTCGATTTAAGATTATATGTTATTAGTACCAAATTTACAAATGGAGAGATCTTTCATTAACACATATCTATGAAGTGTTTACTTTATAGATATGTGAAAAACAAATCAAATCATATATTTGGAATATGTACAACGATAATTATATATACTAAATAATAATTGAAGTCGCAAATGCGCTCCTTTAGCGCGAGTAGCGAATGTAATTGGAATACAACTTGTGTTTGACATGAAGATTTAAGAAAGCTAAACTAAAACATGCATGTTGAAATTATTATACATGGGCCACTATTGCGTACTGGTTTAACTAATACATCTCAAAATTAACGAATATGGTACAAATAAAAACAAAAATGAAAACTGCATAGTACATGTTAGTAGCCCATATTTACAAACAATCTTAAATGATAAAATTTACAACTTACTTACAAGTCAGTAATAGCAAGGAAACAAGTAAGAAGTAATAAAAATCAGTAAAAAGCCGCAGAAATTAATAAAAGTTAAAATAAAAGAATATCTAGAATAAAATCTAAAATTAATCACACACATTCCCCAGTCCCAAAATACTGGTAGCTGGCTTCAACAATAATACGTAAGCTAAAGCTAAAATTAAAAATTATACGCATGATAATAATAATAATATTGGTAATAATAATAATACTAATAATTTCAATTTCAACTTATTTATTATTATTATTATTACAAAATTTCACAAATGCGCTAAGTAGCGCGAATAGTGAAAAGCAAAAAGTAAAATTAAACATAATATCTTTGAATTACAATGAAGTGCGAATATAGCGATAAAAGCATGAAATAAATTAGATAATAATAAATACGAAAATTAAAAATAACATCTACGGATTACAAATGAAGTGCGAAATATAGCGATAAATGCATGAAATTAAATGAAGTAATGATAAAAATATATTATAATCAGTTGAATTGAAACAAAATAAAAATTGTTTGTATAAATATGTTGAAAACAGGAGAAAAGTATATAAATGATTAAATAAAAAATAAAAAAATAAAAGAAATAAAAATAATGCTATTTTAAAAACTAACAAAATTGAATCTATCTGAAAATTAAATCTACAATTTAAGCATATAAATTATTTATATAACCTATCACCAGCCATACTCAACATATTCCCACAATATTTCAACTCTGACGTGTACTGCAAATGTAATAACCGAAATAAAATAAATATAAAGCTAGGTAAATGAATAAAATGTAAAGATATACGTAAATAGATAAAAGATATAAATTAAGTAATGAACTAAATAGAATAAAAATATAAATAAGACAACTAAATATAAAATATATAAAATATGTAAATATAACGTAATAGTAAGAGTAATGTAACCTATTGAGTAGTATTTATAGAAGCTGGTACTTAAATGATAACACATTAAATTTATAAGTTTTTATATTAAATGATACAGTCTCGTTTAACAAAGGGGCCTAAATGAGATGTCACTTGAGAAAACATGTATTAATGTAGCCTGCAGTCATCCATATAACCCCCAGCATATTTTGGAGAAGCAGTCTCAATTTACGAAACATCCCGGCAGATATATTTGACTAAGAAAATTTCACTTGACATCTTTAAAAATAATAATGGTAATAATATTAATAATACAGTAATAAAAATGAGGATAAAACCAGTAACAATAATAATCATGCAGGTGGCGTAGACATATTTACTAATAATGGTTATCGTAATAATTATTATCAACAGAATCAGGTTTGAAAGATTAGAAACATAACGATTCAATTGTGCCGAAGAAACTACATGACCCATATATACAATTATAATATTTATGATAGTTATATTAAATAATAGTAATAGTAATAGTAATAAGTAACAGCAATGAGAGTAAATAACAACGACACTTAACAACAGTAATAAACAAATATTCAGAATGAAAATGAAGATTGTAATTAATGCCGGAGTATAAGAAAGGGTTTATCATATCTGCGATAACAACATTTATTGAGTCCCATTAATCGTGATGTATTGAAGTAGGTGTTTGTGTCTCTTTTTATAATTTAATAAATGTACTTTTAAGCTGGACGGTACAGAGTTGAAAATAATAGACCCTTTATAAACTGCTTGTATACGTGTGTGAAATTTTCGAAAGTCTGGAACAGGGGCAATTTCTACATTTGCAGACCTTGTTTTCCCATGGGCAACTGAAATATTGAATCTATCCTTATATTTAAAAACGAAATTTAGTATTTGTGAAGTGTATAACTCTGTAACTGATAAAATAGCATTATTTGGCGACGGATCAATGGCCCGCTTCACTGCTCTCTGTAATATTTCGACGGGACTTATATGAGTTACTGCTGCACCTCCCCAATGTATGATTCCACATCCAAGTACTGGCTGATATAGGCCTAAATATAATCTGCGTAAATGCTGAGCTGTGAAATAGTCACGTAGGTAGTAAAAGATGTAATTTAGTCTTCTTAGTTTTTTTGCCAAGTATATGGTATGTTTATTCCACGCAAGTTTACTGTCCAGCATTAAACCTAAGTATTTTATTTCATAAACCCTTTCAATTGAAATGTTACCACCGTAGGAAATACAAAATCTGTCCCAAAGCCCTTGATCCTGATAACTGTAAATCATAAATTTAGTCTTATTTTCATTTAGGGATAATTTGTTATGTTGTAACCATGTACAGATTTTTTGTATATCTTCTTGCATGGGTGAAAGCAATTTTTCTGGGAAGCGGGAATTCAGCACTAGTGCAGTATCGTCAACATAGGTAAATATTTTTCCATTTACAGACAAATTACACAGATCGTTTATATATACCAGAAATAGATAAGGACCTAAGATACTACTCTGAGGAACCCCAGTTTCCTGTATAGTACTGTCGCTAAAGACACCATTAATTTTAGTTACACTTTTCCTACTAGTTAAGTATGTTCTGAACCAGTTATAAATATTACCCCGAAAACCACAGGCGTATAATTTCTTTAGTAAAATTTGGTGATTTACCGTATCGAAAGCTTTCCTTATATCGAAATACACAGCTACCACAGATCTGCCTTCTTCTAGATGCCTAGTTATATATGTAATGTGTTCAAAAACTGCTAAGTCAGTTCCTTTATCCGGTAAAAAGCCATATTGATTGGGACTGAAAAATTTTTGATCATCTAGAAAATTTATTACTAATTTCTTTACACATCTTTCAAAAATTTTAGAAATTGTAGAAGTAATACATATTGGCCTGTAGTTAGATACTTCATTTTTACTCCCGCTTTTGTACACTGGAGTAATTATACCTGTTTTTAGTATGTCAGGAAATATTCCAGTTTTCACAGATTCATTAAATAAGAAGCATAGAGGTTTTATGAAATAGCTCAGATTATCTTTGATTAGTTTAATTGATATATTATCCCAACCAAAGGAAGATTTATTCGGTAGTGATAGAATAGCCCCCTTAATATCATCCAACGTGAAATCGAAAAAAGCAAAAGAATTTAATTGTGGATGTAATTGTGCAACATGCTCGCCCGATGAAACTTCCGAGTGAGAAACGCTGACGGTATTATTAAACAAGAGAGAATATATTTAATTTACGATCGCATCGGTGAGATTATTCCGTTTATTACTTTGGTATACGGCATTAGCCGAGCCAAATTAACAATTAGATTAAGAATATTATGTTACTAACATTTAATTGACGCGGTAATATAATTATGAAAAGTACATTAAGTGCTGCACCTGCATCTGCAGTGCAGTCACCTACAAATGTGACACAGAATGAACAATTACTCCAACAGAATAAAAAGCTTCAAAAGCAGAATGAGGAGTTACAGATACAAATTAGCAAGCTGCTGAATGAAATAGAGAAAATGCAGAAAACGATAGAATTACTGTCGGTTAGTAAAATAAATTCAGAGAAGTCTGAAGTTGACAAACAGTATTATACTGATGAAGATGAAATAGTCAAAGAGACTGAATGGTTAGTCAAAAAAAAATAAAACTAATAATAAAAGGAAGGGAAGTGAAATTACACCTCCGCAGAGAAAGGATAAAAAAAGAGGTATAAGAACACCGGAAAATATACAAATCGATGTTCCTCATTTTCGCTATCAAGGTAAACCAAAACCATTTTTTGTGGCTAACGTTTCGGATTTTAAAAAACTAGCAAATGTAATCACGCAAGTTGTAGGTGATGAATTTGTGTGTAAACAACTGCCGGCAAATCAAGTTAGAGTAAACGTTGAAACGGTAGAAAATTATAAAAAATTAGAAAAACATTTATCTGAAAATAACTTTGAATACCATACTTACTTATTAGATAGTGTGAAACCAATCAAAGTGGTAATTAAAGGATTGCCATCAAATATGGAAGAAAACACTATAAGAGAAGACTTATTAAATCAAGGATTTAATGTATTAAAAATCAGCAATATATGGAAAACAGTAAGTGATGCTGAAACAAGGATAAAAACTAGAGTACCAACACCGATGTTTGTGATTGATTTTGATGCCAAGTGTGACGTTGAAAAAATTAAAAATATTAAAAATATATGTCATATGCTTGTTCAAAACGAACCATGGAGAAATCCCAAAGGCATGCCACAATGTAAGAGATGTCAAGCCTATGGCCATGTAAAAAATAGATGTTGTCGTAAACCTAGATGCGTCAAATGTGCAGGCTCCCATTTAACAGGAGAATGTACAAAAAAGCCAGGTGAGGAGTGCAGATGTGCATTGTGTGGGAAACAACATCCTGCTAGTTATAGAGAATGCGAAGTAGCAATTGCTCTCCAAAAGAGAAATAAACTGCCCATTGGTAATAAAGAGCAAAATACCTTACCACAAAGAAATAAGGAAAATAATCAAAAAAGTAGCGATGTGATTAGAGATCGTTCTAATAAAGACAATCAAAAAGAGCACATGAATCATCAGATAATTAACGCTGATGATAATGATGAAAAAGAAAAATCGTCAGAAAACCTTATTAAAAAATTAGAAATGTTTTTAGAAAAACAGGAAAAGAGAATAAATAGAATTTTTGATAGATTAAATTCAATAGAAAGGAAGTTGAATAAATCTAACAATAAATGAACTTGATAAAGATAGCAACATTTAATGTAAATGGGCTCAAACATAGACGCCACGAAGTTGAAATATTCTTAGTAAAAGAAAAAATATATGTATTATTAATATCTGAACCGAATATTGCGCAAAACACTTTTATCAAATTTAATGGTTATTGTTTGTACAATACTATGCATCCTGATGGAGGTGGGCGCAGAGGTGCAGCAATACTAATTAAAAATAGCATAAAGCACCATGTACTAGGAGAAATTAGTACAAATCAAATTTAAGCTACAAATGTTAAAATAGATACTAAGAATGGAGGTTTAGTAGTATCAGCGGTTTACTGTCCTCCTGGTAACCAGATAAAATTTGACGTATGGGCTGATTATTTTAACATGCTTGGCCCTCGATTTATCATAGGAGGTGATTTTAATTCAAAGCACACATATTGGGGTTCAAGAGTTACCACAGGAAGAGGAAAATATTTGTTACAGGCAATAAAAAAGTTGGGATGCAAATGTTATTCAACAGGGAAACCAACTTATTAGAAAAAGTTACCTGATTTGATAGACTTCTTTATTGTTAAGGGAATTACTGAAGGAAACATAGATATTGACGACAATGATGATTTTGCGTCTGATCATTCTCCAGTGATCATGACCGTAAGTAAATCGATAATCCTAAAGCAACCATATGCTACACTTACCAATAAAAAAACCGATTGGGATCTGTTCAGGAAGCTGTTGGACGGAAACATTGATTTAAAATTATCGCTGAAATCTAAGGACGAGATTGATATAGCTGTCATGCAGCTTAATGATGCAATACAGCAGGCTGCATGGAATTCTACACCCGTAAAAAATTATAGTAGTAAAAAACAAAATTTACCGTTTTATATTTTAGAAAAAATCAAGGAAAGGAGAAAGTTTAGAAAAATTTTTCATAGAACACAGGAAAAAACAGATAAAGCCAAGCTGAACAAACTAAGTCAGGAAATTAAAAGATTGGTAATTAAATTCAAACAAAACACGTTTAAAACCTATATAGAGAATCTCTCCCCTACACAAGAGACGAACTATTCTTTATGGAAAGCTACAAAATGCATTAATAGACCACAACAGCAAAATTTCCCTATTAAAAGAGGCAATAACGAATGGATAAGAAGTGACAAAGACAAAGCTAATGAATTTGCGAATTATTTAAAACAAGTATTTACACTTGATACAACAGATGATGATAAAAACATTGTGTATCATCAAGGGAAAGATGGATCTCTGAGACATTTTAGACCTAGAGAGATATATAATGAAATAAAAATAAATATGAATGTAAAGAAATCTCCCGGTTTTGATTTAATTTCGGTACAAATATTAAAGGAATTTTCAAAAAAAGGCATAATGGCACTAACTCAAATATTTAATGCTATAATAAGAATTGGATATTTTCCCCAACTATGGAAAGTAGCTCAAATAATTATGCTACCTAAACCTGGGAAAGTACAGACAAATATTAAATCATATAGACCAATTAGCTTGCTACCCGTTATTTCTAAGTTGTTTGAAAAATTATTATTGAAACGATTGAATCCAATAATAGAGAATTATATACCCAATCACCAGTTCGGATTTCGAAAAACACACTCTACAATAGATCAGATCCATAGAATAACAAAAATAATTGAAAAAAGTCTAGAAGAAAAGAAGATCTGTACAGCGGTGTTCCTTGACGTGGAGCGAGCGTTTGATAAGGTATGGCACAAGGGATTGGTAATTAAACTTGAGAAGATATTACCAATTAAAGTTTGCAGAATTATTGAATCGTACCTAACTGACAGATATTTTAGAATAAAGCATAATGATGAATACTCGGAATTGCAAGACATACAAGCAGGAGTACCGCAAGGAAGTGTCCTCGGACCAATTTTATATTTATTATATACCGCTGATATTCCTGTTAACGAGTATGTCACAACGGCCATGTTTGCAGACGACACAGCTGTGATGGCTATGGGAAATAATATAGAAGAATCAACTATGAACGTGCAGTCCCACATCAAAAACATTTGGAAGTGGACAAGAAAATGGAAAATAAACCTTAATGAAGAAAAATCAGTACATATTAACTTTACAAATCGAAGAATCCAGTACTGTCCGATTGAAATTAACTCAAAAATTGTACCCAATATAAAATGCGTGAAATATCTAGGTATGCATTTGGATTCGGGATTGAACTGGTCTATGCATATTAATAAAAAAGTAGAACAACTAAAGTTGAAAATGTTGCAGATGAAATGGCTTATTGGAAGACAGAGTATTCTGTCGCTGAGCAATAAATTGTTGGTTTATAATCAAATACTAAAACCAGCGTGGAGTTATGGTTGTCAGCTTTGGGATTGTGCTAAAGTAGCCAACGTAAAAAAAATCCAGATGTTCCAGAACAAAGTGCTTAGGACTATCACTAATGCCAGGAAATATGAAAGAAACGATGATATTCATCGGGATCTTCATGTGCCAGAAGTTTCACAGGTGATAAAGGAACTGGCAAGAACGCACTGTTTAAGGCTGCAAAAGCATGTAAACACAGAAGCGAGGCAGCTTCTGTCTGATCAGGATGAAGTCAGGCGGTTGAAAAGAACAAAACCTCATGAATTAACCGAAGAAAAAATATAATACAAGAAAATGCAGGATCGTCCACTGGGAATCCTAGTGCATATATAATAATACAATTAATTTAGAGTATTACTGAATGTTCGTGAACCGAGCAGATTGTAATAAAAACCACTTAAGTGGGTTTTTTTTAATAAAAAAAAAAAAAAAAAAATTGTGGATGTGGTGTCAGGTCGTCTAATACTATACCTACATTGCTTTCGTTGACGGATAATAATAGTAATAACAGTAATAATAACATTAATCATAATATTGATAATATGTATAATAGTATCAAATAAAAAATGAATGCATTTGTTTGTCTTATTAATGTTTTTTTCGTTGATTGTTGGATTCTATAAAAGATACAATGAGCTTAAGGGAACTAAAATATGAAATATAATTTTTTGATGTAATTTTATCAATATATATATATATATATATATATGTATATAGAAAATACTGCATCAATGACAGTTCCCCGTACTTTGTCGTTGATTCATTTGGACTATTATTAATAATTGAAGTTTACTTTGAAGAAAATCCAATAAAAGGCAAAGAATCGTCTGATGCAAGTCTCCAGCTAATATAATATCATTGGAAGTATATGTAAATTTTCTCTTTTAATAACCTTGAATCATCGGGAGTGAAAGAGAGTTGTATAAATTTAGTTATATCATGTTTGATTTGGAGAAATATAATTGGCGATAATAATTATTTCTTTTCCATCATTCGTCTTACATTGAACAGTATATATGTATATCCACAACTGTTTAAAAGAACTAGCCGTTGATTAGGTCCTTTTTTGAATGAATTTTTGTTTTCCGTAAAGACTCTTCATTGACCTGTTTTCGTCACTCGATGACATTTTTAAAATTGAATAAATAAGAGGCACTGTATAAGCGTGGACACTTACCATTATTTCGTACAACTATTAACTACAAAAGGAGCGGACTGTCCGTTATTCTTAGATCTGCCGCTTGTAATTAAGAAAGAGAGCACGCTAATGCGCGCAACGGAGACAGTCGAATGCAACTCGATAGATTACGGGCTACGTATGTCTATTACGAATTTTTAAATGTATTAAGAACTCTATTATTCATAAGGCTCGCTCGCTCGCTTTTTAACTCCTGATAATTTTATTTATACATAAATAAGGCACGCCTAAAGAAGTTTCGCTTGAAAGAGAAGGTGTTTTTTCCGCGGGTCTAAATTAATTTACGGTAAACTTTTACATTAAGTATCCCCAGTTCATTCTGACCTTTTGCAGTTCATATTTTGGTTTGCTTGTTTATTTTCTTTTTAAATATTTCATTTTAAAATTTTTTTACTGGCCTCCACTTTACGCTATTAGTTTGGTTCGGTGACTTGTTTATTTTCTTTTTAATTATATTTTTATTTACCGGTTGTCACATTATACTAGTCTTTTTTTCTTTTTTTTAATAAATTTTTTTGGGCTTGCGTCCGACTGCTTTTATATTCTTTCATTTGAATTTATTTCATCTTGGAATATGCCGACAGAAATTAACCTTAGCGATGTGCCGTCTGAGCCCTCGTACTTCGATTTAGTACGATTTTGTGGAAAAATAGAGATAATTCAGTTTTATATTCGACACTAGCTGTACCCGCGGCGTTACTCGCGTGAATTATGATTCCAAAAAATTACTTTATTTGTTAAATTACACCCATGCGGAATTTAGTTCATGACTGTGTAAGAGTATCAGTGAATGATTATATGTCAAAAGATTTTTTATTGGTTGTGGCGACTCCTGAATATTGGGGAGACTAACTTTTCCAGAAGCACAGCACATACCATTAGGTTCATTGGCCCATTTTTTGGCAGAACACTTAGAGCAGATCTTATTCATGGCTCCGATTTGGACGGAAGACTGTTGAATATAATTAATCTGTGGATCGCACCTGAAAGCCAATCTGTTACTGTGAGCTAAAACTCGATTACGAACTCTAGTCGTTGAGACTGTTGTCTTTCTTTCTGATCTCGAAGGCGTTGGGAACGCTCAGAGCTCGATTCCCTAGTGCGAGCTTGTATGTTTGTCTAATATTTTGCTCTTCAAGCCGCTGCGAACGCTCGATACTCGACTCTCTGGCACGCGATTGCGACGCGTATTCTCTCTGACTTGCAAGACGATACGTATTTTTGATGCCCTCGCCTGGGAACTATTTCTAGAAATTTGAGATCTAAATCTTTTGGGCATTTTGTACCTTTTACAAAAGATAACGGTAACGCTCGAAAATTTTCATTCCTATTTCCATGGTAATTAACATTGATATTTTAATGTTTTATAAAAAAAGTTAAATTCGTTTTCTTTATCCGAATTTCCACTTCCATGGTAATTAACATTGATATTTTAATGTTTTATAAAAAAAGTTTTTGCAGCGCACGCGATGTAAGGAATTGTTTAGGTCATTTTTTTACACCTTGAGTTACATTATTGGACTTTTAGTAAGGATCCCTAATTTTTTTGAAAATATAATATAGCCTATGTCACCCGGAGATAGTGTAGCTTCCCAACGGTGAAAGAATTTTTCAAATCGGTCCAGTAGTTTCGGAGCCTATTCAATGCAAACAAACAAACAAACAATCAAATCTTTCCTCTTTATAATATTAGTATAGATTGCGCTCTTCTGTTTTTCAGGTAAAATTAATTGCAAAGAATTTCCTTTTAAAATCATTTTTTTTTTATTTCTCCCTTTTTTTTTAAATTTTAGTTCGCTCATTTTCGCTGTTATTCATAACTTGTGTTAGTTCACACACACTATGAATAATAGCGAAAATAAACGAACTAAAATTACTTAGCAAAAATGAACTGGGCTATTTAATGTAACAGCTTACCTTGAATTTGCTTTTCTTGAAAATTACTCTGCTATCACGAAAACCATATAAAAACAACGAAAAGATGTGCTCACCGATAACGTTCAGTTTGTATCTGCAGAAATTTTACGGAGGGGGGTATATGTAGTTTTTTGTATAACCGACTTTCTATTTTTTTTTCTAGGCATTTTATAAATTCGGAAATTGTCTCTTTTCCATCGCGTGCATGAAATCTGACATATAATGAAACGTATTTACCCGAAAGTCTAACAATCCGGACGACAGCGTACGGGTAAAAAAATATTTCTAAATATGGTAGAAATGGTACGAAGAACAACGGAAATATGCGCGTCGCGCGAAAGTTTTAATTATATTAAAAAATAACATCATTCACACGGCGAAAAATTTATAGAGTAAATAAAAATAAATTAAAAAGAAAATAAACAAGCCACCAAACCAAGTAAATAAAAATAAATTAAAAAGAAAATAAACAAGCCACCAAACCAAACTAATAACAAAAAGAGTAAATTTGAAATATTTTAAAAACAGTAAATTATTGAAATGAACTAAATTCAGATGAACTAAATGTAGCGCTATGAACTGTAAAGGCGGAAAACGAACTTGTGCCGCGTAAATGAAAATTTACCTAGCTTTATTTACGATATTTATTGATAAAACTAAGATAATAATATGTTCGTTACAGCGGAATTTTGTCTATTTCGTTCGATTTTGGTATTTTCTGTTTTGATTTTTTTTTCCTTTCGCCGTTTCTTTTCGCGTTGTTTGAGAGTAACAACAAATTCTGAATTCGGTTTTACTGGTTTAAAAGTTATTCTTACTAGTTCAATAACGGGACGGATTACCGCGACGACGCTGCTTCCCGTTTATCCGGACTTCTGTTTTCGGTCGGATGCAAAATATCATCGAACAGACGTCTTCAGCTGCGTATTATCCGACACGTCAGCGTTGCAGAATAATGCGGAGACTGCGAAAAGAATTTAAATCTCTCTGATAAAACACGACTTGTTCCGAAAGAAGCCTTTTTTTCTACGCTTCGTCCGTATTATGCCGCTGCACGCGATTCATGTCGAACGGCTTGCAAGAGATTTTATTAAAAAGTCCTTTTCAAAGAAATACCTTTTATTCAGCGACGTAGATTATCTTCAGATCACTGTCTGAACAGTATTCGCATTTTGCCCGCGCCGCTGCTGAACCAAAAGAACCGCGTCATTTATATGTCTCCCTCGCTCTTCGGAGAGCAAGAGTTGACGGGAAAAAGATGCGTACAGTTTGGTGGGACTTATTATTTCGTCCGAACTCCTGATGAGTTTTTGAATTTGGAGACGAACGATCCCCCGAACCATCTTGAAATTACTGTGCGAATAGTTTTCGCGATTTAAGTTCGTGTAAAAAATTACCGTTCGGGCAGGTGGGTAGAAATACTCTTTACAAAGTCGTTCGGTGAACTTGTGGTCAAAACGTAATAATGTCGGTGGAATTTACGGAAGGACGACATAATTTGCGAAGAGAGTTACTGACCCACTTTGGAAAGCTGTAAATGTTTTTGATATTACCGAGACAAGAGAGAATTACAGCGGCCATTTGATTGGTCATCTGCCGGTGTGAAAAGCATTTTGTTAATCTAAAGAAATTAATAATCTGATCAAATTAAAAGTTGCTCGTTCTCGCTATTATCGCTAATTACATATATTGTACAGACGAGTAGTGTAGATGCGAGCAGTACACACGTTAGGGCAACCGTGCTATGTAATACAGAATGTTTTGTTGCTACTGCCTGCTACTTGTAAGATTACTTTTAATTTATACTCTTTCCCGTCGTCAGGTTAAGTCTTTGATCGTGCAAATATCATCTTTTAATAAATCGAGAACTAGAATTACAGAAGTACACTTTATTTTCCTTCTGTCGTCCGAATTAATTTTCGCTATTAATCTGTAAATGCATATGGTCTCGTGAAATCATTAATTATTCTAATTAAATTAAATAAAAAAAAAAACAACAAATATACGCACCATAAAGGAGAGTAATGAGGAAGAAAGAGGCCAGGAATTAGCAGGTTGTTTTCGAACGAGTTTGCTTACTACTTGCGAGCTTAACTTGGGACCAAATAATGTTTGTCACTTTTTGTTGCCGAAAGGATGTTTTTTTTTTCTTTTTCCTTTTTTTCTTCGCTTTTAGTTTTATTCGCTATTTAGCCGATTTTTTCTTCCAACCCTTTATAGAGTATTTTATAGAAGTTGCGTACTTTTATTTTTTATATTTCTATTTTGTGACGCCTAATAAAATTATATATATTAGTAATAGATTTGACGTGAGTTCTGTCACTATCTGCGTTACAGTCACTGGAAAAGTATGCTGTTCCGGCAGGATTTCCGTTCTAAGTTTGTCCCTACACTGTTCGTATATTATACACGGCTAAATAAAATGGTCTACTAAAGTAGATTGTTTTTTCGTTATTATTGATGAATGTAGTAAAAAACTACAAAAAGATAGAGAAATAGTAGAGAGATTTTTTTTTTGGTAAGAAAATTGAATTTGGAAGTCTGGAAAACAAGTAAGCAGAAGGTAAATTTAAGACTCTTTAATAATAATATAGCTTTATCAAAGGAAAAAATATAATGCCCCTTTCTTTTGCAGGATTATAAAGATTATAATATATATATATATATATATATATATATATACATATGCATGTAATAAAATATCAGCCTAACGAACAAATTTAAAATGTATGAACGATATAATATACTAATTAGAAACGTTTTCGGGCTAGCCCATTATCGCCTAAAAATTAATTTAATTAATTTATTAATTTTTACCTGTTATTTTCATCGAGAGATTCTGTTCTCGGTCGAACGCGCTTTTAAAAATAATTGATGAGATTCGTAATTAGAACTTTCGTTATCGGAACAAATCCGAACTGATTGAGAGAGACGGGTCACATGAATAAATTTGGAAAGTCAGATTGGTTCTTCTTCCTTTTTTGATGGAAATATGAATCGTAACAGATATTATGTAGACTGCAGACAGCCCCCTTTTACCTTTGTCGGAAAATATTTCTTTCGATCTACGTCAACTGTTTTGGTTTCAACAGAGGACCTTTTGTCCATACATCAAGACTGGTCTGAACCCGATCAAATGAAATGTTTTCTAGCAAGTAAATGTGGTCCACTTCATTATCCGCCTCGCTCGTCAGATTTAATAACTCTATTTATAGCGAATACTAAAAAGTATGGCATACAAATCAAAAGAGAATGTCGGGCACAAAAGAAGAAATGCTTCTTCGAGCCTTTAATTCATTGCCGACATGAGTTCTGGCTCGTATTGAGTAATGTGTGTGGAGCTCAATTTGAATAATAAAATTGATTTGTTTAAATGTTCAGATACATTAGTTTGGATAATATTTTTCATACACGTCGAGCAAAAATGAAATCCTGGAAGATGGTTTTTTGGGTTGAAAATGAACATTTCTGATCCGTAAACCCGTTTCATTTTAAAAAAAGATTAACTTCCGGTCTGAATAGGTCACTTCCGGCGGGGTCAGAAGTCGGAAATATTTTCATTTGATGTGGCACAGTTAATTGACTAATATAAGACTCTGAATTTTTCATTTTATTAGATATTATAGATTATGGAAAGGCTGTACGAATGGTTTAGGACACCCGGATATGTATATATATATAAACTCGGATGCTACCTGAGCCTGATTATAAATTTGGAATGTTTCTACCTATTCGGCAAAACGTGAGAGAGGAACAAACAAAGCGGAATGTTGTTAATACATACATCAAATTAGGTTCTGTTCGTTTGCAACGAAATAAATAGATAAATAAATTACGTAACCGTTGCCTTTAGTGTAGTGGAATAAGATGTTGCCGCGCGTTGCCTGTCTTTTTAATTATAAACGAGGATAAAGGCTCGGATAATTCCAGCTTTAAGTCGGTACTTCTGAAGGAGCCGGGTGCCGTCGCGACCTTTAAACAGCACCCCGTGTACGTGAAAACTATCCGATTATAAAGAGATTTGCATCGTCTTCATTGTCTCTAATAAGATTATATCGCCGGAATAGGCGATTCTTTAATTATAATGCCTCTATCTGTGTACGAATGCGTCGCGCAAAAGCACAGTCGTTCTTTATTCGGTTCGGCCTGGCACGCGTCTAAGGCCTCTCTATACGGGTAAACTTTTCGTCTCAGAAGTGAAACTTTTAAATAGGCACGCGGTATCATACGCGGCAGCCACTTCAGACGACGGGTAATGTAGCGTTAAAATTTAAATTCCTAACAGATGATTTTACCGCCGCCACATACGATGCGTATATAATTCCCGCATTCTGTTGTACACGTTTTTTTTAACGCGACCGAAATGAACATTTCATTCAAATCTAAATGAAGCCGAATTAAAAATTAATTTTACAATTTCGCAACGCGTGCGAAGAAAATCGAATGTCAGGCTGGAATTTAAGTATCGCCGGTGATCGAACAGGTGCGCTAAGTACCGAGATCGAACGGACCGTATTCGAAACTAGCGAGGAGAATAGCTTGCTTTTAATTATGGTTTTTAATTACGCTATAATGACATAATCCGCTTCACTTTAATTAAGTAATAATATTTAAGAGGGGGGAAATTAAGATAAACATCTATTCCAACTAATACGCACCGGTTGAATTATTATTTACTTTGAAATTGTAAAAAAAAATCGCCTTTTTTATTATATTTTACACTCTGTTCTTCTCAAGGGATTACGAAAAATACTGTTGCACGATAAAAATTAATCGATGGTGATTTTAAGGACAAAAATTTAAAAAACAAAAAAAAACGTAAATTTTTACTTAATCATAAAAGTGTTTTTTTTTTTTTGCTCTTCGCTTCAAATTTAAATTTTAGTAAAACCACCTTACCGTTTATTGTTTTTCAAAAATTTCTGTATGTGATTTAAATCATCTCGTGCGAAAGTGCTCGAGCAAATAGCGAAATTTTCAGCCGAAACGGTATATTCGCTTCAACCAGAGTTTTCTTGTTCTTATAAAATTCGAATACGTTTATATAAATTTATTAGCCTACACACACACACACACACATATATATATATATATACATATATATGTATATCGAGGTTCAAAAATAAATCACCTTAGTCCGATTTGAAATGAACACAAAAACGTATTTTTTCTCTTTTCATTCATACATAGTTTAACAAAATATAAAAATTTACCAACGTATAATAATTATCATTAAAAAGTCGTAATATAATTCACGGAGACAAAATATTTTTCAAGCCACCTGAGCAACTAAAACAGGTCGACTAATTAGGGTAGCGAATTAAGCAAGGTTGTTTTTCTATACACATTTTCCAGTAAGAATATATATGTGTGTTTTGTTAGTTGTTTGTTTTTTTTTTCGGCAGGGCGTTAACCGTTGATACTAAGCCGGCGTAAATGAAATATGTGTATGTTTTCAAAGCGCAGCAACGGGATTCGAACCAGATCCTATCTGAACGTAACACCATTGCCAACCAACTTCGCCGCGGCAGCTCATTAAACTGTTTCATTTTCTAATCAGAAGGATGATTATCAGGGCAGTAATAAATGAATTTTGAAATGACCGATAGAGAGCGAATGATCTGCTAAGCCTCAGACACATCGTTCGCTTGAAAAATGTAATTTAAATAGACTCGTCCTATTCAATGTTTATTGAACTGAAATATAGAGTCTCATCTTCAACAGTGAAGACATAAATTAGTGCGGAACATCATGATCGGAGTTTCAGTTAAAACTGTATACTAGTCTTCTTGGCAATCCGTGGTTCTCTCTATTTCCGTCACTTCGTCGTTCTGTTGTTGTCTTCGTTATTCGTCTCTTAAGCCACATTCTATTATCTTCCTTACGTTGGTTTCCTCTCCATATTGTCCTTCTCACCCAAACGAAGAGCATGTTAGCGATGCTGTGTTAATCTCTCTCTCTCTCTCTCTATCGAGTGTTCTGCTTTCTATTTCAACTTGCTGCGAATTGGTATCCCTACTCCGTATTGTGCCTTCTATATCTCCTTTTTTTTTTTTAATGGGTTTGTCCACATGAACATTGGCCCAAGAACAGTGGAACAAAGAGGTAAGAGAGACTCAGATCCTTACACGATCAAAGATAGCCGACAGAAAGAAAGCTAGAATAACCGTGTGCCTTTTCCTTCTCTACATATTGTTCCCGCTGTTTGTTCCATCCTACTAGCGATGTCTGACCGTATCAAAATATAACTGATTCATTTCCCTTTCTAATTGTTTCTGGGTATTGACGAGCTCAAAAAAAAAGAAAAAAAAAAGAAAAAAAAACACATTTTGAAGCGGAAATTTAAATGACGTTTTAACAAGGAATTGACATTGAATAAATTCCAAGTACATCTGCCATTTCTAGAAAAACAAATAAAAAATAAGGAATTTTCAAAAAAATGACTGCCGTTTTTCAAAATTGAATAGAGCAAAAGACGACCAGTTCCAACGATGCATACGAGGTGAGAGTTTTTGATTTGTAGCCGCTGAAAGTTACAAAAAAAAAGGTTTTGTACATTTGTACAGGACTTATATGTTGTGGGGTTCGTCGAATGATTGACTGGCCGAAAAGCTTGAAGTGAAGTTTAAATTTTGGACTCAAAAACTGAAGCTGCGGTTGAATAGAGCTCTATATTATACTGAAAGAGATAAAAAAAAAAAAAACAAAAAAAAAACAAAACATTTATTAAGTGTATTTACTAATTAAAGTTAAGTTCCCACATACCCTTGGCGTTGCTACGAAAACTATAAAAGAAGTAATAAAAAATTAATTAAGAGAATTTCAAAAATTGTCTTGTTGTTTTGCTAAGTTGTTTTGATACATAGTGCCTTCAACTTAAGTTTGATATTTCAGGCACTTTTTAAGATATTCCCATTAAGAATATATGCGGGGCGTGTCGATTTTGGATTAAGATCAGACAGTGTACGAAAGTGAGACTGGCTTATTATTTACAGCCAAGTTAGATTTACTGGATTAAGCATATCACGGGGGTTTCTGTTTATCGAGAGATACATTAAAAGGAAATTCATTTTCTAATATTAAGTCTAGGGACTCGAAATGATCGGATCTGGATACCTATAAATGTCTTAAAATTCTTTGCTAATAAAATTTTAGAATCGCTGTCTAATTGAGAATGTACGTGGAAGCAATCTGTAATATCATTTATAGCAGCGATTCTGCATCATCGAGCGTGTAATAATTTTTGTTTTTTTTTTTTATGGGTACGCTAACGAAGAGCAACAACCCAATCAACCAAGGAATCCAAGTAATAGCTCAAAAGGAGCATAACAGATTTTAATCGGGTGCGAGATTGAATGAATGAAAAAAGCTAGAATAGGAACAGCTGACAAAGAAGGAAATGAAAGAACATAAGAGTCATTGTACGAAGTAGGAAGACCAAGACCCAACGGTTGGGAATAGAAGAGAGAACGTTCTGAAGAAAATGAGGAACATTCGAAGAAGTCATGATTGACATCACACAAAAAAAAGGAATCTTCCGGGTGAAGAGGACACCGCGACGATCAAGGAAATTATTAAGAAACACAGGGAGTAACAAAAAAATGTCCCAAGGGTCAAGGGTAGTTTTTTGTGTAGCTGGACGAGTATTCATAATATAAAACGTAGAATAGCCTGTTCCCGAGATAGCGTGTCTAAGTGATTAAATAAACGGGAGAAATTTGTAAATTGTTAATTTGTGTATAGTCATGCCGAAATGATTAATTATTACGATTAATATTTTATAACATTTTTATACGAGATATTCGAATTTAAAATCTAAACCGGGTATTTGGGGTAATATTTTTATAGGGATGACTTCGAGAGTTTCGATTTTTTATTGTAATATGTTGAAACGTCACCGTTTGCTTATTTATACCATCCACGAAAGTTTATTCATTTATTTAAAGGTTTATTTTTTAGTTTTATGGTTATAATCAAATTATGCGATTAAATTTTAAACAAAATGTATTTTATAATTCCGTGCAACTATCTTTCGGTACTGGTCGACCGCTGAAAAAACACAATAATTATCTACAAAAATAACAACGAAGTATTGTACGAAATTAATTAATGTTAATAACAACAAAATTCTACGTAATTATCAGTGGTGATATCCGTAGGTTGACGGCTCGTAGATCAGTGGGTACGGAGAAATCGGATTCGATGTTATTCAGCGTTACAATCTTCGATTGGATTTACTACCGGTAAGAATACCGAATGCTTTCGACGGAGATAGATCGCGAAACAAAATTTACACTTTGTCTTGACTATAAGACCATAACTGTTTTTCCTGAGATTGATGGTAAACGTCTGACCAACTTGAGAGAAAATTAACCAGCCAAGGTAAAGAACAACGACCAAGGGTAAAACGCAAGTGACTTTCTCTAAAAAATCTTTTTTCTGTCCTTTCTAAATTACTCCCGACTTTCCGTCCGTGACCGCTGGAGCTGACCGAATCAGGTAGATGATCCTTTTTTCCTTGATAGTCGGTGATTGGCTAACCTAACCGACCACAGTTTCAGGCACGCGCATTTGCACTCGCACCATTTATTCTAAATTACGTTTATATTATTTTATTTTTTATTTGATTTGTCCCATGTAATGGACACATTACAATGTATAAGGACAGTGTTGCCCCCTAAGACACCCTTTCGGAGAAATATATAACGAAGTACGTTCAACTGAAATCTTACGACAACGAGAATTGATCTTAAATTTTGACACCGCTTCAAAGATTCTCCTCATTGAAGGAGGACCGTTTCTTTTTTACCAGGAGGTGTGTGTCGTCACGATTTTGGATTTTACTTTTTTTGTGTTTCTTAAATTTAACAGCGTGAGAAGTAAAAGTTGTCGCTACTACAATCGGGTGAAATTAAAGCAGGTTTAAGGACAATATTAACGCCACTTCAATGATGGCCAGGTGCGCGAGTTCACGCAAATTGCGCCCCGCAAAATCATCAAACGACCGAGTAAACGAAGATGGTAAAAATGTAAAAGGAAACATTTAAAGAAACATCATACGTCTCAGAGAAATCTTGATCGACAATGAGCCTGTACAGTATTCTCTCTCTACAGCTGGATAAAAACAGACTATTAAAGCAGTGAGTTCTAAAATACATTGATACTAAAATTGTACCGGCCGATATTCATCTGTTTTGCACTATTCTAATAGGGGAGTGTGTCACTATAAGCCGGGATCTTATTATATTGCGGAGTTATAAGCTCGAAAATGTGGCACTATAAATAATTAAAAAATAATTGCGGTAAGGTTACGTTCGAATTCAACGGGTGTATTAAGTAAAGCAAATACCCTTTGATGTAGGCCATTGTGGAATTACGTTTTTCATAATGTACTTAAGAACTTAGTGGATCTAAAGAGAGGATACTGGGGCCAGTTCCTTTCTACTTGGGGCCCGCCTTTACTTTCCCAGATTTCGTTGGTACCAAATTATTATTTCAGACTGGGTATACCTGGAAGCGACTTTAGTTCCAGAACGAGTCTTGATAATTCAATTTGCCAGCCAAGTGTACCTTAAGATTACCGAGACCCACAACTTATTTAAATATATAAAAAAAAAAAAAAAAAAAAAGAGTCAAAAAAAGGCGGAATCTTTATACGAACGAGAGGTATATATCGAACGGGCGCGCTGTCGTTTAGTTCCTAAAACGACATATTTCGCACTATTGTATCGATCTGCCAATAGAGTACACGACTGTAAAAGCGTGTAAGAGATATATTTTTTTATTCAATCTGTTCTTTGAATAAGTGAAAAATCTGTTCCTGGAATGAGCTTTCCGACGGACTTCACTGAGAAAGTTTGCAAAACTAGGCTGAATTTGGAGGTTCGAGCTGCGGTTCATAAATACGCAAACAATTTTCTTAAACGAGACAATATTTAAAACGAGAAACATTCAATCGAGTATATACACTACTGCGGCATTATCGCGAGGTTAAATGTCCTTTCGCAGTACAGAGTGAAAGAACCGGCGAGTTTCCCGGGAGGATGTTGTGGAATTCGCCGCTGATAATAAGAATAATCCGAGATAGATCTCGCCAACGAGACCGAAGGTTAGAATGCCTACACGCAGTAGATGAGAAGAAACGGGGAAAAATTCTTTCGGGAACAGACAAAAAGGTTTAATTAATATAGAGCACGCGGGAATGGACGGAAGTAACGATACAGAGAGCGTTTCGCGGTGTCCGGGAAAAATTTGGCGGGAAAATTAGGCTAAAAGACGCGACGAGCGTTAATTCCTTTTCGACAATTAACCGGCGGCATGGTAATTTATACTTTTAAAAAGTCGCTGCCATCGCCATAATTACAAGGCGCCCGGTCGCAGTTTACATCGTCGTTAAACACTTTCGATTCGCGATAACAGTTTTTCCGACTTGATATTCTCATTTTCCCGCCTTTTTTCTTTTCGTTTAGGCTCCGGATATCGCTATATATCAGTTAATTTATGAATCCGGAGGGATGAAGCGACCGAGATTTCTTAATGCGCGGCACCGGCACTGGCAGTGGCCGCTGTGCAACGTTCGAAAGGGTATATACTGCGGTTTATTGTCGTGGCCGGAGTTAATTTGGGCCATAATTTGGCCGAGCCGGGGGGGGGAAGAGATTAAAAGGCGTAAAAGTATGTATTTTGCAGCTCGCGGCCAACGGTTGCAACAACTTTTTAGCGTGTCGGCCGCCGATGTTCGGTCTTTTGTCGCGGTGGCAGCTTTGAGGATGTTGGCCACGCTTTCGCTATAAGTTGCTTTCTAATTAACTTCTTCGGCTAGGCCTTATAGCGTTTGTTGCGCATCCTCCGGTAACCGGAGTCTAACCGGGAGTATGTGGTTTCGGGCATGTTTGCCTCTGTCGCAATGTGTCCGTTTAATTTTACACACGAACGCGTCTATCCGATTATCGGCCAGTCCTCCGGTACTGCCAAGTCCTTTTCAGGATGTTGTTTTCCACTTCACAGTTAGTCGCGTCTGAGCACACCTCGTCCACCGGCAAGTTGCCGTCTTGATTTACGGCCTTCAATCGGCCGCTAAACTTTGCGGCAACTCCTCTTTTTGCATATTATATGATTCGGTCGGCACGGCTGCGCATCTGACTATTCTTTCTCGGCGAGTTAGCACGATTCCGTAGTTGCCGAATTAATCATCGCTAATTGCGTTTTATTTTTATTTTTTACGTTGTTTTTTTTTTCCTTTCTTTTTCTTGCTCCCTGGTCAGTCCATGGAAAATAATCTTTTGCGGGGGGCAATTACTTTTTAAATATTATCATTAAAAAAGCCTATATTTGCGAGACGTGAGAGAAGTAAAATTTAAGCTGAAGAAAACAGTAGCCATTAGGATAAAAGTAGACCCAAAAGCCGAAAATTAACAAAAGTACAAGAAGATGGAGGATAATTTTGGTACTATTATAAAAAGATTAAACAGCCGCCGGAAGTAAAAAATAAACTTTTTTTTTTTTTTTTTATTGGCCTGAACAAATACAGTTCATTTGGCCAGCAAGCTACACTATAAAAAATAAACTTAATTAATATAACCAGAAAGTGTTAAGAAAAATATCGGCGATGAAGGGACGAAGGGGGACGAAGGGGGACGAAGGGGGACGAATAGCGACTAAGGGGGACGAAGGGAGACGAAGGGAGACGAAGTGATTAATAGTCTCGGAGTAATGTAGGAAGAATCGAAAATCGTGGTAAAGTGGAGTTTTGCGAAGCGAATTTGGAGAATTTACGCATCGAATATTGATGCGGCCGTGATTATCAATTAATGTAGAAAAATAATAAATTTCTTGGATTGAAATGCGTGCCGATAGTTAATAGTTAAATTATTTTACGACACATATAAGTAGAAAGGCAAAAAAGCTGCGATCGTCAATAACACATCAAACTGTGCGCCTCACAAATTATTATCCCTTTTTTAAATTTATCCATTCAATGTAAACTCAATAATCAAAATAAAAAACGTGAAAAATCAAAATTTATAGAAAATTTGAAATACTTAAAACAACGTATATATTAAGAACTATAACGTACCGGATAAATAGATTACGAATGTGTGAATAAATGGATAAAAATATACGCATGATTACACAGGTATTTTTTTAAAAAACTGGGCATAGAATTACTTTTAAAACCAACGGTAATTAATTAAATAAAATTTTATCGACAGTTTCGAGCAACGATAATAACACATACAATATATAAATCTGACTTATACATACATATTATATATGTATATATTTTTTTTTTTTACACCACTCCGGTCCATTGCCCACTACTATTGACGTTGCTACCGTTTATTATTAATTTATTTTTACTTTGCATAAGGCCGTCTAATTTATACTGTCCACCCCTAATTAAGTTTTAACAGCATTTAGATACTTATAATAATTTAACCATCTATATACTTAAATTATTCTTAAGGCTTATTACTTATCTCCGCCGAAGCGATGACAACATCATTGATACCCCTTACACCACTCACGTGAGCTAGATGAGGAGAGCCTGTTTATACTATTATTAATCAACAGCTCTGATATATATACATATACATATATATATATATATATATATATATATATATATATATACGCTTTCACTAGCTATAATTTAGCGCACCTCGACACCATGTTCCTCTTAATCTTCGCTGTGAATTTCCTGGAAGATATTGGTGTTACATGCTAGACACGTTGATATTATCATTAATTAACAGCTTCTCGAAGAATTTTCTGTACTGCATAGCGTGATATTCTTGAACATATGGAATATGAAGATAAACGAAGTAAGGAGCTACAACTATTCCACGGAGCATTTTAGACTGCAACTGTTGAATTTTATTAATATTACTTCTGGCTGACGACCCATAAACTTAGAATACCGTGCTTCCATACAGGAGCTATAACCGTTAGGTATATGAGGCGTTTGCAAGAAAGCCTTACAGCGGATCGTGAACTAATAATATTTTTTAATATAGCCGTTCTTATAAAGATCTTTTACCTCTCGTGTGCTCTATGAGGCTTCCATGTGAAGCGCCGGTCCATGATCAATCCTAAGTACTTAATCTTGAGGTAAAGAATAATCATTTAACTTAACAGGTGGGCAGGTGTTCTTGATTAACGTGAAGGTTATTTGTTGGCTTTTTGTGTGATTTATCTTAATTTTCCATTTTTTTTCCCTTATAGAGATTTTATTTAGATGTTTTTGTATGAGCGTAGACGCGTATACCGGATTTTCATGTGCAGCAAAAAAACAGGTATCATCTGTAAATGTTCCAATAACCGTTGAGTTCATAGTAGGTATACCCGCAGTATACATGGAATGTAGCAGCGGCCCGAATATGCTTCCTTGCAGAACAGACGTTCGTATTATAAATTTATTTGACAATGTTGAGTTAATTTTAATTCGAAAGAATCTATTTCTCAGATAAGACTCGAGTACTGAATAGACGTCATTGTTAATGCTACCTTTAAGTTTAAATAAGAGGCCATCATGCCACACTCTATCAACATTGCTCCACATCCAGTATAAATATACAGATACACACATATATTTTTATATATATATATATATATATATATATATATATATATATATATATATAAGTATAAAAGTATTTGTGGATTACAATAAAATCTAAATAGGACACAGACGCGGGAGAATGTTCTACGGTCGTACTGAGAAATCAGCAGTAGTTGAATTAATGAAGTAACCTTAATGTTAACGCAGAAAACAACCTAAAAATATTAAAAATAATTAATGACGATGATATAGCGGACTTTGTAGAAGCGTATTATATATAAATGATTAAATACGCCGAAACCTATTGGTGGTAGTGCATAAAATTATTATATAAATCAAAAATTATAAAATACACACACTCATTTAATTTTATATTTGCCATTTATCACATTATAATGATAATTTGCAATTATTTATAGTACAATTACCGAGATTTATAAATCTTAATCTACCTCGCTGTATCTTGATTTGTCGGTATTTATTAACTGTGTTTTTTTGTTGTTTTTTTTAATATATATATATATATATATATATATATATTGACAGTGAATTATTTTAATAATTACGACAGTTTAAGTGGAAACTGGTCGGGATTATTTAATCAAAATTTCGCTCTAGTCACCAGAATGATGGAGATACGAAAGGAATAATGGAAAAGGCAGTCGCCTATTGCACTTCAGTTCTTCCATAAATGACAGAAGTAAACGAGGTGGCGGTTTGAAAAAGTTATGTTGGCCACTTTGCTTATACCAGAGATCAGAGATCTATCTTACCTATTCAAATAATAAGCCGATTCTTTTCATTTTCATTAAACACTATTGGTCCATTTTTTAACTTGCGTGTGTTCTACTCTACAAGCTAGAATTCTGTTCTTTGATACATGTCCAGAGTGGAGATATTCTAAAAGTATTCGCTCTCGATGTTGACCCCGGAGTCGGAGTCACCACTAAATATAAGTTCACAAACGGGATAGCCTACATTGTTGCGTTAAATTGTTCTTAAATACTATTCGGTTACACCACGAATGTTGGCCAGAGCGGGGATATATGTAATGTGGGAAAAAAGTTTCCATTTTAAACAGGGGAAATATGTTAAATCTCCATTTCTTTCCCTTTTTTTTTTGTTATCTCTACATTATATGCAACATGTCTATATGAGAAATGCGAGCGCAGTGCGTGTAATGGAGTTGGCATTTGAAAAGTTGCGTTTCACAAGATTTTCGCCGAAAAATAACAGATGCTCTTTAAGAGGCACTCTGCACGCGGATGTAGCCGGCGAATTTTTGCAAAGGCCGAACAGAGGGGCCACTGTTGCGTGAGCTTTCGTGCCGCTAGTCGGAAGAGATATTTGTAAAACTACTTTGATGTAAATCTGAAATTTTCTCTCGGCGAAAAATATTCTTAAAATCGAACCTTTTCTCCGCAGCTTTTTACATGTCGGCTCTTTGCAACAGCAACTCGTACATCTTACTTTTAGCGTTTCTCTTCGCTTTTCTTCGCTTTTCAATCCGTTATTATTATGGGGAAAACTTTCGTGCAAGCTGCTATCCGTCTATTTTTCTAGCTTTTAAAGGGCCAACACTGTGGCTGTTGTATTTTGACAAAATGCAAATAAAAAAGAATCCTCCTAACAACGTAATCTGCTCAGTATCGTTTTATTGTGCGCGCTAGACGCCCCATTTCGTTTACTTTTTTTTTTTTTTTTTTACAAAAAGCGGAAAAGCCATTAAAGTTTTCATTCGGATTTTTTTTTTCAGGATTAATAGAATTTTCGGCAATATTACATATTTCGTTTTTATTATAATAAAAAGGAGGGGGGGGGGGAGATATGCTATTGTACCTTTCAATTCAATTATATTGACGAAAGTCTAATAATAAGTTAAAAATTATCATTCAAAATATACACGGTTAACATTGAAAAAACAAATTCGATTATGTAATTAGATGCTCACTTTAATCCTTTGCAAACGGTAAGCTGCATGATAGACAAATCGTTTTTTTTTTTAAATTTTGATAAGCCTCATTTAGAGTTTATTCTGATCGCATGCTTACGGTTTTATTAATTTTTAGATAATCATCTATACGCCCCTACAAAAAAAAACAAAAAAAAAAAAAGGTTTCCAACTAGTATATAATATCGTTTATTAAATTTGGTTTGTTATATTCTCGATTACTATATATTAGTTGTTTGTTCGCTTCATTAAATATCGTTAAAGAAAAAAAAAAGATAAAATGAATTAGGGAGATCATCGAAATAAAAGAATGAAATCAGGAACATTTATTCCAAGCGCACCGTGCATCTCCAGCATTTCAACGATGTACTCTACCGATAGAATTCATCTCACGTGTAAAATTTCTGAATGTGTTCCTCCTCAAATCGAATATCCACACAGCCACAATGGTTAATATTATCCGTTAGAAGAACGTTTTTTTTTCTTATTTTTATTTTGTTTAAATATTTCCAGTAGCTTTTCACAAAGTTACAAAACGATCGCAGAAACTAATTTATTAAAATTTGCTTAGGACAACGTACCTGTGACAGCTAAAAAATAAACAAACTAGAGTACTACTTTCGAAACAATGTCAATCTAAATTGTAACGTGAACGCAGTAGAGAAACTTACAGAGTTCCCCTAATAGGGAGATATACCGGTATATAGAAATACACAAAACATGTACAAATACATACATGAACAAATTTAGTCGACCGACTCAGAGGGCTTTTAAGGGGGTGGCCCTTATAGGTGTGTCATCGTCAGAAAGTAACAGTTTTAAGGCTTCCCACCTCTGAAGTCGGTTTTCATGCGTTTCTGCAAAACTCCGCGGTGAATCATTAGAACATACATCTTCGTTGCGTTGATACCGAAGGAAAGGCCTAGTTCGAAGATACTTGTTTTTCTCGGGCACGTTGGATAATCAGTCGATTGAGAATTCCTTGCATATAGCTCATGACGAAACAAATCTGCCTGATATACTTAGTAGAGTTTGTTCTTTTTTTTCATATACTTCTTTCGAGCCATATCTAGTTGTATAGCAAAATATTGAGCAAAATCTCGGAATCGGTAAACGACCAAATGGGACGAAAGTTCTATACAGAGAGAGGGTGGGCCAAAACAACTGCAACTACTCTTCGTACGGAGTATGGACGTTATAGTGAAACTTGAGGCTGATTCTTTTCTCAACAGAACGAGCGCCATTGTAGCAATACAAACCGACATACATACAACCGTGTAAACCAAGTGTAATTAAAACTCACATATAGACTAAGAAATATTCTTACTTTAAACTGTCTATTGTCTGATTCGTCGCCGGCATCCACAGACTCTTCCTCAAAGTTCGCAATACACTTGCGCATTCTTTCGGGCCACTTTTCGAAAAACGGGCACGACCACCATTGGTAAACGCTTTAAGGCATCATCGCAATATTGTGACTTTAAACTTTCCCTACCGTATGTGCAGTTGAGATTTATCGAACGGTGTCCGTCGGCGATAATATCCTGCGAAAATCACAATAACGAATTATCTTTGTTCGGTTTTGATTATTAACCGATAAGCGATACACGTATATTATTATTACATATGGTCTGTAAGGGAAACTCTTAACTACACTTCGTTCACACAGCTGGATGTTCGTGTTGCTATAATGGCGCTCGTTATTTGTTCCGCTATCGGGAAAAAAATGAACTTGATGTGTTTTTTGACTATTAGATAACGTCCATACTCCGTGCCGAGAGTATTTGTAGTTGTTTTGGCCCACTCTTTGTATAATTTGCGCCGATTTTCGTTGATTAATCACCAATCGCACGTTCTTCCTTGCTAATTTTGTCAGATGCACGTTGCAAATTAGTCTGATTCTTTCACCAACGAATGAGATGGCTGCGTAATCTATGGTTGGAATGCCAGCTATAGACGATACGGAGTGGTTCCGGGAATACTTAGCCTCTGCATCGGACGAAATTTATTGGTTCTTCTTAAGAAAGACTGAAAGAAGTATGGCTGACACGTGTTTTTCGATAACAAGTTGCTCATTTTATCGACAAATACCCTTAGCCGAATGTTTGTGATATATTTAGAAATACGGGGTGTTTTTCCTATTGATAGGCGGCCGTTTCAATTAATTTAGTTAATCGTAAAGTGCTGGTTGCGGAAGCAAAATTGACAACCTGGAATCTTGAGGAATTGAACTTCTCGAACAATTTTTTTGATATAGGAGGTAACGAGAGGAGACTAGTCGATACGACTTTACCACTTCTGCTGGTTTCCCAAGTTTGGGTACCGTGGTGATTTGTGCGACCTCGAAAATATATCTGATTCTGAAACAAGCCTTAATGTGTCAGTGTGATAATTCTTTTAATATGGGTAGTTCTCTAAAGCACTTCGGGTGAAATTTCATATTGCGCGATTCACATATTACTGCTACAAGTTTGAAAGCAGTTAATAGTTTAATTTGTTGGTCATTATTATGTGAACATTCTAGTTTATGTATGGCAGGTAGTATGATAATCTAGGTGTTTAAGATTGAAAGCATATAAGTGGTGATTCAATCGGATTTGGTTTTGTTTTGATTTGATTTGATCTATATATGATTGTTTGTTTGTTGTTAAATATATATCGTGATCTCTGGAGATGGCTAATCGGTGAACATTTGTGTTATTTTAGTCCATGATTATTTTTATGTTGTTAGTTATAGTGCGTAAACTTGTATTAGTATATATATATACATTTATTTCATCTTGTAAAATATTAATACTAATTTATCACATTTCATTATAATCGTATTTTAAATTTAGAAGTGATAAACCTTTTTTTCCCCTTCATCCTCTAATGTACCGTTTTTGTTTTGTTTTTTCAGTTTGTTTTTTGTACATTTTTTGTTTAATACTCACTCTGCTTTGTATTTCGCTACCATTATTAATTGTAGTTTTAATATTTATTATTTATTTCTGAAATAATTTTTATATTTAGTAAGTACTCGTAATTTCTCAGTTTTTTCAATTTTTATGTTTAAATTTGTATCAGACCACTCCTGTTGTAAAAACTGAAGCTAAATGAAAAGCAAAAACAGTTCTCAGCTTTACTCTTGACGTCGTGAATTCACTAGACTAAGAGGAGCAATTTGAACTAACGGTCATTTGAGTTGCGCGCCACAGTGAACAATTTGTTTCCGCTTCGAGTCTTAAATTTTCTACTTTGCAACGTTATTTCGTTTGAAATCTTTGTTTTTGTAATACTGATACGATTAAATTTTGCTTTGCCTATGATAGGAGAGTTGTCGTAATTTTTGTGTTTTATTAGTTTCTTGACTTCATTTGGAAAGTTTTCTTTTAAGAGCCACTGGAGACTGGCTATGAGATAAAGTGTTTCGCTTATTGTTCGCTGGTAGTAGTTTTGAGTCGAATTTTTAAGGGCTCTCTCTAAATTGATTCCGGTTAATATACTTATAAGAGTAAGACTTTTTTTTTCTTTTTTTTTTTTTTTTTTTAATGACTACAAGTATCAAGGATAAGTCCGTAATGACCTTTACTTGCATGTAGTTGGCAGCGTTCCTTTAGAGATGATGAAAAAGAGTCGAGAATGTCTCTGGTGGCCGCTAAAGAAATATATATCGGTAAAAAAGTTCAGCATCTTTTTTAGTCAAGCGTGGTATGGTGTTTTACATTAAATCTGATCAGCAATGGATAAAACGAGACCGAGTTGATTGACAGGCATTAATTAATAAACAGACTGTTTTTTTTTTTTTGAATTTTCTATTGAGCGAACGGTATGCGGCAGCGAGATTATTGAAGTCTTCATGATACTACTGCGGCTTGTAGAAAATTCGGTTCTACTTCTTGCGAACAATGTTTAAATCACTGCTGTTCCTTTTCTGCCACATAGGTGTTAGTTCAACGTGCAATGTGAATTCCGATAATATTTTTAACTGTGAAGTGAAGTAAAACAAGTCATCGTGGAATGTAAAGTTAAGCTTTTCATCATTTACCTTAAGGACCTAATATGGATCTAAAGAGAATATCGGGGCCAGTTTCTTTCTCCACTTGGTGGATCCGCCTTTACTTTCCCAAATTTCTCTGGTATAAACAAACCAAATGTCAGATATTAGGTATATATATGCCACTGGGATATTGGATCCGGAACGAGTCAAGTATTGATAACTTATGACACCTCTAGTTTGGTAGCCATGCACCTTAACCACCAGACTGTTTATTAATGCGCCTTCGATAACATTTATATTGATGAAAGCCTTTTCTAGCTTTTTAACTGAAGCCGCTAATTACACGACTTGACATAATAAGACAGTCATTTGGTCTTTTCGCTGGTTAATATAAGTTTGAATACTGTGAAGTTCTGTAATGTCGGTAGTATATTTTTGTCTCTGTGGAGTAATTTCTTACTGTTTTAGATCTAGTTTGGTTGTTAAATCCGACTTGCACTATTCTATAGGCCTACCTCTTTGATCTACCTTCCTTTTTTTTTTTTTTTTTTTAAAGCTGGAATTGTGTTTTCGATTTTACGAACACTTCATAATGGGTAAAATTGGCTGCATGACACATTGCCGTAGCATAAGACACATTTTGATGTTTGCCTTTTTAAAGTTTCTTGCACAATTCAATGAGATGGTTATCATCGGCACCTTTTTACATATCCGCGGATGAATACGGTAATTTTTGATTATTGACTTGTTTTTATTGCAATAAAAGCTTTACAATGTGTAAGTTTTATTTCTCGTATACATTCTGAGTGTTCGCTTTTGAGGAAATTTCAGAAAAATGAAAAATTCTTCATTCGCCGTCTGAATTCACTATTGCGAGTAGTTCAGATTTTTCCATTTCGTTCTTTACTTCTGGTGGCCAATTGATGCAGCTACACTAAAAAGGACGTTCATAAGTGATTCGATGCAGTGACTGATTTCTTGCCGATGTATTTTATTCGGATCTTTTAAAAGGGCTGAAACAGAACGGTAGTCATCTCGAACGGATATTTTAGTGTCAAGAAGTCAAAGGTTGATTCTTTCTTTTGCGCTTACTGAAATTTTTAACAATACTCGCAAATGTAGGCGCTGGAAGTGGAACATGATGTCGTCTGTCAAAGGTAACTTAGGTCACGTGTTATAGGGGATGCCTGATCTATAAACAACAAATACAATATTACAACAAAACTAGTAAAAAATATCAACCAGAATTAACTGGTTATAATATATCGCCGCAACCTAGAACAGATTTTTCATCGATACGGAATAACACTGAAACTTATGCTAACAAAGTTAAATCTTTTTCGCATAATATAAACAAACTCTAATAATAGAAGTACGTATGATAAATCGTATAATATCAGTGATAATAATAATAATAATAATAGTAATAATAATAATAATAATAACAATAAAGAATGCATAGATAGTAAGGATAATAATAATATCTCTGAATTATTAACATTATTCTTAACCGAATTTAAATCCCTAATAAATCCGTTAATCTCTTTGTTAACCAAAGTTATAGATCGACTTCTCCCTTAAATGGCAAATAATCCCAGTTTTATAACTCAACGATCATTCGTAATAATGTTGTGGAATGTCAATGGAATTACACAAAGAAAAAACGAACTTGAAATATTTTTGAACCAAAATGTGATCGATGTCGCACTAATATGCGAAACTCATTTAATTCATTCAAGCAGCTTTAAAATGCCGGGATATGTAACATATACAGCAAATCATGCAGATGGAACCGCGCATGGCGGCTCAATGATCTTGGTAAAAAAGTCATATATACAGCATATGCGTCTATCTCATGGTTCATATGCGTATCAGCTAGTTGCTGTTAACATTCGAACTGACAAAGATTTTATAACAATAGCTGCCATTTATCGTCATCCTGGTCTCCATATTCCAGATAGTGAATTTAGTGCTATATTTAGAAATCTTGGAAAAAGTTTTATCTGTGGGGGAGACTATAACGCTAAAAGTCGAACTTGGGGATCAAGGATCACAAATAAAGCAGGGCGGATACTAGATAAAACACTGCGTAATAATTCGCTGTCCATTCTCTCTCCCACGTCCCCCACTTATTGGCCGGAACATGCAAATCGAACACCTGATATCCTAGATTTCTTTATTATACGAGGCCTACAAAGGTATCATAAAAAATGCGAGACAGTAGTCGATCTCTCTTCTGACCATGTTCCGGTTATTTCAATCCTGGATATTAACCCCATAGTCAAGCCCACGCAGCATAAACTGCATAATTACTCGACGGATTGGGAATATTTTGCAACTGCAATGGAAAATGGCACTGACCTGAAGATCAGTTTAAAAACCAAGGACGACATCGAAGCAGCGGTAGATGGTATAACGGGCTTAATACAGACAACATGTAGAAGTTCTACCACATATAAAACAGTACATAGTAACCAAAATAAATATGTTCCAGCGGAAATCAGGAAGTTAATAAAAGCTACTCGGGCAGCAAGGAGAAGATGGCAACAGAACCGCTATCCGGCATTAAAAGCTACATACAACAATCTCCGTTACAAGCTAAGAGAAGAAATTAAGAGATATAAAGAAAAAACATACAGTAGTTACTTGGAAACTCTAGATACACAGGATGGATCTTTATGGAAGGCAACCAAAAGAATACTGCGGCAATCTTCAGAGACTCACAACATTCGGATGCAAGACGGTAGTTGGGCTAGAACAGATAAACAGAAAGCAGACGCATTCGCTTCGTATTTAGAGGCTACGTTCATGCCTCACGGAAACATTGATTCAGAACATATTAACGTTATACAACGTTATCTAGAGCAACCACTACAGCTTAGCCTTCCCACCAGGCCATTCTCTCCAAATGAGGTATACAAATGTCTCAAAAAAGCTCCTCTAAGGAAATCTCCTGGACTCGATGGAGTAACGGGAGAAATTCTAATTCACCTACCCAAAAAATCTGCCACTCTTCTCTGTTTTATATTTAATGCCATCCTACGAATAGGTCACTATCCGAAATCATGGAAAAAATCTAAAATAATTATGATACCAAAACCCTTAAAACCGTTGTCTCTCCTATCATCCTATAGACCAATCAGTCTGCTAAATACTCTCTCAAAAGTTTTCGAGAAATTAATCCTACAAAGAATAATTCCAGTAATTGAAAGTAAAAAATTGATACCAGCACATCAATTTGGTTTTCGAACACAGCATTCTACCATACAACAGTGCCATAGACTAGTGGATGCCATATCATCAGTGCTTGAAAAGGGAGAGGTATGCTCTGCGGTCTTTCTGGACGTCGCCCAGGCGTTTGACCGGGTTTGGCATACTGGGCTTTTATATAAACTCAAACAAATACTACCACCGGACTTATATTTATTTTTTCAGTCCTCTCTATTAAATAGGTCATTTATAGTAAATGTCAATGGTTCAATGTCTACGGAAGGTATGGTATCGGCCTCTGTTCCGCAGGGTAGCCTCCTTGGCCCGATTCTATACTCCATCTATACGGCTGACCTTCCTGTATCAAATCAGACAATTCTGGCCACATTTGCTGATGATATAGCAATACTGTCCTCAGATACTAATTGTACATATGCGAATAATGCAGTTCAGGACCATTTAAACAGGATAATGATCTGGGCCAAAAAATGGGGAATTAAATTTAGTGAGGAAAAATGTCAGCACATAACCTTCACGAACAGATACGTTACATGCCCTAAATTACAAATAAACAATGTAGAGCTCAAACAGGTAGACACAGTCAAGTATCTAGGCATGTACCTTGACCGTCGCCTTACGTGGCGCTTCCACGTTGCACAAATACGGAGAAAGCTAATCGCACACACTAAAAAGCTATCCTCGCTGATTGGCAATAAATCTAAATTAAGTATAAGGTTAAAAAGATCTATCTACTTCATGATTATAGCTCCGGTGTGGAGGTATGGCCTAGAACTATATGGAAATACAAGTAGAAGCAACCTTGCTCGTATTCAGAGTCAGCAGTCCATTATCCTCCGAGGGATTGCAGCAGCACCAAAATATGTTTCAAACCTAACTCTCCATCGAGATCTGCATGTTCCTTTTGTTAAATCAGTTCATACTCAACAGTACAGCAAATTTTTTGAAAATCTAAATCTACATCCCAATCCTAAAGTTAGTAGCATGTTTATAAATACTCTTCCGGGTAATCCGAGAAGAAGGTTAAAGAGAAGGAAGTGGTGTCGTGACGCTCTTCCCATAACTTAAGTGCATTTAGTTTTAAATACGTTAGCATCAGTTATTATGACTCGAAACTTTTATCAAGTATTTACTTCACCGGACTCTGTTGTCCGACCAAACAGCAACGGTTACTATGGGATCCAGGTCATCTGACCCAAATAAACATGACATGTATGGGTCACTCTTAACTTAGTGATTGCCATGGTGTTTGAGTTCTTATCAGATATCATAAGAAGTAGACTTGCTACGTATGGATAACGTTCTACAATAAACTTGACATGTATGGGTCACTCTTAACATAGTGATTGCCATGGTGTTCGAGTTTTTGTCAGATATCATAAGAAGTAGACTTGCTACGTATGGATAACGTTCCATAAGGCGATTGTTGTGGTGCTCGCACTCTTGCACACTAAATGCGTGCCGAGCTTTTATGAAATACACTAAATAGCACTGTTATCATGGCTCTAAATATTACATTGTACACGCTGCTGTACTAATCTCATGTTGTTTTCTCCTAAAATCCATCCCATTCGCTTTTTATATCCTAAGGGCCATATGGTCAAAATTGTGCTGTACTGCTTATGTCGCTTTTCGTCCTTCTCTAGACTTTGTATCCCTTTTATAAGTTGTAGTGAACTATTATAAGCCAAACCCCTCACTGGAGGGCTTTGGATTGGTCACATTTCTATCATCATAATACATATGTATATTAAAATTAATATTGGCGCTGTTTGTGGTCCCTCGACTGGTACAGTGGAAAAAAAAAAAAAAAAAAGGTCACGTGTAGAAGTTTTGCATTTTAACGCAATTTGACAGTTTTTCCATTTGCTCATTTGCCTCTGTTTTTTTGGCACTTGAGCCCCGTTATCCTCGTTGGCAATTAATTCTTCATGCCGTGTCGAAGTAGAAGTTCCCTGTTACTTCTTTCTATTATCCCCGTTAACTGTATTAACGTCACACATTGTAGTCAATCTGCCGGCCATTATATTTTTAATGCTGGAACCGATTTTATTATTTTCCGCTATCGTACACCATTGTAGAGGGGAAAATATTCGGTGTAACCGGATGATATGAGGTAACACCGTTTACTGATGAACTCGCAGTTGATTAAAACGATAAAGGAAAAACAGTGAAAATATTCTTACCGACCGGCAGAAAATCTTAACAAAATATGATCATCTGTTCTTTTTTAAAACCGTATAAATATAAGATGTTTATGAGAAACAACCGTCGCCGAGGTTTTTTCAGTGACCTTTACGGAAACTATTTTTGAACAGAGAACGCGTAATTGTTGTTAAAACTGCCATACTACCTCCACAATTGTTTAATTTAAGTTTCTTCCCCCTTACTCCTTTTTTTTCTTCTTTTTACTTTCAATAATTCACTTTTTCGAATGTTTTCGCAAACGCCGTTAATACGCCGTTAATACGCCGTTAATACGCCGTTAATAAGTTTTTGATTTTATAAATCCTAATGGGGTTCTCTTAAATTTTTCTGCGAACTTCTTAAGATTGCTATATACCGTTAGAAAAATTAATGTGAATTATCGTGCATGCGGAAAAAAATTGTATTGTAATTAATTAGTTCGAAAATGTCCATAGGCTGACGAGATTATTAGAAAAGACAGATTTCTTAAAAGTCGCCTTTTTGAGTATTAAGGTGAATATTATAGGGAAACGTTTGCAAAATTTCGCATTAATAAATCTAGTAATTTTACGCGCCAGAAAAATACGCGTTTATTAAAACTTATCGATCTTTTACATGAAACATCGAAAGTATTAGCTATATGAGTATTTTTTGAAACATTGGCGCCTAACATATATGTAATATCGAAATATAACGTATAAACCCGGAGATATGGCGGTAGGAACTGTAAACGAGAAAAGCAGAATATATTGAGGGGATTATAGTGAAGGAAGGCCTGATTGAATGAATGATGTTGTTGTATAGGGAGGAGGAAAAGATAGCACGGAAGAATTGAGCGCGGGTCCTATTTAGTAAAATAAATTACAACGCGGCTTTTCGCAAGATGCGTATAACAAACGAACCAATGACCTGCTCCTCAGTGTAACTTCTAGATTATTTTGCACGCGTTTCCATACTTCGGTTATATGAAACTTTTATATTATTCAAAACAGTACCGAATCGCGAAGACTTAGTCGAATGAAATATTTTCAAACTCGGACACTGCCAAAAGAAATCCACCTCTCAATATGAAAATTAACGCAATATTCCTTTTTTTTTTTTATGTGTTATCGTGGATAGCGAACGTGTGCCCAATTTATTCAATTATTTGTGGAAAATCGAATTAAGGGCCGGAAACAATGGAGAGCGTTCGCAGGTCATAACGGTCAGAACTGACTCTGGAACCAAATGAATGAATTACATATGTGGGTACATATAAACTATATTATCGGCGATTTTCGGAAAAAGTTTCAAATCTGAAAATTGAAAGTGACCGGAAAGAACAACTGATTGCGTAAAGTAAATGGAAGTTAAAACGAATAAATAACAATGGGCAAATTACAATTAAAAATGTACCGGGAGTACGTAATTATAGAATGGTGAGAGAAAATTCTGAAAAGGAATGGGGAAACCCGTTGATATGAAGCGACCGAGCTCGGTCGAGAATGGTCATGATCGGAAAAAGAAAAAAAAATTAAAAATGAACAGAGACGTGCCAGTATTAGTTGTCTGATCCAAAATTGTCGAGAAAAATACTAAAAGTAATAGGCGACTTTTATTAAATCGAATCAATGGGGAAGGAATTTTCTGTAGAATCTACGGAGTGAGATATCTTATGATGCAGGATTTCAACGTGAAACAATATAAAACATTAAAACCTAGCAATTTTGCATATTTTATATCTTCTACTTAATGTTTTACCGATGATTGGAATTATAAGAATTCTCCTGTTTGTTTGTTTGTTTGTTTTGACGGGGATCCATTTATCGCGCGGGGGTCCGGGGGGGGGGCGTGTAATATGGCAAATGAAACGTACAATGCAAAACACGATTACTCGTTTCACGTAGTTATTTTGCGATAGTAATATAAAGTGCCATATATTCATTAGGCATCCCTGACAAAATGTTAAAATATAATTTCTCGAAATATCTAATCAAATTGATTAGAAGTTACTTACGGAATAGAACTTTTTATGTTTCATTACAAGACGGTAAGTCAATGACCAAAACTGCCGTCGCAGGAGTTCCCCAAGGTAGTGTGCTGGGGCCTTTTCTCTTTTCAGTCTACTTGTCCGATCTCCCTAAGTTGCAACACGCGAGTTTAGCTTTATATGCTGATGATACTACTATATTATATTGTAGCTCGTATAGAACGTCTACCATTTATAATCGTCTACAGCTGCACAGTTTTTGGGTTTTAAAATTTTTGGAAAAATGTAAAATTGAAATTAATCCAACTAAAACAGAAGCAATACTTTTTACTCGTAGATATCCCACCCCTCCAAGGCAATTGATTATTAATGGCACCAGGATTAAATGGGCTAATCATGTTCGATATCTTGGAGTAATTCTAGATAAAAGATTATCTTTTAAGGAACACTTAAAATACGCTGAAGCGAAAACAAATAGAACCATTGCAGCTTTGTACCCAATTATCAATCGGAGATCTTACTTAAACACCGCAAGCAAGCTTACTATCTATAAAAGTATTATTAGACCAATATTGACTTATTCAGCTCCAGTTTGGTGCTCGATTTCAAACTCCGATTTTAATCAACTTCAGTTGTTGCAGAATAGATGTTGTCGGTGTATTTTAAACGTTCCCCGCTGGACTAAAATAGATAGTATGCATAATTAGTTATAGTTGCCTTATGTAAAAGATTTTATAATTAATACAGCAAATAAATTTTTTCATGGCTGTTCCTACCATAGCAATATGCTTATCAGGGATATAGGCGATTATAATTCCGAGCAACTAACCCGGATGTACATTTAAGCATTGTCGGATTAAACACAATTTAGTTAGTTAGTGATAGCTCTAGGCTGTTAAGTAATGTTTTCAATGGTAACAATTGGTTGTTTGGGTTTTTTGTTATACTTTTTTTGTCCTTTGTATTTTTTTGTATAGTGTTTATATTTTTGTTAACAATACCCTAAATGTTCGATTTTATCACTCTAATGTAATGCGGTTAAGTCTCTTTCGAGCTGGTACGCATTTTGTTTATAAATACTGTATTACTGTACTTAGCCAAATATACGTTCTGTTCTGTTCTGTTCTGTTCCTGGCGCGTGCGAGTAGATAATTCGCGACACAGTCGTCAATATGGCCGGTTCGTGAAAAGAAGCGACAACTCCGAACGTGGCCTTATCATCTTTCCACGCATTCTGAAAATATAGGCGCCCATTTAAAGATGAAAAAGTTGTCATTGCTTAAATTAATTTCTGAACAGTAGTACAACTTCGGCAAGTTCATTTTTTTTTCGGGTTTGCATTACTAAAGGAAGTTATTTCGTTAGCGGGAATAAAGTGGCATATTACTTCCGTTAGCAGAAAGACAATGTACAGATGATTGCGAGTGAATTTTCATGACAATGGCTCTCAATTAGGATTAAAGCGTTTCGTAATACTATCAGGAAGAATGGAATTACCGTGTTCGGTTCTTTGTTAAATTATGAAAGTTGCAGTGCTGGAAGGAGCATATTGCGTTCGGAAGATGTTAAAAAGCTGGAGGTAATCAGTTGAAGAAGCGAAAGTTGCGTGCATGTCTGCACGTCTGTCTGGCTCTGCACAAAGGGCTCTGCTGCTTGTCCGTCCGATTCAATAATCAATCTTTACGCCCGGTTACCGTGGAAATTCGGAGCCGCTCTTTTGTGCCGCGCCACTTTGCTTAATCTTCTTACCAGATAATACGAAATTTCATCGAAAATTTCTTATCTTCCTTCAACAGTCGGAGCGCGTACGCCTCAGCTTCAGTTCCAGTCGGAGCGCGCACGCTTCAACTTCAGTTCCAGTCGTCGCATTTTTTTGCTCTCTTCTCGCGCACGCTACACAATAGTTTCGTCGTAATCTGCAGTTAGCGAAGAGATAACTTTTAAAGAGGATTACGACCCGGTAAGAGTAAATCATCTCGGCAGGTATATTTATTATCTCGATGAATCTGAAACGACACCGGATATCGGTAATAATTAAAAAAAACTCTGTCGCGCAATGTTGTGCCACTTCTCGGACACGAATTGTCTGTCGCCTAGCAATAATGCATGTACTACAACGACAAAAAACCAAATGTATTCGGAAACATTTAACACGCGTAGTGTTGTCCCCTTCGAATCCGAAGAGCTGGTTTTTCGATTTGAATTCATACGATTTTTAAGCTTTAATATTGTATCTTCCCAATTTAGGACTATCTTTCTTCTATTACGTGATTGGATGAGATCTATAATTGGTTTTTACTAATTGTTTTGCTCTCACTTACGTTCCTATCTTACAGATGAATTTTCGGCAAAATGCCCGTATCCCCTCTTTTCAAGTGTTCAATATGAAAAATTTGTTCTCACAAAACATTCCAACTTTATTCCGACGCGGTATAATCTTGGCCCTTGGACCGGTGCGAACTTAATACACATCCCCCTTACTAGTATACTTTCCAATGAGGCCCTTCGATTAGAAAACTGTTTGAAAGCATACCGAACAAAAAAAAACAAAAAACAAAAAGAAACACTGTGTTTGGTAGTTGAAGTGCGCATTTTGTCGATACGAGCAAGTCTGCCTTTCAACATCTATATACGAAAGCGCGATGCGGAGGACCTCGCCATGTGGATACTCCGGACGAGCCCCAGATCAGACGGTTCTTCTATAACACGGACCGAAAAATAAATTTCAATCAACTACGTCATTTTTAAAAATCGGAAAAATTAATTTAGCCCGCATTCAAACGCTGATAATCCTGAACCGCAAAAGTATTTTCGAAATATAGATTCGAAAATTTTATTATAAGGGTTTCCTATCAAGAGATTGCACAAAAATCCAAATACTAAAATCCCGTTTTAGAGATTATTACGCGTTTATTAAATCCCGAATTTTTCGGCTACGTTTGTCCCGATTTTTAATTACAAAAGTAATTTTAATTACTTTTACAATGGTATTGACTTTGGGGTTTAATATAAAAGAATTTTTATGATATGGTGTCTACTGTAAATTATTTTTCCATTTTTATAGTAGTTTTTTAACCCGCCCCGAACTCGATCTTACGTGTACATCTGAAATCGAATATTGTTTATACCAAAGATATCTGGAAAAGTAAAAATGATCTCCTATTCTGAAAGGAAAACTGGGGCCCAGTATTTTCTTCAGATCCATTAGACGCACTTGTGAAGTGGTATATTTTCGAATAACTGTGGAAAGCGTGATAAGGTTGTCAAGGGTATAACTTTCCTTTACTTAACAATAGTCAAAAAAAAAAAAATGGTGACATAGTACCGAATAAGAGGTCACGTATGCGTTGTTTTTAAGGTGCTTATCGCTGGGGAATTAATTTTTCGGTATTCTACAGACATACACATATTCTAGTTCTACTCCACCATTAGGATAGAAGGGTACTAACGTAAACTTTAAGTTCGGCAATTAAGAGATTAATTTGTATTACACAAGAGGTCACCTGGAAAAAGTTACTATTAAACACTGTTCAACATGATTATTTCGATGACTTTAGGCGGAGCCAAAGAGCTCGACGAAGAGAGAAAAGGAATAGTGTAATGAAAAAAGAAAAATTTCAACGGAAGAAAATGAATTAATTGTGATTGGTAACTACCTTGTTCTATTATCAGCCGAAGCTTTGAGCTTTAATGAAATGTACATTGAGAGTGTAATAAATTTTTCAGAAACGTGAATTGTTCAGTTTTTATTTAATCGGTATTTTGCTGATTTCAAGTGCATTTATTTGTTGGTTAATGTTTTTTAGTAAATTTTTCGTCAGCTAATGTTAAAAATTAATATTGCGATTTTCAGTACATTGCGAAGTTAAACTTTACAATTCCAACGGTATGGGACTTACTTAACATTAATATATGTATGCGTATGTAATATTTCTGATTTTTTCCCCGGGGTACTTCTCTATAATGTGAAAATGTAGAAACGGAATTAACTCGGCAATTTCAAAAAATAAAAAATTATAACTGAGAAGAAAGCGATTTTTTTTTTAGATAACAAAAAGTTAAAAAATCTACCCGAGTAGACTGTTTATGTGGAAAACAAATACCGATAATGCAAAATGATTTCAAAATATAAAAATAAATAGATAAAAAACACGACTAAGTAACAAATAATAAAGTGAAATTTGCCTTATAATAAAGAAAATAGAAATGCATCATTTAGATAAGAATTAAAATTGCATTAAAGGATATCGATTTATAAGTGAATACGTCTGCATTAACAAACTTTTCTAAATTGCTGATCCGATTTCGCTAGCATTTCGTTTATTACAGTCGACAAATTTTCGCTAGTGCTTTATTTCGCCAAACGTATTTATAAACTGTTATTCACTAAACAAACTAATTTTTTATATTTTTGTTATTTATTCGTAGTTAAGAACGATACAAAAAATTGATACATGCGAATATCACATCCTCTGCTGTGATAAAATAGTGTTATTGTAGTCACAGTTTTATGCGATTCTGCAGTGGTAGTGCAAAAAAAGAAAGAAAAAAAAACCGTATGAGATATTCAGTTGTACATAGGCTGTTGCCTTGATCGGAAAGAAGTGCCCAGTGCCGCTGGTCGCTCTGTTAAAATAGAGAACAGTTAAACGCTCAATCTGATTGGCTGTTTAGACTGTTGTTGGATATTTGTATATTCTCAGTGCCTCACTATTATTACTCACTATCGGTAGGCTGACTACCATTTTACACACACTGAGCATTTTTCACGCTCAAGTAGCGGCTTCTCAAATTTCTACTGGCATGTTTTTCTCCTTCAGATAAGTTAATTACTCTACTGCTGGGGAAGTACTGATAGATTTTTTCCTTTTTCAGTTTGTTTAGGTTCCTTGCCGTATGAATAGAAGTACGGGAGGACGACTCGACACTCTGATTTTTAGTCCTACAGTTAGTAAAAATGTTTAAAAAAAAATTATAATAACAATATAATACTTATTTACTTTTTTTTGCTTTAACGGCACACTATTCCAAAGTATCATCCTCTTTCTCATACCCTGTTGACTTCCTACCTATTAAAGCAAAAACTGAAAATATCCTGCGATAACAATTTTAATCTTCTGTTGACACTTTCCGAACTTAACTATCAATTAACCTATAAAACGAAATATAGTGCCCCTGGCGCCGATGCCATCCATCCTTTCATAATCAAACATCTTCCTAATCCTGCTAAATTGTTCCTTTTCTACATTGATAATCAAATATGATCGACTGGTGACATGCCACCAGCTTGGAAAACCGCAGTTGTAATTACGATCCTTAAGACTCTTTCTTCCTAATAGTTTCCTTTCGATTTCCCTAATTAGTGCTCTGTCGAAAGTAATGGAGAAAATGGTTAATAGACAGCTCCTGTTTTATCTCGAATCGAACAATTTGATTTCCTCCGTACAGGCTAGCGGCCGTACACGTAAATCCACTATAGCTCATCTCCTATATTAGCCTTCAAAGGTAAATTCTTCATGCCCGAAGTAATGGTCAATGTCTGTACACAATACTTTTTGACATTGAGAAAGCGTTCGACCGTGTATGGCGATACGGCTTGCTACTTAAACTGAAAAATGCCGGAACAAATGGCAAAATGGACAATTTTATCCTACATGTCTTATCTAATAGAGCAATGCAAGTGAAATAGGCTCTGTGATGTCTTTTCCGGGTTCCTATGGAGAATGGAATCCCACAGGAATCCGCTCTGAGTGTGACTCTATTCATTCTATTTATTAATGATATTTCCTGCTATATTAGGCCGCCAGTAATAGCCCGATGATTTATTGATGATCTAAATATATCAATCTCATCCAATCTTCTATCCAATGCTCAGTCTATCCTCCAGACGACAATTGATAAGCTGTATAGCTGGGCTGTACACAACGGGCTAAATTTCCTTTGCAGATGATTTAACTCCATTTTTGCTATTGGCATAGCTTCAGCAACAAAAAAAGGTTAATTAACTAGTAAAACATTCCAAATGTGTAGCTCTCAACATTTTCATTGGAAAAGCCGAACATTAAAGACAGTCTAGATCAATATGTATATACATATTATATATTATATATGTGTGTGTGTGTATATCCATCACCACCTCAGTCGTATTGCTCGATTTCGAGCGTCGTGACTGCCCATTTCTATACTAGCAGTACAGAATAGGTAACACTCATGGCGATTGTAATACGCAATACGAGTGTACGCACGCAAAACTACATTAACTGTGATTGTGATTGTTTGATTTATCGATATACAAATGTAGTCCCCCCTGTGTGTGTCTGCAGTGTACTAACTAGCGCGCACATGATGATAGACGTGCCGCCGGTTTTGCCATTGCCTTCCGCGAGTATTTTTATTTAATTTTTCGTAATGGTTTCTGTCGTCCCCTGTAATCGAACCCGTGAGTAACGGAAGCCAAACGCTCTAGTAACTAGGCTATCGCGAGGAGGACATATAAAGGAAAATTTAAATATCCGTTAAAAGTTATTGGAAGAAAATGGATCAAAAGTAGTGAATTACTTAAGATGTATAAATTAGGCCGGTCATCATATCGTCTAGTAAAGAAAAAGAACAGTGAGCATAGTAATGAAACTAAGACATTACGTTACAATTATTAAACCAGACGGACTAGAAAACATGCTATTCGTAATAAGAAAGGATTAACTAAGCGATCAGAAAAATAAGGGTACGCAGAATTTTAAGAAATATTTCAGGAGTTAAATGAAGCAATAGACAGTTTAAGTGGGTATCGAACGGATAAGAAAAAGCAGATTATTATTTTACAGATAACTGGATTATTTATAAAAACGAAAAAAACAAACATTCAAATGGCTCGATGAGTGCGAAAATAATACGAAAAAAGTAACTATATTACCGAAATGTACTGACAAAAATTAGACCCTGTAAAGTGTTGTGATTAATTCAAACTTTAAAAGAAACCGACGGAATCAGTATATTTCATAAGCCGCAAGAATGCATTAATGGAAATATACTGGAGAGGTGAATGTTAAGGCAGGAAAAATGACAAGATGTGAAATAAAGATTTAGTCGTTTTAAGTTCGTAGGGGCCGAATTCGGAGAAAAAAAGCAGTTCACCCCGCTCTATAGTTTACAAAAGGTGCGAATGCTGTGTGACTTTTTAAAGAAGTAACTTTTCTCTTTCAATGTTAGAAATACTATTTATAACTAACCACGGTACGAAATGAAAAACTCTACCTCAGTTGTTTGCTCCAGATGTAACCTCTGTTTCATTCGGAGTTTTACACTGTTCTTTTTTTTTTAAAATGAATGTTCAGGGGGATTCTTCCAGTTATCCTTCCGATTTGTAATGACGTTGTTAAGGAGATAATCGCAATAATGAACTAGCATTTCCTTTTTAATTCCTACCTCTGGCCCATTATACCGAACTATATTCCCCACAGACATTTAATTCAGTCCGTTGTGTACGGCATCGAAATCACGTCCCTGCGCCAACTGCTGGACAACGAACATTCAGCACTCGGTTAAATTTTCATCTGCAAACGTTCGCCCCCCCCCCTCACCGCGCTATCACCGCGACCGGATGAAAACTACTCGTATTGTTCTGCAGGACAATAAGAGGTGAAATGTTGCTATCGACGCGAATGACGATGCAGCGATTCGAGGGTAAGATGGAAAGAGAGGCATCGAGAGACGGGTCCAAGGAAAGCCGTTCTTCTTTATCGTTGTTAATGATTTTAATTTGCTAAACGACGAATGAGTTTAGTTTCGATTCCTTCGAGATGGTGTGGAAGGCCAAGGAAGGAGGGTTTGCCGAGCGAACGAGTCTGCCCTTAATTGAAAATTGCCTCAATTAGAGAAACTGGCAGAGAGGTAGAACACTTGTATACGTCTTTCTATTTAGCGAGCAAACTTGCCCAAGCAGAGCGATGAAGAGACCAGTAGCAGCAGCAGCAGCAGCAGCAGTACACGCGAAAGATAGATTGGAAATAGTTATTTTACGGAAGAAGAAAAAGCTTGATTACAAACTAAATTAATTAACGAGACTTCGGTCGTTATTTTAATTGTATCTGCGACGCGTAATTTTTAATCGGTAATCAAAAAATGAATTATCCGATATTTTGGAATTGCCCGTGTTCCAATCGGAACGAAATATAGTCATCGGGGCAGCGCCCTTTTAACTTCAAATATTAATATTGTCTTTTTTTTTTTTTTTTTTTCATTTTTCCGACTTGTCAGGTATTAGCCGAGCGTAAAGAATATTTCTTAAACTTTTAGCATGTAAGAGTAGTCAGTTCGGAGTATTTCGGATATTGGCAGAAACTTAAAAAGTACTTAACTAATACGAGTTATTGAATAGGCAAAATTTAAAAAAAAAAAAGGAAAAACGTTCGCGCTTAAGCCAGCAAATTTTTAAAAAGTCCGATCGCATCTTATTCTCCGTTTTTGACCGCGATTACACTGAAACTGTGTATTTTCGTCGAATAATCATTAGCTAAATTGATCATTTTTTCAAAAAAATATGACTATACGAGTGTGTGTGTGCGCGTGTGCGTGTCTGCATGTGTGGCCACATGGGCATTTATTGATTTCGGAAAATTGATCTAATTTGATTCGTTGTCAAGCGAATTCAAATCAATTTATTTTCTTTTCCGGATCGGTTGTGCGATTTGAAAGTAATTAGAATTGCGAAGGACAGTAATTAGGATTGAAAAGGACAAAATGGAACAGATGCAGATGGAAACCGAGAAAGTGATGTAGGAAAGAGACTAAAAGCAAAGGCGACAAATAGCCGGGACTATGGAACGCTTAGGAGAGGGCAAGTATCTCTTGGAAACTATTGATAAGGAGGAAAAAATGGCTGAACAGAGAGGTAAAAGGGGCCAGGATTGGAAAATGAAGAATGGGAGTTGAGTTGTAATTTAGGATGCTGAGGAAAGGGAAACAATATTATGAGCTGTGACGATTTCATTTATATTTTCGGCGCTCTTTCGTTCTTTCTACTGAGAAATATTTTTTTCTTAATTCTCATTTGTTGGAATCATACAATCCTCTATTTTACTTTCCATGTCCTGCATTCCTCGCTAACAGTCCATATAATTCTCGACTATCATATTCTGCATACTGCCTACATCCGATCGAAATTAACTTTTTTGCCCTCAAGTTATTTCTGGGTGAAGGTTTTTTTAATCGTGGAGTCCCGAAGAAAATAATAAATAAATAAATAAGTTAATTAATTAATTAATTAATAAATTAATAGTTCGGTTTCTGGAACGATCCATTTACCACCAAATCAGGCTTCTAACTTCAAAAATTTGACAGCAACGAATAAAAATTATTATAAACTAAACAATAGAAGACATTGAAAAATTTTCATACACACAAGATGGTATCAGTGGCAGATACATAAATAAAAATACTTTGACTGTACTCGCATTCTTCTTCTCTTTTTTCTGTCATACGTATGAGCGCTGACCTTTATTACTGCATGTTGCCTTTGGCTACGTTTATCAGGTCTTCAATATTTTCATGATCATTTTAGTCGTTTAAATTACTTGTTGGCCGGATTCTACCCTGTGCTCTCTCGCCGTACGTCCAATTATTTGTTTAAAATTTCATATCTGGAGGTTCTTCTCCGATTACGTCATCAAAATATTCCTTTTTCTTTTTTCTTTTTCTTTTTTTTTTTTTATGAAAATAAGAATTTTCAAGAACAAATGGGTTGGATTTCTGTTGAACAATTTCGAGAATTACAACAGAACCAGTCGCTAGATAGAGTTGGGCCATCCCGCAGCAGCACACTTATAATAATAACGAAACAAAGGGAATTGGACAGGAAAGTGGAAAGCGAAGAGATGAAGTTCGAGGACTCGGCAACTTTATGATATATAAGAAAGCAGCTCCATGATTCCTACTGATAAATTATTAATGGCTGAAAAAGTGGCTATAGTGGAAGTGGTGTGGGAGTTGTCGCAGGAAGTATCACAGGTGGAAATATTTAAATTAGGGTAACTTGAGTTGTTACTTTTATTAAATTGGGTGGTTGAGAGTGAAGTCATTGAGAGGATATTTGAAGTTGATTGGAGGTTTATAGGAATGTTTAGTTTTACTAGGCTTATAGAGGCTGGGAGACTTACGAGGAACACATATGACATAGAAACGAAAGTACCGGAACCAACAGTAATTTTAGAGGAAGGGCCAATGGAAGCGCGGTTAGCATATGAAAAGGTCCGAGTTGAAAGAGTTGATTTTTATGGTAGAGGTTTCGCAGAAAAAAACATTCTTAAATGACATATTTTTTTTTTTTTTTAAATAGCTCTCTGTTTAGACTGTTCGTAGTTAAGAAAGAAGGGAAAGAGACGGAGATTCGAGTCTTTCCTCGGAGAGAGCTATTAATAAAACACGAAGATTTGGAATTAATCAGTCTAGCCAGAGCTAAGGGATGGTGTGATTGCCTATATTAGCCCTGGATAAAGAGCATGCTTAATTATGATAGAGTAAAGACCAAGATGATTAGAAAGGTAAGATTTTCTTGAACTTGTGTTGTTACTATTACCACTGTTGCTATTGATATTATGAGAATTATTAATATTTCTGTTATACCGTTATTGTTATTATTATTATTATTATTATTATTATTATTATTGCTATTATTGCTGTTACTGGCATCATTATCGCTCTTACCATTGTTATTATTAATGTTGTTGTCATCATTATTATTGCTTTTATTATTATTCTTGTTATTATTGACGATATCCATGTTATTATTCCTATTACTGTGATTAGAAGTAGAGTTTTAGTATGATGGTCTGCCTGGGCCAGACGACATTCCCTGGAGGGTAAAGACGACAAAAGGGAGAGATGACTTGAAGGTTTAGTAGTCCCCACCTCTGTTAAACTAAGAAATAAGTTGTTGTTTTTTTTTGTTTTTGTTTTTTTTTTTTTTGTTTTTTGGAGGGGTGTTAATGTTACTGAAGGTTTATTATCTATTACATCAAGAACTAAATAAATAAAAATGTACACGCGAAACAAATAAATAGAAATAAAAAGGAAACAAGACCAGGAATAAATGGAAAAGTAACTTGGCGCCGCAACAAAGTAAACTAGAAATAGGAATAACGCGGGCTAGCAAATAATTAAATTAGCGAAAAGGTAAAATAAGCCGACAGCGACAAAAAAAGGCAAATAGAAATATCAATAAACGAGTCTTCAGTGAACAATTAAACGCTAGATAAGTAAACTTCAACACTGATAAAGAGCGTGTTCCGATCAGTAAAAATTCATTTATTGCTACGGTGATTGTATAATATATTTAAACGGTACTGGTAAAAAAACTTGTGAAATCTGAAATTATTTTAACACAAAAGCTCAAAAATGTGTCAAATTTCAAAAATATATTCAATTCTGAAAATGTTAAATTTAATATTACTTAAAAATATTACTAAACGCGGAATATCGAATGATAATATTTAAGTTAATTTATGAAGTCTGTAAAGAGTTTTTTCTGTGCACGAGATTTTATATTCTTATAATTTTCAATGTACGAAATGGGAAACTTGTAAAATTAAAAATTCTTAATAGAAAAGTTACTTCTATTAATTTCTGATTTCACTTATTAATTTCTTCAAACACGTTTTTTATTTCATTTGTACTCAATTAACCGAAAAATTAAACACATAAGACACAATATTACGAATTGAATTAATCCCATATTTTGTTATTCAAATTTAAATTAATGGTTTCATTTTACTACGTTATTCAAAGAACTTTTACAACATTCAAAAAAAATGAGATCACTATCGTCAATTCATAATTGAGTAACAAATTATGGTATTAACTTATTTGTAATACTATTACATATTATTTCATTTTATAATCGATCGGGTATGTTAAGTAACAAAAATGAACGATACGTTTAATAAAAAGAATAAAGAAAGTAGGAAATTTAAAAACTGGTAATTAAACTATATTCGTCGGACATTTTCAAAGTTATAGAATTTAGCCGCGCTTTTGACAAGTTTTAGATAAATTTATAATTTACTAAAATTTAACAACTTTTATACTACATATTTTCCAAATTTTTTACCTTAATTTTTTCAAAATGTATTAAATCACAGTACTAAGGACAACAGAAATACACGTTTAATATTTATAAAAATAAAACGACACCGTCGACATATGATGTGATGTGTATTTAGTACTACGAAGCATGTCATGGTAATTTTTGTTTTTATAAATATTAAATGTGTATTTCTGTTGTGTTTAGTACCTACTGCGATTTAATATATGTACAGTGCAGAAGTGGTGAATGCGTTATTTCAAAATACCCCATATATATGCATGCAAACATTCATATATATATATAAAAATATATATGTGTATATATATATATATATATTATATATAATATAACTCAGTCCTTCGGAACTCGCTTGAAAGCACTACTTGAACCTCCAAATGATTTTATAGAAAAGTAAATTTGTAATTGACTCCGTCCTTTTTTTTTTTTTTTTTGAAAAAACTAATTTACGATTCGCGTAGTAATTTGCAATTTTTATTACAACTTCTTCATGCACCTCCGGTCGCAAAAATGTAACAGGATTTCTAAATAATATGAAAACGGAAGGCTACAGTAAAATGTAGACGCGAATTATGACGAGCGGTCGTTCAGACGTATTCGTCAGAATTAGCGATTTCTGTAAGCGCAGCCTAATGCAAAAAATGTAACAAAATTTTCATATTACTCCTGACGTAAAAATCACACAGTTATTAATTGAGCTAGAAATAAAACGAAGAATAGGCATGGCAAAAAATGCTTTAGGCAAACTAATAAAAATACGGAAAGACCATCAAATAACATGCCAAGTGAAAAAAAGGTTGAAGCGAACGCTGATAATATTCCGTTACGGTTCAGAATCTTGGAGAATAACGACGGATAGTTGAAGCTTTTGAGATGATTTGCTATAGGCGCATGCTAAGAATATCTTGGGCAGAACACAGAACTAATCTATCAATTTTAAAACAATTGCGTAAGAACCGATGCAACGATTATTGCCCACGATAATAATAAGACACAGTTTAAAGTTCATTGGACATGTCATGAGACGGAACGGTTTAGAACGATTAGTCATACAAGGAAAAATCAATGAAAGATGGAGCCGGGAACGGCCACCAATGAGGATCTTAGATCACATTAAATCCGTCACAAAATTGTCTCTGTCAGAACTAATAAAAATTAGCAACAACAGAGAAAAATGGTGACAAGTGGTCGCTCGATTCACTAAACGGACAACACGACTGAAAAGAGAGATTAATTTCCACACCCACCCATCCACCCACACACACATATATATATACATATATATATATACAGGTAATTCTGTTTTTACACGGTAGATACGTTTCTGAAAAATTCGTGTAAAAAAAACACTACATAATGGAAAAATTGGGGATTGATTCTGAAGATAAAAAATTTGTAGGAAAAAAATTTTAAAAATAGAAATATTTAAAAATATATAATTTATTCGTTGTTAATAAGCTCATATTACTAAACGCTGTTATCACTAGAAACATCCTGATCGTGATCTTCAACCTCTATCGGCTTTTCAAGCAAGTTGAGTCCCTTAGATTTAATTGCGAATTCAGTAATTAATCACTGTTTTTTTAGTTTGGTAAGGCCACTGTATAATTCTTCGTAAGGAGTCATTAATGACTTCAGACCACATTGAAATTTCCAGTTCGTTCCGCATTAGAATCGTTTTGGGCAAAATGATTACCCAATTTTCTTGCTAATTCAAAACCTTCTTTGCAGCTAGAACAAGATCTTCTTCTTCATCTCTATAACTATCCTCTTCGCTGCCAGGAGCTTTAAGGGCAGCCTCTATTAGTTCATCCTCGCTTAAAGCTTTATCGACTAGTAATTCATAAAATGAAAAAAGTATTCCCTAGTGCAGTAATAAAAGAAAAAATTTTGTTCCCGAAACACCGTATAATTCAAAATTGCCGCAAAAACCATAAATTAAATAATGACGTAATTAAAGAGCCCCTACAAGAATTATAAAAACTACCATCTGTAAGTCCAGCGGGTGTCTCAGTTCTGAAGAATCGAATTATGTTCATACGCATATGTATTATAAAACCGGTTGTTTTGTTCTATACCATTTTTAACCGAATAGACCATGCAGTCGGAAATCGATTAAATACGTAACAAATTATTATTACAGTGAAAATGGTGTACAACGAATCTCGGAAAATTGTGAATTCTAATTAAATATAACGAGTTAGCGAGACGCAATCTACGAAGAGATGAGAGTAAGGTGGTCCATAGTTGGAAAGTTATTAGATTTTGATCACTCTATTAAAACCGAAAAATCTGAACGTTGACATTTTAATGGTTTCTTCTTGTTTCTGTGAACATGGCTTTAACCGTTAAATTTTAACGTAGAATGAGTGTGGAGAAGATTTTAAATGGAACGCCAAAATGGGAGCAGATGAGTAAGGATGGGCGATAAAATAGGAATGAAAAAAAAGAAGGCGGCGGTGAATTTACATACATACACATATATAGATGTCATTGAAAGGAATGGAAAGTAAATCAATAAAAGAATACGTGTATAAATAAATTTAATGAATTTCGGTCCCAGTTTAAGGAATGAATTGTTTTTTGTGGGAAAAATTTATATGCTTTATTTTTCCGGCTAATGCGATCGCGAGTTTTGGCACATTTTTTAAAAGAACTCTCCGTTCTCCCATGCCCTGAGCTAGTATTTCTAGTTTTCTGATGTGGCGTATATCCAAATAATTGGAATAAATCGGTTTCCTTTCATCCGAACGGGTATACGTTCTCGGCTGCTGCGAACGCAAATGTATTATAGGAGACAACAATTAATGAAGAAAGAAAGAAAGAAAGAAAGAAATAAAGAAGATGGTAAAAATAAATATAAATACCGGTTAAGAATCGGTAACGACTCTAAGAATTACACAATTAATGTGACCTCCGCTTCGAATGTAGAGGAATGGAGTTTTAAGCTGTTTTTGTCTCCAGACCCCATTAGTGCATACATACGCGCATACATACATACTTACATACACCTTTGTTGTTGCTGTTTTTTTAGATTTATTTAGCTTTGTCACATAATGAAACTGCGATTTAGACGGTATTTGTACGCTAGGACTGGCTCGGCTACTTTTATTTTTCAGCGGTATTCGGGTCAGCAGGCTTCGGTTATCTTTAATTGTAAAGCTATTTTAAGTACAGACACGGTCTCAAAAAATCCTATTCATTAATTTCGAAATGAAATCGCTTTCAATTAACCTCATCTGGCGAATTCTATTATTAAACGCAGAAAACCGTCAAAAAATCAATATCAAAACATCAATAGGCATAAGTAAAAATATAATGTCCGCCCATGATTTTTAGATCTACAAGGATACTCTTTTTCTTATTTTCTTTTCTCTTTTTTTTTTTTCATGTTTCCGTTTAGAATATTTCTGTTTCCCGTATGCATTTGTTCGGATTTCATGGGAAAATTTTCGAATTGATGCGAACCACATGTTAGCTACGAAAGTCCCCCCCCGCCCCTCTATGCTTGGAAGATAAATCTTTATTAATTCACTTGCTCGCAGGTTATCGAAATAACTTGTTGCTGATACAACGTGAATTTAGAAGTTTTTTTTTGAAAATAATTAAATCCTCAAAGTGATTATTCGGAAGATAAACAGATCTATCGGAAAGCGCAGAACAGTTTCAAGCGATATTTACTGACACATAAAAAACGTCATTATTATAATTCGTTCGCTCTGCCTACTGTATTTGTAAATAAACGATAAAAAATAAATATTAACGCCGAGTTTGAAGCCGATAGGGAAGGATTCGGCGGTTCAAACACCTGCCGAAACTTTTCCGAAATATTTTACAAAATAAACAAAAAACATTGTATAGAAGTATCAAAAAAAAATCGTACAAGAAATTTGATTTCTAGAGACTATTTATTCAAAGCAGATGGCATAAAGGGAAACGCATATAAAAACTTAGTCGTTCTTTTGTTTTTTTCTTAATGACTTTGTTGACGCATTTTAGTCACATTTACTTAAAGTCATTCACTTGAATAGTATAAAACAAGCAGTAAAGTTTTTTTTAGACTTACCGCTTTATCGACTTTTTTCTATTGTAAAAACGGGAGGCTATATGTTCTTTAGATTGCACTAGCCTTCTCTCAATGTTTGACTGTGGGCCTGTGCTGATGTAAACTGAACTGAAATAATTAAATAAACCGGTGAAACTGGTTAATGTTACTTATCAGTCGTAATATATTTTAATAATAAAGTATTTGGGGGCCTGGCCTCTTCTCGCTAATAACCTATTAGCATTGTTCTTTCTAGTAATGGAAATTATTGAAAAATACAAACAGAAAAAATAATTATTTGCCAAAACTCGTTTATTAATGTTCAGTTCGCTCACCAACACTTTAAGGGGCTTCTCCAGCAGTTCACTTCGATAATAGATGCGTGTTAAACTGCTAAAAATATTATTTGAGTGCTTTCATTTTAATTATTTCTGACTATTGAAAAATTTTACATTTCTATTACACTCCTATATTACAAAATAAAAAAACTAAAAAAACAAAAAAAAACATGCAATATTTGCCAAAAAATTGTTTATGTATATATTAATGACTACACTCTTTTTATGTAGGAGTAATAGGAAAAATCAAGCGACGTTTTTAATCGATTATATGTAACGTTTAAAAACAACATAGTCAATTAAAATTTACTGTTCTATAAGAATTATAGAAAATATCATCTGGAGGTCAGTAAATGCCTCGAGATCCGAAGAATTAAGTTTATTTTTCTATATATACATATATAAATATATACACTAGTGTTCGCCCATTGGTCCATAATTATTATTAAAAATTTAAGGGAGTATATATGAATTTGCATATTTCCAAAAAAAAATTTTTTTACCTTATACATTCGTTCATTGTTTATCTGAGAACATACACTTTTATGTGTACTTACAATACAATTGTTCCAGGCTGCAAGAGACCGGGACTCATTCCGCCAGTTGGTACGGACGATGAATGGTGATTAAGCTATACCCGAATCGGGTCGCACGAGGAAGAAGAAGACAATACAAAACAGTTCAGTGCCATCGTAATTGAATAAAAAAAAAATTCGATAAAATAACAGTAAATCACGTTTAAAAACCCCCATTTATCGATATTAAATGACAACTTAACAGATTTAGTACACTGTAAAAAAGGCCCAATAATGATGATTATTAAGAAAAATTAAAACACATTTTATTTAGAACAGATTGTAATAGCGATTTCATTTATCATTCTTTGTATTAAATTTTTATTTAAATAAGAAAAAAAAAAAACTGTTTCCAAAATTTGTTTACTGATAACACTAAAGATCATCAATAGCAACTAAACAAAAAAAAAAGAAAAGAAAATCGATTAATAAACAGAGGAAAAAAAGGTACTGAACTGCTTTTGCTTTACCTATTTCTACATAGATGTATATATATATATATATATATATATATATATATATAAACTTGGCCATTTTGGCCTCGCAGTCTTACTTTCATTTCTGTCTCTTTCTCTCCTATACTTTGTATATAAAATGATCAAAATTAACAAGGTAATTCTTACCGGCATCAACACAAAAAAAATAACATAATCATAAAAATCCCTATCCTAACATTTAACTTTCATTATATAAAATTAAAGACATTTTTTCGTTACATTTTTCGTTACATATTTCGTTACATAATATTGTGACATTTTTAAAATAACAATAACGAAAATCCTATAAAATATAACAAACGTTACATAAAATTGGTACATTTTTTTAGGACATTTTTTGGGACATTTTTTCGAATGGGGGTAGCCAAAGAATTAGGTTGTAATTAATATATACGTGTGTCTGCGTGCGCGTGCGGCTGTGCATGTGTGTTTGTGTATATATTAATTACAACGTAATTCTTAGGCTACCCCCATTCGAAAAAATGTCCTAATTTTATGTAACGTTTGTTATATTTTATAGGATTTTTGTTATTGTTGTTTAAAAAATGTCACAATTTTATGTAACGAAATATTAACGAAATATGTAACGAAAAATGTAACGAAAAAATGTCTTTAATTTTGTATAATGAAAGTTAAATGTTAGGATAGGGATTTTTGTGATTATGTTTTGTTTTTCTTTTTGTGTTGATGCCAGTAAGAATTACGTTGTAAATTTTGATAATTTTATACCGAGTATAGAAGAGAAAGAGACATAAATGAAAGCAAGAGGGGTCAAGGGGCGCAGCCCCTTGCGAGCCAAAAATGGCCGAGTTTATATATATATATATCGCGTTTGGCCTAGTGGCTAGAGCGCTTGATTTCCGATCCAGAGGTCTCGGGTTCGATACCTAGTGATCGCAAAATATATGCGTACTAGTTTAGTATACAGCAGTTAAAACACATTTGGGCTGCATTTATATATCGATAAATCAAGCGACTATAATTAGTTCCAAATGTAGTCGTGCATGTGCGCTAGCGTCGCATGAATATATAGACGGCGAACAATCGCATCAACGTGAGTAGGCCAGTCGTTTTGGTTCGGCTCGCCATTGATGATACCTTTCTGAAGTTGCTTGGAAGCACGGAAGCTAGATTGCGTTCCGGTTTCTGTGCTCCCCAATAGCGCTGCTACTTTGTCCTTAAGGATAAAACTCTTACTTGTAATCGAAGGAGGTAGAATAATAATATATATATATATATATATATATATAAAGTCGGCCATTTTGGTCTCGCAAGGGGCTATGCCCCATGACCTCTCTCGCTTACATTTCTGTCCCTTTCTCTTCTATACTTTGTATAAAATTATTAAAATTTACAACGTAATTCTTAGGCCGGCCCGATTAGATTTTATAACGAAAAAATGTCCCAATTTTATGTAATAAAAAATAAATACAACCAACAATTTATACCATAAATTTTATTAAACTACCGAAATAATTTAACATTGTAACGGATTCGATACCTGCAGCGCGCTATCTTTTAGCGGTGTTCGAATTATAAAAATATATTTCTCTGATCAAAATTATTCATTTCATGATTTATCGAACACCACGTTTTTTATTCGATGTAATCGCGGATCGTGGTGGGTATCGGAGATGCTTATCGGCTAAAATCGAAATTCCCGGGCACGGTCGAATATTGCGTCAGGTGAGATTGTGTGCGTGTGTATTGTTGGTAGCGGCCAATAGCGGAGAGTTCTGTACGAGTCCGGGGCGAGTGCGTGTCGGGTAGCAGCTGAGCCGAGAACATTGAGCTGAGGGAAGTTTATAAAATCCGCAGTGACTGCTTTAAAATACGTGTTATATAGAAATGTTCTAGAAAAATCGGCGTTTATAATATTAATTGATAAGGTACCGGGTAATTTCAGCGATTCGACTATGTCGCTCGGTAAAAGCCCATCGTGTACCGAAAATCTTTGTTCGTGCATCTGGCATAATTCGTTGTTAAGTCAATAATGGTCGTTCGTTTAATTTTTGTCGTGAGATCAGGGAGTCGCGTGCATCAGTTTACCCTAATCATTATTAATTTCTGCGTGTATTCGTCATAATTTGATCGAAGTTTTTCTTTTTTTTGTGTAATTTTTTACTAGTCTATACCGCATTTCTTTTTTCTCTTACGCATTTATTACGCGGTCTCGTCACTTTGTTTGTGATTTTTTTTTTGAATATATACGTTTTTATAAAAGGTTTCATTTGGACACGTGGTGGGCCCGTGATATCTCAACCGAGGAGACACTACCGCCTTCGAACGGCGGATTTCGCGACAAAAAAAAAAAATTCTATCGGCAGAATTTTTATATATTTCTTTTACCTCGTTAAAAGCCTCATGGTACCCCTAAGTTGCATGGTACTTTTTCTAATGGACAAAGAATCAGTAAAATCGGTTTATATAAATATCAATTATGTGCGAACAAACATAAAAAAAAACATACGCGACGAACGTATAACTTCTTTCTTTTTGGAAGTCGGTAAAAATTAAAATATAACAAACGTTACATAAAATTGGAGCATTTTTTGGGACATTTTTTTCTAATGGAGGCTGGCCTAAGAATTACGTTGTAATTAATATATATATATATATATATATATATATTAGTGGCAGATCCACGGGGGAATAGGGGACACTCCCCCCCCCCAAAGAACCAAAGCTTTTATGAAAAAAGTTGTTATAACAGAGAAATTTAATTTATGTTATAAAATATTTGTATGAATTTTACTTACGAATTTAATTATAACTAATATTTAATATTATTTTCTATTTTTTTTTTTTTTTAATATAATATAATAATAATATTATTTTATATATTTTCTTTTGGGTGCGCCAGCGTCTTTGATCCAACAACTACAAAAATTATAGAAAGGGTTAAATAGAGAGACGATTATAAATAGAGTTTAGGAAAGATTGAAGTACAGGAATTATATCTGGAGATGGGTATTTCCTAGTAAAACTATTAATGTTTCTTTTTTTATTCTATTTTAAACACAACTGTCGTCGATCTTTTGCCATTTTTATTTATTTTTAATTTTTATTTTGTAATTTTAATTGAAAATCGTTCAATGAGAAATATGTATATATATATATATATATGTAAACTTGCTCATGAACAAAGAATTCGGATCGGATTACTGACAAAAATAAAAAAGAAGTAAAGTGTCTAACAAGAATACTATCTCTCTTACTATTTATAAATTACCATATTTAAGGTATACTTTTTTATAATTTCATTTTATTTTTCACCCCTAAATATGAGACTTAAATTAAAAATTGTAATCATTATGTATTTTTAAAGCACATTTTTATGAATTTCTATAAAGGAGGTCGCTATTTAATTTTCTTTCTGAAGCAAAGGTGTATTTCTCAAATCTACTGCCTACCGTAGAAGATTTTGCGTAATTATATAATCCCCCCCAAATCTCCTTCTGTGTCCGCCCTTGATTATATATATGTATATATATATAAAAATTTAAACGTTTTTGTGACACGTCTATTTTTGGCAGAAATCGCGTTGAAAATTATCTCTCTGACGAAGAACAGTCTAGCCTGTCTGAAACGTTAGAGTTTATTGTGAATTTTTTCAACGTTCTTTAAATAGACGTGCGGATAAATTAAAAGTTTTTAGTAAAAATCAACCAAATTCTTCTAACGCAATTTTACATTTTGGTGACTTACGCTGTATGAAAACGACAGAGCATTTATTGGCTTAAAGCTTCACATGTCTAAATTCTGTCAGAACTCTTTAGCTTTCTGCAATTCCTAATGAAAATACATGTATCATTCGTTTTATGCTAGCGATAATACACCGCAGTTTGAGCAATAATGAAGTACGGGAAACATTAAAAAAAATTAGAACAATTGATTGATTTATTAAATGTAGAGAACTTTATTTCTTGCGTTGTTTTCTAATTAAGAACTTGTACTAAACATATTGAGTAAATATATTTTGCATTTTTCTTTTTTATTTGCTCTATTAAAAATTAATTAACCTAGGGATATCGAATATTACAATTACAAAATGATAGCTACGTTTTTCCAAAAAAAAAAAAAAAAAGTAAATAAAGTCTATTTTTAATTCAGGTCCACAGTTTTTGGGAACATTTAGTTTGCGAGTTTTTATTAAGCATCCCTTTGGCAGACACTTCTTACCTTACTATAAGCTCTGATCCGTTCGATTTCAATTATTTCTAAATCAATTTCAAGTTTAATATTAACGGGATCCGTTTTTCTGAATGTTCAAAAAGTTTCAATTTTTCATTTAATACTAGAAAAGTAGATTGCAAAATAAATTTTCTTTTTATTATTAATTATAATATTGTTGTTACATAATTCAAATTGACGTTACTAAATATACACATATATAATAATGACTATGTCATTCTTAGCGCGAGGTGCACTACAAAAAATGTCCCACTATAATGTCCGTCATAATGTTTTGCTCTACAGTATTTTTGGATATTTCTCAGGCCTTTGACAAGGTCTGGCATGATGGATTGCTTTTCAAAATCAAAAAGATTCTCCCTTATAATATGTATAAACTAATTTCATCTTATTTAAACGAACGATTTTTCATAGTAAAAGTTCAGGAAGAAGAATCTAAACTACACCCGGTGTGCGCTGGAGTCCCGCAGGGCAGTGTTCTGGGTCCGCTGTTTTACATACTTTATACAGCTGACCTTCCGATTACCAGTAACACACTAACTGCAACATTCGCAGATGATACCGCTGTATTAGCTTCGGATACTTCTGTAAACCTTGCTACAAGAAATTTGCAGAATTCTCTAGATCAAATATATAACTGGACAAAAAAGTGGAAAATAAGTATAAATGAAAACAAATCAGCCCACGTAGTATTCACAAATCGAAAAATGATCAGTGCCCCAGTCGCAATAAATCATAAGCAAATACCAACTCTGAGTGGGACCAAATATTTGGGCATGTTACTTGATCAGAGACTAACATGGAAACAGCACATCATCTCTAAAAAGAAAGAGATCAATCGTTTAATAGCTTCCATGTATTGGCTTATTGGAAGAAACTCGGCATTAACAATAGATAACAAATTATTAATCTACAATGCAATTATCAAACCAACCTGGAGCTATGGAGCTCAGTTATGGGGTTGTGCAAAAACTTCTCACATAAAAATTATTCAAAAATGCCAGAATAAAATACTTCGTCTAATAACGAATGCGCCCTGGTTCGTAAGAAATGATGACTTGCATAAGGACCTATGCGTTCCTACCGTAATAGCAGAAATCAGACGATATGCACTCCGCCATATAGATAGATTACATAGGCATCCAAATACAGAAGCAATGGCGATATTAGATAACGTACACAACACAAGAAGGCTGAAACGAAATAATCTGAACGATATTATTTAGTTATCATTTTATTTATATTCTTTTGAGGTTTCTGTCACCGGATGGATAGCCTCTTCACGTTATATATATTTCTCCTTTTATCATAATTACTGGATAGTCCATGAGGACTAGTTGTAATTTGTTATAATAAATATAAAAAAAAAAAAAAAAAATAATGTGTAAATAATAGTTTTGCATAAACATGTAAAATTTGATTGAGCAATAAAGATTTTTTTGTACAAGACGGCTAAGAATCATATAGTTAATTGAAAACGATTCTTCTAAAAGCAGTTTAGAAGAAAAAAGATTGGGGGTCAAGGAGCTAAGACCCGGTTAAATATATATATATATATATAGCTATATAATTTATTTAATTTTGTTAAACTCGCAGCATTACTATATTGTAATTAACATATATGACCATAAATGTAATCGGATCTCTATGGAAGCTCGATGGACGGCTTATAATTTGAATAAAGACAATATAATTAAGCTAAATAATTTATTAAATACTAGATCATTAAAATAAAGACCTACCAACGATTAAGAATAAGTACAAGCATGTGTTATAAAAACATATGTTGCTTAATAAAGAATCTATTTCCATCCTGTTTGTTAAATATAGAAATATAATAAGTTATAATAATAACTGTGATACAATAAACAATTATAACAAACAATATAATAATAACTGTGATACAATAAACAATTATAACAAACAATATAAGAACAAAATAAATTTGAATTGTGTTTTAGCTGATGACGGGTTATGCCCGAAAACGTTACTAAGTAAGAAATTTATTTTGTTCTTATATTGTTTGTTATAATTGTTTATTATATCACAGTTATTATTATAACTTATTATATTTTTATATGTCGCTGAGTTGGCGTACGATCAGTTGGAAATTTTCGGAGAAAAATTTTGCGCTCACATAAATATTGTACATATTAATGTGTAACATGTGTACATAATTCAATTATCCTAAGCCAACGTAAAAATGTTTATCTGCACACTGAAGAAAGACTTGACGTAATCTAGCGGATTCTTATTCCAACTGTATGCTTTCTAATCACCCAATCATTTTTACTTTCAGTTAAAGTAGCCGATTTTACTTCATTACAATAATTAAGTTGTAGATGGTGTACCCTACCCAAAAAAGTAAATTGTCATGTTTTAAATCGGCGACAATCAGAAAATTATAAATATCGCGTAAAACTATAACAAAGGGCTTAAATCTTGTTTACTTCGATGCAACATTTTTAATCGCTAAACTATCGATATATTAATGGCTTGTACACCCTATAGAGGAGTACTGCGAAATATGATTTATGAAACAAAAATCATGTAAATACTATATTCTATAAAGCAGTATCTCCGTAAATTCTATGATTCGTAAACACTTTTTTGTAGATGTAGATGAAATACAATAGTTACACGTTTAAAATATTTTAAAGCTTCTCGAGATACACAATGCGTTGTATTTTTGACTCCTACTCGATCTTAATTCCTTTTCATGATATACACCGAGGCAGTGTCGCATAAAGCTGAAATCATGTGGAAATATTGCTTCGTTATTACTTACTACTAATCGTTCCACTTTCCGAAGCCCTTGTGATTAATTTTCATGGAAAAATTTTACTGGAAATTTTAAACGCCTAAGAATAGTAACTGGCAAATAAGTTGATTTAATACGTGGTACACGTGAACACAACACAATTTCTATGCTCTCAAATTCTTCATTTTTAATAATTATACTTTATTATTTGACTGTGGTATTTTAATGGACTGATCTTTCCGATTGTAATGCATCGGAAACGCGGACTATCAAAAAAGTAGATAAAGATCGAATAAAAATACCTTTGAGATGGGAGCACACAGAAAAGTACTCCGAATATTACGGACGACCCCCGCCAGACTAACAAATCAGTTCTGGACGAACCGAAAATCGATAACAATTTTTGCTAATTAGAATTAATGAAGGTGTATAATAAGATACTTTGGTCACATAGCGAACAAAGCAAACTCAATGGATAGAACGATTACACAGGTACACGTGGGAAAGCGCCCTGGAGGAAGATGTCCAATCCGATCGGGGGTTGATCAAGTAAAGGCACTAACTAGGTATGGCGCGTCGGAAACATTCCATCTGGCAATGGACCGGTATAGATGGCAGAAAATCGTAAAAGCAGCGCAATATAGGACAATCGACTTGATGATGATGATTTTAAATTATTGCACGATTTTCTGATATTGTGTATAATTGTCAGCTAACGTCCTTAAAAAAATGTGAGCGGGAATTTTTAAGTACTATAAAACTGTTTTCAATTTTTCAGTATGAAATGTATACTTTTAACTTAGAACTTATAAAAAGTTCGAATGAAATATAATAGTAGGTGTGAATAATTTGTTAACTTATTTCATTTTAAAGAAAACCAGATCGTGGTAAATCTTAAACATTTAGACGTTTTATGAAACTATGCATTGCTCTCCCGAAGAGTTTGGTAAAATCCTTCTCATAAACGTAACTGCCATAATTTTCGAATGATTAAGAATTCATGTCTTTTTTTAGATTTTATATGTACGTAAACAAAAACATATACATGTATATATTATATGTATTTATATTTTTATTAATATATAACATATATATGCATTTATGTATGTAAATGAATTTATAAGTTCAATTTACGAGGGTAATAACGGCAGTAATGGTGGAATTCGATTCGTGATTATCGAAGTATCCTTGAAATTTTTTCGAACTTAATTACAACTAAATTGTTGACAGATTGTTTGTTGCCGAAAAAATTCTGACGTTTAGAAAAACAAACCGCAAAGCCTAAAAATAAAATCGACCAAATGGTGGTACTAATAATGATAATGATCGACAAATTTAACAACCTTAACTAGACAGATTATTATTATTATTACACTGGACGAATGTTGAAACAAACATTTACGAGCGTGACATTTGGGCAGAGTCCAATTATTTGTCGGCTTCAATAAATGATTCTTTTGTTCTTTTCGAGAATTTAATTTTTTTGATGCCGGCCCTGTTATAATTCCTTTACGACGTAATTAAAAGTTGTGTGAAAAACGTTACTTTTTAACAATAATACAAAGATACGCTATATTTGTAACTGTTGACATAAATGTGGACCGGCCATTTCGCTCTTTTTTTACGATGGACTTTGTTTAGAACAGAAAAACGAACACCGTTATTAACTTACGAACAAACAAATCTCGACAAGCAAACCTGCCTAGTCGCAGTTGTGCCGTCGTTACAAAGTGTTAATACATCGTTTTATATTCATGCGACAGAAGAGCTTTGTTTAAAATTTGTTCTTTTTTTTTCCCTGTTTTTTTTTTTTTTTTTTTTTGGTTTTTTTCTGTTTGTCCAACTTCATGAAAACACCGAAATTTGTAAAATTGTCATATGACATATGCACACTGCAACGGATTTGCATAATAAACTAGATGCAGAGCAAGATGCAAGTTTCTGCACAGTTCACAAGGCCAAATATTTCATTGGATGTTAGATAGACGGAATAATTTTTTTAAGCACTATGCGATATTAAACATCTATCGCAATTCAACTCTCATCAAATAAAATGTGCCCTCCTCAGAGGTTTCCATTTTTAATAAAATTGGGTCATGTTTTAGGACATTCCTTCTTAACAAAATCTAATGGAGACCGGCCTAAGAATTACGCTATAATTAATATATATATATATATATAGAAGGGTGATGATAATGGATTTTTTTATTTAAATTCAGTAAAAAATATTGGTGAATTTTGGTAAATGACTGAACACGACCACTGCGCGGCTCCATTTCCTAGAACAATCGATTATTTCTAGATGTTAAAATCCTAAAACTAATTCGCGAATTTTATCAAAATCGTTCGAGTGGTTTTATTATATTTACATATGTATATACAAGAATTACTCACTTAATAACATACTGTATATTATTAGGTTTGCTCGGATGTGAACTTGCAAATCGAATCAGTATAGATTAACACGTTTCAAAAGTGGCGAAACATTTAGCAGTAACATGTGCGCGAAATTGGGTAGATTGTATTATTCGGTTTCATGATAAAAACTAATAATATTCATAAGCCGCAGGAAAATATTCATATTAAAAATTATCACAACGATGCCCCCCCATGTATGTTTGGCAATTGGCATAATATTTAAATGCGTATTGTGTAAAGCATAAGCATATTTCATTAGGAAATTACGTTTTTATCTACTTTTAATTACCGTAATATGGGAAATCAGTGAGTTACTTCTTCATATCGATAATTCATGAATTTCATTAAAATCATTAGAGCTGCTTTGAGAATCCAGTTACGTATATATACATACATACATATAGGTTATGTATTTTAATACTTTATTGGACGGAAATTGTGTATGGTTAGCCCTAGTTTTTTCTTTTACCGATATTTAGTAGACGAGCATATAAAAAAACGAATAAAAAAAAGTATAATAATTTGCATTTTAAAAATCTCTACACTAGTGAAATAATAAAGTGTTTGGCAAATGAAATACTGAAATCAATAAAATGAGGATTATAATTTTTTTTTTTTTTTGGGGGGGGGGGGCGGCTCGTCAACCAGGAACTTTGAAACAATAGGAAGAACAGTTAACTAATTAAAAAACTAAATAGGATCGGAAATGACAGAAATAAAGGAACCAATGGCAGGAACAACACAGACTGAGACGGAATGGACAGGATATATAGCATAATAGGGAGCAGGAAGCCTTGACTTTAAAAGGAGTAAATAAAGGGAAGAGCGTTCCGCAGAAAGAGCAAAACACTCAAAAAGAAAATGTGATTAGCATCACAGATAAACACTTCATCAGGATGTAGAGGACACAATAAGGAGAGGAAACCAAAGAGAGACAAAAACGGAAAGCGGGCAATTGAAGCGGAGGCGAATAATAAGGACAATAACAGAACGTGGAAGAGAAGGGAATTCTGAGAACCAAGAATTAGTAGGAAGGTTAGGTTGAATTGAGATGTCTACTATCATTGGTAAAAGGGGAAGGGTACATATCCGACCAAAATTTAAAGTGAAATTTCGCACCTTAATAGATTAGTGTACTAGGGGGATCTTTTCAAAGAAAAACGGGAGCGGGCAGCAGCCTGAGCCAAAGCATCCGCCATTTCGTTACCCTTGATGCTTTTATGACACCCCAGGAACCTACAGCAGATCAACGCGGATAGAGTGATGAAAGGAAAAATTGCGAATGAGTGATCGTATACGAAGAATGATGAAGTCTGATGAGGGGAAGAGGTAAACTGATAGCCTGAAGGGCACACTCATGGAGTCAGATATTATCAGATAGTGCTGGAAGTTACAATTGGAGGAAATATAAATATAATTGCAGGTAGGATAGTCATTAATTCATTTGTGAAAATAGAACAGAAAGGCGGAAGACGAAAGGATTAATCGGGGAGAATAAAGGAAGCCCGGACACCACTAGGCCCCCTAGAGCCATCAGTGAAGATGAGTATATGAGAAGGAAAGAGAGATAATGCTGTGTAATTCCTATATAATAACCGCCTGGGGCATAAACCGGTAGGAATTAGAAATAAGATAATTGGGGGGAGGGGGTCAAAATAATTAAAGGAAAAGTAAGGGAGATTATTACTGGAAATTATATGGGACGAAAAATAACTAAGACGATTAGGTATAAGGGCTAAGATGGGAATTTTATTAGGAACAAAACGTCAGTTTCTGGTCATGGAAATATAGGAAGGGATAAGTTGAGAGGAAATGCAAGGTTAGAATTGTTTTGTATTAATTGCAATGTTCCCTTGGAAGCATCTTCACTCCTCCGAAGCTTTTAATAACGCTGAACTATGTGTAGATGAATTTAGTGGTGTGAAAAATAATGGTACCTAAATGTAACGAATGGTATCTAACTATTTTTTCTCGTTTTTAATGACAACATGTACCATTGCAGTTTGTTTTTCACTAGTGTTTCGAATAGTTTGCAGGGACATAAACGCAATGGACAACAACGTTGTCATTTTTATCTATGAAGTGGATATATGATTTTTTTTTTTTCGTTGTAAAGGATAATCGCCGGTAGAGTATATTTTGTTATAGATTAACAAGGGACGATACTTGAAGGGTAACGCTTGAGTAATTGAGTACGTCAAGTCCAGAGCTGGCCTTGGTTCTTTTGGAGTTTAATTGCAAAGAAAATTCATTAAAAAGTGTGTTACTCGCTAAACACGAATGTATGGTTCAGCTGAAACAGATTTCTGTATGTATTGTGTTCACTATACAAATGGCACAAAAAAAGTACATATTAAATTCGACTTAAATCCAGAAAAATAACTGTAGCGGACTTTTTTTTCAGAATAAACTAATAAGGGAGGGGGGCATTGAACTATACACTGGCTAGAAAACAGTATTTGAAACTTAATAAGCAGATGACGGAAAGATGATGCGCGCTCGAGGAAATTAATAAAGCAATACACTTGTTAATTAGCGGCATCGTACTTTTAGTCGACTCATCGTTTGAAACCGAGGCAACAATATCTTAGAATGTGTTTTTGGACAAATATCAGGCGCGTGTACAAAAACACCGGTCATAATGATTTATATTGTAATTAAGTGAATTCAAACAAAAAATAAGCAAAAACTCAATTGCATTCTTATTTATTTTTCTTTATTTAAATAACTGCTACTTCTCTGACTTCCCTTCAGATTGATTTTTTTTTAGAATATAATTACCGTAGAAAACTTTTTTTTTTAAATTTTTTCTCGTGTGTAGTGTCGTTTCTACTAGAAAATCGTAAGAAGTTATGTTATGAATTTGTGTAAAAGAAAAGGAATAAGGTACTAAGAATATTCAATCGTCAACATTGTAATATTTTTGAGTTTGAAATTCGATTCTGACAAAGTAAAAACTAAACAAATGGGTCTAATTTTAGTGAAGTTGTTGCGCAGATCATAGCGCAACCACTATATGCATATATTCAAGAATCAAGAATCAAGAATATATATTTATGATAGTAATACGCGAAATTATAACAAACAGGACTTAATTTTTTAAAACCCGCTTATGCGCTACAAAAGCACGAGCAGCGGAGACATAGTCAGTTAGACACAGGCCAATCTGTGTTCATAAATTCCAGACAGATAGTTCATATAATTTCAACGCATTCAATTGGCTTGTTATTACAATTTTCTGATTTAATGAGTTCCGGTATGTACTGAAATCTATAAATAATATTAAATAATATTAAGAGTTGTACGATGTGCAAGTGGCAATAATCACACTCATACCCCAAGCCCCAGGGACAGTTAAAAGAACTTCAATCATGTTAATTCTACTTACTAAACTAGGGCTATGTCGTCGCAATAGTCTAGTTGCTAGAGCGCTTGACTTCCGTTATGACGGGTTCGATCTCGAATAAATAATCGTTAACAATCACGTGGAAGGCAATGGAAAACCACCACGTATACCATTATATGCGTGCTAGATCAGTACACACAGCAGGCTAAATAATATCATCGGTCTATTATATATTTTATCGTCCCTAGACTTTTGCATATTTCAGTGTCGGTAAAAATGATAAAATTTTAGTTAAATTATTTCAGAAATATAAAAAAATTTGGAGAATTAATAATTGTACCTTTAGGTTACATTAAGTAACGGCAAAAACGTAAATTAAAAAAATTTAAATAAAGGGCGAATAAGTTGATGAAATTTTTAAAATATTGAAAATACACGGCTATCGAATGTTTTAATTTAATGAACGATTATGATTGTATGGAATCGTAACTAATCGGGGCGAATTTATTATTTATGTAATAATTAATTGTATTTTTGTGCATTCAAATTTTTTTGAATTACACTATTAAAAATAACGCAGTTTGTTTATATAATGAATTAATTGTTTTTCTTAGAAATTAAAAACCTTTAATCGGACGGGTGTATTGGCTAATGAAGCCTGAAATAAATTAATTTTGCATTTTTTTAAAATTAGTAATAAATATGGTACTTTTTAGCACCTCTACGACAGCTTCAAATAAATTAGATAATTTATCCTTACTTTGTCTTGTTTTACGTAATATAACGAAGCATTTTTTTTTTTTTTTTTTTTCTGAAATAAAAAGGTTAAAATAGCTTTATTCGAATCCGCTTTTGATAATGGGAAAATGGTTTTTTTTTTTTTTTTTGCCAAGCTTAAAAAACAACCAACTAAAAATCGTATTAATTTTCATCAGAATCGATAAATTTAAATCGAAATGTAATTTTTCGTTTTTAAATGTATAAATCGCGAAAAATGTATAGTTTTTTTTCTGCTTTATTTGACTAGTTAAATATTTTACCACTTACACTGGTCAGAGTACCCATTTGTTACGATAGAAAGAGAATAGGTAACAACAAAATCAAAAAACGTAATCTATTTGATAAACAGTTAATTGAAGCCGTTTCATATCGCTTAAATAGGGCTGTAAAAGTTGTTTTACCTCGATAGAAATTTAAAAAATCTGGGTCATAAAGATTCTCGCAAAGATCATAAATGCATAGAAAACATAATAATTAGTATAAAAAAAATGACAAAACTTTGGACCGAAGTAACGCTTTGATTGATCGGTAAAAATTAGAAACGTGACAGAAGATTGCAGCAGAAAATCATGTAAAATTATATACTATTTTTGGTCAAAATTCCTGAAAAAATAAACTTTTTGATGAAATGAAAAATCAACCTTGTTCCTCAAATCCAGCTGGAATAATAAACCATTACAAGTTCCTTGCTGCTGTCTGAAAGTGAAGATAGTCGTCGAACTCAATAACCGCGCACTGCGGATATATGAATCTCTCTCACTCCTAGCAGACTTAATTGAATTAAAACGCAATATAGAGTCAAAAGTAAGATCTGGACAAGAAATAAAAAAATTCCATCCGATAACCTTCTATCAATTTGTAAAAGCTTTCATATCCGATTTTGGTCGGATACCCATGTTTCTTCTTTTTCCAACAGTTGTTTCTTTTATCTGTCAGTCCAGCCTACTCTTCTTTCATATTCATGGTTTCTTTTGCATCCCTCTCTTCTTCGATATTCTGATGTTGTTTCCATTGTTCGCATGCGCTTTGGCCATTCTTTGCTGCCTTCATCCAGATTTCGTTTCTTCTTGATTTCTTCTCCACACTGTCCTCTCCATCCGGATGATGCAGTTATTTGCGACGCCGATCATGTGTTCTTCCAGTGTTCATCCCTCTCCGTGGAGCGTTCTGCCTTATATTCTTATTTGCTTAAGCTTGGACTTCCTACCCCTTATTGTGCTTCCTATATCCTGTCCTTTCCTTCCCCACTAATTATTCCTGCTATTTGTTCCTTTTTAGTTAAAATTTCTGATCGGATCAAAATATAACCGACTTCTTTCCTTACCTTTTGTTTCTGGGTAAAGGTCCTTGGTTGACGAGCCCAAAAAAAAAGAAACGTGGAAGGCACATATCTCATCCATCTTGTTGTGTGGAAAAAAACAAAAACATGTAAGTTACAAAAACTACTCGTCTCCGACGCTATTAAGTTAACTATACCACTAGATCCGGTCTCTTCCCTGTAGCTAAAACCTTATCAGCTTTTTTTCCAATCATCTTAAGTAAAAAATTACTTCCCGGTTCCCCGACCGCCACTCCAATTTTTTGTCCACTATTTCCGCCTCCTATAACTGTAGCGATCATAATAAAATGATCTTTTTCCTCTCAATGAACTCTAGCTTCGTAAATATACTAAAAATGCGAAATATTTGTTTTTTGAAATTATCAAAGAAAATCTGGACTATAAGAAATACCCTTCACTCAGCTGGGAATATGCAATATCCAAATCCGATAAAGACAGATTTCTCCCCTATGTAACTTTAAATTAATACGTTAAAATCAAGAAGTTGATTAATAAAATAAAAAACAAAAAATCAATTATGACAATATTAACTAATCCAGAATTAATATTTTTTATTTACTTCGTAGACGAATAAAAATTTTACTTCCCTCAAATAAGTTTCAACTACTAACATTTGATTGTTTAACGAATGCAACGCAATGCGTCATAAAATGTAACCAACTGCAGAATCAATCAGCTCGCTCTCTATTATCACGAACAATTATTTAATCCCATCAAGCGTTAAAAAATATTATCGGTTTATCAGTGATGAAAGAATTCCTATGAATTCCAACAGTACAACGAAAATTTAAAGGTTCAGTTAGAAAAATAAAAAAAAGAAAAGGGGGAAAAATGAGCTTTTGCAAAGGAAAAAAGTAAAATAATAAGGTCAAAAACTACGTCATTAGTGCAGCACAGTTGCTGCAATAGAAGGAACAGAAACGTCATACACACGTAAATTACTACTCGAAGAGGGCGGAAGTCTGTTGTTTTCGAGGAAGCCAGCGGGATGTCAACTATTAGTTGTGTTCCATACCCCAAACAGGCCACCTGCTGAAAGATTAGTGGCGCTTCGCGTATCAAGTTCGTCTACTTCGGATAAAAATTGTTGTTGGCAAACTTGTCACAAACACTGATATTCTAAGATTGTCTCATGTTTACGTCAGAGTTTCGTACACATACGAGTATATAAGGACCGTGTATCCTAATAAGTCCGTGTTTTTTCCTTTTTTCCCTCCTAGTTGGGTACGTTAAATTAATTGCTTATCAAAAATGTTTTGCCGTACAGTGTTTAATGTTTGCTGTACGTTTCACGTTTAGTGGGTTGTTATCTGCGCTTGGACAAAAAAAAAAAACAAAAAAAAAACGCACTAGATCTATAAGGTCATATTTTTAAAAAAGTAGATTTAAAAAGTTCGTCAAATGGCGCAGCATAAATATAATTTTACAATTAAAGATATCTTTCAAAAAAAAAAATCCTCGCATTTTTAAAATTTTCGTTTTTTAATATGGCGATTAATAATAATCAGTAATTATCATGTAAATAATTTGTAAAATATCTTAGAATAAGCACCTATACTATTTATAATGTAATTATTAATTTCAGGAGTGGAGCATGAGGAAAAGAAAAGTGTTTAATCTGTATAACGCTGCTCACAGCCTATTGAGGAGCAGTTGAATTTCGATTAGATGATCTAGTCGCTTCCACGTTGTGTTGGACGCTACAAGTGTACTTCACACTCCGACGTTAGCGAATCACACTATGAGTATATAACAACAGTGTAAACGGCCGATCAGGTCGAGCGTTTAACTAGTGATACATAGATCACTTTTTTATTAAATAAACGACGATACCGTTTTTAGTAGTAATATATAATTTTGTTCGCTGCCTGGCACAATTCGACTCGTCACAATTTACGATCGAACAACGTTGATAAAGAATAGCCCCAGTAAATGCGAGTGGAAGAAATATATGTCATCGTGTTTTCTATTATGATTTTTAATTTCACTGCCTAGTGTAATTTTGAATGAAATACTGTGATGCATTAATCTCGGCACCTATTAGTGTGGAACCATCTTGCAAGATGTAACATAGTTTATATGTGAAAATACAAATTCTGTTATATCTATTTTTTTTCTTCTTTGTGTTATTTGTTGGATTTAATAAACTTTTTGGATAAATACTTCTATTTTATATACTACAACCGTTGATAAATAAATAATATTTTTCACAAATTTGTCACAGAGAAATACATTTGATTTCTTAAAGAGAAAGTGATCATTGAGCTATCTGTTCCGGCGCCCGAGCAATTTATTATGATAGCAGAAAGATAGGAGATTATATATAATTTATTTATAAACGGTTGTAGCATATAAAATAGAAGTATTTATCCAAAAGGTTTATTAAATCCGACAAATAACACAAAGAAAAAAAAAATAGATACAACAGAATTTGTATTTTCACATATAAACTATGTTACATCTTGCAGGATGGTTCCAGCAGAAACTTAAAGTACAGCTGAAAGTCACCAACAGAGGTATCTTTACAGTCGTTCAAATCATAAGACGTCCGTAAAAGAGAGATAACAAACAATCTCGTAGAAAGAGATTTGTATTAAATGGCTCCTAAATCGCGAACCCAATTTTTGTATTAAATGGTGCCCGAACCAGGGTGGCAACAACTTTTTTATTACTGACCAGCAGGGGGAGGGGACATAGTGCATTATTATTATTTTTCTTTTTTTGATCTGGGCAAACATTTTTTACAATTAAATATTTCATGTGATATTTTTACGCTACTGATGCAGTACCACTGCAAAACTATGACAGCACCAAGGTTATTTTATCATAGTGTAATACATCTTTGACACCGCATCATATGCATACATTATATATAGTATACTATGTAATTTTTACATTGAAATTAACAATAAATATATTAAATTTATACCGGCTTTTATACATGAAAAGTTATTTTAAAAAAAAATCAACACATCAATTTTTTAACAATTTTCGATGGTCAGGAGGGTGATAATGCACTGTCATTTCTTATATTTTTTGAAAGAGCGTTTTAATTGCGATTTCGTGTTTTTTTTCCATATTTACGGATTTCTTTATTATTAATCTTTTTTTTTTTTTTTTTTGCGATTTATGAGCGAATAGCAAACTAGACAGCGTATCCTGCTCTCGAATAGAACTCACTAAAAAAGTAATGAAAATTATCACTGCGTTAGAGGTTAACTACCATAGTCGTTGAACACAAATACGTTAAATAATAAAAATAGTTATAATAATAATAATAATAATAATGGTAATAATACAAGTAGTTAGAATACAATAATAATGATAAAAAATTCTATTACCGTTCTCCCCCGGTTTATGATGTATTATATGCCGACTGTCAAAAGTATTCAATTTTCCCCTTTTAAAATATTTCTTATAATTTTTCACACGAGAGAAATTATCAAAAATTATTGACACTCCACAATGGTAAAATTTTTATCTTCGTAGTTATTATATCTTATATTATTATTCTATTATAAATCTTAGTAGACAGAACGGGATTGTTGTCTTTGAAAGACCGGTTTTTGTACTGAATATTTAAAAAATGTTCACCATTTATGCTATAAAGGGCAATTAAAAATTATATACACATTGAACACAGTTCGTCGAAGTTAACGATGAAATCGAATTAACGATATAAAATATATACCAAATATAAAATATTTTTTACGAGTAAACGAAAAAAAAAAAACAAACAAGAAAAACTTGTAAATGAAGAAAATTTCACTTATCATCGGTATATTATGCGCGTTTGACTTGTTTTATTTTTATCTTTTTTCTGTTGGAGGGAGGGCAGAAACATCATTATCTAGAAATAACCGAGAGAAAAGGAAAAGTTGATTAGAATTTAATGTTTTTTTTTTTTGGGCTTGGCCGACTTAGGGCAGCTACCCAGGACAATTGGACTAGATTAGAGATTAGATTTTGATCCGGTCAGAGATCGATGACAGGAAAGAGACAAGAATAGGCACCACATTGGATGACGGCAAAGCTGAGATATAGGAAGCACTATATGGAGTAGGATAATTCAGCTTTAATAATTAAACGTACAGGATATTACGCTCGGAGGAACGACTGGAGCATTCAAACAGCACGTGGTCAGGATCACAAATGAAAGAACAGTCGCCAGAGTGCAAAGGATAATAAGGGGATGGGAAAAGAGCAAAACGATACCGAGAGGAAGGGAGCAAAGTATGATTGAACCGCAGACGGCAGATGGCAGTGATCAAAAAAACGTTTAAGAGTAGGAAAATGATAGAACCAAGAACAAGAAGGAGGTCTAGGCTGAATAGAAAGGTAAAATGAGTTAGAATTGGGAAAGGAGCAAGTATACACATCCGACCAAAGTCTGACATGCATTCTTTTGGAGAGGGGAAGTATGTTGTGACCAGGAATCTTTTTAACAAAATGTGGAGAGTGTAGCGCTAAGCGTGCTAAGGAGTCCACCGTCTCGTTACCATCAATACCCGCATGACTTGGAACCCAAAGCAGGTCGATGGAAATGGAATGGGAAAGGGAAAGACTATAAATGAGAGAACGTATACGGAAAACAATAAAATCGAGGGAATATGAGGGAAAGGGAGAGGATATAGCCTGAAGAGCACTTTTGGAGTCTGAAATAATTAAGTATCTATCAGAAGAACGAGTTGAGGAAATAAATATAACGGCTCGAAGAATGGCATAAAGTTCTGCGGAGAAAATGGAGCAAAAAGCCGGGAGCCTGAAGGATTGAGCGGAATTATTGGCTGGAGAGAAAAAGAAAGTAGCTACTTCTCCTGAGCTCTTGGAACCATCAGTAAATATTAAGGAATGAAAAGGAAACGAGGAATTAATAAGAAAATTAAATTCTTGATTGGCAACTGCGGAGCCGATTTTAATTCGGTAGCTCTAGATGTTGACAGTACGCAAGAACTTACAAAAATTCTAGAGCAAGTAATTGAAAAAATTTAAAAAAATGACTTCGCGTACAATAAACATAAACAATTAGTGTAATAAACAGATATATATTTACTTACAAAAATAATTATGGGCAGTCAGGGAAGAAACGCAATGGAAATCGGAAGACTTCAACAAATGTAGTAAATAGGGAAGAACAGTGAAAAAGTGAATGTGCATTACTCTGTGCCACGTAAGAGGTAAAATAGTAAATGCGGACAATGAGGGAAAACGAAAACGAGACAACGGTAACAGACAACGACCAGAAGATGAATATACTAGAGAGAGAGAGATAAAAAAAGAGAGACGAAGAGAGGGAAACTAGAGGAACTAAGACTTCTTAGAAGATGATTAGGCTTCAGGTAGACAAATAGAATTGGAAAATGAACTTAAACATTCGACCAAAATTCTTATCAACAATATAACAGTTCTCCAAAAAAGCGAGAGCCGACCCCAACAGCACAGCATCTTATAAATGAAAAATCACGGGTATATTAAATATAATTGGAAGTTTAGTTAAAAAATTAAAAACTTTAGCGCCATTAATATAGTTTAAAAATTGCGAAAAATCGAAAACCGACTTCATTAAAAAAAATAAGAATAATTTTGGAGGGTTTTAAACCTCGCTTTTTATAAGCTATTTTATCGAATTACATTTTTTACGCTTTACAGTTTCCTAGCGTAATAATTAGATGTAAAAACTTTGAACTGGCACACAGCCGTCAGCAACAGTTTGCCAGATTTTCAGTTTTGAAAACGGCAATGCAGGCAGCCCCGCTGTTAAAAACGGAGTTAAAAAAGGGTGAAAATGATTCTTTTAAAAAGTTTAATAGAATTTTTCGGAAATGAAATCGTGTTGTTTATTTAATTTTTTCTTCTTATTTTACTTCATCAGAAATTGGCGTATAATTTTCGTCAGGCTTCTTAGGAACAGTTTGCATTCTTTTCAGATCTCCAAACGGAAAAGTAAAAGAGAGAAAAAAATGAAAAAAACGTGTATACATATATATATGTATATATACATATATATATCGCGCGGATATATACTTATAAATAAAGCAAGACAAAGAGATGAGACCGAGAGGTGTATACTTTCTCACGCAAAGAGATATTAGAATGGAAAATAAAACAAAGGAAAATCAGAGAAAAAATCAGCGCCTTGCCGAAAACGATGATAGGGTTTGAAGAGGAAACAGGAGAGGGTGTTAAAGAAGATTTATCCGCTTTTTCCGGGACTTAGGGAAAGGCCATTTTCTCGGAATTACAACAGGGTGAAGCGTCCCACCACCGATTGTTGCTGTCACTTAACAACGCATTAAATTGTTCAAAGTTCTTTCAATTAGGAATCAGTTAGTAAATAACTTTACACCCTCTTTTCTTCGAATTCTCGAAAGAAGCTCCGGAAAAAATAAATAAAAAATAATAATGAAAAATAAAAACCTCGGGTAGATCTAAATTTACTTTTTCCGACGTAACTTTCCGAAGATTTCTCTTTAACAGCTGTTTCTGGAGGCTGAAAACGAAAATAAAATGCTTCATTTCCCAATTCGTGACACATTTTAGATAAAAAGCTTGTTCGTTATTTAAATGTTCGTTTGTTGTAGCGTAAGGCTGCATAATTTTATTTAAAAAAGTCTTTCGCTTCCTACAGAACTTAATATTACGGAGAATTATAGGGATTAAAGAGGCTGACGGACTATCGGTCGCGTGTAGAAACAAAATCGTTGCCACAACAGCTGAGAGTCAGAAATTTCGTGTCCAGCTTGTACACCCATATTGTATTTAACGAGATCCGTGTATTTATCACAGACGGTGATCCAGAGATATTTCAAAAGAAATTACGGACGCCTCGACTGCGGGCATATTTTTCGTATATAAAATAGGCCAATTAAATAGAAGATATTTGCTCAGAGGATGGGAAAGATTCGATCTGAAACAGTTTAGATTTTTACCTATGCGCTCAAAGGGTACGTAAATATATTTACATTATTTTCAACCGCGGTTCTTCAGCGCGTCCATTATTCCGGCTTTTATAATACATTCCTCGAACAATTGTGAAGATAATGTAAAAAATATTCATTGTATTCTTCAGAGCAATATTTTGGAATTCATTCGAGTTCCAAAAAGGATAATACTGCATTAATTTCGCGCAATAATCTCATTCACCTGTATCAAAGGAATTCCCTAAAAGTAGTGTAGCATTAAAAAATTTTTAAGTTTTTCTAGAGCTTGCCCCGAGTTATAATCGTATAGAGTTAAAAGTTCATTAATAGACAAAAAGGCGAATAATATTTCAAATTGTTTAACAACGCCGAACATTTGCACTAAATTGCATTTCGTGTTATAAAAACCTTCGTGCTTGTCGAAAGCTTGTGTGCTACGTCATAAGAGAAACAATTGGGAACGATACGTTTTATTTTCTAAGGCGCGTTCAATTACATCCGTAACGTGATGCACTCTTGATTAGCCGTGCTTATTTCCGAAACCAAACGGCTAGACAGGGGAATTAAATGATTTCATCTATTATTTCAAAATCGCTTTAGGAGAGAGTAACTTTTCGAAAATTTTCGACACAACCGAAAGTACTCTAAATATGGCCATAGGAAATAATTGAATCTGATTAATTAACCTCCTCCTCAATTTCTTCCATTGAGTCAGAATATAATTCAATCTCATCATAGTGGAATTACAAATGAAACAAATAGCAAAATACAAACCAGGAAGTAGGGGGGCTAGCAGGTTGCTAAAGTAAGGTAGAGAAATCAAATTTGAACAAAAATTTCAACATTCCAAAAAAAAAACGTGACTGATGAAATTCTTTGACTGGAAAAGAATTTAAATTCGGAAGAATATATAAGTACAGAGTTCACTTGTACGTAGAATAGGAAAGGAATGAATTTGAAAACCTGCGTCACCATTATACAAGCAAATTAATAAAGAGCATTTCGGAATTGTGCATCATTTAATTCGACTGGAAGTAATATCGGGTGGTAAGTTCTTGGTGTACCAAGAATAAAAAAATATTCATTCGCTCGGTTATCTTCCTCTTCCGGTAGGTTTCTTCCTGTTTTCTCTTCTTCCAATATAACCCTTTTGTCTTCTGCTGCTCATTCCAATCTATGGTTTGATTCCTACGTCTCCTCTTTCTTCAACCCGGATTCTTTTTTTTCATCTATTCAGCCTTCCCTTCCTCGTTTCCCCTGGTTTCTTGACTTTTCTGCCATGCGTCGCTCCAACATCTCTGCGATTTGCCGCCTGCGCTTTGGGCACAGTTTGCTTCCTTCCTCGCTTTTTACTCTCTTGTGCCGTCTCCTTTTTGTCCATTGCACCCCTCCAATATCACATTTGTGTGCGATCCCGATCACGTAATGTTCGAGTGTGCATCTCTTGCAACCGATCAAGCTGCTTTCTACTCCTCCCTTTTACAAATTGGTATTCCCACTCCATACAGTGCTTCGTTCATTCTCTCCCTTCCTTCTCCTTCTGTTGTTCAGGCTCTTGATTCCTTTTTGTCGGCTATCTCTGATCGTATAAAGATCTAAGTTTCTTCGTCCTTTTTCCTCTGTTCTTGAGCTAATGTCCTTGTAGACAAACCCAAAAAAAAATAAATTATTACTGAACAATACTGTATAACTGCAAACCTTAACGGTTATTACCCCCCTCCGTGAAAGTCATGCGACAAGTTTTACTTAGCGGTTACATAATAAATCGCTACTAGTAGCTTTTCAAAACATTTTCATCAGTTTATCGCGTGGAATAAGATAATGAAAATAAAAATGCGATAACAAACACTTTTTTTTTTTTTTTTGCCACACCAGCCAAATCTGATCATAATTAGCATTTCTCATTAATAGTCTAAAAAGGAAAAGTAAAATAAATTAAAATTAAAAGCGATATTGCCTCCTCTCCCAGTGGAGATGAGATAATTAATAATAATATACACTATATTAAATTCCATATGTGTATCTGTTCTTAAGAAATATCGATCCTCTGACGCGTGATATCCACTTCTTTTTCTTGTTCGGCGTTGAATTTTGCTGGAGTCACTTATCTTTCGGGTACTTGGTAACATACCGAAGATATGATACCTCACTACTCGTGGGCGTGATAATGACCAAAGCACGCTTGACAGTCCTATTATCGGTTAGGTACGAAAGCGAGCAGCTCCTTACGGACGATGGATACTTCATATGATGAGAGAGAGCGTCCCGGCACCATCTTCTTTTTAATCTTCTCCTAGGATTGCCAACAAACACCTTAAGATTGAATAATAAATCAAAAATATTCTACAAACGTCTTTTCGGCGGAATATTTTATCAGTAGTACTGGCAGAAAAGATATATTACTAAAGATAAAAATCTAGTACTGATAAACATCTCGAGGAGACCTAATTAATCTTCATTTAGGAAACTAAAGAGTATTGCTGAAAATTAATTAAATATTTTGGTTTCACTTTGAAAAGCAAAAAAAAAAAAACAAAAAATAACGTATAATTGAAAATATTAACGATATTTGAGTAATGATATTAAGATTAGAGTCATATAATAACTCGCGTCCATCCTTAACATGTTTATATAATAATGTGTTCTCTATCTTTTCAAGTAAAATTAAAAACATTTATGTAGGTTCATTTTCAATCTTTGATTTTCTAAATGAAAATAGGTTATTTCCGTCAGATAATCAGATAATTTATAAATACTAGATGTATCTCTTTATTAACATGTTTTCTTTTAAAAGATACGCGATAATTCCCCACGAGGAGAAGACGTTGCTATATTTAAATTCAATCTTAAAATGTTTGTTATTTACTAATTTATTTATTTATTTTATTTTACACGTATATTTAATTAGTACAATCTTATTACAGTAAATAAATTAGCACTACTTTGGAAGCGGTGTTACAACTTAATCTAATTTGTAACATGAACAGAGTAGAGAAACTATGTACAATTACATAACTCTTAATATTATTATATAGATATATAAATAATCATACGCGCATATAAATACTCACACGCACGCACACCAAGTACATATATGCACATACCAATAAGTTACATACATACGAATATATTATTATAGATTAGAAATTATAGGTGACTAGCTCATAAGGTTGTGCGCTTAAGGCGCCTTAAGTCATCATCAGGAAGGAGCAGTTCTAAGGTCTCTATATTATTCGGTTGATTGTGAAGTCGGTTTTCGTGCGCTTCTGCAATGTATGACTTCATCGATACATGAAATATTTTTAATCGGAATCTATTTCTTCGTTTCGTTGGTACCAGAAAGCTCCGGTGATGTTTCGGAGACACTTGTTTTGAGCACGCTGAATAATCAACCGAAGCAAACGGAGAACGTACGCATATTGGAAGAAGATACATTTATACAATCGCCGATTCTCAAAACAGGTCTAAAAGGCGAGAGTAGAGCCGAAATAAAGTTGCAAAAGACAGAAAAAGCATCTGTATCGATGATAAACTTACTGTGAAAAGTACCGCAGAAGATACGTCATAAAGTATTAATATCGAAAAACGATTTAATTATTTCAGTTCTTGAAAAATAAATGAATATTTAAATATTTTTAGGTTTATATTATTAATTAAGCTAAATCAAAGAGCATAAAGAAATTCTTTCGCGTACAATAAGAATAAAATTTATCTATATACATATATATATATATATATATATACATATATATATATATATATATATATATATATACATAGGTCGCGGGAAACGAATTTCGGAAATAGATTTTTGTTTACCCAGTTTGACCACAGCAGCAGGTACATCGCGTCTCCGAATTTGATTTACAACTTGAAAAGGTTTGGAAGAATAGTCCTTGCCCGATTGAAGGCGAATAAATAAATACACGCAACAGACCCCAACGACGTGTTCACATAAAACACTGCCTCTCTCGGATCATCCCGAGAGATTTATGGTTCCACGCAATATCCTGAAATGCGCGCTATAGCGTTAAAGGAAAAATTTAAATAGCGACTTTCCTTTTCAGTCCCCTTCGTTCGAACTCAAGCAAAAGAAGATAAACACATACGATGAAAGCAAATTAAAGATTAACGAAGCAAAACCGTAAAATGCCTCTGTACACATAATAGATTTTCGTGGGCGCGTGTGCATACTGCACGCATCCAAAGCAACCGGGTTCGTGCGGTTTATTCCTTTTTCCGTTTTAGGTGGTTGAATTTATTTGCAATGCGCGCACATTCGGCGCGTGCGCGTGGGTAATTTTTATTTGCGCGTGCGTCGGACAGATTCTTTTTTTAAAGAACTTATCAAGAAAATTGAACTGGGAGCGCTAGTAAAAATGTTACGACAGAAGTTGTCGCGGCACCTAATAAAACCGTACGAGGACACATTTAAATTCATTTATAAATCGACCGCTCTTCTTCCGACTTTTTATTAGCTCGTTTTTTCCTCTCTTCTTTATTTATCCTCTTTTATCATTTATCCGTTATTTCGTAGATTCGATGTACGCAACTTCTAGTGCCAAGGCCGTGTCCACGGGGAGGTTTTTTGGGGTTAACCCCCCCCCCCCCACCAGAACTAAAGTAGTTATTATAAATACACAAAAATCTGAAAAAAAGCAAAAATTTAAAATAAATATCGATGATTTTTTAGGGTGTTTTTACCTACTTTTAAAAGAAAACAGAAAAAATATGCTCTTTATTTTTAGGTACTTCATTAATATCTTAAGGAAAAACTTTTTATTACAAGTCTATAATCAATATAACATAAGTAATTTTTATTAATGTTCATATACGGGGTAATTCATTTATGTAAATTATTAATACATATAAATCAAAATGATGGAAATCATTAATAGTATAAATATTAGTGAAAAATGTATTGTTATTTATAAAATAAATATGCGAAGAAAATTTTCAAACCACCCCCTTTCAAAATTCTGGGCACGGGCCTGTCTAGTGCGCATTGCAAAGTCGCGCGCTGTATTTGGAAAATAAAGGGAGTTTACATATTAACAATTAATAATAATTAATAATAATTAATAATAACGGTAACATTATAAATAATTAGCTGCTGTAGCGAATGCATGCACTTCATAATGCAAAGTTCGAATTACGTAGAACACTCGTGATATACACATTCTTTTCGATAAAAATTGCGTCAAATATAATATAAACGACTATCGATTTAATTTCCACAGTTCATTTTGTTCATTTTCGTTTATAGTTACGCTATGATTACGGATTCCGAAATTTGCGTATATTAAACGAAAAAATTATTGTTTGGTCGTTTTTATACGATTAAAGTACTAGAAGAAGATAACGCGAGATTTATTTACAGCGTAGAGAGTTATTTAGCCCAAAACTAATCGTATGCTCTTAATGTCTGCAACTACTATTTCGTTAAAGATCGGGGGGCTTTCCGACTAGCCTTTCTCATTCGAAATCACCGAATATACAAGTTTCATCAGGCCCCCTAGTGCGCGTGAATTCATCGATACCGAACGAAGACAATTCAGGTTAGAGATTTAAAGCGGGAATTCGTAAATTTTATAATTGGACAAGATTAAATATTTACACTCGACAAAGTTTTGAAGAACCGCAAGAAGTTCCTCAACGGAGAAACTATTAATAAGAATAGGCGACATTTTGGCGGGGGTTGCAGTGAAACAATTTTAGTTCCTGCGAATGTTCCGTCGGGGCTACTTGCTTAATAGACTTGTTGGCGTATTTATCTAGTGGTCATTTGAAGAGTTTCTGTCGCAGGCGTCAAATGCTCATCAGATTGACCGACGGGGCTTGTCGACTAGCACGGTGACCGTTGACTTGACAAAATTTCGATTCCCGCCAACTGAACTTTCTAAATTAATTAAATTACGCGACATTCGAAACCGAAACGCTTCTTAAACAAAAGTTGTTTCGGAAGCTTGATCGATTTTTCGGGTTATTCCCTCTGATTAATATCAAATATTAATAATGTTCGAATATCAAAGTGTTTATTAACATTTTTTTTTTTTCGATAAATTGAACATTGTTGGAGGTGGCGTGTTGTCGATTTTACTATTGCAACGTATTTTTATTAGTTTTAACGTAAAAATTAAAGTGAATTCTTAAAATTTTAGAACTTTCTGTTTTTGTGGAGGATAATTATTTAATTCAACGTAAATTTAAGAATTCGTATTAATGTATGTAGTGGTGGTAGTATGAGAGATATGTTATCGAGGAAAAATCGTAAAAATACATATCAAATATAATTTTTAAATTCCCGGTCCAAATCCTCCCGATTTCCCGATTACTAGGATAAGAATGGATGATTTTTGGTTACTATCGATAATATTTGACCGCCGCAGCATACTCTTTATACGAATAAAACAGAACACTTTGTAATTTATTCTTGAATGTGAAGTACATTAAAAAAGAACGCATTCACTTTTTAACTTTTCAAATGTGATATTTTCTTTCTTATTGAAAATATCGTTTTCGGCTGTTTTTACTTTTTTCCCACAAAATTCCCAGCTTATTCCCGGTTGGATGGCCACCTTGAATATATGCAACATAATAGCAAATACATGGTGCGGCAAGACTGTAAAAATTACTAAACGCGATGCGCTAATGTGCTGCCATCTATCATAAATGAAGAAAACTAATGATCAAATACGTTGGAAACATTTTGTAGATGCGTCGTAAGCATATCCGCCATGAACGACACGGATGTGTATCGAAAGTGAGAGGTTGGTTAGTGGGAGGAGGTACGAATTTTGGTATTTTCCTATAAGTGTATCTGCCGCGTTGCAACGAAGCTGAACAGCAATGACGTTATTTTATGCATACCGATTGTTTCAGTAGTGCTCGTAGAAGATTCGTATACCTATGTAGTGTCTGTATAGCCTGAAGAAAGGGCCGCTAAGGGTCGAAGTCGACGACCAATCACAATTTAGTATCAGGTGTCTGAAAAATGTTTGCGATACATTTATAAACGACACCTTGAAACCGGCAAATACGTACACCGACCGCGGAAGGTCGTCCTCGTGTGTCACAACTGAGCGGAAGGATCGATGCTGACAGCATTGCGTACGCCATTCGCAACTGCATCAACGATAGGGCGCTCAAGGGCTCCGAACACACTAATTTCATCTCATATAGGGCAGCAACTTTGTGTAGTTCGAAGCCGGCAACAGGCGTGCTATTATCCACACAATATAAGATTGATCGTTTAAATTTTGCTAGTATGGCGTATTGGAGTGTGAGTGACTGGAGCCGTGTGTATTGTTTACTGCCAAGTGGTGTTTTACTTTGCAAGACCAGACGGACGTCAGAGAATCTGGCGACGTAAAGGAGAACCATATAGTCAACAAAATTTCGTCCGACGCTCGAATTTTTGCGGGGCTCTAAAATGGTGTAGTGCGGCATTCAATATCAAAACTGAGCTCCATATTTGTCAACGACCGTTGGTAAATGCTCATTTTTACATTGCTGACATTCTCTAAACCTATGTCGTGCTATTTGCACCATTTTTGGGACGAGACTACAACATGACAACGTTCGCTCTCACGTTGCTAAAGCTACAAAAAAGATGTTTGCAGCAAGTTGGAATTTTCTTATAATAGAGTGACCAGCATGCAGTCCAGAGGACCTCAGTCTGATAGAGCACTTATGGGATATCCTCAGACGACGTATTCGAAGTCATATTCCACCACCAAATTCATTGTTTCAGCTGAATAATGCCCTTTTAGAGAAGTGAGATTCAATTTCGCAAGACACTATTCGCACTCTTATTGAATCGATGCCAACACGGTGCACTGCGGCGATTGAAGCTCCAGTCGGCAATACGAGATATTAAATCAAACGGTTTTTATTCTTTTTTGACTTATTTAAAATTTTTTTCGTGTTTTGAGATGCTTTCTCTATAATCAATTATTTTCATTATTTTACAGGAAGAATGATAAAAATCTGACCAGAATCTAGAATGAAATTTGACCCCGAAAGGGGAAGCACGTGGAATTTTATTGAAATAGTGACAGGAGAAGGAAGCAACTCTAGCAAAGGAATCCGCCATCTCATTACCCTCGATAATGCTCACGTGACTAGGGAGCGAGAGCAAATCAACACGGTAGTATCGTAATAAACTGATGAGTTAATATTAACCCGCCAGTACTCGCTAGGCATAGCAGGACGCCAGTACTCGCGCGTGAGATTTTCTCTCGCATGGGATTTCTGTGTAAACTCTACCTAGTTTTTGAACAATCAGGTTGAAAATAATTGTCTGTTCATTCATCGTTCTCTTCTTTTACTTTTTCACTATACTTTTACACACTCCAACTTCCAAAAATGAAGACTCTGAAGATCATTTTTGGTTAATTGTTTCAATTGGTACCGGTAGGTACACTTAGAAACGCAATAGTCTATGTTTGGATCCGTCATATGAGAATAACGGCGGAGTCGTGAAATATTCCTCTATTCTGCAAAAATAAATTGACTTAAAAAACAACAAAATTAAAATAATATTTATGTACCTAGGATATTAATATAAATTTTACTATCTCCCGTTCACATTAATACTTTGAAGCGCTTGAAAAGGGTTATCTAATATCTTGAGAAATTCGCTACTCTATTCTCCGACAATCGAAAAGCGATATATATGTATATAGTCACGTCCTTTGGTTTTTATCGTCTGGAACTGTACACCTTAACGATCTGACTTTTATTCAGCTTTTTCTTCGAAGAATCTTTATTGAAATATTATGTCAATCCGCATACAACATTAATTTTTTAACTTTAAAATACTTCTGATGTTTATTTTATCACGTTAATTTAACAAAATCATAATAAATTACAATCCATTTAACGTCTGAAATTACATAGAAAACGATATTCAACATGCCTATATTCTGAAAAACATCGAAAAATCGAACTCTTACACCCATTTTTCACCCATAGTCACCCGTATGTACTCGCACGGCTGTATATCAATCGATTCAGCACTCAAAACTACATGGAAAATGATACCTCACATGCCCATGAAAAAAATTCACAGGCACCGAAAAAATTGAAACTAAAGCACTCGCGTGTGAGAGTTCTTCTGACAACTCAGCACTAACGAAAACAAATACCTCCTTCCGAAGCCTAGAGGTGACTCTGACTTTGACTATAGGGTGTCCTTTGGCTAGCGGTGACTCTCCCTTCCAGCTATACAAGGCCCCAACTTTCCCGCCTTCGTGTGCCCTTGGTAACACCATTTCATCCAGACTTGTGAGAGAAAATCTCACGCAGCGAATACTGGCGGGTTAAAAAAAAAAGAAAATTAGATTAGAATAGATAAAAATTTTAATTTTTGAAATAGAACGCGCAAAATTATAAAAAACCTATTTTTACAAAAAAAAAAGTATCAAGAAGATTAAAAAAGAGATAAATGCACTATCTTAGTTGACAAATTTTTTGTTTATCCGTATTGGTTTCTCAGGTCGGACACTGCTTTGCCCGAAAATGCAGCTACAAAAAACGTATTCATGATAAAAGAGAAAAACAATACTAACAATCTTAGGTCTCTTAACAATCATCTCAGTCACGTCTGACTGAGAGCTTCCTCCTTCGTTTCGTAAAGTGCTTGCTCCAAGCGTGCTACAATCAGCTTCGATGCTTCGAATTCGGAAACTCGAACGTGTTCTTATTATTTGTAAGTTCGTTACTTTGCACGGAAGTAAAGTAAATTATTTCATTACTTTTATGACAGTCAACCGTAACTATTTTCGACAAGAAAAAAAAACCAAAAAAAAAAAAATCTTTTCTATAAACTAAAAACAATAAAGATAGGCAGCGCACTCGAGGTTATTGGTGATAAATCGCGGCACGGTATGGATATAAGGCTCAAGTTCTTTTCATAATCTTAAATGATCGGAGCGGGAACTGGGTCGGTTGGTCGCTTTACGGTAATTTTAATGTGCGACCCTATTATAGCGCGCTGTGTATCGTTTTCAGGCGGCATTCCGACTTTTTAAACGTTCGCCTTCAAAGAATTTTTCCTTTACTCGTACTACAGGACGGCACTGCGTTAACGAGTCAACAACACTGTAGTGGTTATATTTTACACCATTTTCCACTTCGCCGAAGAAAACCCCATCGTCGCCGTTCCGTTTTACATTCGTTTTACGACGACTGTTTTTCGTATCATTTTCTTTTTATTCCCCTAAAAAAAGTGCGATAAACAACAAAAAAACAAAAACTTTTCCATTAAAAACGTACACCTATCACACACTATAGACGTTATTTTTTATTTCCTTTTTAACGGTTATAGGAATAATAAAAAAAGATTTATATATTAATACATACATATACATATATATTAATACATATATATATATATAACTTTTTTTTTATTATTACTATTCTTTTACAATTCTTTATTTTATGTTTAAACAGAAGCAGTAATTTATACGCGTGCTGTACGTGTCCAAATTTAAACAGTAAGCAAGTTTGCAGTGTCGCAATGCAGTAAATGTAAACGCTACAGCAAATATAAGATGAAGTCGGCCTAATGTCTGAAAAAGCTCGGAAAAAGTTATTGGCAAAGTGTAGCAGAGGAAGCGGAAAGTGAAGGAATTGGTTCAAATTTGAGCCACATGTTTAACTCTGTTCAGGTTTTCATTTTATTCATTTAGACACATATTTAATCTCTCTTCATTGTGCGGATTTTGTAGGATATTCTAAATTATTTTAATAAAACAACTGGTGTCAAAATGTGGACACCAAGCGCTTAACGTAGATTGCCCGGGTTCAAACAGCATGAATATCTATAATTAATATATTTTCATCGGTCGAAACAAAAATCCCCATTAAAATTGATTCGTGGCAGGAATTTCGAACAATTATTCAGAATATGCGGTTTTATTTTTAAACTCATCTTCTACCACCACCACCTTTCTTTTTTTTTGTTTTTTTTTTTTATGCTTTTCTTGTGAAAACATTCAACTTTTTATTGAAAGATACTGTCTTAAAGGGCAGCATTGATTTAAGCCAGAAAATCTTTAAAGAGGCAGAAAAAAATACACGATTTTTTTTTAAATATCAAAATTTTCTATTTGATTTTCTATTTTTACACTATTTTCTGTTTCTTTAAGATCGTTTACAACATAAAATGTGAGAAAAAAAAAAAGATTTTTTCCCATAATTATTATGTAGCTTCAAAAAGTGATTTCACTATGTATCATACCTACGCATGAATAAATTTTATCAGTTTACAGCAGCACGTATTAAATCGCGATATAATCATTATAAAAATACTTATTTTAATCAGTTTTTTTAATATATATATATATATATATATATATATATTATAACGTGCACACATTACTGTCGCGAAATATTGGTCTTATCGAATTATCATCAGTTGCGGCCTTGTTAGGACGAATATAATACGATGTACGTGTGCCCGTTGCAACTAAGTTGATCTACTCGCTGATTACATCGAATACTCTCGTGGTATTCGCTTTGATTTCGTTCACTCTTCTATTTCTACTTGTTGTCGGCTAGGTAGCCTTTTTCTGTGTCAATCGGCGCACAGATAAATACGCGATTAATTATTGTTTCGTCGATATATAACCCGGGGCACAGCTGGTTCAGATATGGAAGTTAGTTGCGAAAAAGCGCCTCTTAGGTAAATAAGCAGTTGTGGACAATCAGCGGCGGTGCTACTAGGATGGAAGGAGCTGGCCTTGGAAAAGCTAGCTGGAAAAACCTTTCAATATCCACTAACGGCACTGTGTCGGGGCGAGCCTTTACTGCCTTAAAAGCGAGGCCAATCCCACGGTAGAACACGCTGTTTAGCGCAGCGAACGCAACTGTCCTAAGAGAAGGTGACTCGAATGCAAATCTCGGAGAAGGCAAGAAGGAAATCACTTCCCGTGTATATCTATCCACAGGTAATCACATCATATACGGCGGAAAATAATATACAAATGGTCCTGAGGCCGGTGCGGTCCTTTAGTGGGCACAGGGTGCGAACAATCTCACCGTCCGCTGTTGCTGTGAAAAACCAACTTAGAATAGGAACGTGGAATGTGAGAACGCTATATGCAGCCGGAAAAACCTAAAATGCAATACACAAGATGGGGCGACTTCGACATTATATGGGTATTTGTGAGCACCACTGTGACATGGGAATGGAATGGTGTAACAAGAAAATGGAAATTTTTATTATTCAGGAATCACATCAGTATCGGATCGTATATTGCTATACAAAAAATGGAAGAAACCCAATGCAGAATTAATACCATACAAGTGTCTAAGTTGCAATATCTGACTGAAAATACGATCAAGAAAACGAAGAATTATATGAAAGTGTGGAGAAGATTATTAACAGACTGCAACCGCAAGATATGCTCATTTTAAGGGCGGATTTTAATGCGAAAGTCGGCAATTTCAGAAGAAGAAATGCAGTTGGGACTTGGAATTAATAATGATCGTGATGATAAATTATTCGAATTTTGTGAAAAAAATAATTCGGTCGTTATGAATACATGGGGTTTAAATTACCAAAAAGACTCCTTTGGAAAAGGCCCCAAGATAATAAGAAATACATCATAAGAAACCAAATGGATTATGTCATTGTTAATCGCAGATTCAGAAATATGATTAAGTGAGTTAAAACATACCCTAGTACAGACATAGGAAGTGATCATAATTTACTCGTATTGGTAGCTAATATGCGGCTGAAATTTAAGAACATAACGAAGGAGAGTAACGAAGTTGAGGAACCCAAAAATTAGAGCTGAAGTACAAGATGAGTTGAGTAGAAGACTGGAAAATTGCTCAGACGAAACATTACTTCCAACCTTAAATTCCGTAAGCCAAGAGATAAATGGAAAAAAAATCCGACAGAAATGAATGATTGATGAAATTTTACTTATGATGGATGAGCGTAGGAAGGTCAAAAATAAAAATGCAACACAGAGATTCAGAAAATGATCCGAAAGGCCAAAAATGAATGGATAAAGGACCAATCTGCAGAAATTAAGGAATCAGTTGATAAATTTGATTTGTTCCAAATGCACAAGAAGATAAAAACAGTAACGGGCCGAACGCGTAGTAAAAACACGATTAAATTGTGCGATGAAAAGCCGATGATGCGTTGAAAGTAAAAGATAAAGAAAAGATACGGAAAAATTATCTACAAAAATTATTTGATGATAGTCGAGGACCATTAGTAATGGATAATACCGAAAATTATAATTAATGGTCCAGCAATAACAATATCTGAAGTACAATATGCTATCAAATTGATAAAATCAAGAAAAGCATGTGGTCCAGACATGATCTCAAGTGATGATGTACGTTTATTAACTGAAAAGAATATAACGAAGTTAGTAAGCGTATTTAATAAGATCTATAACAATGGATTAATCCCCATAGATTGAAGCAACTTTCATTTTATTAACCAGAAAACAATTTGTAAAGCATGTGAAGATTGTAGAACAATGTTATCTTTTGAAAATTTTCCTACGTATAATTCATAATAGAATTAGAACTAAAAATGAAATGAACCTTAGTGATACGCAGTTCGGATTTAGAACACGCGAAGCCTTATTTACTGTTAATACTACATACTTCAGAGATGCCGTGGTATGAAAAGAGAGAGATGTCTTCCTATGTTTCATCGACTATGAAAGGGCCTTCGATTACGTGTTACACGAAAAGCTAATGGACATCCTGAATGGAATTGGTATTGATAAAAATGACTTAAGAATAATCAAGAATTTGTATTTGAGACAAACAGCTAAACGTAGAAAAAAATGTGAAAATTGATTTTGAAATCAAAAGAGGGATCCGTCAAGGATGTTTCTCCATTGTTATTTAATCTTTATGCAGATAAAATTTTCAAAGTGGCTCTGAAAGATGTCAACAATGGCATTAGGATTAATGGCAGGGTTAATATCAGATATGCCGATGTTTGCCTTAATTGCAGATTCTATGAAGAGGTTAGAAAAATTATTAGAGAAAATTAACATTTCTGAGAAACAATACGGACTAACAATAAACGAAAACAAAATAGATGTTTATAAGTAAAACAAATAATGCTTATGGAAAACTGCGAGGATAAATGGAAAAGAAGTGGAGCGTGTTGAAAGGTGTTCATGTGTATCTAGGCGGTTAAATAACGGAGACGTTGAATCCTAATTTTGAGGTAAAACAAAGATGTGATTACGCAAAAACAGCGTTTACAAATATGAAGAATCTGCTATACGATGACACTCTGATCTTGTCAATCAGGTGAAATATGGTCAAATGTTATATCTAATGTAACTCTATTTTATCCGATAGAGGCAGCAACCCTTAACAAAAAGCAACTGGATAGGTATGCAGCGCTGGGTCATATGTGGACACTTAGAAGAATGCTGAAAATGACAAACGAAGAAATTATGTAAAATAATTAAACGACGCAAAATTGAATATGTCGGACATCTAATTAGAGGAAGAAAATATGTCGATCTTACGTTCAATTATAGAAGAGAAAATTCAAAGAGAGCCACGAAGAAGAAAAACGGAATGGTTGGACAATATTAAGGACTCGACTGCACTCAAGAATCTCAATGAGTTGATTAGAAAAGCGTAGAAGAAAGCGTTGTAATGATAATGATCGTCAACGCTCAGGGACTGAGTAAGACACTCTTAAGAAAAACAAGAGAAGACAACATATAAGAACAAGGAAAAAAATTGTAACATAATTCAACGTATTCTTTCCATCTTGATCGATATATACAACACCGAGTAAATACGCGTAATAAAAAAAACAAAAAACAAAAAAACAAAAGAAATAAAAAACAAAAGCAAAAAGAAAACATTGATAAAAAAGAAAAAAATAATTTCAAGTTCAACGCGGCTGGTTTACGGGGACCCCTATTAAAATATGAGCGAGCGGAGTGTTCAACGAATTTCACTAAATTCGAATAAGTTGGCAGCCCAAAAAAGGGAGATAGACCAGAACCGTGAAACCCACTACAAATCAACGACCGAACATCCTAGATTTATTACAACATATAATAATACATTCGTGGTCATAAAATAATTATAATGATAGATGTAAGGCGTTACATGATTGTGAATAAAAAATCGTAATTATACTTGTATATATAATAGTTTAGTGTAAGTTTCATCGTTTCGAATGAAAACTGTTAAAACATGTTTTTCTTGCACGCAATCATAAGAAGAGACCAAGTTGCAGAAGTCACATTTCCACTTGTACATCCTTAGTGTTGCATACTGTTACACGACGAATCTAAATGTATTAGTTGATTAACTATAAGTTTGGATCTAGCTCGAATCTTTTTTTTTTGCTAATGCCAGTTGATATTGTGAGTTCTAATTCGACCAGTTCAACTATTTTCAATGCCAAATTAGTTGCATAAATTTCCCTGTGAAAATTACAGTTCTGTATTTAGCTGCTTATGATATTCACACAACAATCAATAAAATCTCCCGGAATATTCGCATTCTTTACATTTTTTATCTAAGTGATAATCATTTTTCAGTCAAACTGCCTATATCTGATGGATCGTGATCAGAGCTTGAAATATTTATACCTTTTGTGTCTTCCATCTATATATATATATATGTATATGTATATCCCCCAGGGGGCACTTCTGTACCTCTCTGGGATCCGGAGCTCTAACCGGAATCGGGTGCGTCCACAGGTGGTGGATAGTGGAGTGGCCAGTAGATATACTGGTTAGCTGCGAATATTAAATAAGCAGTCGCAAACCAAGAGCGGCTACTGGTGGAAAACCTCTGGCAGGCGATTCCAGTGATGACAGGGCAATGTGGCAAGAGGATGCAAATGTACAGTTTGAGGAGCTGTCTACTAAAAGTCTGCAAAAGTCCTACGACTGTCTCACCCTCAGCGAGTTTGGGTCGCTGTCAAAGCCCTATATCGCCATCTCCTCAGTAGCAACCCGCTGCCTTGTGGTCAGGATTTTTATCCAAAGGCTAGGGTGTCACCCCGAAATAGTGGCAGCCTCTTCCCTCTCCTTTATTATCCTATCCTTCTCCTTCATATCTTATATCATGTTCCTACTCTACTTTTCCCAGCCCACGAGTCATCGTGCCAGTCCAGGCTAGGCCAGTCGTCTCGGCTTGCCTTGCCACTGGAGTACCTACTTGGACTGAACGGGCAGCATAAGAGATTGAAGCGCTACAGCTCCTATGTTCCCTTTAGCGTCGCTAGGTCGTCTCTATCTTTGTGTCTAACTCTGTTTTAAATCTATCTTTTCCTGTTACCTTTTTTCTATTGTTCTAACTCTATCCTTTTCTATTGTTCTAACTTCATCTTTTCCTATTGTTCTAACCCTATCCTTTCCTTCTGTCACACACAAGTTGTATACATGAAAGGCACGCAAATGAAGTTAACTGCTGGATCCACGGGGCGAGCCGTAACAAGCTCGCAAGGCAGTGGACGATCACCTGTGGTAACACAGTCTGATTCGAGTCCCCACGTGCCTGCTAGGTATGAAACTCTCCAGGGGGGGGCGCGTTTGCGTACAGCCAACAAAGACAAAAACAAGCACTCAAGAGAAAAAACATGGAACTTTGGAACCTGAAACGTACGAACGTTAATAGACAATAAAAACGCTTCAGTCAGGAGAACGGCGGTTGTGCCGCAGGAACTAAGAAAATATAATATTAACATCGCAGCGTTAAGTGAGACTAGATTAGCAGATGAAGGAGCGATCATAGAAAATACCGCGGGATATACTTTGTATTGGAAAGGTTTGCCGAAGGGTAAAAAGCGATTGCACGGAGTCGAACTTTCAGTGGATACTAAGCTGACCTCCTACATAACAGAAGAGCCAGTAGCTTTAAATGAGCGTATTATGTACATGAAAATACGGTTACCTTATACCCAAGAAATGCGTGTATATAGTGTATATGCTCCTACTCTAGACAGTGCAGAAGACGTAAAAGAAAAGTTCTATAAAGACCTACAAAAATCACTGGATGCTGCTCGCCCAAAAGAAAACATCATCATCTTAGGGCGATTTTAACGCTAGAGTTGGCCAGAGCTCTGAAATATGCGGCGGCATAATCGGCAAACATGGTATTGGTAACATGAATGAAAATGGAGACCGACTACTGCAGTTCTGCGCGAAAAATGGTCTTTTCATTACTAACACAAACTTTCAGCTTAGGAATTTATACAAAGGTACCTGGGTCCAGCCACGATCCAACACCCCTCATATGATCGACTACGTAATTACGAGGCAGGAAAACAAAGCCGAATGCCTGATAACACGCGCTATGAGAGGAGCTGATGGAGACACAGACCACATACTCGTCCGTTCACGCTTTCGCTTTAGGAAAATTTGGTGCCACTTCTCTAAGAAAACAAACGGAAGACAGCACTGCCGATATAATATCCACAGCTTAAAGAACAAGGAAATCGCAGATAGCTTTAAAACAGAAATAACTGCTTCCTTAGGCGAAATTGGGCCAAAAGAAGACATGCCGGCAGAAAAATACTGGTGCACACTAAAGCAGAAAATACACGATACTTGTAAGGAAGTTCTGGGGCTTAAAAATACAAAGCAACCAGATTGGTTTTCGGATAAGGCTGTAGAAATTAGAAAACTGCTGGACGCTAAAAAGCAGAAGCGCATAAAATGGCTAGCTAACAAAACAGATAAGGAAAACTTGGCCGCGTATAAGATTGCTAAAGCAGAAGCCCAGAGAGAAACAAGAAAATTAAAAAATGAATGGTGCAAGAATAAATCATGTGAAATGCAAAAACTGGCCGATTCAAATGATTCAAGGGGCTTTTATAGCGCAATAAGAGCAATTTATGGCCCAAAGTATCAGCAAAAAACCGCCATCAAGGATCAATCAGGCAAAAACTCCTACGTGACAGACCAGAAGTAAAACGCAGATGGGAAGTTTACTATAGGAACCTGTTCAATAGTGATTCAAAAATCAATGAAAGCGTACTAAATACCATAACAAAAACAAAAGCTGACACAAGCCTAGATGAACCGCCGACGAAAGAAGAAGTTCGTAAAGCGATAATGAGTTTAAAAAACAACAAGTCACCGGGCCTGGATGGCATACCATCCGATGTTTACAAAATGGGCGAAGATATGGGTGGATGCCTGCATACATTGTTTCACGGTATGTGGAAGGAGAAAACTGTGCCCGACGATTTCAAAGAAGCCGCTATAGTATCCATATACAAAAATAAAGGAGATAGAGCTGATTGCGCCTAACTATCGAGGTATAGCGCTACTATGTAGCGCAAGTAAGATATTCGGTAAAATACTGCAGGAAAGGCTGAAAACACTGCTGCACCCCCGTACCTACCTGAAGAGCAATGCGGCTTTCGTGAAAATCGAAGTGTTATAGATATGATCTTCTCCCTGAGACAACTGATGGAGAAAAGCAGAGAACAGACGTCTACTTTATACCTCGCTTTTATCGATGTCAAAAAAGCATTTGATTCCGTTAACAGGGAAGCTTTATGGGAGTGCTTAGCAGCTGCTGGCTGTCCACCAACGCTGTTACGGCAGGTACAATTACTGCATGAGAAGGCATCAGGAATCGTGTTATGTGACTCCGAACGTTCAGAGAAATTCGAAATAAATACGGGAGTAAAACAGGGCTGCATTCTCGCACCAACGATCTTTAATTTTTACATGAGCATAATACATAGTGAATTTAAGCGGAAACTTGCGGAATCCGATGTAGAGATAGTGTTTCGACTGGACGGTGGTCTGTACAACCTTGCGAAATATAAAGCAAAACGCGCGGTCAAGTCGTTTAAACCGGGATGTCTCCAATACGCTGATGATTGTGTAATTGCAAGTGACAGAGCGGAAGAACTACAAGACATGTTAGTAAAACTGGCAGAAACGTATGCGGACTTCGGACTTGTAATAAACGAAAAAAAGACAGAAGTCATCCAAGTTAATACTGAAGAGGTCGACCTCAAACTGAACGGTAAAAATCTGCGAGTAGCTGATACATTCAAATACCTCGGAAGTGTTGTCAGTAAAGATATCACTCTCGAACATGAAATTTCGGCGCGAATCATGAATACTAATGCCCGGCATACAACAGGTTATCGCGAAAAGTTTTTAACAATAGCGACCTGTCGATATCAACCAAGATGGCCACATACAAAGCAATGCTGATTCCAATAATGCTATATGGAAGTGAGACGTGGCCAATATGCAGAAAACAAGAAAAACGATTGGAAACGCTGCACTTAAAATTCCTTAGGAAAATTTTACGAGTTTCTTGGAAGGATGGACTTTCAAACGAATACATACTAAATGCGGCATCATCTGCATCAATAGGGCAACTTTTAGCTGAAAAACGAACTAAATGGATAGGACACGTAATCCGTATGAATGAGGAGCGCATACCAAAAAGGATAATGTATGGCGTACTAAAAAACGGAAAGAGGCCTCTAGGTCGCCCTCGATTGCGTTACAAAAACGTTGTTGCTGAAGATTTAAAAAAAGCCGGAACTACACCAACAAATTGCAGTTGGGAAAACTTGGCCTTAGATCGTAAGGAATGGATTCGGATGGTCCAAAAAGTACAGGAAGGACGTAAATATACCAAAAGAAAAAGAAGGATACAGCAGAAAACAGCGGATAACGATGCTACACAACAAACAATTCTTAGATGTTCTTTATGCAGCTTTACGACATCCCACAAAATAGGACTTATATCCCATAACAGACATAAACACAAATATAGACGTCAGCTAAACTCGGCCACGAGTATGCTGGATGATGATGATGATATGTATATATATATATATATATATATATAGTTGATTACTGCTTACATTGAATAAAAATTCTTCTTTTTTTTATAGCCTTATACCGTTTTCTAACTTTAGCGATCTTTTCCAATTTGGATTAATAGTGCCGCATGCAAATAATCTAATTTTTCTTCATTTTTCAAACTGTGATAGATGAATAAAAATATCCGTAAAAATTATGCGATTTTTGTTTTCTAAATCTGGGCTTAAATCTAAAACAGCTTTTTTAATCAATTTCAATAGTATTATCACCTTTTTTACCAGTGTAAATTTCAAATTTCAAGTTGTCCTCTACATTCATTACAAAACATCCAAATTTGGACTACGTTTTATAGATTCTATTAAATGCCATTAAATTTAAGCTTTTATCGGTTGCTACTTTTTCGGGGGTTTTGTAACATTCATTAATTAAGTCGTTTTTCAAATGCTCAGAATTTAAATAATTTATCGTAATTAAGATCGCTGCAATCTGACATTGCATGCTGTTGTCGATTTCACATGACTAAGCGAGAAAACTAAACCGTTTCACTGGCGTTAAATTAGATAGACAGTGATCGTGCACGTGTCATACTTTTGTGGCCAATAATCACGATAACTCGGTTTTCTTGCGAAGAACGTATATAAATTTATCCTTAAGAACTGTATAATTTCTTTATTGTTAGTCAGTGTAAAATCTGTAGCTGTCATCTTCTGGTGTTGCATTGAAATACAATATGATAAATTAGGTAATCATTTATAAATAGGGAAAAACAGTTTGTGTGAATCTGGTGACTTCATTGTTTTTATGTGAGCTGCAACGCCGCAGTATCCATTAAATTCTGATATTCTGACAAATCTATTTTTAGCATGTTTTTCACGGGCAGTGGAGATGAAACCATCAAATAAAATGCACTTAATCCCGATTGAAAATTGAAAACAACAATAAAACTAAGTAAATTATAATTTATTACTAACGAACAAAGTAGTACGGTACGATGGGGTAATAATTCCGATAGCGAAATGCAAAATTTTTGCATTTTTTGCTTACGTGATCAAATCAATAATATTTTGGAAATATACTATAACGATGTTTGAGAAGAAGGAACTCTGCTCTACAATTTGAGACTAGGAACAAGAAGATTGATCGAACGGTTCTCTGGTAATTTTAAAAAAAGTTTTTAAAAATCGGAAATACCCCACATTTGGGGCAATTTTGATACACTTAAATTTTTCATAATTACTTTTGTTCAGTTTTCAACATTCTATGATAATTATCTAGTGAGATATTTATAATTACAACCGAAGGAAAATAAAAAGAACTGTTTCTTACTAACCCTCCGTTCATCAGTGTTGCCTACTTGCACTTGTCAAAGTTGTTAAAACGAGGTATCGGAATTGCCTCAAATCGGAATTACCCCACCTTACCTTATTCATAAACAATTCAAAAAATCACTTTGTGAATAACAACAGGTCATCTGAAATGTTTAACTGCAGCTATGCATGTTACAGTTTTGTAAAAGAAACATTAAGATGTCTCAGGGCAAATCAGTTTATGTATACTGAATGATGAAGTTGCTGCCTTGCTATTTGCAATACCGAGAAATATAGGTGGTCTTACTTGTAACCGCGGGTCATGAATGGTTCTTTCACTCAAGTTTTAATATATAGTCACTGCTCTTTAAAAAACTGACGAAATGTTATAAAATCTTGACAATTTATAGGGTCTCCATCTAATACAACTGGAGGAAACACAATGACGAATGATTTCTGCGCTACAGGAATTTTTTCCAAAGCAGTCATTAGTAATAGGTGTTCCAGTTACGTCTGGTCTCATTAAATACGATTTTGCTAATATCATCCGTATAATTTTTTTTAAAAAAAATTAAAACTGTGCAAATTACAGATCATAACATGTATAAAAATTTTCAACAAAATAATAAAGAAGTACACGGAAAACTAAAGAAATTTAAAATAAAATAAAAAAATAGGCCTAAAAGAGCGAAAGATTACAGGATACAGAATAAATTTTTATTTTTTCCTTAATACGTAGATATTATTTTTTTTATAGTGTTCAATTTCATGTTGTCTCAAGGTGTGGATTTAACAATTTTGTTTTGGCATAGAATTTGCATACTAATTTACGGCAATTGATGTTTTCAAAATAAAAGCATTCAATTTTTTTACAATTTTCTTCTTCTTCTTCTTCTTCTCTTCGAATTTGGCCATCTATGGACCGCGTGAAAACAGCAAACGTTTTCTTTTTCGTCTTCCCAGTATTTTTTCATTATTTCACTGTGCTTTTTCTTCCGATCATCTGTCCATTTCTGCCCTGTTTTCTTCCTTTTGATTTTATTGAAGCCATCGAGTTCTTTAATTTTTTTCCTAAATTCTGTTCTGTTTTCAATAGTTGATATCTCTATTTGCGCTTCATTAAGACCTTTTTTCGTGCTCGACCTGGACTTCAATCTATCAAAATGTTGAAAAATTCCTTTTAGTTAATTATGCATTCTCTGGATATACGCATAAAATGCCAACCTTCTTTTCCTCATTACGTCGGATAGTTTTTCTACTTTCTTATATATTTCCTCATTTGACCTGTTCCTGAATATTTCTCCTATTTTTTGAGGGCCAAGAATTTTTCTTATGATCTTTCTTTCCCTTTTTTTCCAATATTTCCTATATATTATTTAGCTCTAAGCACTCAGCTGCATAAAGGCACTCCGGTTTAATGACTGTATTGTAGTGTCTTATCTTGGTATTTATTGACATTGATTTTTTTTTGTATATATTTCTTAATAATTGAAAAGCTGTTTCTATTTTTCTTGCCCTTATTTTCAGTGCTCCCCATCCAATCCGTTTTGCTCAATAACCTCACCTAAGTATCTGAAATTTTTAACTTTTATGATTTTTCCATATTTTGTACACATATATCGGGGTGAGGTTCTAACGTTATTTCTTTTTTTTTCTATTACAGATGAGATGGTTATTTTTGTTTTAATTAGAAAGATCTGCTGTTATTGGAATATCATACAGCACAGAACGCCCAGCAGTAGTCCAGTAGGACTTTGATACAATGACAATGAAATAAAATGTAAATTGAGTATTCTATGAACCGTTCGTAAAGTATTACGAATATTGTGCAATTAAATTTTTCATAATGATCTTAAGGGGGTTTAATCGACCTGAAGAGAATGTTGGGATTAATTCCTTTCTTCCCGGATCTGCAGAAACAGAGCTTCAGAAGTTCTTGTAAGTCTGGGGACTCCATATAATTAACTGCCCTTCTAAAATGTAGTAGCAACTCGAATATAACTGTATGAGAATCTCCTTCTATTTCGTTCGATCTCACGACCGCCGTAGCAGAAGTCAAACGATCTAGTAACTCTAAGCATTCGCGACGACACATTAGGATATGTGGCGCGAATGAAAAACCACTAAATTTTGTATATTGGGAAGTGTCTTGTGCATTTCATTAAAATTTAAGAGAAATGACCCAAAAGGCGGGAGCTGGGCCAGGAGGAAAAAAAAGAATAGGCTTTTCAAAAGTTTGCCGTTTTACTTTCTAACATGCATAAAACCATCAAACACATTTAGAAGAACAATTGCTTACCCGAAAGGCCCAGGCCCGTGCCCAGAATTTTGAAAAGGGGTGGTTTGAAAATTTTCTTCACATATTTATTTTATAAATAATAATACATTTTTCACTAATATCCCCATACTACGATTATTAATAATTTCAATAATTTCGATTTATATGTATTAATAATTTACATAAATGAATTACCCCGTATATGAACATCAATAAAAATTACATTATTGATTATAGACTTGTAATAAAAAGTTTTTCCTTAAGATATTAATGAAGTATCTAAAAATATGGAGCATATTTTTTCTTTTTAAATGTACGAACACCCTAAACAATCATCAATATTTATTTTAAATTTTTGATTTTTTTCAGATTTTTGTGTATTTTTAATAACTATTTCAGTTCTCATGCCCCCTCCGGGGGACACGGCCTTCAAAAGGCCGATTATTAATTTCACAGTGTCTCTCACATTTTTTGTTCAAGTACACCATGCCGTTTAAATGTTTTTACACTTGTTTTTTTTTTTTTGGCGCATCAGCAAAGGCTAAAAGTAATATGAAAGCGAAGGAGTCAGTTAGAGATTGTGTCGAAGATTGATAGTATAAATACGCTGAGAGCTGGAATGGTCTAGGGAGTAGGAAAAGAGAACTGCTCCATCACTGCGATGAAGAGGAAAATTTGGGTAAGGTGTTAAACAAAGACAAAAATGAAAGAAAGGTATCAGAGAATGACTGAACAGCGAATAATAGAAGTGACAGTAAATCGGCGGAGTAACCGAAAGTCGTAGAACCAGGAACGAGTGAAAAGTAAAATGATAATAAATTATCCTATTTCTTTGTCTAAATGTACATGGAGAATTTTTTAGGCACGCTACGTGCAGTTATTTTAAATAATTTGGAATGAATAAAAATAATAAATTCCTTAAAATAGGAAATTAGTGTGATATTTGAACTGAGTGAAGTTATCGATATTAAAGACAGCATATTTTTTACCTTTCCTTTATATCAAAATCGAGATCAATCCAGCAGCATAAATTAAATAGATTGAAAGAAAAAAACAAAAAACGATTTAATATTAATTGTTAATAATATTAGTAATAGGAACACGGTTAAAAAAAATATTTTAGATTTGTTTCAGGAAAATTCATTTGAGAATCGTGAAAATATTTTGTTTTCACGTTTTTTGGGGAAAAAATCACCATTCATTAATTATCCATTTTACTATAATAAAAAAAAAAAAAAATATATATATATATATATATTTATATATTATTAAAATTAAAAATAAGGTCTTTATTAAATAACTCGGAAAATATTTAAGATTCAGAGCTGAAACTTAGTGTAAATTTTTTTTAATAAGTACCAAAGTGATCGTCCAAGTGTCGATAGAAAACGCTGAGGCAGCAGATTTGGCATACTCATCCACTAAATAGAACAGTATTCTCACAGTAATAAAATAATGAATGTGTAAAGAATATTAAATTTAAATAGAAACATGATTTTAAAGGATCTTAAAAAGTACCGGTACACGTTCTCTCGCAATTAATGCACCATCATTCGCAGTTTCGAACAAATTTAACATAAAAATCAACGCATACAAAATCAAGAAGGTGAATTAAGAAAAAAATTAAGGAATTCTTTCTGCACTTTTAGCTGTTCTTTATAATATACTATTCAGTTCATTAAAATATCACATTCTTAATTAATAATAAAAATTAAGTCAAAACTTATTTCGAAGATACAACATATTTAATTATCAGTAATAAAAAAAAAAAAAAAAAAAACAAACAAAAATTAGTATATTCGCGTCAACTGATTAAAAATTATTTAAAATTTTTTTTTCAAAGTCTAAAAAGGTTTTTTAAATAAACCTCATTCATTTTTGTTGTGTTAAAAATATTATTAAACTAAAGATTTCGACAATTTCAGCGTGCAAAATCTACAACTACATATATTAAAAAATAAATAAAAATAAAAAATTAAATTATAACTAACGTTGTCGGCGAAAAAATTCTTTTTTGCTTTAGGCACAATGTTCCTGGCAGTTATATTTTAAATAATATTCGTAATTTCTTCAAAGCGACGTAATGAATCATTCTGTACTAGAATTGGACATTTCCATATTAATTGCAAGATTACATTTTAATATTCTTAAACAGAGCTGGGCGTAATCGATTTCTTTCGATAATAAATTAATTATTAAAGCGATTCTTACACTTGGAGTGTGTAATCTATTATACCTTATTAATCATAATGTGTAACTATGAAATAGTAATCGGATTGATATTTTCCAGACATATAATAAAAATTTTAAATATTTCGATAATATTTATAAATCTTTCAAAAGAAATACGTGTATATTATAAAAGTATATATTTACATGAAAAGTAATATATTGTTTAAATGAAGAAAAAAAAAAAAACCCTACCACCTATCAGGGGCGGATCCAGAGAGGCATTTTCGGGAGGAAAATTATATAATTACGTATTATCTTCTACAGTAGACAGTAGATTTGAGAAATACCGTATTTCATAAAGAAAATCGAATAACGACCAGCTGTTTAGAAATTTTTACAAATGTTTTAAAAATACATAACTATTACATAATTTAAATTTTGTTTTATTTTTAGGGATGAAAAATTTATTCAATTATAAAATTATACCTTAAATATGGTAGTTTAGAAATAGTAAGAAAGATAGTATTTTTATTAGACATTTTACTTTTTTTTTATTTTCGTTAGTGAGCAAGTAAAAAAGATATACATATATATATTTCTCATTGAACTATTTTTAATTAAAATTACAAAATTAAAATTAAAAATAAATAAAAAAAACAACAAAAGATCGATGACAGTTGCGTTTAAAATAGAATAAAAAATAGTTTTACTAGAAAACAGTATTAAATATTATTGTATTTACACCCTGCCGTAATTTACGCACCCTAATTTTTGCACACATTTTTTTGGAGAAATAATATAAACCATATAATTTCTCGTTATTAAAATACATTAATAGGAGTTCAACATTACTAGACAATGTCTAATTTCTCAGAAGTAAATTACCGGTACTCGAATTTATAAATTTCCATAATAATTACCTATTATTGTATAAATATATTTGGTTCGAAATAAAGGTAACTGATTTCACTTAATGAGTGTTTTGTTTAGGTAAAAGGTAATTTTGAAATATACACCCATTACGCATAACCCGCAAAATGCAGGTTGATCTGATTCCCCGTGTAATTTACACACCCCCTTTTTTGGCAGGTTAAAAACGGCAAAAAGGTGCGTAAATTACACGAGTAATTACGGTAGTTATACTTAAAATCTACAGGTATAACATTCATACAAATCGTTTATAGTATAAATTAAGTTTCTCTGTTATAAGAAATTTTTTCATAGAGGCTTTGGTTCTTTCGGGGGTGGAGTGGGGCTGTTTCCTATCCCCCCCCCCCCCGTAGATCCGCCACTGCACTTATTACTATCGCAACTGTTGAAACTCCGAATATTTAAATATTTACTGCATTCATGAAATCGTACGTGATTGAGAGTAGTTCAATTGACAAACCTTTTCATTACTTTGTAATATTACTCATTATAATAACTATTAATTACATTTACTCTGAAGTAATCGATTACACTAAGCGGTCGGAATTGAAGGAATCATTTTTTCAATTAATTATCAAAAGCGATCGATTTCAAATCTAGTTGTGAATAAATTACGTGTACTCCACTGCGAAATCGTAATTTATTGCAAAATATCAAACTTTATTCTACACCATTACATTAGACACTCTGCTCTGTGCACGCTGTAACTGGGTACGTATTTTATGATCAGCTCCGAACAACGGTGCCCGCCGAATAATAATAATAATAATAATAATAATAATAATAATAATAATAATAATAATAATAATAACAATAATAATGATAATGATAATAATAATAATAATAATAATAATAGTAATAACGTGGTCAGTATAAATCTTAATTCGCGTGATAATAGTCGACTTACGTAATGAAAATCGGTTACGACAAGCTGATTATTAGGACCAAAATTTTTAGTATGGAAGAAAAAAATTACTGCTTCATTTAGTTCCAAAAATTTTTTTATAGGAGGATATTTAACGAAAATCGTCTTTTTGTCTTTTTTAAATGTAAACACACATTAGCAATACGAGTCGTTGCTACCCGTTAGACTATATAATTTACAGCTACTACGTGCACTCTACTACACGATCGCTTTAATCATGTTTCTTGATATTTTTACTTTAGCGCGTTATTTTAGTCATTCTGACTTTTTACACGATTAACAAAAGACCGAAAAGGATCGGGTAATTTCGCATTTTTTTCGATACCGAAATTGCAAAAGGCCATCAGTTAGATTTCGTGAAAAATGTAAAATACCCGCTTTTTTTTTGTTTTTTTTTTTTGACCACAGAATATGAAATTCTCTGATCAAGTGAACTATTAACGTTTTCCCGTTATCAGAATAAAATACCGTATCCGGAAACACTGACATTCAGTTCCGAACAAAACTCGTTTTTCGTATTAATTTCCAGTACATATTGTGCTGTACTTATATATTTTTTATTGCACCGGTTAATGTGAAGATCATAAACATGTTTTATTTTCGAGTTTGTTGTTCGAAAGTACATTTCCTCCCAGACCCGTGCCCAGAATTTTGAAAAAGGGAGGTTTGAAAATTTTCTTCGCATATTTATTTTATAAATAACAATACATTTTTCACTAATATTTATACTATTAATGATTTCCATCATTTTGATTTATATGTATTAATAATTTACATAAATGAATTACCCCGTATATGAACATTAATAAAAATTACTTATGTTATATTGATTATAGACTTGTAATAAAAAGTTTTTCCTTAAGATATTAATGAAGTACTTAAAAATATAGAGCATATTTTTTCTGTTTTCTTTTAAAAGTAGGTAAAAACACCCTAAAAATCATCGATATGTATTTTAAATTTTTGTTTTTTTTCAGATTTTTGTGTATTTATAATAACTATTTCAGTTCTCATGGGGGGTAACCCCTCTCCCCGTGGACAAGGCCTGTTCTTCCCTTAATATTGTTTTTCAATATGTCTATACGTAAGGTGATTGATTGAAGAGAAAATTCACATTATTTTACGTTTAGAAAATGGTCAGTTCGATAAAGATTTAGTAAAACAGTTGAACTTTTTAATTTCAAAAATTAAAAAAAAGTAAATAATCCGAAAACAGTTTTTTACTCTCGGGGAAATTCGAAAAAGATTCGGGAGCAAAGTTAAAACAAACCTCCTCAAATATAGTTCCTCCTAATAGAAAGAAATAATGTGTTCCTATCGGTGAACCAGCTTTACTGGCAAACTAGGCATAAATGATTTTCGGTGTTCCACTCGTGATTGGTACAGCTGTTTCTTAATCGACATCTTAATGTCTTTTCGAAGATTAGCGGAGAAACAGTCGACGTTAAAGATGGAATTACAAAAAAGTTATAACACCAAGTTGTTTGTAAAATACCACACATACCAATAATTCAATATTTAGAAAAATACGTTTACATATACTCTCATCTCCGGAATCCGTCACTGAAATGAGATCATTAGTTTACTTGATGGTAAAAATTATTCCCCGTACCATGTTTCATGAAAGTTTATAACAAAGTGATATTGTTTACGGTAAATTTTCGAATCAGACTATTAAAATGTTACTCTTTATTTGACATCGAATATATAACGACGAATTGGTTAACGACCGCAACATTATACACATTCGTTTACTGTCGTTCTAACCGATTTTTACTATACATAGAGCGGTAAAACTCGATATCCTTCGTATCTCACCGCGGGAACACCCCGCGGCATGATAGTTTTCCATAATATTCTTTTATAGAAGAGTTGGTTTTAATCGACTAAGTACGTCATTTTTAAACGTTACATATAATTACTTAATGGGGAAACACGTTAACGATCTCTGATACCTTACGTTAGAAAATAAAATTTACATTACCCTAGTCATATTTACCATATTCATGCTGCCGCGACGACTAATATTCGATTGTGAAACGTAGAAACGGAACATCGTGAATTAATGGATTAAATTTTTATTGGATTCGAATACGAGCATCGTTCGAGAAAACTTTATCTACGCTAGTGCGACGGCTAATTTGATTTTTTTCATCGAGTTCAAAAACTGTTGCTGAACCTATTACGTAATGGCAACTGCGTGCATACGTGTTATTATCACTATTAAACAAGGGGAGGACGATGTGTCGAAAATACTTCTCTGTTCGGCGCCCGGCCGAGATGATAAGAGAAGGATCAAGTGTGACCGAATCGTGGCGGTGCTGGATTTTAACGAGAATTTGGCATTTTTACGGCCCAGAAGAGCTGCCGCTTGTGCAGAATGGCAGCAGATTCCTTAAGAAACATTTTATAGCCGGTATTACCAGCGGTCTTTAATAGTTTTTCAGTTTGGAAATAGTAAAACCAGGTCCTCCTTTTATGTCTCTCCGCTGGTCCCATTCTTATTTCATTTCCCGCCAAACTTCTTCGCCGCGCTTTATTGCGAATATTTCTTTCGCTCTACCGTTCTATAAGATTTTTTACAGCCGTTTTAAACACCATTTCATCATACTTCCCTCGTCACTCGTTTTACCTCCAACTTATACGGCCCTGTTGTTTCTCACGTATAATTCCAATAATAACAAAACCATGCTCGACCGTACTCTTTTTTTCCGAAAACCCAGCCTCATCTCATCCGAAACAAAATCGACTAGAGCTGGTCCAACGATCTTGTATAAGCAATGCAAATCGTAAAGTTGCAGAAAACTTTATACGCGCATAAACGTAATTAGTAATTAAACATGTTTTGACATTATTAAAGATCTTATCGCATAATATTTTACCTAAAATACCATCCGAGTTTATAGTTAAATTAAATTAATTAAACATCGGAGATCCTAAAGTTTTAATAATAAACATTCATAGCGTCTAACAAAATCTGCATTTTCGTTCAAGAATAAATATCCAAAATTTGTAAAAATTACCATGATTAATCTTTCAACTTATATATTTACATAAAAAAATATCCCTTCTTTTTTTAGTGTTTAATGTAGAGTGTATCAGAAATTGCGATATTTTTAAATAAAAGTACAGCGTCAACGACTTTTAATTATTTTACTAATTGACATTCTCACTGACATTTTAAACATTGTGAAAATATATGACATACAGACTGTTAATACTTATTTACATTAAACATCGTTTTACAAATTTATATGTGGCTATCCATACTTGTTGTACATAAGAATCTGCAATACGTAATACATTTTCGAATTCAAATATAAACAGGGGGACGTGATAATTGTGATATATAACTAAAGATTTTTTTTTTGAGAAAATTCTGAGATACAAGTTTAATTTTTGATTAAAGCAGTGGCGAATCCCGGGGGTTACTTCCCAACCACCAAGAAACCAAAACCTCGATAAAAAAATTTGTTACGACAGAGTAGCTTAATTTATATTATAAAAGATTTGCATACATATTACACCTACGGATTTAATTATAACTAATATTTAATATAACAATACTGTTTTCTAGTAAAAGTATTAATGTTACGCTTTTATTCTGTTTTAAACACAATACTGTCATCGATCTGTTGTTGTTTTTTTTTATTTATTTTTAATTTTTATTTTGTAATTTTAATTAAAAATAGTTCAATGAGAAATATATATATTTAAACTTGCTCATAGACAAAGAATTCGATTACTAACAAAAATAAAAAAGAAGTAAAGTGTCTAATAAGAAATACTATCTTTCTTACTATTTTTAAACTACCACATTTAAGGTATAATTTTATGATTTAATTAATTTTTCACCCCTCTAAATATAAGACAAAAGTTAAATTATGTAATAATTATGTATTTTTAAAACACATTTTTATGAATTTCTAGAGAGGTGGTCGCTATTTGATTTTCTTTATGAAAGGAGGTATTTCTCAAATCTACTGTCTACCATTTAAGATTATAACGTAATTATATAATTTCTCCTCCCGAAAATGTCTCTCTGGATCTGCTCCTGATTTAAGTTTGTGTACAGTTTGGACTTTGGCATTTTTGACTTTTTCCGAAATTTCGGTTCCAGTCAAAATATTAAATATTTTAAATTCCATTTATAAAACGGTAAATTCAAATAATACAAATTATAATACAAAATCAGCAAATTAAAAAAAAATCTATATATGTGTTATAGGCATTCGTAAACTTTATATCCTTCATTATAAATTAGAATTTTAGGCTTACTTTTATTTGGAATTACTGTTAATCAGTTTTAATTAGTTAATGAAATTATTAATTAGTATCAACAACATACAAACGCAGATTCTAGGTTGCAAAAATAATAATTATTAAAATAGTTCACAATTTAAAATGGCAGAATATAAAGCGGTTTTTTGTTCTAAAGCATATATTTCACGATCGCACGATAATAAATCCTTTAATACCTACTCCAGTCGGTACTTAAAAACGTGGCGTATCTAAAATTGCCCAAACTTAATATGGTCGAGTCAAAGAATATTATCTATAATTTGTAGAATACATTAGACGTGCTATTAATATATTTAATAATTTTATTCACGATGCGTAAAAAAATGAATAAATTTAAAATCCATCGCAAATAACATCAATTATAAGGGGATAATAACGTACATTTTTATTTAAATTTTGGGGTAAACGCCTCCTAGATGCATTTTTGGTCGAAATTTTAATTTGATCCTTTTTGCTGCTATAGTTTATTTGCGAACGAATACGAACTATGAATAGCAGCAAAAATTATTGAACCAAAAACAACTAAAAATAACATAAAGAGGAAATTATTTTAAAAATATGTAATAACAAAATAACAACAAGTGCGGTAATTTTAAAAATGAACATATCAAATAAAATTGGCATACCTTATTGAATCGAATTAACTCTAAGTTATGTACTGCACTTTTTCATGAAAAAAAAAAAAAAAAACGTAAAAGCAGACACAAATAGAATAAAGAAAGAAAAAAAATGAAAAACAAAGGAATTCATAAAAATTAATTAAACCCGAATAAAACTGACTCTTTTATTCTTCTGTAAATCGCACACATACGAAATACGAAACGTTTACACTCCGTGTTGACTGTTTTATAATATAACGGACAAAACAAAACTTAAAAAGTAACAAAAATCTCTCTAAAAACAAAAAAAACAACAGAACACGTGGTATTGCGTGAAAATAAAAAATTGTTATACACACACACACACACACACACACACACGATGACATCTGCGCGTATAGCAATTCGGCTTAACTGGTTGAGCTGATCATTCTAGTGTTCAGAAGTCACACACACACACACACACAATGAACAATGAACCAAAAAGGATTTGTGGGAATATAAATATTGATATTATACCACAATACGTTCCTATAATTCTATATGCATATTGTATATAGGTATCACACAAGTATCTTTATATTTTTTATCGTTACGACTAAAAGTGCCCCACCATCGCTCAATTCTGGTACGTTTTACGGTATCGTACGATTATCTGATGAATTTATTAAGCCTTATGGTAGAGAAGTTTACAGTTGTATGTTACATTACAATGTATCTACTTTTACACACGATTGAACATGTATGAAATAATATTAGTTTTCGTAATAAGAAATTTTAATCTTTAATTACGCAAAAAATTAAACATACGTACAAATTGAAATAATGCAATCTAGTTTTCGCTGATCCGTAATCAGGAAGATGGGTATATATTTTCAATGGTTGCGTAAATATTTTACACAATTTATCTGTTTCATCTCAGTTGCAGTTGATACCGTAAAGCGTATGTTAAAGATTCGGAAAGATTCAAGTTAATCATTTTTAGTATATTCATAATGTAACTGGATTTCAACGGCTAAGCCAAAAATTCTTAAAAATTATACTGAATTTATTTTTTTATGTACTCTTTAAAAAAAACAAAACACGCCCGCCTCTTAATTTCTATTCACATTAAAATTAACCATTTAACCTTCTTTCTCATTGTTTATATTTTTCATAGTTTTTTGGTCGCCGCTGTCTCTGTGTAGAATTCCTATGAGGGGGAAAAAAATACATACTTTAATACGTATGCGCATAAATAAATAAATGCACGTCAAATTAATTTTTTGTTCAGGTGGTGGGGGACAGCTCCTTCACGGTTTCGCCTCTGTTGGATATTACCCTAATCTCATATGAGATAATTTATATGTATCACTTTTAACTCGAAAATATAAAGAAAAACCATCTTCGACAAATTTAACCAAAAAATAATTGAACAATATATGAGATATGCAGTGGTAACCAACATTTCAAAAAGTTTATTTCTTTCAAAAAAAGACGGTAAAAAAACTCATCAAATTTGCGAGTTATGACGATAAAAAAAAAAAAAAATAATACTAATTAATAAGACGCAGAAATGAACGGTAATGTAAAAAAAGGGATATGAAAATAATTCGACAGAAAATCGAATTTTTGACAAAAATGGTTAAGTAGAGGTTTTTTTTTTTTTTTTTGGGCGTCAAAAATTAAACCCATCGACAATGTAATATAATTAATTAACTAATTAACGCTACACATTAATATTACATTGTACTATATAATTATATAATAACTTGTATACTGCAGCACTCTCGGTGGCCAAGTAGAATTGTTCGTAATTCGAAATTTGTATTAAATGAGAAGAATTAGAAAAGATAAGAAGAGGCATTAATGACAGGGCTTGGAAAATAATATTAGGGAAAGATTTAAAGGAAAGAAAACGTGGACAATAAAAAGAAATTCAAGCTGCTTCCAAAGTCTAAATGTATAGCTGATTTAAGAAGAAACGAATTTTTCTAAAAAATGTTCTAGTTAAAACTGTGTCTATTTCGCAAATTATTGATGAGGAAAACCGTAAATTCGGCTTAAAGATATTATTATTGTACTCTAGTTGAATAAAAGAAAAACAGAGAAAAATAAATACTAAGCAGATATAATATACGGATTACGAAAGATTTTTTTTTTTTGAATTTTTTCTAATGAAAGGAAGAAAATTATTTATTTTAATGGAACAGATACGATTCGCAGCCGTGATATAATTTTTTTTTGTTTGTTTCCGATAGATTTCACATACATATTTTGAGAAATTTCAAAAAACTGGTAAGCTGGCAGTTCAAGCAGTTTTTTTTTTATTTCGGCTGGTGAAATAAAGAAAAAAAAAAACCAAAAAAAACGTAATATTTTGAAAATAAAATTAAACTTTGGCTAAATTCGAAATAGTAATATTAACAGGTTTTGTTACACGGTGCAAAACTTGATATTTCCAAGTTTGATCAAAAAACTAACTTGGCGATCCCATATATCCAATCTTAAAGTTAAATGTCATAAATTCCTATCTATTCTTAAATATGTATCAAACACAAAGTATAATGTACCTCCGAAAACTCTCCTCTCCATATACAAATCCTTAGTCATTTCCAGAATAAACTACGGGTCCCAGGCGTATGCGTCAGCCAGTCCCTCTTTACTTAAATCCCTTGATTCAATACACCACACGGCGCTCCGCACGATACTTGGCGCACATAGAACTTCACCGTCTGTAAGTTTGTGTGCCTTGTTAGGCACTCCCCCACTAAAGTATCTCCGAACCTATTATTACCACCGTGAGACCCTCGCTCTTTTCTCTAGTAAACGTGCCTGTCCTATCGACACAAATGACCTCGCCAACACCCCAGAGTTCCCTAATGACCCTCTCCCAGAAATCCTGGCCCTCCTATCGCAGCACAACGTGAGCGTTATCCCTTTCCCTAACCTAGCTCCTAACATCATGATTCCGCCGTGGGCCCCTTTAAACATTGATGTTAACTTTTCCCTGACGAAGTATAATAAACCCCTGCATCCGAATATCGTTCAGCTGACAACAGCAACAATGCAAAAATACCTCGACCACCTCTTTTTCTACACGGATGCTGCCAAGGCTACCCCAGAGGCTACTTCATCCCCAACCGCCTGTTCCTTTGAAGTCTGCGACGTGATTCGAAGCATTCGACTGAATGACAATTGCTCGGTACTGGATGTAGAAATATACGCAGTATTTTTCTGTTTGGAATATTTTCTTTCTACAGAGCCTACATCACAGAAAGCCCTGCTGGTATCTGATTCATCCGCAGCTTTATTGACAATTTCTAATTCACCAAACATCCTGTAGCAATTCGAACCCAGCAGGTATTATACGAACTTATTAAGAGACAGTGCTCCGTATCCTTTCTGTGGGCGCCCAGCCATGCAGGGATTCTTGGAAATGAACGCGTCGATACATCCGCCCGAGCAGAAATATATTGCCCCTCGCCTAGTAACAGCCCACCTCCACCTTATCTCTCGAACATAATCTTTAATAATCTCATGTCCTTATGGAAAACCCATTGGTCCTCGTGTTAGACTTTCTCGAGGTTAATTAAACCCTCAACCGAACCATGATGGCCGGAAAAAAGCATTTCCCGCAGAGATTTCTGTGCACTTAGCCGCTTGCGCACAGGCCATACGGCCGTGTCGCATAATTTTATTTTACAAAGAACCCCCTCTCCTATGAATTGTCCTTTCTGTGGCCAAGATGTTGCTCCCTCAACTCCTCATATACTATGCGACTGTCCAGCATTATCACCTCACCGGCCCCCTTCAATTAATAACGAAAACAGTCACCAACATTCTTGAGAATTCCCCCGATGCAATTTTATCCATAACACAATTTATCAGAACTAGCGGAATAATCAGATATCTATAAAAACAAACTGCGCATCTTCGTACTGTAATAGCTACAGCAGTTAAACACGGGGTACAGGATGTTGCTTTCACAAAAAAAAAAAAAAAAAAAAAAAAAGTATTTTAAATAATCATTTTTACTCTGGAGGAAGTAAAAAGTAAATCTGTTTTATAATTTTTATCATTTTATCTGTTTAAAACACGCGACAATAGTGTGTAACAGTAAAGATGAAAAAAAAGTTAATATATATATAAATTTTTAATATCGATTGACGAAAAATTGACTAACAATTAAAATTAAATGTAAATTTGAAAAATTGAATAACTAATTATTGGCTTGATGATTGAGAATACACACGCTTTTTACGATAATGAAATTAATAATTCCAAGAATAAAACGTTATTACAATTTAGATTTTTTAGTTTTTTTCCCTTTAGTTATAGTATATTTAAAAAAGATGTACGGCTTGTATTAGTCCGCAAAGTCTTTTTCTTTCTGTGTCGGTAAATGTGTATGAAAAGTATCCGCATAGAGAAGGTATCACACAGTCTGTAACCAGTTATCGAAAAGGTTACATGAGTTTTGGTGCGATATTTTTGTACTTATTGAAAAAATTGTTCAAAAGAATTTTAATTTTGCTACGAAAATGGAATTAAGTTTAGCGATGTTTTAGAATGTTAAATATAGTAGCTTTTGGTTTTGCTATAAGTATTTCCAAGCGTGAGGACGTTTAAGATGATGAGCCTGGACATAGGACATCAACAATCGACGAAAACGCGGGAAAAGTAAAAGAACTGATTATGAACGATCTCCGAATCACCCTATCGGAAGAGAGGTTGCTGATGACGTTGGTTGGCTCGTGCAATGAAAAGTTCCCAGCAAAATTCGTTCCAAATTTGTTGAACTCTGAACAAAAACAAGAGTCGTTAAAAAATGAAGTTAACAATGATGATGCGAAACTACTTGAAACGTGTGTGTCATAACAGGTGAGGAAGTTTACGGTTATGTCGCCGGGGCTTAATCGTTTCAGTGGAGGCATCCTGGATTGTCAAGACGGAAAAAAGCTAGATTGTAACATTATTAAAGTTCGCCGTTTATTTATTCATCTATTTCTCAGCTGTTTCGACGATTTACGAAAGAAATATAAATGAATATTGTATATAACAACGTTTAGTATCCTATAATGTGCCGTATGAATTAATAATTTTCGTATAATAATGGAGAAGAGCTAGAAAGTCTATAGAATATGCGTGCAGATCGGAAATCTAATTCCTAAGCAAGGAACAGCACCTTAAAAACAACGCACACGTAATCTTTACCTTGGAACTAACCATTTTCAAATATTTTGAAATTAGGTTAATAAATAAAATCAGTTAATATTGTTATATATATATATATATATATGTTAACGACACACATTGTTTAAGTTTAACTTATAATAAGTAAAAATGAAAAAAACCCCGCTATAAACAATTATTTAATATTTAGTAACCCGACGCGTTTGACAAAGTTTCATGATCACGTGATCATAAAGCTTTGTCTTCGAAACGCGTCAGGTAACTAAATATTAAATAATTGCTTGTAACGGTGTCTGTTAATTTTACTTATTATAAGAAAATCAATTACAACACATTACGCTAAGTGCGCTGGACCTTTTTCGGCTAATTTATAATTTTATTTTTCCTAATATTATTATTATTATTATTATTATTATTATTATTATTATTATTATTATTATTATTATTATTATTATTATTATTATTATTATTATTATTATTATTTCACATCTGCGTTAAATATCGGGTAATAAAAACGTTCTAATTCAATCACCGGGGATGCATATAAATTTCGTCGCTACTTTAATGAAGAATAACGAATATTACGATTTTATAAACTATTAGCAGAGTGCGATGATAATTCAGGTGGCGCTCTCTGAACGAACACAAGTTAATCGAATAAATTCTAAAAACAGAATTCCGGGCATACTACAAACTCGTGATACAACTTATTTCAGTCGTTTAAGAACTTAATAATAAATTATCGGAATTTAAAAACTTTTAACCTTCCGTAAAGTACATTAAGGGTGAACAACAAAAGGCCACTGACATTAAGGGGAAATGCCAGTGGCGTTTTTTAACACATCGAAGTTAACTAATTTATGAACCGGAATCCAAATGAAAGTCTACAGTATTATTATAATTCGTTACTACCAGAAGCCATTCTGTAGCAATAAGTATTTTTTTTTGCGGTAACAAATTCGACGGGATTCGCATCAAATTAAAATTTTTTCCCGAAATATTCGCTAATTTTGAAATCACAAAAATAAGTAAGAAACGCCGATAAGACAACTTTCATTTTTACTTATATTATTCATTTGACCAAATAGCACTTTGTTGCTAGCTTCACATTCACATCACCGATTATTTTTTGCTTTATACTTTTAAACTCATTCGTAAAATACTCTTTTTATTTTTCGCTGCGTTCTAACATGAAGTAGAAGAAGAATAAACGTATAAGACACAAGAATCATTCAGAATTCACGCCGAGATTTACTCAATTATCCCGACTTTCCTATCCTCAGTTTACATGTACACGGTTGGTACGAAAAGTTCCCGGACTACCGCTATAAAATCCGTACTAGTAATGCGATTTGTTTGAAATTCATTGTGCTTATTCTTCAATGTTGTGAGAAGAGACGACGAAAGTTTCAGGTCGCTATCTGCATTAGTTTATACTTAGGAGAGCGTCTTTTGTGTACTGTGTCACGTTTGCGATAATGGAACAAAGAGCCGCGATTAAATCGTTGTATAGTAGTAATTCGTTTTGTGCTGGGATTGTAGTGGAAGACTCATGGCCGGTAATGATCGTTTTTAAAAAATTCGGCTCCATATCGGCGGCTTCAATGAGAGTCTCGCTCGCTTCCAGGCGCTGTTCTTTTTGTTCGGCCATAAGGGGAAATGCGTTACGAACTTGACAGTACACAGCTTCTTTTTACTCATAACATTGCTAAGAATGTTATGAATATGGTACTCACGTCTAGTTCATTTGCGCCGAACCGACACGTCCCTCGCCGATTTTCAGCGTGTACAACTTGCACACGAGCCACGTTTTCTTCGGTAGTCGTCCTGCTCGGTTGTCCTTCGCACGGATCGTCTTCCAACGAGCTCCGTTCACTTTTAAATCGGCGATACAAAACACGTTGTACAGATTCATCCTTGTATGCGTTTTTCATTAAATTGTACACGTTTCTTCTGATGCGCACAAAAAGCAAAATTTAATCGCGGCTCTTTGCTCCATTATCGCAAACGTGACACAAAGGTTCACTCATAATTAGCGCTCTCCTAAGTGTAAACTAATGCAGGTAGCGACCTGAAACTTTCCTCGTCTCTTCTCACAACATTGAAGTGTAAATAGTGTGAATTTCAAACAAATCGCATCACTAGTACGGATTTTATAGCGATAGTCCGGGAACTTTTTGTACCAACCGTGTATTACGTAGGCATTTGTTCGTTCTTGCCGCTACTTCTGATCGCATTTTGCTTTTTTTTTCTTCTTCCGAATAATTCTTTAAAATAAATCTAACGTGGTGTGCAATAAATAAAAACCATGTAAATCCTTCAAACAATTACTTGAAAAATTTATTTGCCATTTAACTACAAAACTGATACGATTCTGAATTGTAGTAGGCCACTTTGCGAATTCATTCGCTACTGATCACTTTGACTGAACTCAGAAAATTCTATTAAATTCCTATTTCTGTCTTGGTTTCCTTCCAGGTCAGCTGTGTCTAACGTGATTGAAAAAAAAAGAAAAAAAGAACGAGAAACATAAGAAAAAAAAAAATTAGTTTAGCTGTGCGAACAAACTGCTTTTAAAAAAGCTAAAATTAATTTACATTTGTCCGATGTAAGAGGCACCTCTATTATAACGTGTCTCTCTAGATCTTCTGTAATTATCGACACAGGGCTGTTGACAATACCGGTGGTCATCCCTGACTGACGGCCCCCCGAGTTCAAACTCTGAAGCTAAATTAGAGGTTGCGTCTTATTCCATTCAAAGTGGCTGACTCTACCTGAAGTCACGAAATTTCGACAGTCATCAGCGGCCATGTCGGTGATTACAAGGCATCAACGAGTAACGAAACTTGTGTGCGAGTCTTTTACTTCGAACGAGAAATGCGTCAGAAACGATGTACATCTTAAGGTAATATTTCGCAGTCTAAGTTATTGAGCAATATGGTATTTTAAGAAGAAGCGACAGCAAAAGGAAACCGAAAAAAAAAAAAACAAAAAAAACTATCTTTCATAAACGGTACTATTTTTTGTGCTTTCGCGAGGGAAAGACGGAATGCTCAAAAGGCTCAACAACTTTCCCATACTAATTGGGCCGGAGACCCATGCATTCTACTAATGCTCTACAAATCCTTTATTCGTTTTATCCTTGATTATATTGCGGTTTTATCTATGGAAATTCCTTCGGATGCTCTCCAAACTCGACCGTATACAGAATGTTTGTGTCTTCGTTCTTGTCCGGGAGCTAGGAAGTCTCTACTTCTATTTCCGCTTTACATGTTGAATCACACTCATGCTTCCTCTTTTCCCTTCGAAGGTCCTCTATATTTAGGTTACCACTTTTTAATCAAACGTCTTCTTCGTCCCTTGTTAATTCTTATATCCGCCGCAACTGGCGATTTGCCATCTACAAAACTCCAATACTATCACTTCCAACCGTCTCTCTTGATTTCCTCCATATATTTATTCATACGACAAGTTGCCATATTTTTCTTTCAACTTTTCCACACACCTATGTCCTATTAATTGCCTATTCTTAACTTGCTCTACCAAACCTGTCCTTCATCGTGTTGTCAAATATCAGAATTTTTAACTACCTTTAGCTTTCTTTTCCCTAATCACTTTGCGATCTTCACTGATGGCTCCAAAGGACCCGATGAAGTTGGCTCAGCCTTCTTTCCTTCTTCAAATTATTCTGAAACCTTCGAACTTCGCTTCATTTGCTCAATTTTTTATGCCGAGTTTACTGCTATCCTACGTGTGCCGTCCTTCCTTAGTTTCTCGTGAAATCCCTATTATGTTAGATTCCCACACAGCAAAGCCATCTCCCCTCTTCTTTTCCTTCTTCCTCTGCTGATTACGCAATCCTTTTCATACGCTCCCTTATAACATTTTCCTTTCTCACTTCATCCAATTCTGTGAATTCCCGGGCATGCTGGAATCGAAAGTAGCAACTCAGCCGATACACTAGCTCATCCATCCTCTTCTACCGGTGAATTTTTCAGACGTTTTTTCATCTCCCAATATTAATCTCCTCTCCGCTTCAGCTAACTCCAAACTATGGTTAAACCCATATTCCTCTTCGTTCGCATTTCTTTTAACTCTTTGCCTAATCCACCGTCTTATCCTGGTTTTTCAATTTTCCCTCCATGCGGCGTTCAACTCTCTCCGCAATCTGTCACCTACGCTTTGGGCACAGTTTGCTTCTTTATTTCGCTTCTCTCCAGTTCCCTCTCCTCCCTGTCCCCTTCACCCTTCCTCTCACAACACTTTATTATCGGTGACGCTATAATTACATTTTGTTTGAGTTCACCTGCATCGCTTCCGAACGTTCTTTCTTTTACTCTCTGTCAATTGGTCTTGAAAGTCCGTATTGCGCATCTTTTTTGTTCTCTCCTTGCCATCTCTCACCTTGACTCTTTTCTATCCTCCAAATCTGGTCGCATAAATATATGTTTCCGTTTCTCATCTTTTTCCCTCTTCTTGGGCCGATGTCTTTTTTAATGAACCCAACATAAAAAAAAAAAAAAATTAAATTAAATAAGAAAAAGAAAGAGACTGCATCATATAACACAACCAGGCGAATGATGGACATTTTCGAGCGCTTTTTTGTTTTATCCAGGTTCACAGATAAATTTCAAAACGCGTATTGCACATGTGCTTTTTATATGCAAGTCTACACATCGGAATGGCAGGGATTTTCAGTGAAACTATTCAATGACTAATTAACGAAGGGAAAAGATCCAGATTCTTTGCTGTTCTCGCTAATGGAATGAAGTGCGTTTTGCCTATGATATGTTGATTCAGAGAATGTGAAACATCATAAAATGGAAGAATTGTCCGATTGATCGTAATATCGCTGATTCTATTGGGCACTAGAATTTGCAAATTTAATTACCAAAGCGATGATGAATAAGCATGGATTTTCTAGCCTGTGTTTTCACGTCGTTCATAAAAGTTATGAGTGTGGCCATTTGTCGGTTAAGCGTGTGTACATAAAGAATGCATTTTAGTTCATTATTGCAAGGCAATGTTGACTAATCTTCATACAGACTTCTAAAATTGCATAGGGGTTTGGTATGCGATGTCAGCAGCGTGCGCATGAAGAACGCGTCTTAGTTCTCTATTGTAACGCTTAACCTCGGCACTGTTGACTCATCTTCAAAGCGACTCCCAAAATTGCATCGGGGTTTATAAGTTGGCGCGTTAAAAAATAAAACTCGCGAACCGCCGTCAATTACCGAAAAATTTTAAGTTCGCATACTCTTGAACAACTCTACTCGTATAAAATGTAGCCGTAACGAAAAAAAAAAAAAAAAAAAAAAAAAAAAAGTCCTCTTAGCAAGCTGCTAAACTGGTAAAGATACACTTTCGAATTTGGTGTGATGTGTTTTTCGAGTAGCTTAAGAAGTAGCGCCTTCGCATCATTATTAAAATTTTTGCAAGATTTCCGACCTCCCTGCAACACTCGATCACATGGATATGTCCATTGTACTATGATATGAATTTTTTTACATTATCGGGGAGCCGCAATAGGGATATCGTGACCAGGGGAATTGATACCGCGATTTTTGAAGCATTAGCACTTGCCGTCAATCACGATCTCTCGCGCTTTTCGGATAGTGTCAGTCCGTCCGACGGGGGTGTGGTCCGTGAGCTCTTGTCTTACTCCACCTTCGACTTAAAGTTGGTTTCCGCGTTAACCGTCCGAACTGTGTGGCCGAACAAAATACTCAATCCTATACTGTTAATGCCTCCTCGGTTCTTCCGTTTTTTTACAGAACCGAAATGTTATTTCGTTTGTCCTAACGATGATATTATTCTGGCGGTAGAGTTAGACAACGCAGCAGTTTACCGATATAATCGGTTCTTAAAACGTGAAAAATCAGTTATGTTCCTATCCGATAAAATTCCGATGGAATTTCTAACACTGATGAGCAGCAGTAGTCTTCCGCGAAAACCCGATTAAGGCTACCGCTTGCTTCATTGAAGTGGTTAAACTGATGCAATGCTAAAATGTATCCGAATATTTGTGAATTATCATAGATTTTCGTTACAACACCTGCGTTTCTACTGCCATACCGGAAACGATCTCCAGCCTAAGAGGACACTCAGAAGTACCGTTGAAAAAACTCTAGAAAGCAGATTAAACTGTTTTAAGTCTTAACGGGATATTCCCTATTGTGAAATTCGAGAAGTTATCATAGGAAAAAAACATTAATTAATTTTTTAACGGTTTTACAAAAAAGCCTTTTTAAACACAAATCTTTTTCAATTCAACTATGTTTGATTACTTTTTTTTTTATATATATCTTTATTTTGGTATGCGTCTGTTTTTTTATAAGCAAAAACGAGTTAATTTGTTAAATTTTTTATCTGTAGCGGATTCTTATAATACATGAATGTTTTCTACGTTCTTTTAAGTTTCCGCCTTTTGATGAAATCCTTTGAGTCAACTACCGTGACTGAAACGATTCGGCTAGAACCTGGTTCGAATTCCACTGCAGCACACTGAAACGTCTAAACATTTCATTTGCGCTGGGATAATGTCCATACTTGACATGTCGCCACCTCGAAAAGAATTAAATCCCTTGACTGGGCGCCGGAAACAAATGTAATATTTGTTCACGCCATAGTTTCAACTTGCTCCTAAAGGTAGAACTAAGAATTACAGGCAATGAAGTGTAAACTAGAAGTTTTGTTTTTCCTCATTTTCACCTCTTGAATGAATCCATTGTGTTCCGCATTTTCTTTTTAACGATAATAACTTTTTTTTCTTTTTCCTTACCAGTCTCGACCACGATTATTCAGAAAATCATTCGGATCACTCTATTACACTATTAAACTAATATTATTTCGTAATAATTAAAAACGCAGACGAATATTGTTGCGGAACAAACAGAGTTGATTTAACAATGAAAAAAATTCAGAATCAAATATTAAAGCTTACTTCATTTTTGGTAAGTTTTAGCATTCTGAAAGACCCTCTGTACTTTTGAGGGGAAAAAAAGCAATAACAAAAATAAAATAAAGTAAAAATTGGCAAATTTGGACGCATTTCAAAAAAATCAGTCGTTCTTCGGTAACAGAAGGGGGTAGATCAATTTTAAAAATTTTTCATATAT